>CM053029.1:235431229-236631229 GCA_028564925.1 Lithobates sylvaticus
TTTGTCACATTTCACTGCTTTTTTTGGTGAAAGGGTAGGGGTACAATGTACTTGATACCCATTCACATAGGGGGGAGCCGGGATCTGGGGGCCCCCTTGTTAAATAAAGTAGGTGTTATACATATTTGGCTACAAAAGTGCAAACATACTTTAAGTTTCCAGATAAGATATATCTGAGAATAATAGACTTTTCACACTCTCTAATGACATAAAACATCAACAATGCTCAGAAAATGCACCAAGGAGCTCCACCAAAGTATGTTTTTTTATGACAGGAATGAGTTACTTTTTTTCTCAGAATAATTTTGAGATTTGGAAATGTTGACATGCACCCTATTGATTCACGCCAAGTGTAAATTTTAACAACAGACATACTTTTTACCTCAAATCATGCCATTAAGCAGCTTACGCATTCTCCTCTCCCTTAACTAACAATGCCAATCGGTCAGCTTGCTACTTTTAGTTTACTAAACTATTTATTTCTGTCTGCTGATACAAAATTGAATTGGCACTTTTTGCATTTATATTTAGAAACGCCGTAAATGGAATTTTCTAGCCTCTCCTTTCTGTTTGTTCCTTCTGTAAAGTGTACTTAGGATGAATTTACAGCAGGTGTTGGATTGTAGTCATATTTCTGATACTGAATTAAACACAGTCAAGTGGAATGAAGCAAGCATTATCCCCATAGGGTTCACTTGAGGATGTAGCATACAGCAGATAACTCACCATATGGGGTTTTCAAATGCTCATCCCACAATTTCTGAAGCTCAGTTTAAGCCATGGATTACATGTACTATATATGGTATATAAGAAACTTTATACTAAATTATATTAATACTGTGTATAAGCAAAAGAGCATGTTCAGTTTATATGTATTCACACAGACACGGCACTTCACTTAACACATATAAATATATGTATGTACAGTGTGTACTTACTGTATATGTGCGCTGTTTCTGTTTATTTAATTTTAAGCATATTACATATATATATATCTATTGCACCAAGGATAGTTTTTCTTGGTTTATTCTTTATTTATTTTTTGCTTCTTTGTTTTGTTAAAACCCATTTGAATGCTCAGCTTAAATTAGCTAACTCTATTTCAGGTACAATAGAACAAAAGGTGTGCAAAGTCTTAAGCCCCATACACACGCTCGGACAATCCGCGGACCAGGTCGGTCGGACTTTGTCCGACGTACTTTGTCCGATGTTGGCGTTGCGTACACACGGTCGGACTACGTTGTCGGAATATCCGGTCCGGAAGAACGTCGTGACGTAAGTCGTCGTCCACGAGATTACAAAAGGGAAGTTCAGCACCACGTCAGGCACCCGTTGGGCTCCTTCTGCTGATCCCGTGTTTATCGAGAGTTAGTGGAAGTTTGGTGACTTAAGATTCGCGCTTCTCAGTTTTCTGACTCAGATCGTTACTGCTCTTCAGTTTGTGCTTGTCGTGCGTATCTGTTTATTAGTGCGTGTAGTCAGTTCGCATTTGTTGGTCATTGCGGCCTATATCTTGATATAGGACGCTTTGATTTGCACTGCTTATTGTCTGCTCGTTGCTGGTATTCACTTCGTTCTTTCAGGCCTTGCTGTTTATCGGTGCTTTCTGTTTGTCCGTTCTGACCAGCTGACCTTTTGTGACCTTGTGAGCGATGTTTCCCGTGCGTACTCGTCGCCGAGTTCGTGCTGTACGCGGAATTGGTGTCGGGCTTTTAGCTTTGACCCAAGACCTGTCCATGAACAGAGTGACGAGGAGTATGTGGACCAAGAATTGGTTGCTTCAGCGTGACCAGTTCTCGCACATGCCTTTGCTTCGTGAGATCCGGGAGAATAATCCTGATGATTTCAGGAACTTTCTCAGGATGACGGACCCCGATTTTCACCGTCTTTTGGCTTTGCTGACCCCCTTTATCAGCCGGCAGGATACCTGCATGAGACAAGCCATTACTCCGGAGCAGAGGCTTGTTGCCACGTTGAGGTACTTGGCGACAGGGAGAAGTCTTCAGGATTTGAAGTTCTCTTCAGGTATCTCTCCCCAGGCCTGGGAATCATTATTCCAGAGACCTGTTCTGCTATCATCCAGGTCCTGCAGGAGGACTATATTAAGGTAACATTTATACTTTACTATTCCCTTCTATGTATGCTCTGTTTGCTAATGACTTGTATTTTTGACCTCCTTCCCTAATTACCATGATTGCAATATGTTCTAATATGCTGTGCCCCTTTTCTCCTTCATGCATTTTTCCCTTCACTTACCTCACCAGCATGCTCTTCTGCCCCAATAGACACCTATGGCCTAGTCACTTAAGCAATGTCTTTTGTCTGCTGCATAGTATTGTTTGCCCCAAAACACCCCCTAAAATATGCACAAATGTTTGCTGTGTGGTTTACTTCATGTAGAGCCCCCTTTTTTTGTTCTTTTGGTGGGGGGGGGGGCAAACTCATTAGGAACCCCCTCCCCCAACTGCTCTGTCAGATGGTACCAATCCTTTATCTGCTGGCTTTCCCAAGGTCCATACACACTATATACCTACCTCTTTATAGTGCGCATCTTTAGGGATGAATTCAGCAAAGCATGTAGTGCAAGGGGCTGCCTCCATACATTCCATTTCCTATTTTTTTGTCTTCTTTCCCTCCTATTAGCTTGCTTGGTAATTTAATAATGTCACACTGTGCCTGCCTTTTTTTTTTTGGGGGGGGGGGGGGGGGGGGGGTTGAAATGTTATTTGATCTTTCCTGTGGCCTGCCAATAGTGTTAAGTACAGAGGGTCTGGCCAAACTAGCCCACATTATTGAGCCATTTGCCAATCAATGAAGTGCAGAGGGTTAGCTGTCCACCACCCCCCCCCCCAAAACCCCTAGTTATTGCCAATGGCCCATCAGAAGTGGGGGGATTGATGGGGGGGTGAGTAATCTGTGAAGGGGAGCCTCTACTTTTCTGTGCAAATACTTTCCAGCCTCCAATTTTATACAATGCTCTTGTTCCAAGATGTTGATTGTCTAATCTGCTTGCAATGTTTAGGTGCAAAGTGACTAATTTTTTTTTCTTGTTTCACTCCACAGTTCCCTTCCACGCCACAGGAATGGCAGACTGTGGCCTCCCACTTTGCCAGCCGTTGGGACTTTCCTAACTGCGGAGGGGCAATTGATGGGAAACACGTCCGCATCGTCCCACCGCCCAACTCGGGGTCCTACTATTATAATTATAAAGGGTTTAATAGTGTAGTGATGTTGGCGGTGGTGTCGGCAACATACGAGTTTATGTATGTGGACGTGGGGATGAACGGCCGGATATCGGATGGTGGGGCCATTACGCACACGGAGTTCTACTGGCGTCTCCAAAGTGGCAGTCTGTGCTTGCCACCTCCAGAGGAGAATGCCGAAGGACTCCCCTTCGTCTTTGTCGCAGATGAAGCGTTTGCGTTGACTCCCCATGTGATGAGGCCGTTCCCGATGAGGACCCTCACCCCGGACCAGAGGGTCTTCAACTACAGGCTGTCCAGAGCCAGAAGAGTTGTGGAGAACGCTTTTGGCATCCTGGCCAGCCGCTTCCGCCTGTTCCTGACGGCATTTAACTTGGCGGAATACAAACTGAACCACATAGTTCTTGCCTGTTGCATATTGCACAACTTCCTCAAAAGACATAACAGGAACTATGTGGTGCCCGTTGGCCCAGATGTGGAGGGCCCTCCAAATGCCGAACTCACAGCCCTTCGAGTGGCACGTCCAGGCTTGCCCCCTCTAAATGCCCGTGTGGTCCGGGACCAATATATGCAGTACTTTGTGGGTAGGGGGGCCATTGCTCTGCCTGACGATGTGTGAGAGGCATTTTTTAATAAATCTGATATTTTAACCAACCTATGATTTCATGTCATTTCAGTCTTCTTTTTAGCTTATTTTACTTTGACATTTTTTCCCTTTGCCTTCGACAGTGGGAATGCACTTTCTGGGCAAAAGGAGGTAACAGTCTCTTCTTCCCAAAAAGATTATTCTCATGTTGTGTGTTTGCTACCTAATCTTTGGTCTAGAGAAGGTTTGTACTGCATAACTGACACCCAAAATACTCCTTTTCATCACCAGGTCTGACATGTGTGTATTCTCCAAAATGCTGTGCTCCGTGTTTTCGTACAAAGCACTGTGGGTGTCATTTACATAAGTCAAATCCGCTATGCTCTACAAGTGCATTGAAAAAGTTCCCCGGGAAAGAAAATTGGAGTGCAAAGTGGATTTGCCTTTAGTAAATAACACCCATTGCCCCCCATATCCTTTTCATTTTACATACATAATGCATTGTGTTTTTTAAATAAGGAAGCCACACATTTAGAAAAATAAAAGTTTACTAGGAAAACATTCACAAGTGCGTTTACAATCTTCACGCCAAAACTGACAACATCTTGGTTATTTACAACATTGTTTACAAACATTCCGCAATTGGTAAAACCAGGCATGGAGCAAAAACAGAACCTAGGAACTTGGAAAGTTCAACTTTGTAAAGTGAAGACGAGATCAGACATGACTATATGTTCAAAGTGTGTTTGATCTTGCCTTCATCACATGGGGGGGGTCACCCCCGAAAAGTGGAAATTTGGAACATGCACACAATTTGGGACTGAAAATGGTCATTAGATGGTAAAACACATGCCTAGAAGCTTCAAAAGTGCCATTTTCCATCATGGGGATGAATGGACGTTTTTTTGGGGGTGCAACCCCTTCACCACAACCACTTTCGTAGTTCGTAAAGTGTTTGCACCCCCAAAAAAACGTTGCCATTCATCCACCATGGTGGGAGCTAGCACATGTGGACACAATGTGTGCATGTTCCAAATTTCAGACAGTTTTTAAGTTGCAACTGTGTTCTGAAGCTGGCACAAATGTGTGTTAATTACTTGGTGCGTTTTCATATTTTTCCTAAAACATCAATGATGTTCTTCAATTTTTGTTGAACATCATTGATGTTTTGCTTTATGTAATCTAGATCTCTATTGCAGACCATTATCTCTCCGATGAGTACGTGGGCACTCTCTGTGGTAAAGTGCGATTTTTCTTCCACAACATCCACGTCACCTAAAAAACCACAAACAAACAAAAATGGGGTGTTGGAAATGAGGCAGCCATACATGGATTAGCTTACCAGTAGCTGTGTTCTCCCACACTCACCTGTTGTGGTGACAATTTCTCCAAGTTCGATGATCTCTCCTTCCTCCTCCTCCTCCTCCTCTGCTTCTGCTCTTTCCCCTTTTTTGGGAGGTGTTGGTTTGGGGGTTTCCTCAGACGGCCCAAGTTTTCGCTCCCCTATGAGAATGTCCAAAAGGAAGATTTAGCAACACAAGCTATTGAGGGCAGAAATAGGAAATGACAAACATTGCTTGAAAGTGACGGACACTATTTTAGTTTGGCCAGTTACAAATGTCAACTACATGAATGAAGTCACTTTGTCAAGGTGCTAAACTGACTAGCTTTTTGGTAGAAGTTTGTGTGATGGAGACCCCCCTCTAGTATCCACTGGAGCACATGTGTGGAAAAGCATAATAAAAAGGGGGTTTGGGTGTCCCAGCACTAGTGCTCTAGAGTCCAGATGGGTAAACAGCTACTGAGTGACCTCTCCTTTACATTGAATAAATTGGCTTTACATTCTTGATGACATTTCTAGTGAGAACAAACTTCCTTTCCCCCAAAAAAAACACCAAACATCGTATTATAAGTGGCCGAACGATCGAGGTTGCGTACGATCGAATGCACACACACACGACCATGACAGTGGCAGAAAGATCGAGGCTGAGTACGATCGAATGCACAGACGAACCTGAAAGTGGCCATTTGGGAATGTACAACTTGGTAAAAATCAAAACACAATGGAGCAGTATGCAAGCAAGAAATCAAACACAAAACACAACTACTTACTTTTTTGAAGAATTCTCTTGATCTTTCTGTACTGATCGGCCTCCCTCAGTTTCAGGTCTGACCAGCGTTTCCTGAGTTGCTCCTTGGATCGTTGTACCCCAAAATTATTGTACAGCCTTCTCACAACTTTAGACATGATCTTGGCCTTGCGGACATTGGGGTTGAGGTAAGGCCCATACTTCCCATCATAGTCGCTCCTCTTTAATATGTCCACCATCTCCAACATTTCTCCAAATGACATATTGGAGGCCTTGAATTTCAGGTTCCGGGATCGGGACGTTTCTGCCTCCGGACTTTCCTCGTCCTCCTCCTCGTTGGTGGGATATTTGTGGCGCACCTGCTGTGTCCCCGCCATGTGCTCTCCCCACTACGCCGTAAAGAGAAGGGGTGGGGAATAGACGAGAAAGATCGTCAGGGGCGGGCGGAGTTTGAAGCATGCGCAGTGTATATAAAACGTCACACGCCTGTGTCGTAGCCACGATCTGGGAGACGAGGGGAGAGAAAACTCACACGAGACGATCGCTACAAACGAAGGTACAATTTAACGTTGGTACATAACTAGCCTAGACTGATTTGAACTTGAGGCTTCTTTATGGAGAAGATTAGGAGAGTTTAGCCTGACATAATTTATAGGGTTTGGTGTGTTGTTGTGTCTTGCAGAGATTGATATGAAGGGATTCAACGACATGAGTTTTCTCCCCCTCTTCATTGCCAAATACAGGGATTTTCCCATATTGTGGCAGGGTATACACCCACATTACACCAACAAACCAAAGAGGCACGCAGCCCTGGAGGAACTTGTGGAATTTGTCAAGCCAAGGTTCCCCACGGCAACTGTTGATGATATTAGAAAGAAAATTGGCAGCCTGAGGAGTGCGTATATCAGGGAGCGGAAGAAGGTCGTGAAGTCTGAGGAAACTGCAACTTCAGCAGATGAGGTCTATGTCCCCAAGCTCTGGTACTATCAGAGTCTCCATTTTCTGAAGGACCAGGCTGATGTCACGGAGCCAACCTCAACTCATCCTTCCACGCTTCCTTGCGCGCAGCCCACCCCTGATGAGGCTTCCGAGGAGCAACCTGGGCCTTCCAGTCTGGAAGAGGTGGAGGAGCCCAGCTTGTTCCAGGTATAGTAGTTTTGTTACCATTTATGGGAATAATGAATGATGTTCACTTAATTCAGGATCGCCAATTGCTTAGTTCCTAACGTGTTTGACATATCAACAGACAGTGGTGTGGGAGACATTTGGGGCCAGAATCTAAACTGCAGGGCTGAGAATTGTATGGTTTTCTATTTGTAAACATTTTGCACCAGTCACTAGATGAGAATTGTGTGTGTTTGATGAACAAATAACTGAAACTATGTCCCTTTTTCCTACACAGGAAGACCTCAGCCAGGAGGTGGCTGTGGAAGGTGGCAGTCAGGAGGAGGCAGGGGTTAGTGGCAGCCACCAGCTGGGTAGTGGCAGCCAAGAGGGGGCTAGGCCTCGGAGCCTGACTGACACCCAAACCCCTCCCCTCCGCCCTCCGTACAAAAGGGCG
Organism: Lithobates sylvaticus; assembly: GCA_028564925.1. Classification (NCBI taxonomy): domain Eukaryota; kingdom Metazoa; phylum Chordata; class Amphibia; order Anura; family Ranidae; genus Lithobates; species Lithobates sylvaticus. The sequence goes on from CM053029.1 coordinate 235,438,670, forward strand.
AGAAGGGGGGGTTATGCGGCACAGTCAGCGCTCCGCATGATCAGAGAGGCTTCAGACTCCCTACATGCCACACCCGCCGACGAGGAGACCTTTGGCTCGGTGGTTGTCACAAAAATGATGGGTATGGAGGTGGGGCAACGCAACATGTGTGAGGGGCTCATCCTCCATGTCCTAAATAAGGGTAGGGCTGGGGAGATGACCCCAGTCACACATGTTTGCCATAGTTACCATGCTCCGCCTCCTCCTCCTCCTCCTCCTCCTCCTTCTGCCACCCCACCAGCACGACAGCCACAGCGTGGAAGGAAGCGTGGAAGGAAGACCTGAGAGTGACAACCTGCAATCAGTCTGGTGTGAGAGAAGATGGAGCCTCTTGTAGTACCAGAGCCTGGGGACCTAGATGGCATCTGCTGCAGTTCCGGATACTTTGGACTTCACGACCAGATTGCACTCCCCTTAATATACGTACTCCTCAGGCCCCCAATTTTCTACGCTTGGACAATGATGGTTGCCGTGGGGGGCCAAGACTTTGCAAATTCCCCAAGTTTCACCATGGCTGCGTTCCTTTTTGGTTTGTTGGTGTGACCTAAATAAAGGTTTTTTTGATTTGAAATAATCATTGACTATTGTGTTTTACTTTGCTACAATGACAGTTTTTCTTTGAGTAGGCTGGTACATTTCACTAATCCTAAAGTAGAATTAACAAGGGGCAACAACAACAAACAACCTCCTAGTAAATTTAAGCAAGAAATACAAATGTAAATAATGTGTTTTTGGTAATTTGAGACACACAACCCCCCTCCAAAAAAAAAAAAAAAAAACATTCAAATATGTATTCCCCAAAAAAAAAAAAAAAAAGACAAATCATGGTAAAAAAATAACAAAGATTTTTTTCCGTTCAGAGTAAAAATAAACATGTAGTGTATAAATGCTGCAAAGTAATAAAGAAGTAAGTTTGTGAGAAGTGCGGGTGAATAGGAGCAGCTAAAAGATGTCATTCTTGTTGCATTGTAAAGAAAAATAGAATGCGCTGCATTAAAGACATTTTAACATTGCAGCGTGACGAATGTGCTGTGTCGATTAGGAAAGGTAGTTTTACCTGACCGAGCGCTTCCGTCACAGAATTTCTTCTGAGCATGCGTAGCACTTTGTCCGTCGGACAAGCGTACACACGCTCGGATTTGGTGTGATCGGACCGGGTTGACGGCAAATCTTTCCAGCAGGAGATAAGACTTTGTCCGACGGACAAACCGACGAACACTGTCCGATGGTGCATACACACGGTCTGATTTTTCAACAACCTTGTCCGATCGGACCAAATTGATGAAAAAGTCCGACCGTGTGTATGGGGCTTTACAGTTTGTTTTCTTATTACAGCAGCCACATGCTAGGCAGAAAAGTCTGCCTCCTGCCAGCAGTAGAGTGGAGTCCTCACTCTCTATGAGGAAGCAGTGATCTTTTTGAAGAGGTCCAACACATTACCCTCTGAGTCAGAGGCAGAGCTCTCCAATCGGTGGGGAGCATGAGCTTTGTTGATTGCAGATCTTTAGGTCTTCCTCCTTTTGGCTTGGAATGAAAATTTCTGCCAAAAGTTCAGCCAGTCCTGCAGGCTGGTTTAGTAGGGTCCAGCCAAATTTCAATACATGTCTGGGCAGGGAGGTTGTACAGAAGTCAATCTACTGACCGGCTTCTGTACAATCTCCGTCAGATTTTACCTGCTTGATCAGTGCCTTTGGCTATAGATGACACGGCTGATCAGTGTAATCTGAAGGTGGGGAAGTCAGAATACAATAGTTCAGTGAGGAGGATTTCATCATTCCCATCAAGAGTGTGAATGTTTTTTTTGTTTTTTTTTTTCAACTTGTTGGTTGAATAAAAAAAAAAAAAGACTCCATGGCAGCAACGTGTGGGTTAAGTCCCACCTCTACTACCCTATAGGACACTACTCCCATAAATCTTTGCTCCCTGCCAACGGCCATGTTCTTTTTTTTGTCCTCCTCCGTAGGACCCAGTTGATGGTCTTCCTACCCAAAGATTTCTCCCCCACGATATAGTTTGGCCGATCTGCGACTCTGGAATGAAGAAGTTGCATTTCTTCTCTAAGACCTAGCTACTAGCGGGGTATGGAGTGGGCAGGGAAAGTATTGCTGGAAGAAGCTAAAACCTAGCCACTGGCAGGTAGGCTGTGCATCGGTTAGAAAACCCAGCTAAATAGGTTTTGCCCTCATGAGTCCGGCATTCTCCATCTTACCTTTGGCCTGGATTGATCGATCGATTTGTGGTGGGAGTGGTGAGATCATTCCTGTTTCTTATGGTAGCAGTTCTGTATATGTTTTGTCTTTCTTCCCCAGGGTCTGTGTGTTTGGGTCAGGCATGGCGGCTGATTCCTCTGCGTTCCAACCGCCGTTTATTTCCTGTTCCGTCTTTCCGTTCGCTCTGCGCATGCACGAGAGCGGTATGAGAGTGAGGCTTGGTTCATGCATGCGCAGTAGTAGCACATTGTCACTATTCGTGCATGCGCACTTGCACTGTGTCAGGCGCATCGGTGACGTCAGAGGGCAGTCTTTTTAAATGGGGAAAAAGCATGTAAGCATTGGGATGCTTTTTTGGCTTTGTGCAGTGACTTCTCCTGGCTTCCTGTCTCTCTGCCTGTGGTGAGTGAGTCCCATGGACAGGTAGGATGTTTTTATCTGTTTCCTGGCTCTGACTGGAATGTTTTTATGTGCAGTTCTGATGGATGCTCCCAGGGCTATGGATACTCCACCGCCTGTCTGTGGCCAGCCCTCTCGTAAAAAGTACTATGAGAGGTTTTCCTCTCTGGGTCCAGCGGGGGGGTGTCTTTTGGGATCCACTATTGGTCCTAATGACCACTATTTTCTATGTATTTATTTTTGTTTGTCAGCCCTTCTAGGTCAGAACAGCGTCCCCGCTTTCACAGAGGAAGTGACTGTTCAAAATCGCATCGCCAGCACTCCTCCTCCAGATCTAATCGCCGTTCATCCGACTGTGTTTGTTGGGGGTGCAGGTCTCAGGTACCTGTGGGAAAATCCCTGTGTGACCTCTGCTATGCCAAAGCAGCTGGCGAAAGAGGTGGTACAGACCAGCAGCTGAAATCCCTGGTCGAGCGGGTTGTCAAGGAGTCTCTGAGAAGTATCGAGACTGGCCAGACCCATGATCCTCCTTCGGAGCCGATACGATCACCAGTAAGGGAGTCACAGGGACAGGACACCTGGGAATCCTCTCTGCCAAGTCATCTGTCGGCTGTACATTCGGATAGTGACTCTGAAGGGGAAGATCCCTGTGTGGGGTTTGATTTTGCCTTACTTTCTCCCTTAGTCAAGGCTATTAGGGAAGCCTTGAATTTGGAAGACCTGGTGGCTGCTCCCTCCAAACAAAGAAAATATTTCAAACAACTGAAGAAAGAACATGTTAACTTTCCATTCCTAACCGAACTTGGTGAAGTTTCTTTTGGAGAATACAGTCTCCTTTAACCGCTTCAGCCCCGGGCAATTTTATCCCCTTCCTTACCAGAGCACTTTTTGCGATTCGGCACTGCGTTGCTTTAACTGACAATTGCGCGGTCGTTCGATTGACGTCCTTTTTTTCCCCACAAATAGAGCTTTCTTTTGGTGGTATTTGATCACCTCTGCGATTTTTATTTTTTGCGCCATAAACAAAAGAAGAGCGACAATTTTGAAAAAAACACAATATTTCTTTTGCTATAATAAATATCAATTTTTAAAAAAAAAAATAATAAATTTTTTACTCAGTTTAGGCCGATATGTATTCTTCTACATATTTTTGGTAATAGAAATCTCAATAAGCGTTTATTGATTGGTTTGCGCAAAGGTTATATCGTTTACAAAATAGGAGATAGATTTATTGCATTTTTTTTTTTTTTTTTTTTACTAGTAATGGTGGCGATCTGCGATTTTTTTTCGTGACTGCGACTTTGCGGCGGACACTGCGGACACTTTTGACACATTTTTGGGACCATTCACATTTACACTGCGATCATTGCTATAAAATTGCACTGATTACTGTGTAAATGTGACTGGCAGGGAAGGGGGTTAACACTAGGGGGCGCTGCAGGGGTTAATATGTGTTCCCTGCAAGTGATTCTAACTGTGGGGGAGGGGACTCACAAGGGGAGGGGACCGATCTGTGTTCCTCTGTTCTGGGCACACCATCGGTCTCCTCTCCAGTGACAGGACGTGGAGCTGTGTGTTTACAGGTCCCACTGTTTTCCCGGGCAATCGCGGGTGCCCGGCGGACATCGCGGCCGCCGGGCACGCGCACCGGGTCCCGAGCGACGCTGCGGGTGCGCCCCCTAGATGACCGGGAATAGGAGGACGTCATATGACGTCCACCCAGGATGGGAGATCCATCTTGTGGATGTCATATGACTATAGGCGGGTATTGAAGAGGTTAAAGACGCTCTAGATAGATGGATTGACTCTGATCTAAAAAGAGTTTATCTCACAGCAGGTATGGCCTGCAAACTAGCTTTAGCTTTGGCCGCAATGTCCAAGGCCATGGAAGTCTGGACCGATAATGTGGATGAGACACTCAGAAACGTCTCAGAAGATGTAGCAAGGAGTTCACCCATACAGGAGCTGAGACTTGCATCTGCTTTTCTTGGTGAGGCCCTGACCCAGCATCAAAACAAGTGTGGTGCCGGATTACTTTTGAAGGATATTCTCTTTTCGGCAATAAATTAGATAATGCCATAACTCGGGCCACTGGTGGCAAGTCGGGCTTCCTTCCTCAGGATAAGCATTTGCAAGGTCAGAGAGGATCTTTCCCAAGGAAGCAGTATCGGGAACGAGCTAGGGAGGCTCGTAGCTATAGACCAGGCCGTGAATTCTCCAGGGCATGGAAGGCAAGGCAGTCATCATTCAAAAAACCCGCCAAGGGCAGTTCGACTGGGGAGAGAGAGCCGACCAAGTCTTTTTGAGATCAGATAGGCCAGGTGGAGGGGGCTCGCCTTCTCCGCTTTCGGCATGTCTCTGCGGCCTCAATTCAGGACTTCTGGACATGCCTGGACCTTCAACAGCGCTCCCAGACTCAGGTGTGTTCCCACCTCTCTTCCGGCCTCAGAAGAAAAAAGGCAGATTCTGTTAGCCTACGTAGAATCTTTATTGGCTCAAGGCACCGCCATTCATGTCCTAGACAAACAGCGAGGCATGGGAATTTACTCTCCTCTCTTTTTGGTCCAAAAGGCCTGTCATAGATCTAACCATTTTATCAAGAAAGAAAAATTCAAGATGGAGAAGCTGTCCACAATCCAGCAGTCGGTTCACTGGATGGTCTCCATAGATCTAAAAGATGCTTATTTTCATGTCCCTGTGGCAGAAGACTTTCAACAATTTTCATTTACAGTTCACGTGACTTTCAACAAGTTTCATTTACAGTTCACGTGACTACCATTCGGGCTATCCACATCTCCACGTGTCTTTTTAAAAGTATTTTTAGCAGTGGTGGCTCTCTTAAGAACCCAAGGGATCCATCTTCACCATTACTTGGACGATCTTCTGCTACTGGCTCAAGACAGAGATCGACTCTTAGTACACAGGAGTCAGGTCATTTCCACCCTCCAGGAATTTGGATGGATCCTGAATCTGGAGAAGAGTCAGTTAAATCCATCCCAGACTCTCTTATACCTAGGAGCCCTTTTCAATACAGTGAAAGGCACCATCTCGCTACCTGAAGAGAAGATTTCAGTAATTCGGGACAGAATTCGTCCGGCACTTTCTGCTTCCCATCTCCAGGCCCTCCAGTGTCTGAGGATCGTCGGCACTATGGTGGCTATGATTCCAATGGAAGATGAGACCATTCCAAAGAGATTTTCTTCATCAATGGTCAGGCAGCAAGACTCAGCTCATTCGCATCACGAGAAGCAATGAGAAGCTCCCTTCCCTGGTGGCTCCAGCTGGAAAATCTTTACAACTGTCATTCCATTCTCCCCATCACATGGGTAATGAAGACAACAGACGCCAGCAACAAGGGCTGGGGTGCCCACTGTCTGACAGAAGTGGCACAGGGCACCTGGGACTTTCCTTTCAGAAGAACAGTGTCAAACATTCTGGAATTGAGGGCAGCATTCCAGGCACTGCTGACATTCTGCCATCTGATATCCGGAGTCTCGGTTCTACTCAGGCTTGACAACACGACGGCAGTGGCATACATAAGGAGACAAGGAGGTACTCGAAGTCTGTCTCTACTTCAGGAGTAGATTATGACTTGGGCTCAGAGGAACCTAGTCAATATAACAGCAACATATGTACCCGGGATTCAGAACATCCAGGCAGACTTCCTATCTCGAGTCCTTTTAGACAACAACGAATGGTCTCTCCACGAGGAAGTATTCAGTTGGATCTTGACCCTGTGGATCTCCCCAGAATTCGATCTTTTCGCCTCCCCTTGCAACAAGAAACTTGCCGAGGTACTACTCGAGGTTCCGGATCCTCAGGCCTATGGGGTGGATGCCCTTGCGGAGCGATGGTGGTTCCGCAGAGCTTATGCCTTTCCACCAACCCCCATTATTCTCCAGTTCCTGCGGAGACTCAGGTCAGTAGTAGCGGATGTGATAGCCATAATACCTTACTGGCCCAACAGACCCTGGCTTCCACCCTGCTAATGCTTCTCAGTGTCCAGGATCCAATCCCCTTACCACTTAGACCAGATCTTCTATCTCAAGTCTAGAAAATACATCCCTGCCCGGCTCAGCTGCGCCTAAGGGTCTGGTATTTGAGAGGGGAGGGTTAGACGCTTTGGGATGCCCTGAGGAGGTCATCCCCACTCTCATGAGTGCAAGAAGAAGAAGTACCAATCGGGTATATGAAAGGATTTGGGCTAAATTCACAAACCACATGTCCTCCAGGTCCAACTCTAACGGTGATCCAACAGTTCAGGATGTCTTAATTTTCCTGAAAACGGGACTAGATATCTTCTTGTCTGTTTAGCTCTCTCCGTGTGCAAGTTTCAGCAATTTCAACTTTCTCTGGGGTGTCATGGGCCAAACATCTTTTGGTCCAACAATTCTTCAAGGGAGCAGTCAGGCTCAGACCACAGAGGAAACCTAGATTCCCCAAATGGGATCTACCACTAGTCCTTGACTTCTTCTCGCAACTTGACAAGCCACTCTCAGTCAGAGAGCTTACCCTCAAGACTTCTTTTCTGGTAGCCATATTTTCAGCAAAGAGAATTTCTGAAATCCAGTCTCTAGGGTCAAAGGAGCCATTTCTCACATTTTTTTCCAGACAGAGCGGTCCTAATCCCGATGCTAGGGACAAATCCCAAGGTCACCTCAGTCTTCATGTTGCACCTGAAGTGATCTGCAGAGCAGCTTCCTGGTCAACAATTCATACTTTCATGTCTCATTATTGTGTTGAGCCAGCTACTTTATCTTCTGTCAATTTTGGTTTGAAAGTTCTGTCGGTTGACAGTGTTAAATACATTTTTGTTCAGCATTTTGCCCACCCGGGTGTGTATGGCGAATTATTTCCCACACGTTGCTGCCATGGAGTCTGTCAACAAAATGGAAAATTCCTATCAAAATACTTACCGTAATTTTCCTTTCCTGATGGACTCCATGGCAGCAGGAGTTCCCTCCCAAATGGCTGGAGTAGGCTATTTATCGAACACAGCCATTGGCAGGGAGCAAATATGTATGGGAGTAGTGTCCTATAGGGTAGTAGAGGCAGGATTTAACCGACACATTGCTGCCATGGAGTCCATCAGGAAAGGAAAACTACGGTAAGTATTTTGATAGGAATTTTTCATTATATAACAAAGACTTCATGTAGACCACATTTTCTTTCTACATAAAACGAGGACTGCCAGATTGGATACAGAGTAAATGAAAGGTTTATGGAGACCATTATGTTACAAAAGTTTTGGTACATCTAAAGAAAATTGTACAAAGATTGTGTAATAGAATTGTAACATATATTGTCATCTTTTATCTTTTATTCAATAACGGGATTATTAATTTTAAAACATTAGTTCCTTTTTAAATTAAAGGGATTTTTTGAAAGTGAAGATGAATCAGAAAATTGAAAAAAAACCTGTTACAATCTTGGTATAGTGCGCATGGTGGTTATCAACTTTTTGAGTCATTTTGATTTAGTGTAAGTTGTTAAATGCAATGAAAAACAAAATCCTACAGTTTAAGGTTTGAAAACTGGTATTTATGAAAAATATAATTTTTTTCCTTTTTTTTTTTTTAAGTATTATTTTCTATAAAATATTGGTCCTAAATCACTCTTTTAGCAGTATGACAAATACATTACAAAGATATTGCATTCCTAACATACTGATTAAAATAAAATATACAGCTGTGGAAATGTAATTTTGCTCAAGTGCAAGATTTTTAACCTTCCTTATGCATGATGATTATTATAAAAAACATTTTTTACTTTACACTAGTAATAAACAGCCTTATAAAAGTGAGCAATGCAACTAGTTTTCAACATCACTTATGTAAACAATAAGCTTCTCCAATTTGGACCTTTTTGATCTGGTAACTATATTATTAAAATATGTTTGTTGTATGTATTTGATAAGTGCAAAAACTACTTCATTCTTCAAAAATGTTGTCAGCCAATGACTTCTTGTACTTCTTACCTGTGCTGACTTTTATCAGTTCTCTTGTTCATCATTGTGTACTGCAGAACACCTTCCCCTCCTTGTTATAGAGAAAGGAAGAAAGGAAATGTGTTTGTAATTCTGTCCTAGAGTGAGAATGCTGCTTCTTCATTGATACAGTACAATCACCAGTTGAAAACAAAGGAAAAAGGAAAATGCAGGCACTACATCTATGGTCCTCTAAACTGCAATATCATAGATTTTTGTTCTGAGGTTTAGATACATTTTCCAGGGAGCAATAATGAATGCCTTTGGAAGTATTCCTCATTTTACAGAATATTTTCTGAGTTAGAAAATCTACCAGCAAGCTGGCCCAGTCCTTTACTCAACATAAGGTTGGAGCTGCAATCATTCATGGGATATCTTCCCTCATGTTATTCTTAGGCCGCGTACACACGAAGGGACAATCCCGCGGGATTATCCTCTGACTGAAGTCCAGCGGATAATCCCCTCGTGTGTGGGCGCCGGCGGACTTTTTGGCGCCAAAGTACGGCGGACTAAAGTTTCAGGTTTTGTTTTCAAATTATCCGCTGGACTTGGAAGTCCAGCGGACAATCCCGCCGTTAGTGGGCAAGTCCGCGGGACTTTTGAAATGAACGGACTTGCCGCTCATCGGCAAGTCCGTTCATTTAGCACGTGACTTCAGGTTACGTAGCTAGCGTAGGCAGTTACTGCCGCCGCGCTAGCTCCGTGACCTGGCATGGATTTAAAGGGAATCCCCACGCCGAAAAAACGGCGTGAGGGTTCCCCCCAAATCCATGTCAGACCCTCATCCGAGCACGCAGCCTGGCAGGCCAGGAAAGGGGTGGGGACGAACGAGCGCCCCCCCCCCTCCTGAGCCGTACCAGGCCGCGTGCCCTCAACATGGGGGTGCCCTGGGGAAAGGGGGGCCGTGCGGCCCCCCCACCCCAAAGCACCTTGTCCCCATGTTGATGAGGACAAGGGCCTCTTCCCGACAACCCTGGCCGTTGGTTGTCGGGGTCTGCGGGCGGGGGCTTATCGGAATCTGGGAACCCCCTTTAATAAGGGGGCCCCCAGATACCGGCCCCCCACCCTATGTGAATGAGTATGGGGTACGATGTACCCCTACCCATTCACCTAAGGTGTAAAATGTAAAGTAAAAAAAAACACCCACACTTTTGAAAAAATAGTTTATTGCACTGCTCCGGGGGTCTTCTTCCGTCTTGGGGTCTTCTCGCCGGACTCCCCCGCCATTTACCAAGCTCTTTTACCGAGCGAGGGGAGTCCGGCTACCTTCTTCGTCGTCGCCGCCGTCTGGGGGTCTCGATCCGCCTTCGGGGGTCTTCTTCCGTCTTGGGGGTCTTCTCGCCGGACTCCTCCCCTCTCTTCTGCTCTTTTACCTAGCTCTTTCACGAGGGGAGGTGTCCGGCTACCTTCTTCGTCGTCGCCGCCGTCGTCTGGGGGTCTCGATCCGCCTTCGGGGGTCTTCCGGGGGTCTCTTCTGTTCTTGCGGCGGTCGTCGTCTTCCGCGCCGCCGGCGCCTTCTTCTTCTTGTCCTTCTTCTTGTCCTTCTTGTTCTTCTTCTTCTTCCGATGTTGACCCGACGCTCTCTCTGCCCGGAATGCCTGTGCCGCTCTGAGCTCGGACTTATATAGGGACATGGGCGACAGGGTCACATGTTCATGTCACATGGTGACCCCGCCCCCTTGCGATGTCACAGTCCCAGCATCCTCCGGGACTGTGACAACACAAGGGGGCGGGGTCACCATGTGACATGTGCATGTGACCCTGTCGCCCATGTCCCTATATAAGTCCGAGCTCAGAGCGGCACAGGCATTCCGGGCAGAGAGAGCGTCGGGTCAACATCGGAAGAAGAAGAAGAACAAGAAGGACAAGAAGAAGGACAAGAAGAAGAAGGCGCCGGCGGCGCGGAAGACGACGACCGCCGCAAGAACAGAAGAGACCCCCGGAAGACCCCCGAAGGCGGATCGAGACCCCCAGACGACGGCGGCGACGACGAAGAAGGTAGCCGGACACCTCCCCTCGTGAAAGAGCTAGGTAAAAGAGCAGAAGAGAGGGGAGGAGTCCGGCGAGAAGACCCCCAAGACGGAAGAAGACCCCCGAAGGCGGATCGAGACCCCCAGACGGCGGCGACGACGAAGAAGGTAGCCGGACTCCCCTCGCTCGGTAAAAGAGCTTGGTAAATGGCGGGGGAGTCCGGCGAGAAGACCCCCAAGACGGAAGAAGACCCCCGGAGCAGTGCAATAAACTATTTTTTCAAAAGTGTGGGTGTTTTTTTTTACTTTACATTTTACACCTTAGGTGAATGGGTAGGGGTACATCGTACCCCATACTCATTCACATAGGGTGGGGGGCCGGTATCTGGGGGCCCCCTTATTAAAGGGGGTTCCCAGATTCCGATAAGCCCCCGCCCGCAGACCCCGACAACCAACGGCCAGGGTTGTCGGGAAGAGGCCCTTGTCCTCATCAACATGGGGACAAGGTGCTTTGGGGTGGGGGGGCCGCACGGCCCCCCTTTCCCCAGGGCACCCCCCATGTTGAGGGCACGCGGCCTGGTACGGCTCAGGAGGGGGGGGGCGCTCGTTCGTCCCCACCCCTTTCCTGGCCTGCCAGGCTGCGTGCTCGGATGAGGGTCTGACATGGATTTGGGGGGAACCCTCACGCCGTTTTTTCGGCGTGGGGATTCCCTTTAAATCCATGCCAGGTCACGGAGCTAGCGCGGCGGCATTTACTGCCTACGCTAGCTACGTAACCTGAAGTTACGTTCGAAATGAACGGACTGCTCCGTGTGTGGGCAAGTCCGTTCATTTTCAAAAGTCCCGCGGACTTTTGGCCGGCGGATTATCCGCTGGACAAGTCCGTGCGTGTGTGGGCAAGTCCACACCCTCGGAAAGTCCAGCGGACCTAGCCGGAAAGTCCAGCGGATTGTCCGCTGGACTTAGGTCCGCCGGGAAAAGTCCGTACGTGTGTACGAGGCATTAAGGGAGCTATCAGCTTATTTTCAATCACTCTAAAAGGGGTTTTTCACTTTCAAAAATAAAAATGGAACAGAAAACCATTTGCATTAGGGGAAAACATTAGGCACAATGTCTTAGTGGACACAGCCCCCCTTGCAGAACTAGAGCCCTTGGTTCTAATCCTAGTCAGCACACTACCTGCATGGGGTTTGCATTTTCTCTGTGCTTGAGTTGATTTACTCTTATGTCCGTACACACGAGCAAAAATTCCACCAGGAAAGTCCGATGAGAGCTTTTGGTCCGAAAATGCGACTGTGTGTATGCTCCATCGGACTTTTGCTGGCAGAATTCCAGCCAGCAAAAGATTGAGAGCATGTTCTCAATTTTTAGGTCGGAAAAAGTTCCGATCGGAAATTCTGATCGTCTTTATCAATTCCGACGCACAAAATTCCTACGCATGCTCGGAAACAATTTGACGCATGCTCGGAAGCATTGAACTTCATTTTCTCGGCTCGTCGTAGTGTTGTACATCACCGCGTTCTTGGCGGTCGAAAGCTCAGCAAACTTTTGTGTGATCGTGTGTATGCAAGCCAAGCTTGAGTGGAATTCCGTCGGAAAAACCATCCAAGATTTCTCAGGCGGAAATTCCGCTCGTGTGTACGCGGCATTACACACCAAAGACATGCTGCTATGATTAACTGGCTGGTGTCTTAATTCATCCTAGTGTGTGTGTGTTAATGTGAAATAGGGAACTTAATTTCATGGCACTATACAAATAGCAATAATACATTTCAGCAAACCTTGGGTGTGAGGAGTAGGGGGCCATTTTGGAACAGTTTGTTTGTGCTAGAAAGCCTGGAAATCTATCCAGGAGATAACACATTTTTATCTAACAGCCTCTAAGAAAAACTTTGTCAAAGTTCCTTCCCTCCTTCCTTCCTTCCTTCCCTCCTTCCTCCCTTCCTTCCTTCCTTCCTTCATCCATTTCTCCTCTTAAATTGACACTAAACATACATTTGTTTAAATAAAATAAATGCCATATAATATAAGTACAGTGTATTTCTGTCTCTTTTTCATTGTTTCATCTCTCAAATGCAAGCCTTTTTCTGCTGTTCTCAGATGTCCTGTTCTAGGGAGTCTAGGTTTGTTCTCTATGTTGCCCCCCCCCCCCCCCCTTGTGTATCATAGCCACTCTTTTCTGCTTGCCTTAGAGATGGACTACACATCTAAGCCCAGGCCCATTCAAATCTATGGGAATTGTAGTACACATAGAGCAGAGCATGTGGCCATAAATAACACTGCTCACTCTACTCTAGTAGTAGTGAATCAGTGGGGGAACAGGAACATGCACAGGACATAATAGAAGCCTGAAAACAGTGGTAAGAATTACAAAAAATAACAGATCCATGATATACTTGGTATTTTAGAACAATTGATGTAAAAAAAATCTGTGTTGAGTGTCACTTTAAATATAGTTTAATTATACCTAAATATTTTTCAAACAAACTTTTATGAATAATATTTAAATAATACCTATTTCCATTTGTTTTGAATATCATTTATCGCCTATTACAACTTTAAACAGTTATTCTGAATTTAGTTCAAAGAAGAGCCCAAGGCTAACTGAAATACAGAATATTACAAAAATGAGGAGCTGTTAAAATGACAAAAAATTGTAAAAATTAAGTATAGCCTTTTATGTATTAAAGGCATTTTATTCATTAGAAAAAAGGGGGGAAAAGAGAATAGGGAAACAATTAGAAGTTGAATAATGCTCTTATTTTCTGCCCTATTTTCTCATTATCTATTATTGCATTTTACCAGATTTAGAAAATTACTTTTAATTATAGGCAGGCTATAGATGAGTTTAGAAACAAACAAAAAATAAGGTAGATGATCATTCGGTTTTTCGCATAATTAGTGTGTACTTTGCGACAGGTGATTTTTGTGCTGCTATTAAAAGTGAATGAACAAACACAATGGAAAGAGTGAATGATTTTATAATCGTAAATAGGGGACTCGTTCCAAAAAAAAGAAGAAAAAAATTGAATGCGTATAAGCCAAAGCAATCAATTGAAGAAAATAAGATGTCTCCATGTTGAACATGATCAGAAAAATGTTATAATTTCACTGAACATTTTCTGAGTCAGTGATGTGACTATTGCATTGTAAATTGAATGTAAATGTTTTTTGAAGCGATCGTTCCTTTTTATACTCCTCTATGGCCTGCCTTTTTTTTTGCCCCCTCACCAATGATTTAGTACAGTCCTGTAAGCTTATATTTATTAGAGTGACATTGCTGTGACAATCAACAGACAGATCAGTAAAGGCTCCAGTAACTCCTGCAGGTCAAAGTTTGGTTTGCTGAAGGCCACTATCTCTTCCTCAAGGGATCCCTCCAAGGGAAACCAATAACTTTAGCCAATATCTACAGCCCCAATAAAGTGCAAGTAGGATTCTTTCAGAAACTTACGAGTGCACTTCCTGGCTTCCATTTGGGAATACTCATCCTGGGTTCAGATCTCACTTTCAAAACAAATTAAATTACAACTACAAGAATTACTACTACATGATACCTGGAGAACCCTGCACCCAGGAGAGAGAGAGATTTTACCTTTTTCTCCCCATTGCACAGTAGATACTCCCAAATTGACTGCATCTACCTCTCACAGAAAGATCTCCCACACCTTACAAAAGCCTCTATAGAACCCATGTTCCTTTCCGACCACCACCCGGTCACAATGACCCTATCATTTCCAGATGACCCTTTCCCCACTAAAACCTGGAGATTAGACTTGTCTCTCTTGACAGACCCACTAAACAATATCAAAATCCAAGCCGACATTCAAAACTTTTTTACAGAAAATAACACCCCAGATACGACATCCTTTACGCAATGGGAAACACATAAATGTGTAATCAGAGGCAATCTTCTGGCACAGCTTCTAGGAAAAAAAAAACAATTGAACACAACTCAACAATCTTCTCAACAAGGTTAAAGCGTTCTACTGGAAGCCAACATATTGGTTATTCTGAAAACAGCAAAAAGATCCCACATCAGTCGTCAACTACCGACCAATATCCCTCTTAAACGTTGACATAAAAATATTTGCCAAAATCCTAGCAAACTTTCTGCTACCGGTTCTCAACTGACTGACGAAAGATCCAGTAGGGACAACACCGTTAAATCAATCAACCTACACCACTGGCTTACTTCCACTAAACAGAAAGGATTCTTTCTTTCATTAGACGCAGATAAGGCATTTGACTGGTTGGCATGGGACGACATGTAGGCAGTACTCAGCTCAATTGGTATATGTGACAACTAGGGATGGGCCCGGTGCTCGATGCGAATGTTCGCATCGAGCACCGGGTGTTCGCTCGCTCGGCGAGCCCAGAACTATTTTGGCCGCTCGCATCACATTCGTGTGATGCGAATGGCCCCGCAATGCATTGCGGCCGGCGCGGCCGGCCGGCGCAGTGCATTGCTGGCTGATGATTGGCCAAGCATGCACTGTGACCCCGCATGCTTGGCCAATCACAGCGCCGGAAACTCGGAGAGCCATAATTGGCTACAGGCAGGACGCCTGTAGCCAATTACAGCTCAGGGGCTTTAGTACACGCCCCCTCATTTAAAAGGCCGCCACGCCGTCGGCGCCGGTCACATGAGTTCCGGCTTTAGGAGAGATCAGGCTGATTCTGTGTCACTCTTTGCTAGATTCATATAGAAAGATTTGCTCTACTTTGCTAAACCATTGGCTATTTATTTGCTAAACCATTGCTACTTGTCATTGATCGTCCATTGCTGCTGCTGGTTAGTGTGTTTTTAGCTGCTGCTGGGGGTTAGTCTGGTACGTGTCTTACTGTTAGTACAGTATTTCAGTAGTACCAACCGCAGTGCTGTTAGTACAGCACTGCACCCCAAAAGCACCCATAGGACTTCTAGTGTGTTAGTGGCAGCAAACAGAGCTCCTATATTTTCTTCCCAGAAGCACCCATAGGACTTGTACTGTGTTAGTGGCATCACACAGAGTTCCTATATTGTCTTCCCAGAAGCACCCATAGGACTTGTACTGTGTTAGTGGCATCACACAGAGTTCCTATATTTTCTTCCCAGAAGCACCCATAGGACTTGTACTGTGTTAGTGGCATCACACAGAGTTCCTATATTTTCTTCCCAGAAGCACCCATAGGACTTGTACTGTGTTAGTGGCATCACACAGAGTTCCTATATTTTCTTCCCAGAAGCACCCATAGGACTTCTAGTGTGTTAGTGGCATCACACAGAGTTCCTATATTTTCTTCCCAGAAGCACCCATAGGACTTGTACTGTGTTAGTGGCATCACACAGAGTTCCTATATTTTTTTCCCAGAAGCACCCATAGGACTTCTAGTGTGTTAGTCCCATCACACAGAGCTCCTATATTTTCTTCCCAGAAGCACCCATAGGACTTGTACTGTGTTAGTGGCATCACACAGAGTTCCTGTATTTTCTTCCCAGAAGCACCCATAGGACTTGTACTGTGTTAGTGGCATCACACAGAGTTCCTATATTTTCTTCCCAGAAGCACCCATAGGACTTGTAGTGTGTTAGTGGCATCACACAGAATTCCTATATTTTCTTCCCAGAAGCACCCATAGGACATGTACTGTGTTAGTGGCATCACACAGAGCTCCTATATTTTCTTCTCAGCAGCACCCACAGGACTTCTAGTGTGTTAGTGGCATCACACAGAGCTCCTGTATTTTCTTTGCAGAAGCACCCATAGGGCTTCTAGTGTGTTAGTGGCATCACACAGAGCTCCTATATTTTCTTCTCAGCAGCACCCACAGGACTTCTAGTGTGTTAGTGGCATCACACAGAGCTCCTATATTTTCTTTGCAGAAGCACCCATAGGGCTTCTAGTGTGTTAGTGGCATCACACAGAGCTCCTATATTTTCTTCTCAGCAGCACCCACAGGACTTCTAGTGTGTTAGTGGCATCACACAGAGCTCCTATATTTTCTTTGCAGAAGCACCCATAGGGCTTCTAGTGTGTTAGTGGCATCACACAGAGCTCCTATATTTTCTTTGCAGAAGCACCCATAGGACTTCTAGTGTGTTAGTGGCATCACAGAGCTCCTATATTTTCTTTGCAGAAGCACCCATAGGACTTCTAGTGTGTTAGTGGCATCACACAGAGCTCCTATATTTTCTTCTCAGCAGCACCCACTGGACTTCTAGTGTGTTAGTGTGGCATCACACAGAGCTCCTATATTTTCTTTGCAGAAGCACCCATAGGGCTTCTAGTGTGTTAGTGGCATCACACAGAGCCCCTATATTTTCTTCTCAGCAGCACCCACAGGACTTCTAGTGTGTTAGTGGCATCACACAGAGCTCCTATATTTTCTTTGCAGAAGCACCCATAGGACTTCTAGTGTGTTAGTGGCATCACACAGAGCTCCTATATTTTCTTCTCAGCAGCACCCACAGGACTACCGACTACAATGGCTGGAAGACCGCCAAGGGGAGGCAGAGCATGCAGAGCCAAGAACACAGGCAGGCAGGCAGGTAGGGATGAGCCGAACACCCCCCGTTCGGCTCGTTTCTAGTGGACGTGGCCGTGGATCGTCATCAGGTCGTGCATCGTCTTTGTTTTCGGCAGCTGGACATGTGGAGTCCCCCTCAAAATCCATACCAGACCCTTATCCGAGCACGCAACCTGGCAGGCCGCCGCTTCTTTGTTTTCGGCAGCTGGACATGGGGACAAGGTGCTTTAGGGGTCTTAGACCCCCAAAGCAATCCATTAGCCGCGAGTGATTTAAATAGCTTTCTTCCTGCAAAAATGACACTTTTTTGCAGGGAAAGTTCTAAGCACAGGAAACCTGCCCCCCTTCACAGGCCACCTATAGACACCCCCCAGATGTGATACTGCAATGCTGTTCCTCCTCATCCTCCTCATCCTCTCTCACCCAGGCTCAGGGTACTGTCAGATTGGCCAAGCATGCGGGGTCACAGTGCATGCGTACTCAATGGCATCATCAGCCACCCCTTCCCTAGACCCACCATGTCCTCCTGAGGAGTCCCCCGAACTGTTTGAGCACAGTGTTGGGTACATGCTCCAGGAGGATGCCCAACGATTCGAAGGCTCGGATGATGATACCCAGCTTGAGGAAGTCAGTAGTGTGCGCGCAGAGAGAGGGGATGCTGAAGGACAGCAATCTGCCAGTACTGTTCCACCAGCTGCAGCTTACTGCCAGGTTTGCTCTAGTGGTGAAGAGGGAGGGGATGATGAGGTCACTGACGCCACGTGGGTGCCTGGAGGGAGAGAGGATGAGGAGGAGGACGAGGAGGAGGAGGATGCGGCGTCACATGTCCAACGAGGCAGGATGCCCCCTGGAGGCCAGCTAGAGGCCAGCACAGCAACTGTACAACACCGCAGAGCTCCGCCTGTGCAGGGCGCTGCCTCTGCACGTTATCAGAAAAGTTCTTTGGTGTGGGCCTTTTTTGAGACGAGTGCATCAGATCGCACCACTGCTATTTGCAATATTTGTCTCAAGCGTATCTCGCGTGGCCAAAACATCAGCCGCTTGGGCACCACAAGCATGAGCAGACATATGTCGACCTGCCATGCAGCTCGTTGGCAGGCACACATAAAAGACCCACACCAAAGAACTAAGCGGACCTCTCCTTGCTCCTCATCAGCTGGGATCTCCATCCCCACTACATCTTCAGTCCTCTCTGAAAGCTGCTGTGAGAGGACTGAAGGTGTAGAATTAGGTGTGTCACAACCAAGTACTTGCAGTACACCGACGTCCGATAGTAGCAGGCAAATTTCCCTGCCCCAGCTGCTGGACCGTCGAAAGAAGTACACTCCCAGCCATCCACATGCCCAGCGGTTGAATGCTAGCTTGGCTAAATTGCTAGCACTTCAACTGCTGCCTTTTCAGTTGGTAGACTCGGCCCCCTTCCGTGAGTTTGTTCAATGTGCGGTTCCTCAGTGGCAGGTTCCCAAACGCCACTTTTTCTCACGGAAGGCGATTCCGTCTCTCTACCGGCATGTGGAAGGCAATGTCCATGCCTCGCTGGACAGGGCGGTCAGCGGTAAGGTGCATATTACCGCTGACTCATGGTCCAGCAGGCATGGACAGGGACGTTACCTTTCTTTCACGGCCCATTGGGTCACTCTATTGGCAGCTGGGAGGGATGCAGGACAAGGTACAGTAGTGTTGGAGGTTGTTCCGCCACCACGCCTCCAAAATGCTACTACTGCTACTGGTTGTGACACACCTCTCTCCTCCACCCCCTCCTCTTCTTCTTCCTCCAGTGCTCTGTCCTTGGAACCAGCGGTGCTCCGTAGGCGTACAAGGGGCTACGCAAGTACGCAGGCAAAAAGATGCCATGCCATGCTTGCGCTGGTGTGTTTGGGGGACAGGAGCCACACTGGGCCAGAAGTTCTGGCAGCTCTGCAGGGGCAGGCCGAGAGGTGGTTGACGCCACGCCAGCTTAAGCCAGGAATGGTCGTTTCTGACAATGGCACCAACCTCCTCTCCGCCCTGCGACAGGGGCAGCTCACCCATGTGCCCTGCATGGCTCACGTCCTCAACCTGGTGGTGCAGCGGTTCTTGGGCAGGTTCCCAGGCTTACAGGATGTCCTGAGGCAGGCCAGGAAAGTCTGTGTGCATTTCCGCCGATCTTATAATGCCAGTGCTCGGCTGACTGAGCTGCAAAAGGAGCTGAACCTGCCCAAGAACCGCCTAATATGTGACATGCCCACCAGGTGGAACTCAACGTTGGCCATGCTGCAGGGGAGCTTGTTTTTTTTTTCCCCACGTCAGTGGAGCATGATCAGGGATGCATGCACTGTCCTCTCACCATTTGAGGAGGCCACGAGGATGGTGAGCAGTGACAGTGCATGCATCAGTGACACTGTACCTCTTGTCCACCTGTTGGAGCATACGCTGCGTGGGATAATGGACAGGGCACTTGAGGCAGAACAGAGGCAGGAAGAGGAGGACTTCCTTGCCTCTCAAGGCCCCCTTTATCCGGACAGTGTTCCTTCTGTCCCACCCATCACACAGGAAGAGGATGAGGGAGGAGGAGGAGGAGGAGGAGGATTGTGTGAGCATGGAGGTGGAGCCTGGCACTCAGCATCAGCAGCAGCAGTCTTTTAGGGATGATGTACAGTCCCAACAAACCAGTGGACTTGTACGTGGCTGGGAGGAGGTGGCTGGCGATCATGTCATCCTCAGTGACCCAGAAGACTCCGGACCGAATGCCTCAGCTAACCTACGCTGCATGGCCTCCCTGATCCTGCAAAGCCTGCGGAAGGATCCTCGTGTTCTTTGGATCAAGGAGAGGGACCATTACTGGCTGGCCACTCTCCTTGATCCACGGTACAAGGGTAAGGTTGCGGACCTTATCTTGCCGTCGCAGAGGGAGCAGAGGATGAGACATCTCAGGGAGGCCTTGCAGAAAGGTCTGTGCAACGCGTTCCCAGAAACTGGGAGGTTACAAACTCCTGGTCCTGGGCGACGAGTTGCTGAGGCTTCGGTCAGTAGCAGAAGGAGCGGTGGGGAAGGTGGACGTCTGACCGATGCGTTCAGACAATTTTTTAGTCCGCAGCCCCAAGGTATGATCGGTTCCAGCAACCATCGCCAGCGTCTGATATACATGGTGCAGGAATACCTTGGGGCAAGGTCAGACTAGGACACCTTTCCCACCGAAAATCCTCTGGCTTACTGGGTCCTGAGGATGGATCACTGGCCAGAGCTTGCACAGTATGCAATTGAGCTACTGGCCTGTCCTGCCTCCAGCGTTCTTTCCGAACGCACATTCAGTGCTGCTGGAGGATTTGTCACCGATCATAGGGTGCGCCTGTCCACCGACTTGGTTGATCGACTGACCTTCATCAAAATGAATCAGTCTTGGATCACCACCAGCTACCAGGCACCTGAAGCGGATATAATGGAATAATTTATAATGTCACATCCCTTCAAGACTGCCTATGCTGATGCTGAGTGACTGTCCTGTTATGTTCACTGACTATCCTCTTCCTCCTCCTCAATGATCCATGCCACCACACCAGTGCCTAAGGCACAATTTTTCAGACCCTGTATAACAGGGGCGTGTACTTACAATTTTTTAAAAAAATGCTTCGCAACACGTGTGACTGCTGTGCTCCAAGTACAGTATCTGTGAGGGGTTGCAATGTTGTGGCACCAGCACCAGTGCCTAAGGCACAATTTTTCAGCCCCTGTTTAACAGGGGCGTGTAATTACAATTTTTTAAAAAAATGCTTCGCAACACGTGTGACTGCTGTGCTCCAAGTACAGTATCTGTGAGGGGTTGCAGTGTTGTGGCACCAGCACCAGTGCCTAAGGCACAATTTTTCAGCCCCTGTTTAACAGGGGCGTGTAATTACAATTTTTTAAAAAATGCTTCGCAACACGTGTGACTGCTGTGCTCCAAGTACAGTATCTGTGAGGGGTTGCAGTGTTGTGGCACCAGCACCAGTGCCTAAGGCACAATTTTTCAGCCCCTGTTTAACAGGGGCGTGTAATTACAATTTTTTTAAAAAATGCTTCGCAACACGTGTGACTGCTGTGCTCCAAGTACAGTATCTGTGAGGGGTTGCAGTGTTGTGGCACCAGCACCAGTGCCTAAGGCACAATTTTTCAGCCCCTGTTTAACAGGGGCGTGTAATTACAATTTTTTAAAAAAAAATGCTTCGCAACACGTGTGACTGCTGTGCTCCAAGTACAGTATCTGTGAGGGGTTGCAGTGTTGTGGCACCAGTGCCTAAGGCACAATTTTTCAGCCCCTGTTGGGGCGTGTAATTACAATTTTTAGGCAATGCTTTGCAACAGGTCTCATTGCTGTGCTAAGAGTACAGTATCTGTGAGGGGTTGCAGTGTTGTGGCACCAGCACCAATGCCTAAGGCACAATTTTTCAGCCCCTGTTTAACAGGGGCGTGTAATTACAACTCTTGATCTAATAGTTCACAGCAGGGCCCATTCCTGCACCCACCAAGAGTAACTATGAGGGCCTACAGTCTTGTGGCAACACCGTCCACCACCACTGCCAAAGGCCCAATTTTTCTGCCCTGTTCAACAGGTGCATGCAATTACAAATCTTGATCTAATAACTCACAGCAGGGCCCATTCCTGCGCCCACCAAGAGTAACTGTGAGGGCTTACAGTCTTGTGGCAACACCGTCCACCACCACCACCACCACCACCACCACCAAAGGCCCAATTTTTCTGCCCTGTTCAACAGGTGCATGCAATTACAAATCTTGATCTAATAACTCACAGCGGGGCCCATTCCTGCGCCCACCAAGAGTAACTGTGAGAGCTTACAGTCTTGTGGCAACACCGTCCACACCACCACCACCACCACCACCAAAGGCCCAATTTTTCTGCCCGGTTCAACAGGTGCATGCAAGTACAAATCTTGATCTATTAACTCACAGCAGGGCCCATTCCTGTGCCCACCAGTCTTGTGGCTACACCAACATCTAATAGGGCAAATTTCTGCAGAGTATATACGCCAGGCCCTACTTTCAAACATCCAACTTACAAACGACTCCTACTTGCAAACGGAAAGAGAAAACAGGAAGTGAGAGGAAATCTACCCCTAGGAAGGGAAATTCTATGCTGTTAGATTTAATTTGGGAAAAAAGGTATCTCCTCTCTACTGATGCTTTATCACCAATCCTTGTTTCAATTTAAACCCCACTTTTCCAAAAACATTTGTCATTGGGACGGAAAGTGAGGTGACATGTTCTGAACAGATGTGCAAAGACAGCAAATGTTACAGGGGTGATAACCCCTCCCTATGTTCTCCAAAAAGCTTAAAAATAGATTTTTTTGGGATGGAGCTACACTTCATAATGTAACTGTTCAGATTCTACTTAAGAACAAACCTACAGTCCGTGTCTTGTTTGCACCACCTATATACTGCTGTTCAGAGTATATAGGGTTGTAGGTATAGGGTTTTATTTTGGGTGCGGGGTCCCCCTTAATATCCATACAAGACCCAAAGGGGCTGGGGTGGGGGGGGGGGGTGATGGGGTAGCCATGCCATTTTTCTCAAGGATTTTCAGCCATACGGCGGCCAGGACAAGACATGCCATTAAAGCCGCAAGTGTTTTTAAATGGCTTCTTTTTTTCCTTTACAAATGTCATTTTGTGCAAGGACAGTTCTAAACACGGGAAACACATGCCACTTCACAGGCATACTTTAGACACCCCCCAGGTACCATATTTAAAGGAAAATTTCACTTTTTTTTTTTCACTTCATGCATCATTAAAATGACTGCTCCCAAAAAAACGTTAGTTTTTAAATGTTTTTTTTGCATTGATATATGTCCCCTGGGGCAGGACCCGGGTCCCCAAACCTGTTTTATGACATTAACATGCATATTGGCCGTTGTAATTAGCACTTTTGATTTTGAACGTTCGCGTCCATTATAACGTATAGGGTTCGAAAATTCGCGCAAACTTTCGGTCGGTTCGAAGGTTCTGGTTCGAACCGAACCCGGGGGTGTTCGGCTCATCCCTAGTGACAACATGTTTACTGTATTCCACTCCAATCACTAAAATACGTGTCAATGGCCACCTGTTGAATGCCTTCCACATATGACATGGTACCCGGCAGGGTTGTCCCCTTTACCGATTCTTTTTGTTCTCACCCTACTCAGTAGTTCTTACAACTGATTGGACTTTTTATATTCACTTGTGGACTTTTTATAATTGAGTCATCTAGTCCTGCTTTTTATTACTAGCTTTGATTTACTTGATTGTTAATCATTATATTGGTACCCTGAGCTCTAGCATTTACTGTTTTTGTTCAGTCTACAGTCCTAGACAGGTGGCATGCCCGATAGTAGTTGCATAGGTCTGGTAACCCAATGCCTCCTTTTTGTCTTGGAAGAGTCAGCTGTTCGTAACTGATACATAGGTGGCCTTGGCACCATAGGAAGGCTACACATAGTTTTTTTTATAGGAGTTGAAAAATGTGTTTAGTATTTTAATTTGGATGGTCTGGAAGACATATAGTAGGCGAGGTAAGACATTCAATTTTAGGATGACTGCTCGTCCAAACCATGAAAGATGGGGTTATCCCATGTACGCAGATCCCCTGTCACATTTTTCAGGATGGGTAGAAATTTTTTAGAGAATAGATCAGAGAGGCACGTGGGTAGTTACCCGAATAGGTTATCGAGTTGGTTTTCCATTTAAATGGGAAGTTGTTTTTGCATTGGGCAACTATGGTTGAGGGTAGGGTTACATTGAGGATGTGTGATTTGTCAACGTTTATTTTGAAATTAGATATGAATTGGTAGAGTCTTTTAAAGTCTTTTAAGTTCAATGATTTTTATTCAAAATTTTCAAACATAACAGAGGACTAGGAACATATTATCTATGATGAGCATTTATAGAATACATTGTAGTACATTAAAAAAACATACATGCATAGTCTTGGTATACCATAAAACCTACTAGGAGGCCATACATCTGTATTATCGGTAGGTTCAGATCTAGTAAACAATATTTTGCGTAGACAGCCTGATTGTTAGTTATAATAGTTGTAGGATTGCCAACTACAAACTTTAGCACTGGCATTCTGATACTCCAGTTAGCGGATGCCAAGTTGCATATTCTGTTAGCACCGATCTCAGTAATCAAAAACACTCAGTAATTAAAAGTCCAATGCATTCTTGGTTCATCACATTCTTAAATTTTTTAGGGTATTAAGGTAACTTGGGAAGAAGAGAGAAGGGGGGGGGGGGTTGTATGCAGCTATAGAGTAACGTGAATTATAATTTAACGTTAATTGTGAGTAAGCTTGTAATTTTTATACCAGTCAAACCAGGGGCGCCAGTGGCGATATTTTAAATTGTAATTTCCCTGGAAGGAAGCGAACATTGCTTCATATGTGCTGTGTAGATTAGTAGATCTAATAACTCCATCCATATTCGGTATTTCAGAACTTTTCCAATTCTTTTGACCAATTCTAGTCTAGTGCTAAACAGAATATGAGAAATAATCTTTCTTAGAGAGGGCGGGAAGTCCTTAATGTCCAAAGACGAAACGGCTAGTCCTGGGTTTCTGGGAAGTTGTGACCCAGTAAGTTATCCTATAATTATAAAGACGTTTGTCCAGAAGGATCTAAATCGTGGTCATGACCACATTATGTGGAATAGAGAGCCCCTGCTGCAGCATTGTCTCCAGCGGAGTGGAGATATTAGTGGATTAAATCCTGCTATTTTTGTGGGTGTTAAATACCACCTCAGTAGTATTTTTTGAGTGAGTTCCCCTTAGGTTGACGCTTTTAGTGGCTGTATATGTGGCCGTGAGTGCAGATTGCCATTGTTCAGAGGTAAAAGAGGACATTAAATCTATTTCCCATGTTTTCATAGATGGTGTTTTGGAGAACACTGATTTTTGGTTCAGGAAGTTATAAAATAGGGATGTGCCTTTGATAGATGTATCAGGGTTCGTGAGATACAGAAAGATTTTCCAAGAAAGGGTAATGTAGGGGTTAGGTATAGATGATAGTAAGTGTGATACTTGGATGTATGCATAATGGTCTTTTAATTCAAGATTATATTCAATTTGGACCGCTCTAGAGTTCAAAGTCTTTTAATAGGGTAGGGAGTGTGGTGTGTGGTTCTGTAAGAAAAACTAAGATGTCGTCCGCGGGGGGGGGGGGGGGAATGTTGCCCCTTGGGGGCGAATATTATGGTTTTAAGTTTTTTTTTACTTATATTTTTGGATGTTTTATTGCCTACATGATGCATGTATTCACATTGGACAAAAGTGCTGAGGTTGTCACCTTTGATCTGCTTGTCATGTACGGAGTTCTAGCGCCGGGTCTAACACCTGTCTACTTGATCCACCCTTTGAATATTGTACAGTGCGACTACCATGTCTGCCCTTAACATTATGTCCTGGAACACCAGGGGCCTCAATTCTCCAGTTAAGAGGTCACTGGTCTTCCAGTTTATAAAAGCACACAACCCTCATGTGTGCATCCTCCAGGAAACTCACCTGGTAGGTAGCAGAACCCTTGCCCTTAAAAAACCGTGGGTGGCTAGTCACTACCACTCCACTTACTCCACCTTCGCAAGAGGGGTGAGCATACTAATTAGGAAGACATTACCCTTTGGGCTTTTGGATCTGGCGCTGGACCCGGACGGGAGGTATGTTATTATACATGCTAGAATTCTTTTACAGACTTGGTCCATAGTGGGACTATACCTGCCCCCCCCAGCCTCCCTGACACTTCTCAACAAGATCACGGCCATATTGGCTGACTCTAGTCATGCCTCTAACCATGTGATAATCCTTGGGGACTTCAATGTGGCTCCCGAGCCGTGTGTCGACAGACTGGTGGGTGTGGGCCCGGCCTCCTCTGGTTTGAAGGAGTGGGCAGACACCTACGGTCTCGTGGATGTTTGGAGATGGAAACACCCTGACACCAGGGCGTAAACCTGCCACTCTGCAACACACCGCTCATTCTCCCGGATTGATCTTATATACGCAAGTCAATCGGTGCTGCCCAAGGTCAGGGACGCTCAGATACTGCCTAGAGGCATCTCGGACCACGCCCCCCTTCTGGTACATATAGGGGACCCGGGCTCCTCTGCTGGGCTGTGGAGACTCTCCAGGTTCTGGATTTCAGACCAGGAGGTGGAACCCCAGTTCAGCAGGGAATTGGATGGATACTGGGCTACTAACCCGGGCACATCCTCCCCCATTGAGGTCTGGGATGCATTTAAAGCCTTCACAAGAGGTCAGTATCAGAATATTATATCTAGTACTAGGAGGAACAGACGCTTTAATTTGTCTAGGGCTGAGGCCGAGGCCACGGCGCAGGAGGCATTGTATGTTAGCACGCGTGACCCCCAACATTACGCTAGGCTACAGTCCCTGACACAGGAGGTGATGTCCCTTCGCTCATCCCTGACCCAAAAGAAACTGCTGGCGCAATCACAGAGGATTTTTGAGCAGGGTGAAAGATCCGGCAGGCTTCTTGCCTGGCTCTCCAGGGAACAGTCAGGAGGCCTCAGTATTCCTCATATACAAGACTCTACCGGGGTGCTCCTTTGCTCCCCGGAGGAGATTAACCGCTCCTTTGTCACCTACTACCAGACACTCTACTCCTCCAAAGCAACCTTTACCGACAACGAACTTGCCACATATCTAGATACAGTGGATGTACCGGTCCTCACTGACAAATCTAGGGATATCCTCGACAGACCTTTCACCCTTGACGAGACACTCGCGGCTCTCAAGTCCATGCAACCGGGTAAAACCCCTGGCCCTGACGGGATACCAGTGGAACTGTATGAACAATACCCTGAAACTCTAGCGGCAAGACTCCATGAGCTATTTACTGCTGCTGGAGAGCTGGGCACCCTCCCACAATCCATGAGGGATGCAGTGATTGTGGTCATTCCCAAGCCAGGGAAGGATCCATCTCACTGTACTTCATATAGACCGATCCCTCTGCTCAATGTGGACGCCAAGATTCTGGCCAAGATCTTGGCGAACAGATTGAACACTGTAATCACGGCCCTGGTCCACCCGGACCAAACGGGCTTCATGCCGGGAAGGGGTACAGACATCAACCTCAGAAGGCTTTTTACACATATAGACAGGGCGAACACGGGGGGGAGGGGGTCTGGTGGCCTCATTGGACGCCGAAAAGGCCTTCGACTCAGTTGAGTGGAAATACTTGTGGGTGGTTCTGTCCAAGTTTGGATTTGGTGAGAAATTCATCTCCTGGATCCGGATGCTGTACAGGGACCCCCAAGCGAGAGTCTATACTAACGCCTGCCTGTCAGAATAATTTCCACTGGGTCGGGGCACGAGGCAGGGCTGCCCCCTGTCTCCCACCCTGTTCACCCTGGCTATAGAGCCCCTGGCTGCCCTGATTAGGGCGGATGAGGAGGTCAAAGGCATACAAATAGGAGACATACACGAAAAGATCTCACTGTATGTGGACGATGCTCTTCTCTACCTGGCTGACTCCTCCACCTCCCTCAGGAGAGTACTGCACCTATTTAATCACTTTAGCAACTTCTCGGGTATCAGGATCAACTGGGACAAGTCCGAGCTCTTCTCCCTCTGTCCTCAGACCGCGCCCCCGGTTTCCCTGACTCAACTCAGATGGGTAGATGAGATTACATATCTGGGGGTTAAAGTGACAGCAGATGTGAGACAATACATGGCCCGCAACCTCCAGCCCCTGATGCAACAAACTACGGCCAAATGTGCAGCCTGGCGCTCGCTCCCATTATCTCCTGTTGGTAGGGTCAACCTCTTGAAAATGGTGCTTCTCCCGAAGTTTCTTTATTTTTTTAGGCATACCCCGAGCCACATCCCCAAGGCGTTTATTGTAAAACTGAAGGGTCTGCTGGGGAACTTTGTGTGGGCTGGGAGACCCCCGAGAGTGGCGAAACAGCTACTCCACCTCCCCCTTTCGGGAGGTGGTCTGGCTCTTCCGAATTTTCAAATTTATTATTGGGCTGCTGTATTGGTAACGGTCAGGTGGTGGTTCTCCCAGCCCAGACAGAATCCAGCGGTTAGATTGGAGGCTGCTATCTTGGGCTCCTACGCTGCACTCAGCAACCTGCCATTTAGAGGTAAGCGGGCAGACCCTGCTGTCACCACTCCCATGAAGACCACCATACAGGCGTGGCAGGACGCCAGGAGGGTGTACCGTAAGCCCTCCCATGTATCCCCAAACACGCCTTTGTGGGGGAACCCCCTGCTGCCTCACTTTCACTCACTACCGAATCCCTCGGAGTGGGCAGGGAAGGGTATACTCACTTTAAAACATATAACCAAACGTGGTACAAATGCCTCCTTCCAGGATCTGAAGTCCTCGTACGCGCTTCCGCGGACCTGGGCCTTTAGATACTGGCAGCTTCGGCACGCCTTCAAATCACAGTTCCCCCGACCTATAACACTGGAAATGGACTCGACTGAACGCCTCCTGACTTCTAGCACCATGGGCCGACCCTTGTCCTCCCTTTACTTATACCTGACAGTGGCTCACGATGCCAAGCTGACCAAATCATTCGATAAATGGAAGAATGACATACCTACCCTGGACGACGAAATATGGGAAGACTGCATTCCCACTTACATCCCGACGATGATAGCCTCACGTGATAGGTTTATACAACTAAAGTTCTTACATAGGGCTTATTACACTCCGCAAAGGCTGGCTAAGATATTTCCACAGCGTGATCTGCTTTGTCCCAGGTGCAGGCAGGAGGTGGGCTCATTTCTCCACATGGTCTGGTTTTGCCCCAAACTTCTTCCCTACTGGACCCAGGTGGCCGATGACCTCACGGGAATGTCGGGCACCCGGATACCCCGAGATCCCCTGACCTTCCTCCTTAGTTACCTGGAGGAGATCCAGGGTGACAGATATACTAAGCTGTTTCTTATGTTTTCTATCCTCTCTGCTAGACGGGAGATCCTCCTGAAATGGAAATCGACTGACCCCCCAACACATGAATCCTGGTGCCGCTCCATTAATGCTGTGCTCCCCTTATATAGGCTCACCTACGAAAGGAGGCAGTGTCCGGTAAAATTTGACAAAATATGGGCCAGGTGGATTGATGCTCATGGCTAAGCGAACTATACACGCTCCCTACCACCCCCCCTAGAGATGTGGTCAGTCACCCCCCTTATCCGAACTATCAGAACCTGATTCATACCCTCTCCCCCCCCCCCCCGGAACCAACGACCCACCAAGACATTCGGGTACCGATCCAAATGGGGTGTTAGCTTGAACTAACTACTGAATATGACGATTGAAAAGCGTAAAGACGCCTTATATGTGAGCTGGAAACCTGCTTTGTTGTGCTGTAATGTGTACAATCCTCATGCTTTCAGTGCTTGTACCTGTATGATATTGTTTCTTTTTCTGATGTGATATATCTGTAAACCTGCTTTGTTTTCAAAAAACATCTCTGTTAAAAAAAGATGTCGTCCGCAAATTCAGCCAGTTTATAGGGTCGGTCCTTTACTGTAAATCCTTTAACATCATTGTTGGCTCTAATGTGTCATAAAAGTGGTTCTAGTAAGTCTGAGGAACTGGATAAGCATGATAAAGTCATATGGACACAGGCACTAAGGACTGCTCTTCTCAGGAGTGAAGCCAACTCAGGATTAACATGGAAAACAGAGAGAACAGAAAAGCCCCTCTGAGTGCAATGTTTTAATGTAAAGGAAGGTTTTGAGTGATTCCGTGCAGAGGAATGTACAAGGCAGATTGATTGGGAAGAGTGTATGTGTGGCGCTATTCCTCTTAAAGAGACTTAAATGTTAAAGTACTTGAAATAAAGTGCTGAAATATATCCAAAAAAACAATGTGGAAAACAAATTAAATGTGTGTGACAGTCTTTGCATATAATTATAGTGATTTGTGCTTGTGTGTTACACACTCTGCAGAGTGCAACATTTAAAAAGATATAAATGCCTCCGGGGTTAATGAGGATGTGTACTGATGGCGTATATGAAAATAACACCCCTATGTGCTCTTACTCCTATTATACGTTCCACAGATGTTAGTGAAAAGTGAGGGGGTTTAACTCCTGCTATTAAAAGCTAGTTGCACAAACTGATGTTTACAACGTGCAGTAGTTATATTTGATTAAAAAAACAACTGAAATGTGTTTAAATTTTTTTTGGTAAAAAAAAAGAAATGTGCACCAGAAATTGTAATGTTAATAAAAAACTAAAAATATATAAAAAAACATATAAAAATATATAAACGATACTTTACACATTTGAAGCAGTGGTAAACAGAAATAAACAAAGTGACTTGTGCTATTTAAAAGTGTCCAGTGCTTTGCAAAGAATAATACTTTTTCTTATCCTCTTGATATTTGAAGGAGTGATAAACAAAAAAAACAAAGTGACTTGTGCTCTTTAAAAGTGTCCATCAGGGCTTAGAATGTACTGTGCATCGCACAGTGCATTGTGGGCCCCTGCCGAGCGCCCCCAAATTGGGGTGTTAGCTGAATGGCTGAATAGGCGATGTTCAGGCCGAACGTTTGCTCGGCCCGAACCATTCGCCCAACTCTATACATTGGAATGCAATACATGAAATAAATCTAGCCATATTTAGAAGGATAAAATGTATAGTCTATTGCTAAAGAGATTTTTTTAGCATTGGATTGAGTAGGGAGTGGGGACCTTTCTCACTGGAAAATAAGAGGTGGGAATTGTTTAGACATGTGCACACTGAAATATTTCGTTTTGGAATTTAGTTTTCGTCCGAAACATAAATTTATTTAGTTACTCCCGAAATTCGTTTTTATTTATTTCTTTTTTCGTTAAAAATTGCATTTGTCCAAAAATCCAAATGAATTAAGGTCGAATCTGTCATTGAAGGCTTATTGTGTCTGTCGAAAGTTCAAAGAAGATTCGACGGAGCAGCTAAACTGTATGACTCTGTATAGTTTAGCTGCAATTCCACCCAATTCCAGCAGCAATCTTTCCTCTCTACGTCGAATCTTTCCTTTCTACGTCAAATCTTTCCTTTCTACGTCGAAAGTTTTCTCCCTATGTAGAATAATCTTGGACTAATAGAGTTAAGGTTAGGCATATTCGACCATAGGTTCAATGGACACAGATTGTTATTGTCAGCGTCGAATCTCCTATCTATATCGAACTGTTGTCACAACGAAAATAAGGCATTTGTTTATGTCGGATCTTTCGTTTTTCGGATTCTGCACTTTCGTTATCGTTTGTTAAAACGATAACGAAAATACCTGAAATTCGGACGAAAATGCATTCGGACGAAAACGAATGCACATGTCTAGAATTGTTTCATTTGTTCCATACACTGTTGTCTAATGCCACGTACACGCGATTGGACATTCCAACAACAAAACCATGGATTTTTTTTTTTTCAGACGGATGTTGGCTCAAACTTGCCTTGCATACACACGGTCACACAAATGTTGTCGGAAATTCTGCTAAGAACAACACGTACGACTGCACTATAGAAAGGAAGTTCAATAGCCAGTGCACCACCCTTTGGGCTTCTTCTGCTAATTTCATGTTTATCTCGTGTTAGTAGAAGTTTGGTGAGAGATGATTTGCGCTTTTCAGCCTCGTGCTTTTCAGTTCGTTCCTGCTCTTCAGTTTGTGCTTGTGGGTTCATATCTGTTCTTCAGTGCGTGTTGTCAGTTTGTTACTGTCTTTCAGTGCATTCTATTTAATAGTTCGTATCTGTTTTTCAATGTTTTCTTGTCTGCTCATTTCTGATTTTCAGCTCGCTCCTCTCACGCCTTTCTGATTTTCAGTGCCTTCTGTTAGTTCATTCTGACCAGGACCGAGTTTGCCGATAGAGCAAACAAAGGTACAATTTTAACTTGGGGCATCAGTGGTCAGTGGCCTATACTACTTATAGATTGAGACCTATATTGGGACAAGATTAGGAGAGTTTAGCCTGACATTAGGGTTTGTCTTGTGTTGTTTCTTGCAGAGAAAATGGATACATTTAATGACCATGACTTCCTCCCCAACTTCATTGATAAGTACAGAGAGCTGCCATGTCTGTGGCAAGTGAAACACCAATTTTATAACAACAAACTAAAGAGGTAGGCAGCGCTGGATAAACTGTTGGAATTGGTGAAGCCGGTGATTCCCGAGGCAGACATAAACTATTTGAAGTGCAAAATTGGTGGCCTGAGGAGCACATATAATAGGGAGCACATATAATAGGGAGCGCAAAAAGGTCCAGGATTCCATGAGATCAGGAGCAGCAGCAGATGACATTTATGTCCCCAGGCTCTGGTACTATGACAGACTGCGGTTTTGTCAGACCAGAGTGAACCCAGGCCTTCACTCTCAACCATTCCTTCCACCTCAGATGAGGCTTCTAACGTACAATATGGGCCTTCCACCCAGGAAGATGTGGAGGAGCCCAGCTTGAGCCAGGTATAGCATTGTTCAACATATTTCTTGTCAAAAAATTTATGATGTTAACTAGATGTTATTATTGATCACTAATTTCTGATTTAACAAAGTGGTTTACATATTAATAGACAATAGTAGCCAAAAATGATTGGGACAAGAATGAAAAATGCTGGGGTCAGAATGACAGTCTTTTCTATTTGTTAACATTCAATTTGCAACAGTCCTGAGCTCAAAATTGCCTGTGATTGGGGCGCATGCGTGAAGCCTAACATGGAGGATGCTTCCTGCTAGAGTTCTGCACTCCCTGCTGCTATATTGGGATCTGTATAGCCATCCGAGCCGCCCTTTTGACCCATTCTTCTGGGAATCATCCCGCAATACACCCTAGTATCTACCGGGATGGTATTGACAGGCCACGAGGCAAGAACAAGCCTGAACCCATAAAGGAAGCCTGCGCCCGCGCTTCATCCAAAATGGCGGCGAAGGCCCTCGCCAAACAACAAGCGGCGTCTCCAGCCAGACCAGAGCTTGCAGACAGCGGGGAGGAAGATGACGCTGATTTTCATATTGACGGCTCCCCCTCGCTTCCACCCTCAGTTATGTCACAAAATTACTTTCTTAAATACATGGAGACCATGCTTCAGAGGGCCCTGAAAGCCACATCTGATCAAGTTACAAATAGACGCGTGAAATACGTGAAATAGGCCAGCGCACAGCAGATCTTGAGAGCAGGGTAGATGATATACAACTCCCACTACCTCCAGGTGCAAGGCGTGGCTATGGGCACATGTTGTGCACCAGCCTATGCCAACTTGTACTTGGGGGAGTGGGAGAAATCCCTCCTAGGCGACGAGGACCTCCTCGTGTACACGAGCCATATTAAATTATGGCTACGGTACATCGACGACGTCCTCGTCGCCTGGGAGGGATCAGAGGAAATGCTACTTGAGTTCTATAATTACATCAACGTCAACACTTACAATCTAAAGTTCACAATGACACATGACCTGGATAAGATCACGTTTCTTGATGTTCAATTGAAGCGTAATCTTGAAAATAAAATTTCTACTACCCTTTTTCGGAAAAGCACGGCTGGGAACACAATTCTCCATGCCGAAAGCTCCCATCCCAAACCTCTTAAAAAATCGATTCCCTATAGGCAGTATCTGTGCATACGCAGAAACTGCTCCGAGGAGTCCTCCTTTAAATTAGAAGCTAAAAACCTGCAAGCTAGGCTATTAGCACGCGGCTACAGCCGCTGCTGCCTGCGGAAAGCGTACAACAAAACTTGCACGCAACTTCGTCGCAATCTTCTCATAAAGAGAACCACTAGGACTAATCAAGACAATAATTTCACCAGAATTATTCTCCGATTTTCAAGACAACACATCGAGATCAGAAATGTCATCCAAAAATATTGGAGCATCCTGACAGATGATCCAAAAGTGAGCAACTTCATCCCCAATAGCCCTTCAATTACATTCAGAAAAGCCACATCGCTAAAAGACAAATTTGTCCAAAGCGAATATAAGAACGAAACAAAGAGGTTGAAACACTGTCTAACCTTTGGCTCGTTCCCCTGTGGCCATTGTTCCTGGTGTCAGTACATAAATCGCTCAAAAACGTTTTGCCTCCCAAATGGGGTAATGTTTAAGCCACGGCATTATGCCAACTGCCAAACAAAGGGCATAGTATATTTGATGTCCTGCGAATGTGGGGCCTTTTATGTGGGGAAGACCAAGCAGGAGTTCCACCGCCGGATGTCCAAACATGTCTACTCGATGCAGATAGGTAATCACTATCTGCCCCTAGGTCGTCATGTGGTCGTCAAGCACAACTACAGGATGCCCATTATATCATTCACCGCAATCGATCGGATACATATCCCAGATCGGGGCGGTGATTGGAATAAAATACTCCTACAATGCGAGCAGAGATGGATTTTTAACTTACATGCCACCTCCCCACCAGGACTCAACGAGTCCATTTCCTTTGCTCCCTTTTTGAAAGGATTCGTATCAGGGAAAACACAATAATAATAATAAAATCAATTATTACATCCCCTAAGTCCTCGCTGAATTCCGAGTGGACATGTTTGGACTCCCCTTTTGGACTCCAAGGTGGTTCTCCTGCTTTCTCTTCCCCTTTCCCCCTTCCCCCTCATTACATTCCTTTTTTCCCCCCTTTTTGGTATTAGGCATATATATATATATATAAAAATATCTATAATAACTACTTAAGATATCTTTGACCGACTGTTCGATCGATCAACATATGGGTCGGTTCACAATTCCACTGTAAAGCCCCATACACACGCGCGGATTATCCGAGGACCAGGTCCGTCGGATCATGTCCGTCGTACTTTGTCCGATGTTGGTTTTGCGTACACACAGTCGGACAAAGTTGTAAGAAAACCCGATCATTCTGAACGTTTGTTGCCTACGACGGGACTACGTAGAGGCTAGTAGCCAATAGCTTTGGTCTTGTAATGTGATCTGAGCATGCGTAGCACTTTGTCCGTCGGAATTCGCTACACACGATCAGATTTGGTGTGATCGGACTTTGTTGTCAAAAAATCTATCCAGCAGGAGATAGGACTTTGTCCGTCAGACAATCCGATGGAAACTGTCCGATGGTGCCTACACACGGTCGGAATTTCCGACAACATTGTCTGATAGGACAGAATCCATCGGAAAATCCGACCGTGTGTATGGGGCTTAACACAATTCGCATAGTATCCTTTATATGTGTCTGCGCTCTCTAAGACTATATGTCTATTAATAGTAAAATTGATACCTCATTTCATTAAAACCACTTATGTCAAATGTAATATGATGTACATCTATGTAATATATACATTGTCAAAGTTTTGTATTGTGCTCTTTAATAGAGAATAATCACTGTATTTATAAATTCCCTTATGCTGTTGTGGTTCTCCCCTCTAGGTGGCTCCCTTCCGCCCCCACCGATGGGAATGGAACCTAGGCATCACCGCAGTGCATGTCTTCCCGGAAAGGGGAGGAGGAGCTATATCCATCATTCGCTCCTCCATACACTTCCCCAGCTGGGATCCTGGCTGGTCCAGGAGATCACCGCTGGGGAACCTCCCCCTTGCCGGCGGTGTCCCCGACCATCTCCGGACATCTGTCTAGCGTCGTTGTGCATGCGCGAGGCCGCGTTCGTGCGCACGACGCGTGACGTCGCGCAATTGCGACGGAGATTACGCAATTGCGGGACCTTCTGGCCCTCTGGAACGCGGAGGAGGCCCCACGAGGCGGCCGCCCGGCCGCCATGATGGTCACAGCTGAACGTCGGAGAGGTGAGTATCGGGAACCCCTCCCCCTCCAATTCCCTACCCACTCCCTCCCTCCCATCCCGGTTTCCACACACCTGCAGCCACATGATCCAATTTCACCCTATTAGGTTACATATATAAATACCCCACAGGAGAGAACAAACTTTATCTCCATGTGAGGGTACGCATCCTGTGAGCCTTGAACCAGTAAGTGCACTCTTCCTCCTACCCCCAATCTATGCAGTTAGATGATGCAGTTAGATGATGGATCAATCTCTTATCACATGCATATCATTTGCCCTTAGGTCAACTAACGCTGCAGACATACATCTTAAAAAGCTTTTCTTCCCCTTCACGGTCCCATAATAGGGTACTGTGGTTCATTTCTGGGACTAAGGCATATACAACAGCAATACACCCAAGCTGGGCGTTCTGGGCACCGATAAACAGCAAGGTAACCATTGACACTAAATATGTCTCTTTATTCTTTCAATGTAAGATTATCCCACTATATACAAAAGGTTCTCTGGTTGTAGTGAATTCACTTGTTTGATCACACACATTCACCACATATAGTTACACTGATATGTTAGATCCCCCTTGCAACACATCCCCCCCCCCCCTGTTTTTCCTCCCCCCCCCTTTTTCCCCCCCATCAGCACTTATTGGTATTTGTTTTGCGGTTTTTCACCATTCATACATTTTTTCACCTTCATTTTTTATCCTCCCCATTTTTCTTTATTTCACATCACCCCCCATGCACTTCACCGTGCACACTCACATTGGCCACTACACCTGGCCTATCACACACAACGTTGCAGTATGTGTATACACTATTATCCTCCTCCAGCACAGTCACGTTTCCCTCCCCTATCTTTTTTTTCCCCCTCTTCCCTTTCCCCTTTTGTATTTCACCTCCCTTCCCTCACCCCTTTTTCTCCCTTTCATCTCCCTTTTCCCTCACTCCCTTCCCCTTCTTCCCCTCGTTCCCCCCCGTTCCTCCCCATATCCTTCCCTCTCCCCCCTCTTCTCTCTTTCCCCCTTTTCTCTTTCCCCCCTACCGTTTTTTCCCCCCTCTTTCTTTACCCTTACCCCCCCTCCTTGCCCCCTATACCCCTTACCCCTTCCCCCTTTTCCTTCCTTTTTCTGTATGTGCGCGCCATACAGTCAAAAAACCCTTCCCCCCCCCCTTTTTTCCCCCCTTTCCCCACTTTCTTCCTTTCCCTTCCTTCCCCCTGTTCCCCTCAATTTCCTCCCTTCTTCACCCGACTCCATTCCCATCCCCTCACCCCTTTTCCTTCCCTCATGTGCCTCTCTATTCCCTGCCCTCCCCGTCATTTCCTCTCCCATCCTTTTCTTTTTTCTCCCCCTTCCCTTTTTTTTCTTCCTTTGTCACCCCTCCTCCTCACTTATCACTTCCCTTCCTTTCCCCTCCCTTTCACCCACAATAACACTTGGTATATGGGATTTGCAATAAAAGAGGAGAGGAGAGACATGCACATGCTGAGAAATGGCTCATGTGAGGCAATTAGGCTATATGCATTATATATGAGGGGCTCGTGCTGAAATAAGGCGCCTCTTTGAAATTTTCATACCATGATAAATTAATAACAAAAACCCCCTTTTGGATCATGGCTGCAGGCATTGGGCCCTGTCCCCTCCCCCAGTCCCGAACATCGCCCAACCAAATCAGCTGTGACAGGTCGCAATTCGTGTGACCTCTTGTAAGCCCTGCACCCGGACTTTTTTTGCCTGGTCCATCCTGGTTGGCTGGGAGGCGCCTCGGAGCCACACGGAGAAAGAGAACCATTTTAAAGGGATCCTCATACAAGGAAATTCATGATGTCAATCACATATACCTGGGTAAATATACAAAGTTTTGCCACAATGGATAGCGTTAACATCTATTATGCATATGCATAAATAGATGATTGTATTTAACATATGCTTACAAGCCTGTTATACTATTTTGCTTTCTATCTCAGCAGATATAGACACCTTTTTAAAAAAGTAATCCTCTGAAGAAGACATACTGATAAGAGTTGAAACGCGTCAGGTTCTACTTTTTGTCTTTTTGTATTATTATGCTTTCAGCAAATGTGATATTTGGAAATCATTGTCTGCCGATATAATACTGTATGTTTTATCGTATGGTCATTGTATGGTACTCCTGATTGAGGCTCATGTCTTTTAAACTTATTGTCACAGTGGTGTCAATACAATAAAACATTTATTCTTTTATCTTTGACTTATGTTGTATCAATCATCCAACTTTTCATACTGTGCTGCCTAAAAACCCCACCTACCCTTTGGGGGGAAAATCATTTTTCTAGATGATATAGAGCTCACCCTGCAAGAACATGCCCAGGAGGGGCGTGGCTAGCCACGGATCAGGATGGCTGCCTGAGACGAGAGCTCCGCTCCACAGCAGTGGTATACGGCAACGCAGCGCTACTAGATCTTCCCCTCTCCCTCGTTCTGTGAGGGGGAGACAGTGGGACATTATCGGGCATGTCTCTGAGGAGAAATCCGCCACCTCCACCTCGTCGCCTCACCGAATACTTTGCCCTCATGGAGCCGCGATCTAGCCAAAATGGCGCCGACTCCGTGTCTCCCTCAGGCACTGCACACAGGCAGGCTCTCAGTGACGGCGCGCAGACACAGAGCCACCTCTCCAGCCATTTCTCCCAACAAAATGCCCCTGGCCAAAAGACTTCACTGGAATACCTCAGGCCACACGACTCAGGAACCCTCTCCTGTTTCCACATTAGCTGCCATGCCAGTCACTGACAACCCAGTATCTGAAAGCATGTTATTGATTGATTGCTTAGAGGAGAAAAATTACACGGTAGAGTCACACATATCTGAAATGAGCAAAGCGCACAATGGGCTTCTTGACGCACATGACCACCACTCTGATGAGATCCAAAGAATTAACCTCAAGCTCTCTGACCTCGAAGACAGGTCAAGACGCAACAACATAAAATTCAGAGGTATCCCGGAGACGGTACCCCCCACTGAGCTTAAAAAATACTTACAACAGCTCTTCTCCACCCTACTTCCGAATATTCCTCCTCGCGACATGCTCATTGATCGTGCACATAGAATCGCAAAACCTGAACACCTTCCTGCGGAAACGCCCAGGGATGTCCTGAACAGAATACATTTCTTTCATATAAAAGAGCAAGTTCTATATGCAGCTAAAACCACTAAATCTCTACCTGCACCCTATTCCAAACTATCTCTCTTCATGGATCTCTCTCCAGCCACAATGGCGCTACGCAGGTCATTCACTCCAGTCACATCAATTCTCCAAGAGTGGAAAATAATTTACCGTTGGGGTTACCCCACCAAACTACTGGTCACATACAAACAAAAAATCATCCCAATCCTATCACCTAAGGATGGTTACAAAAAGCTAACTAATTGGGGCCTTCTTCCCATCTCTGCCCAATCTCCTGCCTCCAATCACGCCATTTCCTCATCTCCTCCGCAACCTAAACCAAGCCATGCGGACAAAAGATGGTCATCATCTCTGAGGTACTTGTCCCAAACATGGAAATACCCTGCCCGAGCGATCTGTACAATTCCCACCTTACCCCCGACTGAATAGTGTGCAAAGCACACTCAGGTGAACTTTACCGTTTACAACTTCCTCGTTCACTTTATCCTCTGACGTATTTTATTTTATTTCCTTGTTACATGTGTTTTCTGTTGTGTATTTGCATAAGAAAAGTTACGTAGTGTGAATTACACCATAATTGTGGTGCTCTTGATATTTGCATATCTTTGTGAATTAGCTATAACTTTCACTTACAATATCCTAACAGACTTTCTTAAAAATACAGTGTATAAGGTGCTATAATCTCGCTCAAGTACTGCGGTCAGATCTCCAAAACCTATTAACATGCCCATTATTATTACATCCCTTAATGCCAAAGGGCTTAATTCACCATTTAAGAGGAACCTCCTCTGGAAGGAAGCGTCTTCCAAAAACACAGATATATTATATGTGCAAGAGACTCATTTCTCTAAGGCCAAACCTCCCTCTTGTACACACAAAAAATATTCCCAATATTTCTTTGCAAACGCTGAGAAAAAACAAAATGTGGTGTGATGATAGCTATCAGCACCAAACTATCCTTTACACTTAACAAGGTTGAAACAGATGATGAAGGCCGGTTCATAATTCTCTCAGCCATTTTCGATAATCACCCCCTGACCTTAGTAAACATCTATGCATCCAACACCTCCCAACGAAAGTTTTACAAAAAACTGAGGGATAAACTTCAACAATACAAAAATACTCCATTGGTGCTTTGTGGTGACTTCAGTGCTATCATCGACCCATCTCTGGATTCCACAAACCCTGACAGACGTCAACCATCAGCCCTTACATCCTTTATAAATAATGAGGACCTATACGATCCTTGGAGATGCATGCATGACGTTGAATGCGATTATACCTTTTATTCTCCTACTAGTGGTTCCTACTCCCGGATTGATCTTTTTCTCACGAACAAAAAGATCTTACGGGTCATCTCAGAATCTAGTATAGTACATTACTTGGTCGGATCACGCCCCCATATATATTACATTGTTTCCACACTCTCGACCGACAAACCACACCCTTTGGAGATTGAATTCATCTCTCCTAACTAACCAACGATATGAGCACCAGATCAAATCCGAGCTTGGGAACTACTTCACAACAAATTGTAAATCTGTTGAGGACCAATCCATGGTATGGTTGGCCCAAAAAGCTTTTCTACGAGGTATTCTTATCAAGATTGGAGCTCAGGAACGCAAATGACAGTCAAATGAGATAGCCTCATTATTACGCCAGATCAAAATCCTGGAACAAACAAATAAGGCCTCACCCAATAAAACAACCACTAATGAACTTAAAAAACAGAGATACCAACCAACTAGGAGAAATCCTACGTCATAAGTTTGACTATTACGTCAAAGCTTAAATTTACAATCGTACTCCCTAAGCAACAAAGCTGGGGCATTCCTGGCAAAACAGGTTAAAAAACGTCAAATCCAATCAAAAATCCCCTTCCTCCTAACTACACAAAATACACGCATGACAAACCCTTTAGACATAGCTAACACATTTTCATCCTTTTATGCCAAATTATACAACCTACAAGAAGCCAATGACACCACCCCTCCATGCGCTGAAGATATCAATGCTTTTCTCTGCTCTATACACCTGCCTTCAGTATCCACCGAACAACTTGCAACCTTATCAGCCCCCTTCACCCAAGATGAAATTCGCAAAGCCATCAATACCCTTCCCCTCCACAAAGCCCCGGGTCCAGACGGGTTCCCCAATGAATACTTTAAACACTTTAATGATATTTTGTCCCCTCATTTCTGTACGACATATAATCAATATGCATCCTCTGGGAAAATCCCTAGGGAAGCCCTAATAGTAACACTTCCAAAGCCGGGCAAATCAACAGAATCCCCAGCAAATTACAGTCCCATATCCTTATTAAATACAGACACAAAACTCTATGCAAAACTTCTAGCCCTCCGCCTCTCCTCGATCATGTTCCAAATCATACATATTGATCAGGTTGGCTTTATTCCCAGCAGACAAACCTCAGACAGAACCCGACGATTTATAGACATCATCCAATGGGTGGAACACACTCAAACGCCTTCTCTGCTTCTATCTCTGGATGCAGAGAAGGCGTTTGATAGAGTACAATGGACTTACCTCGAAGCTGTCCTACGCAAATTTGGTCTATCGGGAATGTTTCTGAATGCCATTCTTAGCCTATACTCATCCCCAAGTGCGAAAGTATGGACATCAGGTGTTGTCTCTAGCCCCTTTAACATCACAAATGGCACAAGACAGGGGTGCCCACTATCCACATTAATTTTTGCCATGATTATGGAACCCCTGGCTCAAAAGGTTCGCTCCACACCCATGGTCACAGGCATACATATAGGCTCCACGGAACATAAAATCGGCCTATATGCAGATGATGTCATCATTGCCCTTACGAATCCTAAACACTCTCTCCTTGAATTACAACATATCCTCGACCAATTCAGTGCCATATCTTTATACAAAATAAATCCTAGTAAATCATTTATGCTAGCACTCAGCTTTGATAAACACACTGTACAATGCATTACGCAACACTCTCCATTCTCATGGTCCCA
Organism: Lithobates sylvaticus; assembly: GCA_028564925.1. Taxonomy (NCBI): domain Eukaryota; kingdom Metazoa; phylum Chordata; class Amphibia; order Anura; family Ranidae; genus Lithobates; species Lithobates sylvaticus. Next base: position 235,480,671 of record CM053029.1, read on the forward strand.
TGACTCCATCATATCATACCTAGGAATACGCCTAACCTCACCTAGTAGAACTCTCCTACGCTCCAACTTAGCAGACCTCATAGAAAAGCTTAAACGTATATCTAAAGAAATACACCATCCTTTTGTGTCTTGGGCGGGTAAAATTGCTCTACCCAAAATGTTTTTACTTCCACATATTTTATACATTTTTCGGATGTTACCTATTCCATTCCTGCCTACGCACATAAGAACTCTCCAAGCTCTTATTAATACCTTTATATGGCTACAAAAACGTTCCAGGATTAAAAAAGCCAATTTGATGACCCCATCACGGATGGGAGGAATGGGAGCTCCGAACATACGCTTTTATTACCGAGCAGTTCTATTGGATCAACTTAAAAGCTGGTGGACGTCATCTACTCAATCCAACTGGAAACAAATAGAATCAGTAGTACTAACCAAAGACCCCAAATTGTTCCTTGGTGCCTTACTCTTAGATCCAACGTCTAGACATTTCCCATTGGACACAATCACAGCCTCCTTGAGAGTGTGGTCAGCTATCCCTCAAATGTTGAAGGGCCTACCACATGCAATCCTGTCACATTTAGCACTTAACACCATTTCACTCATCACCCCGGATCTACAACTACAGCCGTGGATAAATGAAGGTGTCAGGAAAATCGTGGTTCCAGGCGGTTGATTGGCGCGCACCGACGCGCGCCGACGCATGGTGGTGTGCGCGTTCCCGTGAGCGCGGGCTTGCGTGCGCGCGCGCGCTGGCGTCCAAGGGCGCGCGCCCTGTGATTCACATCCACCTGTATGGACTGTTGGCGCCAATGGGGCTATTTAATCAAGCAGCACCTGCTGGCTAGTGCTGCCTGATCTTCAGTATACCTGATACTCTGCACCAGCCACTACCTTGTTCCTGTGATCTCTCAGTGATCTGTTTGTTCCTGTGTTATACCCTGCTTACCTGTAAAGACCTTGGCTTAACCCTTTGGACTATCCGGATTTCCGCCTGCCTCAGACCTCTGCTTGACCGACCATTCTCCTGCCAACTCCTTTGTACTGTGCTGTTTGAACGTTGCCGACTTCTGCTTGGATTTGGACTTCTTATATCTCCTGCTCAAGGGACCTGTATCTGCTTATCCTGTATTATATCCGGCTTACAGTGAGTTTCACCACCTGTATTGGGAACCCCATCACCATCCCTTACCCGCTGAGTGACGTGAGTTTACCTGCCGTTATTTCACCTCGCTGTCAGAAAACTCTACATACCGGAACTTTACCTTACTACTTGTGAACCCTGCTTACCTGCACTTCACCTCATCAACAGCGGACCGCCATCACCAACTTCCGGACCCCTACACCAGGCTCCCTTACCCTTCCTGACTTCCGTGCCTCCTGTACCCACCTCCAGGGGCCGTCAGTCGGATCCGTACGGGAGACCTCCTCCTGCCCAATTGGACTCATCTGTCAGGTACGTGCCGTTTGTGATAGTATCAGGCAGCCATGACCGAGTCCGGGCAGGGGGTCTCCCCCATGGAGGAACTAGGCAGACATCTAGCGGGTCTCACCCAAGCAGTAAAAGTCCTACAGGAAGGTTACACCCGTTTGATGGAACAGGTTCAGACTTTGTCCGCTAACTCTCAAGGAACGTCTTCCACGGGACTTCCCCAGCCACCTTCTGTAATTATGTTACCCCCAGAACCCAAAGTACCCCTACCCGAGAAGTTTTCTGGGGAACGAAGTAAGTTCCGTGCCTTCCGCAACGCATGTGAGCTGTATTTTGCCCTACAGCCACGGACTTTCTCTCTGGAAGCTACTAAGGTGGGCTTCATCATCTCCCTCCTGACAGGGGAACCCCAGACCTGGGCCCACCGCCTGCTGGAACAGAAAGCCACATCCTTGGAGTCCTTTAATAGTCTCTTCACTGCTATGTCACAGCTATATGAGGACCCTCAACCCACCGTTACGGCCGAAGTCGCATTACAGTCCTTACAGCAAGGTCGCAGAACGGCCGAGGACTATGCCGTCGAGTTCAAACGTTGGAGCTCTGATACAGAATGGAATGATGCGGCGTTACGCCATCAATTTCGCAAAGGATTATCAGACCCTCTGAAAGATGAACTGGCTCGAGTGGGGGTTCCTCCAACTTTGGATGAACTTATCAACTTATCAGTGCAAATTGACCGCCGTCTCAGGGAAAGACGGGCCGAAAGAGCCTCCGGACCTTCTCGTCCCTTCTGGATGGTCCCCAAGGTCACCGGGCCACCCGGTGTGGCTCCTTCAGCTTCATCTACTCTAGCGACAGGAGCTCCGGAACCAATGCAGATTGGGTTGCTCAGACCTTCTTTGACTCCTGAAGAGAAGATGCGCAGACGGGCCCACAACCTGTGCCTATACTGTGGTGAACCTGGACATTATGCAAGAATGTGCCCCAACAAGACACGTAAGTGCCTGCCCTCTTCTTCCTTGTGTGCACCTGTCTTGCTTCCAACTGGCACTCACCTGGCGATCTCCATTATTTTACAGCTCTCCGGCCGGAGCATTCCAGTATCGGTCATCATTGACTCAGGAGCATGCAGCTGTTTCATTGATCAAGCCTTCGCAACCAGCCATGGCATTCCTCTTCAACCCAAGACCCGAGGTCTTTCAGTACACCTGGCCGATGGATCCACCCTTAGTTCCGGTCCGGTAACCCAAGAAACCACACCTCTATTAGCCACTATAGACTTTCAACATCAAGAATTTCTCTGTCTGGACGTCATACAATCTCCACTTTTTCCAATCATACTTGGAATGCCCTGGTTGCGGGCCCACAACCCCAATATCAACTGGGCCACAGGGGAAGTCCAGTTCTCTTCTGAATATTGTCGGCAGAATTGTCAATTTCAAACCTCTGTCAAACTGGCTCCTCTTCTCTGTATGGGGTCTGATGCTGAACTCCATCAGTCCATTCCTGAACCCTACCGGGACTTTGTGGATGTATTCAGTAAAAAGGGGGCAGAAACTCTTCCTCCCCACAGGCCTTATGATTGCCCCATAGAATTATTACCTGGAACAGAAGTCCCCTTTGGAAGGATTTTTCCATTAACGGAACAGGAATTGGGCACTCTAAAAGACTACATAGATGAAAATCTAGCAAAAGGCTTCATCCGCCCCTCCACGTCCCCGGCCGGCGCGGGCATCTTCTTTGTTGAGAAAAAGGACCACTCCCTACGCCCTTGCATTGACTACCGGGAATTAAATAAAATTACCATCAAGAATAGATACCCTCTACCACTGGTGCCAGAACTCTTCCAAAGACTGGGGACAGCCAAAATCTTTACTAAACTGGATCTTCGCGGGGCTTACAACTTAATCCGCATCCGAAAAGGGGACGAGTGGAAAACGGCTTTTCGCACTCGATTTGGACATTATGAGTATCTTGTCATGCCTTTCGGCCTGTGTAACGCTCCTGCTACGTTCCAACATTTTGTCAATAACATTTTCCACGATTATCTGGATCTGTACGTTATTGTTTATCTAGATGACATCTTAGTTTTTTCTACTTCTTTGAATGATCACCGCAAGCATGTCCGAAATGTTCTTGCCCGCCTGAGACAGCATGGATTATACGCCAAACTTGAAAAGTGCAGTTTTGAAATCCACACCGTGCAATTCCTGGGATTAATTATTTCTGCTGATGGAATAAAAATGGACCCTGAAAAGGTATCCGCTATCCTGGATTGGCCAGCACCCATGGACAAAAAAGGAGTACAACGCTTCGTTGGCTTTGCCAATTTCTACAGAAAGTTTATTAAAGGTTTTTCCTCCATCATTTCCCCTATTACCGAACTCACCAAACAGGGGACCCGATTTCTCTGGACTCCCAAAGCACAACTGGCCTTTGAAGAGCTCAAGAGACTTTTTACTTCGGCCTCCATTCTCAAACACCCAAACCCAGCTTTGCCCTTCGTATTAGAGGTTGACGCCTCCGAGATTGCAGTAGGTGCCGTGTTGTCCCAACGACAGGGTGCCAAGGCCCTTCTTTATCCTGTGGGTTTCTTCTCTCGCAAACTGACCTCGTCAGAACGAAACTACGATGTGGGCGACAGGGAACTTCTTGCCATAAAGGTAGCATTGGAGGAATGGCGCTATCTACTCGAAGGTGCTGCGCACCCTGTTCTGGTTTACACCGATCATAAGAACTTGGAGTACCTGAGGACGGCCAAAAGATTAAGACCTCGGCAGGCCAGGTGGGCTCTATTCTTCTCACGGTTTCAGTTCCACATAACCTATCGACCAGGTTCCAAGAATACCAAACCAGATGCTCTTTCCCGAATGTTTTTGGATACCGAACAGGCCCCACTTCCCGACACCATTTTACCTTCTGGGAACTTCTTGCTCTTACAGGGGGATCTTATTTCTCAGATCAAACAAGCCTCCGTTGGGATGCGTCCTCTGGATGGGATGTCCGTTAAGGACGGTCTGTTCTGGCATGAAGACAAAATTGTAGTACCAGAAGAATTAAGGGTGCGTGTACTAGAGTTATGCCACGACCACAAACTGGCAGGGCACTTCGGCACTCAAAAAACAACCAATCTGCTGCAACGTACTTTCTGGTGGCCTCATCTGACCCGGGATTGTAAAAGATATGTTGAGTCATGCAATGTTTGTGCACGAAACAAAACTAGCCGGACAAGAGCCTGGGGTCTATTAAAACCTCTACCAGTCCCAGAAAGGCCATGGAATATGGTTTCAATAGACTTTATTGTCGAACTTCCCCCATCGGAGGGGTTTTCTTCTATCTTTGTCGTAGTAGACAGACTATCAAAGATGGCCCACTTCCTGCCCATGAAGGGCACCCCGTCAGCCATGGAAACAGCCAAAACATTTATCAAAGAAGTGGTAAGATTACATGGAATTCCAAAAAATATTGTTTCAGATCGTGGTGTCCAGTTCACCTCCAGATTCTGGAAGGCCCTCTGTGGATCTTTGGAAATTGAATTGGCATTCTCCTCGGCATATCATCCACAGACAAATGGGCAGACTGAGAGAACTAATCAAACCCTAGAACAATATTTACGCTGTTTTTCTACTTTCTCTCAAGATGACTGGGCTCCTCTGCTTCCCATTGCCGAATTCTCATACAACAACTCTCTACACTCATCCATCAATCAGACACCGTTTTTTGCCAACTACGGCTACCATCCATCTTTTCTACCTCAATCAATACCTGAATGTTCAGTGCCCGCAGTATCCAAAACCTTGGACTTTTTCTCCACTAACAATAAAGTACTGCAGGAGACCATGACTAAAGCCCAGGAAACTTACAAAAGAACCTTTGATGAAAAGAGACGTGGGGAACTCATCCTGGAACCCGGTAACCAGGTCTGGTTGTCCACCATCAATTTGAAATTGGCATGCCCTTCCCGGAAACTGGGTCCAAAATTTTTAGGGCCCTTTCCTGTAAAAAGGAAAATTAACAATGTCGCTTATGAACTTGATCTACCCACTTCCCTAAGGATCCACCCGGTTTTCCATGTTACTCTCTTAAAACCCGTGATTCCAAATTCATTTGTGGGCCGTAGGACCGGTCCCCCCAAACCTGTCATTATCAACAACGAAGAGGAATTTGAGGTGGAATCAATCTTAGATTGTAGGAAAAGACGTGGTCAGATCCAGTTTCTCATCAAATGGAAGGGGTATGGGCCCGAGGACAACTCATGGGAGCCTGAGGGAAATCTACATGCCAGTGAGTTACTACGAACTTTCAAAGACTCTCATGCTTCCAAATTGGCGCAACTGGGCATCCGGAGGCTGCCCTTAAGGAGGGGGCACTGTCAGGAAAATCGTGGTTCCAGGCGGTTGATTGGCGCGCGCCGACGCGCGCCGACGCATGGTGGTGTGCGCGTTCCCGTGAGCGCGGGCTTGCGTGCGCGCGCGCGCTGGCGTCCAAGGGCGCGCGCCCTGTGATTCACATCCACCTGTATGGACTGTTGGCGCCAATGGGGCTATTTAATCAAGCAGCACCTGCTGGCTAGTGCTGCCTGATCTTCAGTATACCTGATACTCTGCACCAGCCACTACCTTGTTCCTGTGATCTCTCAGTGATCTGTTTGTTCCTGTGTTATACCCTGCTTACCTGTAAAGACCTTGGCTTAACCCTTTGGACTATCCGGATTTCCGCCTGCCTCAGACCTCTGCTTGACCGACCATTCTCCTGCCAACTCCTTTGTACTGTGCTGTTTGAACGTTGCCGACTTCTGCTTGGATTTGGACTTCTTATATCTCCTGCTCAAGGGACCTGTATCTGCTTATCCTGTATTATATCCGGCTTACAGTGAGTTTCACCACCTGTATTGGGAACCCCATCACCATCCCTTACCCGCTGAGTGACGTGAGTTTACCTGCCGTTATTTCACCTCGCTGTCAGAAAACTCTACATACCGGAACTTTACCTTACTACTTGTGAACCCTGCTTACCTGCACTTCACCTCATCAACAGCGGACCGCCATCACCAACTTCCGGACCCCTACACCAGGCTCCCTTACCCTTCCTGACTTCCGTGCCTCCTGTACCCACCTCCAGGGGCCGTCAGTCGGATCCGTACGGGAGACCTCCTCCTGCCCAATTGGACTCATCTGTCAGGTACGTGCCGTTTGTGATAGAAGGTATCTACACTATAGGAAATCTCTTTAATTCAACTGGCTTACTGTCCTTTGCTACTCTCCAAACCACATATGGCATCTCTACAAAAACGTTCTATGTATACCTCAGGATTAGATCTTTGCTTACTAAAACCCATTGGATCACACAAGACAATATCTTGCACCCCCTGATAAAATTCTACGATTCTTCCAATAAACTACTGAAAGGTATCTCACACATCTATGATCTCCTTTCACAATCATCCGATGATTCCATCCAGAAACAAATAACATTCTGGTCAACACACGTAACCTCCGTCTGTCCACTGAACCAATGGTACAAGGCATTATCGCTTCCCTTGAGACTCTCTCACTGTACCACACACTGGGAGTCACTGCAAAAAATCTTTCAACAATGGTATTATACTCCTACCAGACTTTCTAAAATTTACCCCAACACCTCTCACTTGTGTTGGAGAAACTGTGGTCTACCAGGTTCTCTGCTCCACATTTGGTGGGAGTGCCCAGCTATACAAAATTTCTGGTCACAAATGCAAACTCTCATCCGATTAATAACCCATATGACAACCAACTTCTCCTCAGTTGATTTTCTATTTGGTCTGGCAATTCCCACATGGCCTAGTCAATTTCAAACCGTAGCCACGCACATCCTCATTGCTGCAAGATTGGCAATAGCCAGAAAATGGAAGACTCCTCAGCCTCCATCTCTCCAAGACGTCATTACAACCTTAAACAACCAATTCAAAATGGAGTACTACTTTTCCAAAGCCATGCTCTCCATGGCAAAGTTTTACAATAACTGGTAACCGTGGCTCATAGACTCTAGAAGCATAAATCTGGACTGCCTCTTCTGACTTTAACCACTTTCCGACCGGCGCACGACGATGTACGTCCCTTTTTTGAAGAGGGATATCTCGGTAACGGCAGTGGCTGCTGCCACAACCAAGATATCCATCTCTTCAGGCGCCGGTTGGCTGTCCGATAATGGTGGTCATCGCGGCGGATTCGCCGCGAGATCACCGTTATCGGCGGCGGGAGAGGTGCCCCCCCCCTCCCGCCGCTCTCCCGCGCCTTCCGCCGCTTACCGAAACAGTCGGCAGCGGCGGAGGCGATCGGGTCCTTTCCCCTCCTGTGCATAGAGATGAGTGACGCTAAGATGGCCGCCACTCATCTCTATACCATAGGAGGGCGGAAGCGACGTCAAAAACATCACTTCCACCCATACCTCTTAAAGAGGAATTTTCAAATGTCATTTTTTTAAATGACATTTTTTTTTTTTTCATTGAAGTCCAAATATGAGATCTGAGGACTTTTTGACCCCAGATCTCATATTTAAGAGGACCTGTCATGCTTTTTTCTATTACAAGGAATGTTTACATTCCTTGTAATAGGAATAAAAGTGAGCCAATTATTTTTTTTTTTAAAAAAACAGTGTAAAAATAAATAAAATCAAGAAAAATAAATAAGAAAAACAAAAAAAATTTTTTTTAAAGCGCCCGTCCCGACGAGCTCGTGCGCAGAAGCGAACGCATACGTGAGTAGCGCCCGCATATGAAAACGGTGGTCAAACCACACATGTGAGGTATCGCCGCGATCGGTAGAGCGAGTGCAATAATTATAGCCATAGACCTCCTCTGTAACGCAAAATATGCAACCTGTAGAATTTTTTAAACGTCGCCTATGGAGATTTTTGAGGGAAAATGTTTGATGCCATTCCACGAGCGGGCGCAATTTTTAAGCGTGACATGTTAGGTATCAATTACTCGGCGTAACATTATCTTTCACAATATATAAAAAAATTGGACTAACTTTACTGTTGTCTTATTTTTTTATTCAAAAAAGTGAATTTTTTCCAAAAAAAGTGCGCTTGCAAGACCGCTGCGCAAATACGGTGTGAAAAAAAGTATTGCAACAACTGCCATTTTATTCTCTAGGGTGTTAGAAAAAAAACAATATATAATGTTTGGGGGTTCTACGTTTTTTTCTAGCAAAAAAAACTGTTTTAAACATGTAAACACCTAAAATCCAAAACAAGGCTGGTCTTAAAGTGGTTAAACCCCGAAAGCACCTCCTGCTTCCCTATCTGATATACTGTGGGTACTACACATTTATTGGCATTATGCACCTAGTACCACTGCTTAACAGCATTGATCCACATATGTGAATACCAGCTAGTACCAGGCATTACTTGAGTTGAAACAAAAAATGAACATACATACTGCATAGTTACTCGTGTTTACTGTTTAGACGATAATTTCCATAATCATATATAATTATTTTGGATATTACATGTACGTTTGATCTTGAGCATTCCACTTGTTATACTGAATGTATTTCGAGAATGTATTTTCTCATTTTCTTTGTTGTTTCTCTGTAAAATCTCAAATAAACAAAGTTTTAAAAAAAAAAAAAAGAACATGCCCAGGAACAAGCGTCACTCCGAGAGAAAAATGCTACTTTGCTCTCTCGTCTGGAGGACGCTGAGAACCGTTCCCGCAGGTCCAATTTGAGGCTCCGGGGAATACCAGAAGCGATCGACGATGTTCAATCATTCACCACTGCACTGTTCCAAGAACTCTCCCCGTCCATACCCATCGAACGGCTGGAGTTCAACAGGATACATAGGGCTCTCACCCGCCGCCAAAACAACGGGCAACCGCGAGACATTATAGTCAAGCTACATTTCTTCCACACGAATGAGCAACTCCTCGTAGCTGCCCGTAACAAGGATTCGTTGCTGTTCCAGGGCCATTCCTACCAACTCTTTTCTGACTTGGCTTCCCTCACTATAGCTAAAGCAAAGCTGTGAAGCCACAGCTGCAAATTTTGCTACAACACCAACTCAAATATACAGACATCAGCATTCGAGACAACATAGCGCTACCATGGTCAGACCACCACGCTATCAAATTTGATATCACCACCAACATCTCCCTGCAAAAACCAAACCCGGCGGCAACAACACACTGGATTAGATCGCAGAAGAAACTACATTCGGAAATCTTCAAAACCACACTAACATACAAAATGGCTACACTAAATCAAAACCACTCAACAGAACTAACACTCAGCTTCATAAACAAGGCACTTCTACAAACAGCAGACGCAGTCGCCCCGAAACATCGAGCACCCATCCGCAAGAAAAATTCTGGATGGTTTAATGGCACGCTTACTCTACTGAAACGGGAACACAGAAGAGCAGAAAGAGCCTGGAGAAGAAACACCACAAAGGAAAATCACACAAACTACAGAATACTCACCAAGAGATATCATAAAGCAATTTTCACAGCAAAAAAAGAACATGTCTCAAACACCCTCTCAAAAGCCTTAAACCGACCACGGGAACTTTTCAAACTAGTCGCCCAGACTATGAACCCCACCTGCCTTGAGCCCCTAGGAAACGAAACTCAAGAATACTGCAACAAATTATCCGATTTTTTCATCAACAAAATAGACAACATTCAGAAAATAATTCAACAAAAAAAAACAACAACCAACTCTACTCAACTCAACCCAGGTAAGAAATTTTACATCCACAGCGCACAAGCACCACATTTTTCACTTACCCCGATCACCATGGATGAAACCAAGAATGTCATCAAGAGCCTCCGAGACAGCACATCGCCAAACGACATCATCCCCACAAAACTCTTGAAAGAATGCTCCGACATTCTGGCCCCCGCTATCACACACCTAGTAAATCAGTCGTATAAAGAAGGATTGGTTCTGAATTCCCTCAAGCAAGGCATCATCAAACCATTGCTAAAGAAACCCAACCTCGACCCCAAGGATCCGAACAATCGCAGACCGGTAACAAGCCTGAACACCATTTCCAAGATCATGGAGAAAGCAGTAGTACAACAGCTTCAACTTCATCTGGACACACACAAGCTCCTGGACCCACTACAATCGGGCTTCCGCCCAGGCCAACGGCACTTCTGAAAATATGGGATGACGCACTAGAAGCAGCGGATGATGGAGAATCGTGTCTTCTGGTATTGCTGGATCTTAGTGCGGCGTTCGACACAGTGGACCACAACACTCTTCTCAGCCGCCTCAAGGAAGTGGCAGGAGTTACAGATGTAGATCTTCCATGGTTCGCTTCCTTCTTAGGAAACCGGTCACAAACAGTGAAGCTAGGAGCCTTCACATTGGAAACTCGGGCAATCACTTATGGAGTCCCTCAAGGATCACCATTGTCACCAGTACTGTTCAACATTTACATCCGGCCACTCTTCAAAATTATTAGCAAATTGGATCTGTGCTTCCACTCATACGCGAACGACACTCAACTGTATTTCCGAATCACCGGACAAAAAGACCAGTACCAGGAACTAGGAAAATATCTCACATTGATAGATGACTGGATGACCACTAGCTCCCTCAAACTAAATGGATCAAAAACAGAATTACTGCTCCTAACTCAAGGAAAAAGACGAAGACCCCTTGGACACCACCAACCATCTTGGGACAGACCATCCTTCCAAGCAACAAAGCCAAAAGCCTTGGAGTAATCTTTGATTCAGAGATGACCATGGAGGCACAAATAGGATCCGTAATCAGCGGATCCCACCATCTCCTTCACATGCTACGCAGACTCATCCCCTTCATCCCGGAAAAGGAAAAATCGGTAATAATAGGAACGATCATCAATTCGCGTCTCGACTATGCAAACTCCCTCTACATAGGATTACCGGATTACCAGATTGCGTGCCTTCAAATTGTCCAAAACACAGCAGCAAGATTATTCACCGGAAAGAAACCCTGGGAATCCATCTCCCCATCCCTAAGGATCCTCTATTAGCTCAAGGTAAAACACAGGATCACATTCAAGATCCTCTGCCTCACCCACAAATGTACACAAGGAAATGCGCCTCAATACCTTTGTGAGAAAATAAAAAAATACATACCAAATCGCAGCCTTCAATCAACAAACCAAAATCTCCTTCTCATCCCCAAAGCCCGCTACAAATCGAAGAGAGAACGAAGATTTGCAGTACAGGGACCCCGGCTATGGAATGCTCTAGCAAACAACATCCGCATGGAAGAAAACCATCAGGCCTTCAGGAAAAAACTCAAGACCCACCTCTTCTAAACATGGCATCACAACAAGAGCAGACAAGCGCCTAGAGGCGATTCAGTTCGCAGTTGTAGCGCTATACAAATCATTCATTCATTCAAATACACATGGCAGTTTCCATTTGCCTTACAATTTTCAGACCAAGGTCAGTAACACTCATGTACGTCACCGGAATCTTTGCAACGACTTCTGGAAACACTCCACCTATCACCTCCTGATCAGCATTCTGATACCATCCTTCCACGCATGCCTGCTCGCTCTGCTGCACATCCATACTCAGCCACGCCAAAATGCAATCAACCGGGCCCATCGTCAATTCGCAGAGGAACACAGTCACGAGCTTCTGATGACAACTTCACCAGTCCTAAATCTCGTCCGCCTCGCTGATTCCCTCAGAAGTCATCTCTTTGTTTCCCCCTTATGTCCCCCTCAGAGCATATAGGTGTTCGGTCACCAACGAGGAAGATGGACACCTGACACTACAATAGATATATGCATTCGTTTTCATCCGAATGCATTTTCGTCCGAATTTCAGGTATTTTCGTTATCGTTTTAACAAACGATAACGACAGTGCAGAATCCGAAAAACGAAAGATCCGACATAAACAAATGCTTTATTTTCGTTTTCGTTGTGACAACAGTTCAAATTAGATAGGAGATTCGACGCTGACAATAACAATCTGTCTCCATTGAACCTGTGGTTGAATGTGCCTAACCTTAACTCTATTAGTCCAAGATTATGCTACATAGAGAGAAAATATTCGACGTAGAGAGGAAAGATTCGACGTAGAGAGAAAAGGTTTGACATTGCTGCTGGAATTGTGTGGAATTGCATCTAAACTATACAGAGTCATACAGTTTAGCTGCTCCGTTGAATCTTCTTTGAACATTCGACAGACACCATAAGCCTTTAATGACAGATTCAACCTTAATTAATTTGGATTTTTGGACGAATTTAATTTTTAACGAAAAACAAAATAAATAAAAACTAATTTCGGGAGCAACTAAATAAATGTATTTTTCGGACGAAAACGAAATTCTGAAACAAAATATTTCAGTGTGCACATGTCTACACTACAAGAAGGTATTCCTCCTGCCGAGACCTAGGGGACTACTACCCGTTATGTACTATTTTGTTCCCAGTAAATCCCCTTACCCCCCAAGGGGTCCCACAGGTTTGGATGACCCTCAACCTTTGTACTATGCACTTATCCTCTTTTTGAAAAGAGGATCATCATCTTTATTCAGTTTAAGATTCTTTATTTTTTATTATTTATTATTCCCAGGAACTGATGTTTTCTGCAGCTTTTGTTAATCTCACCCCTTACATGTAACAGGACAGTTACATATTGTAATAGCTAGTTTACATACATGATGTTAAAGTTTTTTTAGGTGAACTCACAATAATCCATCCCCCCTCCCCCACTTTTTTCCCTCCACTGTTACTCCCTTCCTCTCCTACCCCCCTCCCTCCCTTTCTCCACACCCCCCTTCCCCCCTTTCCTCCCCTCTTTCCCCCTCCAACCCTCCCCCTTTTCCCCTCTCTCCCTTACCCTCTCTCTTCCCTTCTCTTCATTTCCCTTCTCCCCCTCCCCTTCTTTCCCCTTTTTACCCCTTCAACCCTACTCTCCTACCCCCCTTTCCCTTTCCTACGCTTCCCCAACTTGTTTCAAAACCTCTACAAATATATATTGATGTTTAAAAACTTGTTTTGCATGTTTTTGTGTTTAGTTATTGAATTTACCCTAAAGTTACATTGAAAAATTAGTCTTATGTTATACTCTTAATGTGCCTTTCCCATTAGTGGCAGGGAGCTGTCACTGCTCCCCCACACTACAATGCACCCACTCTTTGGCTAGTTTTTTGGCTGTAGAGTCTGTGTACTGCCTTGTTGGGCAATTCAGATTTGCCCTTTTGGCTCTTACAATTAAATGGTTTGCCCTACACAACAAACCCTAATCCTTTCTTCTCTACTCTCTCCCCCTCTCCCACTGTCTCCTGTTCTTCCTCTGTTCTCTTCTGGTCAGTCGGCTCACACGGTCCTCACATTTTGTTATAGTCCTCCCTACCTACCCCAAAAATGGCTCCCCTAAATATATTTTCTCTTAAAGTTAAGGGACTTAACTCCCCTAATAAAAGGGTTAAAGCCTTTCAAACCTTCACATCCCTGGAGGCCAGTATAGTAGCTCTCCAAAAGACCCACTTTGCAGTAAAACACACCCCAAAGTTTTTCAGCTCACGTTACCCACAGGTTTTCACAGCCTCAGCCACATCAAAACATAGAGGGGTTCTGTTAGCCTTTCACCACACACTACCGTTCACCCCAACAACAGAAATCAAAAACCCAGAGTGTCGCTGCATTATCTTGGTAGGTCTTTTACAGGCTATACAAACCACAATAGTTTTCTATTACGCTCCCAACAACAACCCAAACCCTTTTTTCTTTCATCTCCTGCAGGTCATTAAAGTACACTGTAAAGGCACATTAGTTATGTGTGGTGACTCTAATTTGACACTTCACCCCCATCTAGATAAATCCCCATACTCACCGGAACATCACTCTCCCTCAACCCAATTCCGTAAACAACTTCAACAAGCTTCTCTCATTGACACCTGGAGGGAATGTAACATTTATACATTTTATTATTTCCCACACAAATCCCTTTCAAGTATAGATCATATACTGGTGCCAATTGCTTCATCCCCGATAGTACTTCACTTTAGTATTTGCCCTATCACCTGGTCCGACCACTGCGCAGTGATCACCACTGTCTCTTCATTGATCCCCCAGGCCAGTGATAAAACCTGGTGTATGAATAAAGCACACCTAATCAATCAGTCCTACTGCTTCGATATCCAGCTAGCCCTCAAAGAATATCTCCAACACATCTCCACCCCTGAAATCCCCCTGATTCTTCTTTGGGAGGCACATAAGCCGGTAATAAGGGGCAAATGCATCTCTGTCGCCACTCACCTTAAGAGAGACAAGAAGTTGAGGCTACAACAATTAGAATCGGATTACCATCTACATTTCCTCCTATTTCAAGCCTCCCCTTACCGAAACTCATAGGTTGACCCATGAAAAAACTAAAATAGAGCTAGATCTCCTATTACCTGAGTCTGCGGATAAAACCATACGCAGATCCAATCACATGCTATATACCAAGGCCAACAAACCCAATACATTTATGGCGTTACGCCTTTGTCGACCAGACAGGACTCAGGAGCCTATTAGACTTAAGCTGGCCAATGACATCCATGCCAGCAACCCGGTTAGGGTGCTCGCCGAATTCCGTAAAAGGCTAGCTAACCTTTAGGAAGCAAAAACTTTGTTTCCTTCACACCAAGCAGAAACATTGTTTCAAAATCTACCAATACCTAAATTGTCAGAGTCCAGCAGGTAGTCAATGGAGAGTCCAATCATGGTCGAGGATATCCTTAGTGCCATAAAAACCTTTAAACCCCACAAACATCCTGGCCCAGACGGCCTCCCCAGTAATTATTACAAAAAGTTTGCTGATATACTAGCCCCACTTCTTGCAAGATCTTTTAACGCTCTCTTAAAACAACAAACTTTTGGGAGGGACACACTGACAGCCATAATCTCCATGATCCCCAAACCCAATACAGACACTACCCTTTGGTCCAATTTTAGACCCATATCTCTACTTAACGTAGATATTAAAATCCTAGCCAAGATCCTAGCACTGCGACTCAATCCAATTATAGGTAAACTAATCCACAAGGACCAAGTAGGTTTCATTCCCTAAAGACAGGCCAGTGATAACATCTGACGGGTCGTCCTACTACAACATTTGGCTAGAACACGTAAAATACCCATGCACCTCTTATCTCTTGACATAAGAAAGGCGTTTGATACAATCTCCTGGTCTTATTTACACTTTACCTTTAAATGTTGGGGTTTCGGTCCCCACTTCCTTCAATGGATCAATGCTCTTTATACTCAACCCCAAGCTTATGTGAAATATTCGGGGTTTCGCTCTGAATGTTTCCCAATTTAGAGAGGGAGACGAGACAGGGCTGCCCCCTGTCACCATTAGACATGTGCGATTCGTTTCGTACGAATTCGTAATTCGTACGAATTTTTCGAAATTCGTACGAATTTACGAATCTGTAGTACGAATTTTTTTTTTTACGAATTCCGTACGGAATACGAATTTTTTTTTACGAATCGTTACGAATCGTTACGAATCGTTACGAATCGTTAACGCGGCTAATGAATTGTTGGTTCTCATAACACAGAGAACAATTCGAATCCAACTACAAATATCGAATTTCAATTTCAAGTTACGAATCGTTACGAATCGTTATGAATAGTTACGAATCGTTACGAATCGTTATGAATAGTTACGAATCGTTAGTAAATCCAACTACCAATATCGAATTTCAACTAATTTGAACGAAATTATTATAGCAGATATAACGAATGAATTCGAATGACAAAGTGTCATTTTTGCAGAAAAAAAAAAGCGTAGGGGTCCCCCCAAATTCAATAACCAGGCCCTTCAGGTCTGGTATGGATATTAAGGGGGACCCCAGCCAAAAAAAAATAAAAAAAATGGCGTGGGGTCCCCCCCAAATATCCATACCAGACCCTTCAGGTCTGGGATGGATTTTAAGGGGAACCCCGGCCAAAAAAAAAAAAAAAATGGCGTGGGGTCCCCCTCAAAATCCATACCAGACCCTTTATCCGAGCACGCAACCTGGCAGGCCGCAGGAAAGGAGGGGGGGACGAGAGCGGCCCCCCCTCCCGCCTGAACCGTACCAGGCCACATGCCCTCAACATTGGGAGGGTGCTTTGGGGTCCCCCCCAAAGCACCTTGTCCCCATGTTGATGAGGACAAGGGCCTCATCCCCACAACCCTGGCCGGTGGTTGTGGGGGTCTGCGGGCGGGGGGCTTATCGGAATCTGGAAGCCCCCTTTAACAAGGGGACCCCCAGATCCCGGCCCCCCCCCCTGTGTGAAATGGTAAGGGGGTACAAAAGTACCCCTACCATTTCACCAAAAAAGTGGCAAAAATGGTAAAAATGACAGGAGACAGTCTTTGACAATTCCTTTATTAAAATCTTCTTTCTTCTGGTCTTCCTTTCTTCATCTTCTCCTTCCGTCATCTTCTCCTTCCGTCATCTTCTCCTTCCTTCATCTTCTTCCATCTTCTTCTTCCTCCGATCCGCTTCTTCTTCCTCCGGTCTTCTCGTCCTTCTTGTCCGGCGTCGTCCTTCTCGTCCGGCATCGGCGTCTCTTCTCGCAGGCCGCTCCTCGCAATGGGAGGCTCCCGCTCTGTGAGGCTTCGCTCCGGGTGACAGGTCTTTTATAACGAAGGCACCTGGTGACCCCGCCCCCTCTGACGCACGGGGACGTCATGTGGAATTCCCTATGGCTTTCCCCATGACGTCAGAGAGGGGGCGGGGTCACCGGGTGCCTTCGTTATACAAGACCTGTCACCCGGAGCGAAGCCTCACAGAGCGGGAGCCTCCCATTGCGAGGAGCGGCCTGCGAGAAGAGACGCCGATGCCGGACGAGAAGGACGACGCCGGACAAGAAGGACGAGAAGACCGGAGGAAGAAGAAGCGGATCGGAGGAAGAAGAAGATGGAAGAAGATGAAGGAAGGAGAAGATGAAGAAAGGAAGACCAGAAGAAAGAAGAAAGAAGATTTTAATAAAGGAATTGTCAAAGACCGTCTTCTGTCATTTTTACAATTTTTGACGCTTTTTTGGTGAAATGGTAGGGGTACTTTTGTACCCCCTTACCATTTCACACAGGGGGGAGGCCGGGATCTGGGGGTCCCCTTGTTAAAGGGGGCTTCCAGATTCCGATAAGCCATCCGCCCGCAGACCCCCACAACCACCGGCCAGGGTTGTGGGGATGAGGCCCTTGTCCTCATCAACATGGGGACAAGGTGCTTTGGGGGGGGACCCCAAAGCACCCTCCCAATGTTGAGGGCATGTGGCCTGGTACGGTTCAGGCGGGAGGGGGGGCCGCTCTCGTCCCCCCCTCCTTTCCTGCGGCCTGCCAGGTTGCGTGCTCGGATAAGGGTCTGGTATGGATTTTGAGGGGGACCCCACGCCATTTTTTTGGGCTAGGGTTCCCCTTAAAATCCATCCCAGACCTCAAGGGTCTGGTATGGATTTTGAGGGGGACCCTACGCCATTTTTTTTTTTTTTTTGGCTGGGGTCCCCCTTAATATCCATCCCAGACCTGAAGGGCCTGGTTATTGAATTTGGGGGGACCCCTACACATTTTTTTATCAATGACTTCAATGAATGACAGTTCTCTGTATTACGGATCCAACAATTCATTTGCCGGCACGGCAATAGCTGCGACTCGATTTTAAATAGTTTTTTTTTTCCTGCAAAAATGACACTGCAGGAACAGTTCCCTATATTAGATATACTGAATCTCGAATCATTCGAAGCATTCGTTATATCCACTATTATAATTTCTTTCATATTAGTTGAAATTACATATTTGTTAGTTACAATACAACATTCGAATTGTTCTCTGTATTACGGGAATCGGCAATTAGCCGCGAGTGATTTTAAATGTCTTTTTTTCCTGCAAAAATGACACATTGTACAGAGAGAGTTCTAAACACGGGAAACCTGCGCCCCTTCTATATACTATATACTCTATAGTATGTCTATGAAGGGGGGTCAGGTTTCCCGTGTTTAGAACTCTCTCTGTACAATGTGTCATTTTTGCAGGAAAAAAAGACATTTAAAATCACTCGCGGCTAATTGCCGATTCCCGTAATACAGAGAACAATTCGAATGTTGTATTGTAACTAACAAATATGTAATTTCAACTAACATGAAAGAAATTATAATAGTGGATATAACGAATGCTTCGAATGATTCGAGATTCAGTATATCTAATATAGGGAACTGTTCCTGCAGTGTCATTTTTGCAGGAAAAAAAAAACTATTTAAAATCGAGTCGCAGCTATTGCCGTGCCGGCAAATGAATTGTTGGATCCGTAATACAGAGAACTGTCATTCATTGAAGTCATTGATAAAAAAATGCGTAGGGGTCCCCCCAAATTCAATAACCAGGCCCTTCAGGTCTGGGATGGATATTAAGGGGGACCCCCAGCCAAAAAAAAAAAAAAAATGGCGTAGGGTCCCCCTCAAAATCCATACCAGACCCTTGAGGTCTGGGATGGATTTTAAGGGGAACCCTAGCCCAAAAAAAATGGCGTGGGGTCCCCCTCAAAATCCATACCAGACCCTTATCCGAGCACGCAACCTGGCAGGCCGCAGGAAAGGAGGGGGGGGACGAGAGCGGCCCCCCCTCCCGCCTGAACCGTACCAGGCCACATGCCCTCAACATTGGGAGGGTGCTTTGGGGTCCCCCCCAAAGCACCTTGTCCCCATGTTGATGAGGACAAGGGCCTCATCCCCACAACCCTGGCCGGTGGTTGTGGGGGGGTCTGCGGGCGGATGGCTTATCGGAATCTGGAAGCCCCCTTTAACAAGGGGACCCCCAGATCCCGGCCTCCCCCCTGTGTGAAATGGTAAGGGGGTACAAAAGTACCCCTACCATTTCACCAAAAAAGCGTCAAAAATTGTAAAAATGACAGAAGACGGTCTTTGACAATTCCTTTATTAAAATCTTCTTTCTTCTTTCTTCTGGTCTTCCTTTCTTCATCTTCTCCTTCCTTCATCTTCTTCCATCTTCTTCTTCCTCCGATCCGCTTCTTCTTCCTCCGGTCTTCTCGTCCTTCTTGTCCGGCGTCGTCCTTCTCGTCCGGCATCGGCGTCTCTTCTCGCAGGCCGCTCCTCGCAATGGGAGGCTCCCGCTCTGTGAGGCTTCGCTCCGGGTGACAGGTCTTGTATAACGAAGGCACCCGGTGACCCCGCCCCCTCTCTGACGTCATGGGGAAAGCCATAGGGAATTCCACATGACGTCCCCGTGCGTCAGAGGGGGCGGGGTCACCAGGTGCCTTCGTTATAAAAGACCTGTCACCCGGAGCGAAGCCTCACAGAGCGGGAGCCTCCCATTGCGAGGAGCGGCCTGCGAGAAGAGACGCCGATGCCGGACGAGAAGGACGACGCCGGACAAGAAGGACGAGAAGACCGGAGGAAGAAGAAGCGGATCGGAGGAAGAAGAAGATGGAAGAAGATGAAGGAAGGAGAAGATGACGGAAGGAGAAGATGACGGAAGGAGAAGATGAAGAAAGGAAGACCAGAAGAAAGAAGATTTTAATAAAGGAATTGTCAAAGACTGTCTCCTGTCATTTTTACCATTTTTGCCACTTTTTTGGTGAAATGGTAGGGGTACTTTTGTACCCCCTTACCATTTCACACAGGGGGGGGGCCGGGATCTGGGGGTCCCCTTGTTAAAGGGGGCTTCCAGATTCCGATAAGCCCCCCGCCCGCAGACCCCCACAACCACCGGCCAGGGTTGTGGGGATGAGGCCCTTGTCCTCATCAACATGGGGACAAGGTGCTTTGGGGGGGACCCCAAAGCACCCTCCCAATGTTGAGGGCATGTGGCCTGGTACGGTTCAGGCGGGAGGGGGGGCCGCTCTCGTCCCCCCCTCCTTTCCTGCGGCCTGCCAGGTTGCGTGCTCGGATAAAGGGTCTGGTATGGATTTTGAGGGGGACCCCACGCCATTTTTTTTTTTTTTTTTGGCCGGGGTTCCCCTTAAAATCCATCCCAGACCTGAAGGGTCTGGTATGGATATTTGGGGGGGGACCCCACGCCATTTTTTTTATTTTTTTTTGGCTGGGGTCCCCCTTAATATCCATACCAGACCTGAAGGGCCTGGTTATTGAATTTGGGGGGACCCCTACGCTTTTTTTTTTTCTGCAAAAATGACACTTTGTCATTCGAATTCATTCGTTATATCTGCTATAATAATTTCGTTCAAATTAGTTGAAATTCGATATTGGTAGTTGGATTTACTAACGATTCGTAACTATTCATAACGATTCGTAACGATTCGTAACTATTGATAACGATTCGTAACTTGAAATTGAAATTCGATATTTGTAGTTGGATTCGAATTGTTCTCTGTGTTATGAGAACCAACAATTCATTAGCCGCGTTAACGATTCGTAACGATTCGTAACGATTCGTAACGATTCGTAACTTTACTAACGATTCGTAAAAAAAATTACGATTCGTCCGAATTTCGTATTTCGTACGAATTCGAACGGAATTTCGTACACGAATTACGAATTACGAATTTTTTTATATACGAAACGGGACGAAACGAAACGAAACGAATTTTTTGGCAGTTCCCATGTCTAGTCACCATTGGTTTTTGCCCTCGCGATTGAGCCCCTTGCAGAACTGATCTGAGCAAATCCAAATATCCAAGGCCTGGAGATAACCTCAACGTCACACAAACTATGTCTATTTGCTGAGGATGCACTTTTGTTCATCGCTTCTCCACATACTTATCTCCAGAACCTAATCCAACTCCTAGATAGATTTGCATTGATCACAGTTCTGGAAGTAAACCAGACGAAATCTAGGGCCCTCAATGTGTCCCTGTAGCAAACTGACCTCACCCATCTGCAAGGAAATTTCCCCTTTATATGGTCCACCTCCTTTCTACCTTATTTAGGTATTAAACTGACCAGTAACCCAACTGATCTATTTTGTGTGAATTACCTCCCTATGCTAAACCACCTGTCATCACTACTTAACGACTGGCGTACCCTATGCATGTCATTGCTCCCCAAACTCTTATACCTCTACAGAGTCCTCCCAACAGCGATACCCCCATACTTTCACAGTGCCATTCAGAACCTAGTGTTCAAATATATATGGAGCTCTACGAGGCCCAGGGTCTCACAATCTATTTTACTTCACAACAAACTGGCTGGAGGTTTGGGGTACCCAATTTCTTACACTATTAACATGCAGCCCAACTAGACCAAATAACACTATACCACACAAAAACCGAAATCCCTATATGGGTAAGCTTAGAGGCAATAGAACCCCACCCCATCCTAGTATCTAATCTGTTATGGTTACCTGTCTCTGCACGCGGTCCCATAACAAATCCCATAACACAGCATTCATTGAAACTTTGGGATAAGTTACGAAGCCCATTTAAACTGATGTCCTCATATTCTCCACTTCTATCCTATCTGGGCAACCCACTCTTCATCCCGGCCTTCACGGAACCAACCTCATTCCAAGCCTTGACACAATCTGGTCTGAGTCGCATCTGTGACCTGGTCACTGGTGATGCTATAAAATCATTCCCAGCCCTCCAAACACAAACACAACTCCCTCACAGGGAATGTTTTCGATATCTTCAAATCTCCCACTTTGTGCAAATGGTCATAGGCTCCAATTCCGAGCTAGACACTCTATCGTTGTTTGAGGGAATATGCGACTTAGACCCACATGCTCCAGGTATCATATCCCGACTCTATTCTCACCTCACTTCTCCCCAGCCGCACTTCCATTATACGCACAACAATGGGCCAAGAATCTAACCATAGATTTAGACATAGAAGACTGGGCTAATTTATGGATTAACACCAAAATCTCATCGCAAAATATTGTCGCTCTAGAAGCAAGTTATAAGGTTCTGTTGAGATGGTATTTGGTCCCAGCTAGGATGCCAAGTTCGTGCCATCATACTCACCAAACTGTTTTTGAAACTGCGGGGAAAAAAGCACACACATGCATATTTGGTGGGCCTGTCCGACGGTAAAGCGCTTCTGGGTGGCAATATTCCAAATTATTTCTACTCTGACTCGGGAGCCCCTTGACCACGACCCATCCCTAGCCCTGCTAAATTGTTTGGGAAGAGAAACAGAAGACGCCACTCTAAGTGCAATAAATAGTGGACATTTTTAATGTAAAGGGTTAAAATAGCTGTACTCACAACTGAGATGAGTGAGCCGGATGTCCTTGAAAGGTGTAGAACAAGCGAATTCCGTATCCTGGAGGTGCTATCTTGTTGCAAAAAACGAGCTGGGGCATCCACTGCTGACACTTCCTGGTCCGTGGAGCGCACACCAGCAACCAGGTGGATCGGTTTACTTCCGGGGGCAGGAGTCGGTCTCGTCCAATAGGCTGCTAAATTGTTTCCCTAATGATTATACTAAAGCACAGCAATGTCTTCTTCTACAGCTCACTAACGCAGCCAAACAAACAATCGCTAAAGCGTGGAAAACCCCAACCCTAAATAGATCCACAGCAAAATTGAAGCCACTATCCTTGAGCAAATTCCTCGACACTTAAAAATCTGGCAGCCATGGATTAATCACTTCTTACCACAAGATTTTGACAAACACTTACTGGAACCATAGACCTCCCTGCCCTCCCAAGGAAACCGCTTATAGATTCATAGACGCTCTGTGTGAGCCGCCAGACCATACCCTTTCTCGTTCTCTCGTCTCTTTTCTCTTCCCCCTCTCCCTTTTTCTCTTTTCTGTTATCTCCCCACACACCCTTATCTTTCCCCCATTTCTAATAGTCCCTACGGTAACATATCTACATGTTAAGTACTGTTTGGCTAACATAATGTCTCTTACATCATGGAGTACCGCCCATCTTCGAACCTACCTGTGTTAAAGGCCCTCGCCCATATTATAACAATAAGCACTGAAGCAACCATTACATTAAGAGAGCCTTCTGTTTGTCAATTATATGTATTGCCTTTTTAATATGTTTTCTGTGATATTACTCTACCAAAACTTACTCTGTTTACTGTTACCTCCTTATGTTAAACTGAAGATGTCTATGTATACAACTTACTTTTTGCCAATAAAAATCTTTAAAAAAATTTTGAAAAATCTTTTTTTCCATTTTCATACACAGAAAAGTCTCAGCCAGGAGGGGGCTGTGGAAAGCGGCAGCCAGGAGGTGGCCATGGAAAGTGGCAGCCAGTAGGTGGCCATGCCCAGTAGCCTGACTGAATCCCTGGTTCCTCCCCTCCACCTTCCAACAAAAAGGACCAGGAAGGCGAGGAACCTGGAGGATTCAGCGGCTAATTTGATTCGGCAGGCTACTGCAGTCCTCACAACCACCCCTAGTGTCCAGGAGTCCTTTGCGTGTATGACGGCCAGTAAAATGCAAGTAATGGAGGAGGGCCCATGCCTCATCTGTGAGGAGGTCATATTTCAGGCCCTAAATAAGGGGGTGAGGGGACAACTTGCCAATAAAAGGCACGTCTGTGAGTTGGACCATATGACTCCTCCCCCACATCCAGAAACACCTCCACAGCCACAGCCTGGAAGGAAGCATGCAAGGAAGTGTTGAGAGTGATGGCCTGGGTTTGTTGTGGTCTGGCAAAAGACACAGGCTGTGTAAGACCACGGCCTCGGGACATACATGTCATCTCCTGCTGCTCCCGGTCTCTCAGAGTCCTGGACCGTATTGTGCTCCCTATTAAATGGAGGCTACCAATTTTTCCGGTCAAATAATTGATGTCTGCCCTGGGGTAAAAAGGCTTCACCAATTCCAACTGTTTCTCCAGTGTTGCCTTCCTCTTTATTTTGTTAGGACTCCTAATACATTTTTTATTTTTGTTTGGACAAATAATTGGCTATGTGCTTTACTTAAAAAAGGACAGTTTGTTTGTGAGTAGGCAGGTACATTTCAAAAATTCAATGTCAAATTAACAAGAGACACCAACACCAATCAACCTGTTCGCGGTTAATAAATACAAGATAATAATGGTGTTGTGGTAACTTGACACACAAAACGACAAAAAATATTATGGAGATCACTATAAAAAAAAAAAAGTTTCAGCAGATCTTGAGAAAAAAAAGTAGATCACTATAAAAAAAATAAAAAAAAGATTATTCTGGAGATCTTGCGAAAAAAAACATACAAAAACAAAGATTATTCATTAGATCACGAGAAATAAGAAATCCGTTTGTCAGAACTCTTTGTGAATATCAGCAGCAAAGCAACTTCATTATTCTAGCATTATAAAGAAGAGAATGCGCTGCATTGAAAGATTAAAAAATTTGCAGCTAGATTAATGTGCTATCTCCATTACGAACGCTAGTTTTACAAGACCGAGCGCTTCCGTCTTGAACGTGAATCTGAGCATGCATGGAATTTGGTGCGTCAGACTTTTGTGCACACGCTCGGAATTTCCTATAACAAAGTTTTTTGTCGGAAAATTTGAGAACCTGCTCTCAAACTTTTGTGAGCGGCAGCAAATGTCCAATGGAACATACACACGGTCGGTCTTTCCGACAACAATCTCCCATCTAACATTGCATGGTTATATGTGGAATAAAACCCCAAAACACATTCTGCTGCTTCTCCTGAGTATGGGGATACCACATGTGTGAGACTTTTTGGCAGTCTAACCGCGTACAGGACCCCAAAAACCAATCACCGCCTATAGGCTTTCTAAGGGCGTACATTTTTTATTTCACTCCTCACTGCCTATCACAGTTTCGGAGGCCATGAAATGCCCAGATAGCACAAAATCCCCCCAAATGACCCCATTTTGGAAAGTAGACACCTCAAGCTATTTGCTGAGAGGCATGTTGAGTATTTTGCAGATCTCACTTTTTGTCACAAAGTTTTGAAATGTGAAAAAAGAAAATAAAAAATTATTTTCTTTCTTAATTTTTTCTTACCTTTCTGACACTTTTTGTTTAAATGAAATAATATATTTTTTTGCTAGAAAATTACTTTAAACCCCCAAACATTATATATATTTTTTTTCTCACAGTATTTGCGCAGCAATTATTCAAACGTATTTCTTTGGGGAAAAAAAACACTTTTTAAAATTTTAATGCACTAAAACACACTATATTGCCCAAATGTTTGATGAAATAAAAAAAGATGATCTTATGCCGAGTACATGGATACCAAACAAGACATACCATTAAAATTGCGCTTAAACGTGCAGCGGCGACAAACTACATACATTTTTATAAGCCTTTAAAAAACTTTAGAGGTTACCACTTTAGATTTACAGAGTAGGTCTAATGCTAAAATGACTGCCCTTGATCTGACCTTCACGGTGATACCTCCCATGCATGGTGCAATTGCTGTTTACATATGACACCAGACCGACGCTTGCGCTTGCCATTGCGGATGAGCACGGGTGGACAGAGGTGCTTTTTTTTTTATATTATTCATTTTGCTTTTTTGTTTTATTTTTAAATTGTTCCTTTCATTTTTATTTTATTTTTATCATTTTTATTGTTATCTCAGGGAATGTAAATATCCCCTATGATAGCAATTGGTAATGACAGGTACTCTTTTTTGAAAAAAAATTGGGGTCTATTAGACCCTAGATTTCTCCTCTGCCCTCAAAGCATCTGACCACACCAAAATCGATGTGATTGAATGCTTTCCCAATTTCCCAATGGCGCTGTTTATATCCGGCGTCATGAAATGCTCGTAGCCATTCTGGTCTCCGATCAGCTCTATGGTAAGCTAGCGGAACCACCGGCTGTATTCTCGGGTTCCCTGTTGGGACAGGAGAGCCCGAGAAAACCATGGAAGATGGTGGGAGGGGGGGACGTTCCCTCCCACTACTTGTAAAAACAGTCTAACTAGCTACTAGGATTGCTTTTACATGAAAGCCGACCGCTGGCTGAAAAGATACCAAGATGATCATTCTGGTAGTCCAGCAACATACCAGTACATTGCTGGTCCTTGTTGGGCATATATTGTAATGTTCTTTTTTTTCATGCAGCCTGTGGGCTGAACAAAAAAAAGAGATTGATCAGTGGGCATTAGAATACTGCCCTTCATCCACCCACTTCTAATGATGGGCTTACACCATTTTCTTTTAACTGTGGTGGTGAAATCACCTCTGAAAGCGCTGGAGTCCGTCTCAGTTCCTGAAATGTCATGATTTTGCATGGTAACTTTGCTGTCCCCAGTTTCTCCTGTTACCCATCTTCTGTCTATCCAGGCTGGGTGTGAATCTCTTATACCGGCGTGGCCCCTCCGTCTGTGTGCTCTCCCTTCCATACGTTTGATCTGGTCTGGGACCGCAAGGCTTTGTGAGGACCTGGAAGACTGGTGGTGTTCGGTAGGGGATCAGCTGGCCCCGGCTGTGCTCAGGAATACCGGAGGGAGTCTCGGGGAGCCTCGGGAAGTATTGGTGAGGCTTGGAGTGGGATGCAGTGACTGCCCCTGCAGGTCAGCAGTGGCAGGGCAGAGTCCGGCAGAGCTCATAGAATTCCAGCAGAGCTCAGAGCAGCTTGACAACCCTAGAAGTACAGCTCTTCCAAGTAGGGTTTAAGATCAGTTAAACACTAGTGAACAATATTTACAATAATCCATCTTTATATGTGGAAAGGTCAATTTTTAAAGGAAAGAGAAGGAAATGTGGAGGGAAGGAGAGAAGGAAAGGAGCAAAGGGGGGAAAAAAAACTTTTTGTGTGCCTTTTGCCTCATTATAATTTAACAAACTTTAAGGCATGACAAGGAGAAAGGAGGGGCAGGGGGCCTCTGCTGCTACTGTTCGTATGCAGGATGCCGGTAGACCCTCTCAACAAATACAAGGTGGCAAGTCCACAAAAGAGAAGGCCAAAGAAGCTGTATCTATTAAACTTACAAAGTTTGCCTTGACATCTAAAGATAATGAAAATTAAGTCTTTCAGCATGTTGCCAGTAAAGACCCAGAAGATCTTTGCACTAACACGGAAAATAATATCTTACATAAGCACTCTGACCAAGGGAAATGTGACGCAGAAGAAATAATGGGCAAGAGCGCAGGACATTCTGTTGATAAACAGCCTAATGATAATGTACGTGTGTGTATATATATATATATATATATATATATATATATATATATATATATATATCATACACACATAAAAAACATCACTAGCACCAGCAGAACCCACATTATTAGATGTGCACAGAGCAGTACAACAGTGTCAAAAGTCTCTTTGTAATTTACCTGACCAAATGCAAGGACTTAAAGAAGAATTTACTTTTCTTCATCAAGATGTACATAAAATACGGGAACGCACATCTGCTCTGGAAGGCCGTGTTAGAGAGATAGCCAATGTGCATAGATGCTAAAGAGGCAATGAAAAAATTTGGTACTAATGCTCACAAGCTAGAAGACCTAGAAAACCGTCTCCAACACAACAATATCAGGCTGATGGGCCTTCCAGAGCATGCTGAAGGCTCAAATCCTACAGAGTTTGTGGAAACATGGCTGTGGGAGATTATTGAAAAAAGATCATCTCTCCATGGCTTTGTCAGTAGAAAGAGCACATCAAGTACCTGCTAGGCCTTTACCCCCCAGGACCATTCTTATTAAGGCTACTTAATCAACGAGATAGAGATCTTATCCTTCAAAGAGTCAGATTATTAAAAGAAGTTTTCTTTAATGGAACTAAAGTCATGTTTTTTCCTGACCCCCCCCCCCCCCCCCCCGGAAGTTCAAAAACAGCATACCAAATTCCAGGATGTAAAGAAAAGGCTACAAAGACTGCAACTGCAATATTCAATGCTATATCCTGCTAAGCTTAGAATGGTGGCAAATTAAGCTGCTAATTTTTCTGATACTCCACAAGCCGCCAATGATTGGCTAGATAGGCATAATAATAAACAGAATGAGAAATTATAATATCCCAAGCTGGAATATATGTGCATGACGAGGGTTGAGGTTTTTTTTTTTCTCTTCTTTAGTTTACAATATAATTGGGAGTTATTTGGATTAATTCCTGTTTCTACTATATAGAGCTGGGGGAGGGAGTCCAGCAAGTTAAAGAATGGACTCTCACCAATTGATCTCGCAGTGAATGTTTGTTTTGTTTTGTTTTTTGTTTTTTTTCTAAGTCACTAATTGCCAGATTGCATGTACCTCATGCCCTCTGGTTTTTCTATTGGCACATGCCATTTCTTTGGAGAGTTTTTTTCAGTGTGTTCCCATGGCTATGATCACAATACAGGTGATTGTTGTTCTTCCTATGACTACCAGATTAGAAGTTAAGGTACTCTGTGTCTATTGTTTTGCCCCATCTATGAAGTATTTCTGGTATTTACTCCTGTGTGGAACATTTTTTTTCAATGGTCTCATGTCAGATCTGTACAGGTTTTTGTACAGATTTTTTTCTTCTTTTTTTTTTTTTTTTTTCTTTATAGACTCATTGATTATGCATACCAGATATTTAAAGTGACTGTAGATATCTTCTATTCACGTAAGGATTTCAAGAGACATCTGCCTGGCGGCATCATTGGTATGGCTATCACCTACACATGTAACTTTTTTCATATTATTTCCCCTAATATAAAGACTCTCTCATTTAGCAGAGGCTCAGTAGGAACTTCTATATATAACTATCGATCCATTGATATTAGAGACATGGGGACTTTGGGTTTACATTTGACACTATTATATTATGTCTGCCTCAATGCAAATTGTGGTATCCTGGAATATTAGGGGTTTTAGCGATCCAGTTAAGAGGCAAGCTTTGTTTACTACATTAAAGCAATGCTCCTCATTCATTATCTGCCTGCAGGAAACCCATCTAAATTTGTCCACTTAAAAATATCTGAAATGTGCACAATTCAGCACGCAACATCATTCTACTTATACTATATATTCTAGAGGTGTATCTACAGTATCTCACAAAAGTGAGTATACCCCTCACATTTTTGTAAATATTTTTTATATCTTTTCATGTGAAAACACTGAAGAAATTACACTTTGCTACAATGTAAAGTACTGAGTGTACAGCTTGTATAACAGTGTAAATTTGCTGTCCCCTCAAAATAACTCAACGCACAGACATTAATGTCTAAACTGCTAGCAACAAAAGTTAGTAGACCCCTAAGTGAAAATGTCCAAATGGGGCCCAAGGTGTCAATATTTTGTGTGGCCAACATTATTTTTCAGCACTGCCTTGACCCTTTTGGGCATGGAGTTCACAGAGCTTTAAAGGTTGCCACTGGAGTCCTCTTCCACTCCTTCATGACAACATCACGGAGCTGGTGGATGTTAGAGACCTTGCGATCTTCCACCTTCTGTTTGAGGATGCCCCACAGATGCTCAATAGGGTTTAGGTCTGGAGGCATGCTTGGCCAGTTCATCACCTTTACCCATAGCTTATTTAGCAAGGCAGTGGTTGTCTTGGAGGTGTGTTTGGGGTCATTATGTTGGAATACTGCCCTGCGGTACAGTCTAAGAAGGGAGGGGATCATGCTCTGCTTCAGTATGTCACAGTACATGTTGGCATTCATGGTCCCCTCAATGAACTGTAGCTCCCCAGTGCCGGCAGTACGGATGGGCCCGGTGTTCGATTCAAACCCATGTTCAAATCGAACATCGGGCGTTCGACCGCTCGTCGAGCCCAGAACTATTTGGGCCGTTCGCATCAAATTCGTGTGATGCGAACGGCCCACAATGCACTGCGCCAGTCGCAGTGCATTGCTGGCTGATGATTGGCCAAGCATGCACTGTGACCCCGCATGCTTGGCCAATCATAGAGCCAGCGGCGAGGAGAGCAATAATTGGCCACAGGCAGAATGCCTGTGGCCAATTTTAGCTCAGGGGGTTTAGTACACGCCCCACGCTATAAAAGGCCGCCGCGCCGGCGGCCTCGTGTAGTGTGTTCCAGCGTGTCAGTGACATTATCTGCTGTGATCCATTCTGCAGTGTTACTGAGTCTGACATTATCTGTGCTGTGATTATTCTGCTGAGTGCTGCTGACTGCTGACATAATCTGCTGTGATTCTGGGGATTAGTGTGTACGTGCTGTTAGTACAGCATTGCAGTATCACATTAAAACACCTTTACCCTTCTGGCCTGTTGTGTCATCTAAGGCAGCCATCTGCGGCTAATGAATTGCCCGTTCCCGTAACACAGAGAACAGTCATTCATTGAAAGTCATTGATAAAAAAAAATGAATTGATAAAAAACAAAAAAACAACAAAAAAAAGCGTGGGGGTCCCCCCTAAATTCAATTACCAGGCCCTTCAGGTCTGCTATGGATATTGAGGGGAACCCCGGCCAAAAAATTAATAAAAAAATGGCGTGGGATCCCCCTCAAAATCCATACCAGACCCTTGAGGTCTGGGATGGATTTTAAGGGGAACCCCGGCCAAAAAAAAAAATGGCGTGGGGTCCCCCTCAAAATCCATACCAGACCCTTATCCAAGCACGCAACCTGGCAGGCCACAGGAAAAGAAGGGGGGACGAGAGCGACCCCCCCTCCCTCCTGAACCGTACCAGGCCACATGCCCTCAACATTGGGAGGGTGGAAAGATTTTT
The DNA here is from genome assembly GCA_028564925.1 of Lithobates sylvaticus. NCBI lineage: Eukaryota > Metazoa > Chordata > Amphibia > Anura > Ranidae > Lithobates > Lithobates sylvaticus. The sequence continues at coordinate 235,511,596 of CM053029.1, forward strand.
GGTGATCTGGTTCCCAACCCAGAAAACCAAGAGAAAAGGGGGAGCTAGTGGACTATTGTGGTACTTGATACATAATTTAAATCACAATGTGAGGCAACTATAAAAGTTTTGAACAATTTATTACAAAAAAACTGAAATAAAGACAAAATCAATACACGACATACATACTAAAAACCGTACATGTTATGGATGATTTCAATATTTCAATGACTAGTTTCGCCACAAAGTGGCTTCTTCAGAATATATATACATCTGAAAGACAAATTCACAGACATATAATACATTGTAGTGTATCATAATACAAAAATGCATGGGAAAAAAGTTCATTGTGTATATTGGTTTCTTACCCAAGTTAAGCACGGTCAGAATATAGCGAGCGCACCCGGGCACAGTCTCCCGTGGCGACTGGGGGAGGGGGTGAAAACCAGGCCGATCGAGTACGGTCTAATAGGGAAATAATCTATGTTGTAAACAAAAGATTGATATGGCTGGGCATGTATAGTGTACGACCGCCACCATATATCGCCAGGAGTAAGTGTGGTACATATAGTTGAAATCTAGGGTATCACCAGTGCAAAGAACAACTTAAGAAAGTCACCTTAGAAAAGACACCGAATACACCTGGGAGAACCAGTGGAGGATTGAAGTGAGTGAAGTGATAGAAAATGATGAATAGATTTAAATAAATCACACCCCTAAAATTAGTGGGGTGATCCCCATCAGAGTAAGTGAAGTAAAAAAGGTGGTAAATGTGGACTAAAGTGAAAGGCTTGTAGTTCCAGACACTAGAGGCGAGAAGAAACAAAGCAGCGTTGAGTATGTGAGACCCGGTAAATGGGGTTAATCCATAGAGGGTACCCCCATGCGGTTACCAAACAAGGGTATACCCGCATGCAAGGGGAAACAGTGAGGGAAACCAAGACCGTGTTGTATATAGTGTGCCGGTTCTGTGAACAGGTAGTGTCAATAGTGACAAAATAGCATGATAAAACAAGGTCCCAAATAATTAGGTAACAAAATGTGAGCCCCAATGTAGATGAGGTGTCAGAAGAAAGGAGAAAGGACGGTGGGAGGAAAAGAAGGGGAGGGGGGAGGAGGGGAGGTGAAGAAGGGAAAGGAAAAAAGGGGGGAGGGGGGAAGAGGGGAAGGGGGGGGGGAAGAAAGGCAAAAGAAGCAAGAAGGGGGGGAGAACAGGGGGGGGGGAGTGGGAAGAGAAAAAAGAAGAAGGGGGGATTGAATGAAGGAAAGGAGAAGGGTTGTGAAGAAGTTTTAGAGAAAACAAGGAGATAAAACAGGGGGGAGAGAAGCGAAGGAGAAGACAGGTGTTTACATACCTCTAGTGCCCTAAAAAATCACATAGACCGGGAGGCGCTGGGGAGCCACTGAGGTGGTAAGCAGGTGGTGCAAAACAATATGCAACACATATGATATCATGCAGTAGAGGGCTATGCCATTAACCCAGATGCACATAGGTAAAAATTACCCCAATGTGTCGGCATATTCCAGAGCATGGAGACAGAAATCTGGGAAGGAGGTAAATGGTAGAAGTAACTGTTAAGTTCCGAGCCCATGTATCAGGGGTATGCAGGGATAGAGAAGGAAACAAAGTGTGCTTACCGCCAAGGATCCCATTTCAAAAGTGCCCCCCAGTCGACGAGTGCCTGGTGATGGACGGACGCTGTCTGCCTCAAATACTCCCCTCCCAACCCCACGCCGGCCGCCGGCTGACTGTCTCCGGCGTGCCACGTCATGGGGTCACAGATCCCACAGGCAGCGCGTACCGCCGCCGCGCATGCGCACGCGCGCCAGGAGGCCCGCACTACGCACGCGCAAATAACGGGGCCGCGCGCCTGCGCACAACGCCCAGAAGACCCGGCAGATGCTAGGTCAAGGCGTGTGCAAGGGGAAACGGGGAGGTCCGCCTTCAAAACAATGGCGGAGACTCCCCATCCCCCAGGGGTCTGACCAGTCACCGCAGAATACAGGCAGGGCGCCCGCCCCCATCCGACATAGCAAAACAGGATGTACCTAGAAACCGAGATATATCAATACAATTGATTACAGATTTCATGAATACAATGACAAATTTCATAAAAACAGAATATTAGAGCATAAACGTTTAATCGGTATTACTAAACAGTATATGTACAGAACAATACTAGACGGTATAGAACACATGGATGTGTCAGGATTTACCAGGATTACATATGCAAATCTAAAGGTTTATTCAAGGGGATGAAATAGTCACAGGCTTCTCGTAGAGCCCATACAGTGCAGTATAGTTGATAGATAGAAAAGACGGAGAGAGAGTCCAGGCAGGGGGTGGGTCAAAGAAATGGCCTAAAGGAGTTAACCTCATTAAGGCCTGGCGGTAGCATGGCGTCTAGCCTTTCAATCCAGAGGGATTCTTTTTGTAGAAGTATTTTATCTCTGTTACCACCTCGGGTATCAGGGGGTACCACCTCCAGGGCCAGAAATCTTACCGCCTGTAAATCGAATTTATGATAAAGTCCGATGTGGCGACCGATAGTGGTCAATTTGCCATTGGTTGAGTGGTAAACGTGGTCACCCACTCTCTGCCTGAACTCCCTGACTGTCTTTCCGACATAGAACGCATTGCATTTACATACCATTAGATAAATAACACCTGTTGTATTGCAGGTCGCCACAGAGTGTGGTGTAAACAATTCCCCATTGGGGAGCCAAACCTTAGTACTCGGTGGAATCCAAGGGCACAGGGGGCACTGCCCACACGGGGCAGTGCCACAGGGGCTCCCGGGGGTTCCCTTATCTGGTGTATAGTGGCTCTTGGTGAGGCGATCTCTCAGGGAACGAGGCCTCCGAAAGACAACTTCCGGCTGGTCACGTACATAGTTGGTGAGTATGTGGTGGTCTGTGAGTAGATGCCAGTGTTTGGCCAGTATCTTTTTGAGTTCGACCTGATGTGCTGAATATTGCATAATAATTTTCACAGTGTTGGGTCTAGGGGTACGTGGGCTTGGATATAGCAGTGCGTTCCTGCTGCGACTATTTTCTTTGTTGAATGCCTTCCTTAAGTTAGTCTTTGTATAGCCTCTTAATAGAAGGCGTTCCTTCAGGGCATTCGACTGCTTGAAAAAGTCATCATCTAGTGCACAGTTCCGGCACAGTCGTAAATACTGTGCATAGGGGATACTGTGCACTAGAGATTTGGGGTGTGCGCTGGAGGCATGCAGAAGCACACATGAGGTTAACTCCTTTAGGCCATTTCTTTGACCCACCCCCTGCCTGGACTCTCTCTCCGTCTTTTCCATCTATCAACTATACTGCACTGTATTGGCTCTACGAGAAGCCCGCAACTATTTCATCCCCTTTAGATCTTTAGATTTGCATTGGTAATCCTGGTAAATCCTGACACATTCATGTGTTCTATACCGTCTAGTGTTGTTCTGTACATATACTGTTTAGTAATACCTATTAAACGTTTATGCTCTAATATTCTGTTTTTATGAAATTTGTCATTGTATTCATGAAATCTGTAATCAATTGTATTGATATATCTCGGTTTCTAGGTACATCCTGTTTTGCTATGTCGGATGGGGGCGGGCGCCCTGCCTGTATTCTGCGGTGACTGGTCAGACCCCTGGGGGACGGGGAGTCTCCGCCATTGTTTTGAAGGCGGACCTCCCCGTTTCCCCTTGCACACGCCTTGACCTAGCATCTGCCAGGTCTTCTGGGCGTTGTGCGCCCCGTCATTTGCGCGTGCGTAGTGCGGGCCTCCTGGCGCGCGTGCGCATGAGCGGCGGCGGTACGCGCTGCCTGTGGGATCTGTGACCCCATGACGTGGCACGCCGGCGATGGTCAGCCGGCGGCCGGCGTGGGGTTGGGAGGGGAGTATTTCTGGCGGACAGCGTCCGTCCATCACCAGGCACTCGTCGACCGGGGGGCACTTTTGAAACGGGATCCTTGGCGGTAAGCACACTTTGTTTCCTTCTCTATCCCTGCATACCCCTGATACATGGGCTCGGAACTTAACAGTTACTTGTACCATTTACCTCCTTCCCAGATTTCTGTCTCCATGCTCTGGGATATGCCGACACATTGGGGTAATTTTTACCTATGTGCATCTGGGTTAATGACATAGCCCTCTACTGCTATTTTGTCACTATTGACACTACCTGTTCACAGAACCGACACACTATATACAACACGGTCTTGGTTTCCCTCACTGTTTCCCCTTGCATGCGGGTATACCCTTGTTTGGTAACCTCATAGGGGTACCCTCTATGGATTAACCCCATTTACCGGGTCTCACATACTCAACGCTGCTTTGTTTCTTCTCGCCTCTAGTGGCTGGAACTACAAGCCTGTCACTTTAGTCCACTCACCACCTTTTTTACTTCACTTACTCTGATGGGGATCACCCCACTAATTTTAGGGGTGTGATTTATTTAAATCTATTCATCACTTTCTATCACTTCACTCACTTAAATCCTCCACTGGTTCTCCCAGGTGTATTCGGTGTCTTTTCTAAGGTGACTTTCTTAAGTTGTTCTTTGCACTGGTGATACCCTAGATTTCAACTATATGTACCACACTTACTCCTGGCGATATATGGTGGCGGTCGTACACTATACATGCCCAGCCATATCAATCTTTTGTTTACAACATAGATTATTTCCCTATTAGACCGTACTCGATCGGCCTGGTTTTCACCCCCTCCCCCAGTCGCCGCGGGAGACTGTGCCCGGGTGCGCTCGCTATATTCTGACCGTGCTTAACTTGGGTAAGAAACCAATATACACAATGAACTTTTTTCCCATGCATTTTTGTATTATGATACACTACAATGTATTATATGTCTGTGAATTTGTCTTTCAGATGTATATATATTCTGAAGAAGCCACTTTGTGGCGAAACTAGTCATTGAAATATTGAAATCATCCATAACATGTACGGTTTTCAGTATGTATGTCGTGTATTGATTTTGTCTTTATTTCTGTTTTTTTGTAATAAATTGTTAAAAACTTTTATAGTTGCCTCACATTGTGATTTAAATTATGTATCAAGTACCGCAATAGTCCACTAGCTCCCCCTTTTCTCTTGGTTTTCTGGGTTGGGAACCAGATCACCAAAAATCTTTCCATTTAAACATTGGATGATGGTACGGTATCTACAACAATATCCTTTATATACATTTTGTGGATTGGCCCCATATTTTTCTAACATTGGGAGGGTGCTTTGAGGTCCCCCCCAAAGCACCTTGTCCCCATGTTGATGAGGACAAGGGCCTCTTCCCCACAACCCTGGCTATTGGGGGGCTTATCGGAATATGGAAGCCCCAGATCCCAGCCCCCCCTGTGTAAAATGGTAAGGGGGTACAAAATGGTAAAAATGACAGGAGACGGTCTTTGACAATTCCTTTAGTAAAATCTTCTTTCATCTTCTTTCTTCTGGTCTTCTTCCTTCTTCCTTTCTTCATCCTTCGGTTTCTTTATCTTCTCCTTCCGGCATCTTCTTCCATCTTCTTCTTCCATCTTCTTCTTCCTCCGATCTGCTTCTTCTTGCTCTGGTCTTCTCGTCCGGCATCTTCTTCCATGGCGTCGGCGTCTCTTCTTCTGTGTTGGGCCCCTCCGCGCAATGGGAGGCTCCCGCTGTGTGAGGCTTCGCTGCGTCTGACAGGTCTTTTATAACGGAGGGCGGGGCCACCTGGTGACCCTGCCCCCTCTGACGCATGGGGACTTCCCTATGGCTTTCCCCATGACATCAGAGGGGGCGGGGTCACCAGGTGGCCCCGCCCTCCGTTATAAAAGACCTGTCAGACGCAGCGAAGCCTCACACAGCGGGAGAGACGCCAACGCCATGGAAGAAGATGCCGGACGAGAAGACCAGAGCAGGAAGAAGCGGATCGGAGGAAGAAGAAGACCAGAAGAAAGAAGATGAAAGAAGATTTTAATAAAGGAATTGTCAAAGACCGTCTCCTGTCATATTTACAATTTTTGTCACTTTTTTGGTGAAATGGTAGGGGTAATTTTGTACCCCCTTACCATTTCACACGGGGGGGCGGGATCTGGGGGTCCCCTTGTTAAAGGGGGCTTCCAGATTCCGATAAGCCCCCCGCCCGCAGACCCCCACAACCAATGGCCAGGGTTGTGGGGAAGAGGCCCTTGTCCTCATCAACATAGGGGCAAGGTGCTTTGGGGGGGACCCCAAAGCACCCTCCCAATGTTGAGGGCATGTGGCCTGGTACGGTTCAGGAGGGAGGGGGGGCCGCTCTCGTCCCCCCTCTTTTCCTGCGGCCTGCCAGGTTGCGTGCTCGGATAAGGGTCTGGTATGGATTTTGAGGGGGACCCCACGCATTTTTTTTTTTTTTTTGGCCGGGGTTCCCCTTAAAATCCATCCCAGACCTCAAGGGACTGGTATGGATTTTGAGGGGGACCCCACACCATTTTTTTTTTTTTTGGCCGGGGTTCCCCTTAATATCCATAGCAGACCTGAAGGGCCTGGTAATTGAATTGGGGGGGACCCCACGCTTTTTTTTTTTTTTTATCAATGACTTTCAATGAATGACTGTTCTCTGTGTTACGGTAGCCGGAAATTCATTAGCCGCGAGTGTTTTTAAATAGCTTTTTTTCCTGCAAAAATGACACTTTGTGCAGGGACAGTTCTAAGCACGGGAAACATGTGCCCCTTCACAGGCATACTATAGACACCCCCCAGGTACGAAATTTAAAGGAATATTACACTTTTATTGTTTTTACTTTAAGCATTATTAAAATCACTGCTCCTGTTTTTGATGGACTTTTGATTGTTTCATCCAACATTTTTTCACTATTTATATTGTATATTAGTCACATTTTATATTGTTTAGTATCTAGCGCTGCACTATTTTCCTTTTTGTATTATTTTGTGCCCTATACCGGGGTTATTTGGTGTTTAGCTGCAGGATTATCTTCACGATATACACATCTATATATTTTTTCATTATTTATTTTTCATTGGTTTTTCACCTAGCGCAATTCTTTTTTGTTTAATTTGTCACAAGTTGCGGATTGTCCACTTGCCACGTCACCTGCCACAAGTTGCAGATTGTCACTTTCCTGCTAAGGTGGGGAATGGGGATTGTCACTTCTGTTTCCCACTCTGAGTCAGGCAGCAGAGTGATGATGTAATCTCTCTGCTGCCTGCACAGTGAGTAAGGGCGGAACTGCCAGGATGTAGGGTGGGCGCTGGGCGGTGAGAGATGATGTCATCTTTCTTCTCCGCCACCCGCTGATTGGCCACCCACCAAGCCTCCCAGCTGGCAGCTTCCCCGGCCTCCCCCTGCCGCCGCCAAGCCACCCAGCTGCGTCTGCTAGTACAGTCAGCGTGACTATAGGAGCGCTGAGCAGACGGGCAGCTCAGTGGCTCAACTGCCACCCACTCACCGGGCCCTATGGCCGTAGTTCTGCTACTGATCAGACGTTGCATCTGGGATGGGTGGGGATCCACTGTGGACGTGTCCTGCATCCGCGTTGGGTCCCCCGCCCTCAGGGCATTGCCTTGACGCTTAGATATGATGTTGGCGGGGACTGTCCCTGAAAACAGCAATTGTACAGAGTAGGTAAAATATCTCATGGGATAATCTCCCCTATGTGCCTGAATTATGATCATACCTTGTAATCTCTTACAAATGTGTGTTCTGTATAAAGAGAAGATTATTTAAAGCAGTTATAGGTTCAGGTAAAGTGAATATGCAGATAATTTTATGTGAAAGGAGTAAGAGTACTGTCTTTAATGTGTACAATATAATGGTGTTTTTAAGGGGCATACAATCTATCATCCACGGACAGGCATCTCTTATAACAGTCAAGACTATTTTACATGTAATTTGGACTATGTGGTCTATTGTGTCCAATGTGCTTGCCATTTATTGTATATAGTGACACAATCCACAGAGTTAAAGCATAGGATATCTGCATATAAATCTACCATTCACAATAGGTTTGTAGCAGTCGGTTGAATCTCATTTTGTTTAGGAATAACATGCAGTTTCTAAGTTGCAGTTTGAAGTGATTGATTTGATTCTGTGGTTGAGAAATCGAGGTAGTAGGGAAATGTATCCATAAAAAGCAAAGCTTTTTGGATTAAAAATCAGATATTCATCAACCCTATGGGCTCAATCAGAAGAATAAATAGTTGTGTATATTGTAACTGTTCATCTGGATTTATTTGGTTTTAAATGTTTATTTTAATATAAGGGGGTGTCTGTAGTAACAGAGGGAGGGTTTTGTTCTGAAATAATGTTTTTTTTATTTTAATTTTTTTTAATCTCTGGGTGCAGTATGGGTCTTTAGGAAGAAGAACTGTTAATGATGATTTTATGTATAAAAGGGGTCTATAAAAATGTCAATTTGTTTCTTTGGGTTTATGTTTTTTATTTGACATGTACAGTATATTAGGACTAAAAAAATGTATAGTGATGGGAGAATCTGCCGTCTCGATTTGTTTAGCAAACCTTAATCAAATTTGGAGAATCCAAACTTAGAGGCAATTCCCACTGAATTTTTTTTTTTTGGGGGGGGGGCGGCAAATTTTGTTGTTAAATTCTGGCCATTTATAGGGCTAATGAGAGAACTTCTTTCAAAAAGGAGACTGGGCACTGCCATAGGAGACATGCACCAATGCAAAACATTAAAAAAAAACAAGAATCAGAAGGAAGAGGGCCTTTTATGTGAATTGAGGAGCACCATTGAATACACATATTTTTTTTTAAATAACATGCTTGTGGGTAATGGTAGTAGTAGTAGTTGTAGTAGTCATAGTAAGAGCAGGGAGCGGAGCGAACCTGTTCAAAATGGTTTTAGCTCTCAAATTATTATATACATTACAAAAGGCCTTTGTCTGGGTCCCACTGAAAAGATACAAAAGAGTTGACTCACTTTTCTGCGGATTATTATTAAAAAAGAGCCATAACCCTCTTGTATTGAAATGTATTTTACTGTCTCCTTTTTTATTGTTAAGCTCTGCACAAATTGTTGGTGCTATCTAAATCCTGTATAACTATAATAATAATAAACGTGCACAAATTTGGAGGAATTGGCTGTCTCAAACTATATTTTTTGGCTTCTCAGTTGCAACATACAACCCACCACAACTATTAGTCCCCTTGTAGGAAGCCTGGCTGATAAATCTTGAAATAGGGCAGGTTGATTCATCACCCAATTTACAGTACCTATACTGAAAATGCAAAAGAAAATGTGTAGAGTAGTGAAAGAAGCAATGCACTATAATGGTACACTTCATTTTCTTTTATTTGGGATAACTATAATTTTAAAAAGTTTAAGAAATTACAGGGTTTTAAAGCTTAGTATGAAATTGGAATATCCTTTATTTGTCATCTATATAAGAATGAGGTTTTATAAACTTGTCAATCCATACAAGAGGCATATGGGATACCAACACAGAAATTCTTTCAAAAATTGCGGTTACAGCATACTCTGCAAAATGACTACATGACACCCGATTAACATGTTTTTCCAGCAGCCTCTTTAAAAAATCAACTTTTTAATACACACAGTTAATTACAAATTTGGAAATAGAAACAGGAAAGAGTAGAAGGGAACCATTGGGTCAGGCTTTAAAGGCAATGGGACTTTAACACAAACACAAACACAAAAGTTTAATAGCAACAATTATACATAGACAGCATCATCTAAAAACATGTGTTCATGTATGTAGAAAACATGGCCAGCAAGGGCCTAATACTTGGAGTGTGTGGTTAATATATATGATATCAGGTAAGTGAGCCCCTGTGCATCAATACGTTTCACTGACCGCTTCCTCAGGACACTCAGAGGGTAATGAAGTAAACACAAGTCTCACTGTATAAACAAGAAAAATTGCAAACGTAAACATCATGTTTCATTGCAGTATTAATGTGTACAGCAATCACTCTACAACATGAATCACATAAAGTGTGTATTTTTCATAGTAACAGAATATATTTACATTCACCTTGTCTGAATATGAAAACACAAAGAAATTGGTTTCTCTGGGTGGGCTCCGGAGCACATAGGAGAGCCAAAATAACCCATGATTGGTAGAGTAAACGTACCAAGGTAGTAATATGCACATGTGAGTGTCACTAAATGCCACCAAAGCCCAGATGCTGAATGTAAAACAGCTATTAGATTTAGTGCTGTGTTGTAAATATATAGTTATGTACTGTAACAAAACGCCCCCTCACATTAAGTATAACAATGGATCTATATATACTAATTGTATACTCACATTCAGCAAGATATATAAACATCCATGTTCACTACAAGATACCAAGATCTAACGCAAGGTAGCAGCTAACTAGAACTCCTCAGTAAAACATTGGTTAGACTTGAACTGGGATAGAGTAAACTAAAAGCTGACACTTCTCGAGTGATAGAAATGGATGGAGAGGGTAGACGGTGGCTCTCCCCACCCCCTCTCTTGACAGGTACTTTCCAAAATGCCCTCTCCCCTACAACCTCTGTCTAGTCCCCCGCCTGAACTCCCCCTTTCTTTTCTTTTTTTTTTTTTTCTCTTTATCTCCTTTGCCCCCTATTTTTCCTTCTTTCTCGGTCACTATACCCCTTATGAGCATTCTCGAAGATGGGGATTGGAGGATGAGGGGTTGCCTTAAGGTCGGCCCCTTTCCTCTGATTTCCAGAGCATACAGACATCCAGAAATAGCTACAGGTCCCACAACAAAGTGATTTAGTAATGTTACTATCGAATGAGCATTAGGGGTTTTCACGTTAAGACAGCTGTCTACAACATGCAACAGGAGTTCCTTATAAGCCCTACCAATTTTATATATAATGCAATAATACTCTATTAGGAGACGCAATGTTATCTGTCTCTAAATTTTTATGTGACTGTTCCTCTTTTATTTGTTAATATCTATGTAAGATCTGTTTGAATCTTCAATAAACTCTTTATGTATAAAAAAAAAACCATCCACGTTCAGTAAATGAGATTGAACTATCAAGTTCAACAGGAACATAGGGCATATAAAAATATCAAGGAGGAAAGGGCTCATATATATATATATATATATATATATATATATATATATATATAATATCTGCAGCTAATTATATATAGGGTTCAATATAGTAACCCTATATCAGGTAAACTTACTTGATATTCAGAAGAGATATGTCTAGGAGCTGTAAAAGGCCACACACTAAGATATGATATCCTAGCGATACTGAAGGTATTATAAGGGGTCCACCACACATTAGCTTTGCCAAGTCTCAATCAATCCTAATCCATACGTCTCCATCTATGCAGAAGAGGAGGAGGCGGTTTGAGAGAAAAGGGAATCTCTTATAGAAAATCTCACAGAAGTGCTTACCCGGACACCAAATGTGAAGAACAATCCAGGGAGCCCGTGGCCGTGGGGTGCACTACCTAGTGTCCTATATACCCCCACCGCCAAGAGGGCGCCAATTGCGGCCACATCCCGCTGCTCGGAGTGTGCCGTCACAACGCAGATGGCCGTCGTGGCCAATGATGTCAGAAGGCAGCGCGGTGGCCGGGGTACTAGCAGCGTATAAACAGAGTCAAGGATGCCACACCCCCTGGGTGGGGCAACCCATAAATTGTGGTGGCACGCTTGCAGCAGACCAGTATAGGTGAAGGGAGGGGCTGAGATATAAAGGATCCCTCTGGCAACCAGATGCCACAGCCTGTCCAAGAGGGGTGGAACTACACTGGGTACACTGGGAGATGGGCTAGGTGGAATCTGCAAAGAATGGGGGCAGGACAGATGGAGATACATTTGGCTCCACGCACACGGCATGTGCCCACAACAAGGAAATCACATGAGCGCATATACAGTAAATAAGCTAATAAAAAACATGGCGCTGTCATAAATATCCATTTTCACAAGGTAGTAATGTACATACATAAACATCAAGTGTCTGGTGCCCCCCACTAATTCGGGTCAGACATTACAAATTAAACAAATATCATACACAAGGGATATGCAATAAAGTATATACTAATTTAGGAACCAAAACATAATTTAGATGGACAACCAGGAAGGTTCTAAAATAGGGGGGCTATTAGGTTGCTTGGAAGGGGAAAACTCCCTAAGAAAACAATGTCTAAAAAAAGAATAGTTTAGGCAAATCAGTGCTGTATTAATCTTGATAACCAAGAGCATATTTTAGTTGAGGAAAGAACTAAAAGGAAAGGTTTAAAGCTTAACGCATCATTCAAACCAGGGAAGGTAGTAGCTTTCAGGTCATGAATCTATTTTGCCTCTCTGTGGAGGACCATTTGATAAAAGTTGCCATCCCGGGGATCCTCATAGATCCTATCCAAGGCTGCAAAGTTTAAAACAAATGGTTCGTAGTCGTGCTTAAAAGCTATGTGGTGGTCAATAGGAGTGTTTAATAGACCATTGGTGGCATAGTACATGTGGTCCTTCATGCGCTTCCAAAATGGTCTGATCATCTTTCCCACGTAGAAGGCACCACATTGGCAAAATATGATGTATATGACACCCTTGGTTTGACATGAAATTGGGAATGAGTCTGCATCCATTAGGAAGTATGAATGAGGCTCATTCCATTAGCAGATGGCAAAAATCACATTAACCACATCTGAAAATCCCTGGTTCTCTCTGTTGGGCATGATGTCTAGTGTAGTGGCTCCTCACTAATTGACCCTAATGGATCATGAATGTTTATATGTAATCTCAGGGTATTCTTTAACGTATTTCCGCAAAATGGAATTGTCAGATAATAGATGCCAATGCTTTTTCATAATTTCCAGGATTTGTCCATGTTGATCTGAGAATGTGGTTATGAATCTGACTGTAGATACTTTTTTAGGAATGGGTTTTTTAAACAGGAGAGCATTTCTGGATCTAGCTTTGGCTTTTTTTTAAGCTTTTTTTAAACAGGTCTGACTGTAACTTCTAGCCTGTAATCTGTTATGGAGAAGGTCAGCTTCATGGTGAAACTCAACATCGTTCAAACAGTTTCTCCTCAAGCATAAGTATTGACTGAAGGGGATACTCTGTACAAGCAGCCGAGAGCGTGAACTGGAGGCATGTAAAATTGTATTCCACACCACCATTTTCTGATAAAGGGATGTACAGAGGGACCCATCTTCATTGACATAGATAGTGATGTCTAGAAAAGCAATACTTGTGTTAGATCTCATAGTGAATCTTAAGCCCCATACACACGGTCGGACTTTTTCATGGATTCTGTCTGATCGGACAATGTTGTTGAAAAATCAGACCGTGTGTATGCACCATCGGACAGTGTACGTCGGTTTGTCCGACGGACAAAGTCTTATCTCCTGCTGGAAAGATTTGCCGTCAACACGGTCCGATCACACCAAATCCGATCGTGTGTACGGTTGTCCGACGGACAAAGTGCTACGCATGCTCAGAAATTCTGTGACGGAAGCGCTCGGTCAGGTAAAACTACCTTTCCTAATCGACACAGCACATTCGTCATGCTGCAATGTTAAAATGTGTTTAATGCAGCGCATTCTCTAATGAAAATTCATGTTTATTTTTACTCAGATCGTAAAAGAATCTTTGTTATATTTTTAATAATTTTGTTTTTTTTTTTTTTTTGTTTTGGGAATACAGATTTGAAGGTTTTTTTTTTTTTTTTTTTGGAGGGGGGTTGTGTGTCTCAACCTAGCAAAACCACATTATTAACATTTGTATTTCTTGCTTAAATTTACTAGCAGTTTGTTGGTTGTTGGTGCCCCTTGTTAATTCTCTTTAGGATTAGTGAAATGTACCTGCCTACTCAAGAAAAACTGTCATTGTAGAAAAGTAAAACACAATAGTCAATGATTATTTCAAATCAAAAAAATCCCCAAAAAAATTTTGGGGAATTTGCAAAGCCTTGGACCCCCACGGCAACCATCATTGTTCAAGCGTAGAAAATTGGGGGCCTGAGGAGTACGTATATTAAGGGGAGTGCAATCTGGTCCTGAAGTCCAAAGCATCCGGAACTGCAGCAGATGCCATCTAGGTCCCCAGGCTCTGGTACTACAAGAGGCTCCATCTTCTCTCCGACCAGACTGATTCCAGGTCGTCTCTCAGGTCTTCCTTCCACGCTTCCTTGCACGCTGTGGCTGTCGTGCTGGTGGGGTGGCAGCCCTACCCTTTTTTAGGACATGGAGGATGAGCCCCTCACACATGTTGCGTTGCCTCACCTCCATACCCATCATTTTAGTGACAACCACCGAGCCAAAGGTCTCCTCGTCGGCGGGTGTGGCATGTAGGGAGGCTTCTCTGATCATCCGGAGCGCTGACTCTCCTGCATCACCCCCCCTTCTCGCCCTTCTGTACGGAAGGCGGAGGAGAGGGATTTGGGAGTCAGTCAGGCTCCGAGGCCTAGCCCCCTCTTGGCTGCCACTACCCACCTCGTGGCTGCCACTAACCCCTGCCTCCTCCTGACTGCCACCTTCCACAGCCACCTCCTGGCTGAGGTCTTCCTGTGTATGAAAAAGGGACAGTTTCAGTTATTTGTTCATCAAACACACACAATTTTCATCTAGTGTCAGCCCTGCAGTTTAGATTGTGGCCCCAACTGTCTCCAACACTACTGTCAGTTGATATGTCAAACACGTTAGGAACTAAGCAATTGGGGATCCTGAATTAAGTGAACATCATTCATTATTCACATAAATGGTAACCAAACTACTATACCTGGAACAAGCTGGGCTCCTCCACCTCTTCCAGACTGGAAGGCCCAGGTTGCTCCTCGGAAGCCTGTTACGTGTCAAAATGTGTGAACGATTTAGGGCTAGACCTTCTTGCGCTCCCTGATATACGCACTCCTCAGCTGCCAATTTTCTTTCTTATATCCACAAGTTCCTCCAGGGCTGCGTACCTCTTTGGTTTGTTGCTATAATGGGGGTGTTTAGCCTGCCATAAAATGGGAAATTCCCTGTATTTGGCAATGAAGAGGGGGAGAAAACTCATGTCGTTGAATCCCTTCATAATCTCTGCAAGACACAACACCACACCAAACACTATAAATTATGTCAGGCTAAACTCTTCTAATCTTCTCCATAAAGAAGCCTCAAGTTCGAATCAGTCTAGGCTAGTTATGTACGTCAAATTGTACCTTCGTTTCTATAGTCAAAGCTCCTGTCACTAAACAGTGCGCATGCGTCAAACTCCGCCCGCCCCTGACGATCTTTCTCGTCTATTCCCCACCCCTTCTCTTTACGGTGGGGAGAGCACATGGCGGGGACACAGCAGGTGCGCCACAAATATCCCACCAACGAGGAGGACGAGGAAAGTCCGGAGGCAGAAAGTCCCGATCCCGGAGCCTGAAATTCAAGGCCTCCACTATGTCATTTGGAGAAATGTTGGAGATGGTGGACATAAAGAGGAGCGACTATGATGGGAAGTATGGGCCTTACCTCAACCCCAATGTCCGCAAGGCCAAGATCATGTCTAAAGTTGTGAGGAGGCTGTACAATAATTTTGGGGTACAACGATCCAAGGAGCAACTGAGGAAACGCTGGTCAGACCTGAAACTGAGGGAGGCCGATCAGTACAGAAAGATCAAGCGAATTCTTCTAAAAAGTAAGTAGTTGTGTTTGTGTTTTATTTCTTGCTTGCATACTGCTCCATTGGTTTGATTTTTACAAAGTTGTACATTCCAAAATGGCCACTGTGCATTCGATCGTACTCAGCCTCGATCTTTCTGCCACTGTCATGGTCGTGTGTGTGTGTCCATTCGATCGTACGCAACCTCGATCGTTCGCCACTTATAATACGAGGTTTGGTGTTTTTTTGGGGGAAAGGAAGTTTGTTCTCACTAGAAATGTCATCAAGAATGTAAAGCCAATTTATTCAATGTAAAGGAGAGGTCACCCAGTAGCTGTTTACCCATCTGGACTCTAGAGCACTAGTGCTGGGACACCCAAACCCCCTTTTTATTAGGCTTTTCCAGTGCTCCAGTGGATACTAGAGGGGGGTCTCCATCACAAAACTTCTACCAAAAAGCTAGTCAGTTTAGCACCTTTACAAAGTGACTACATTCATGTAGTTGGCATTTGTAACTGGCCAAACAAAAATAGTGTCCGTCACTTTCAAGCAATGTTTGTCATTTCCTATTTCTGCCCTCAATAGATTGTGTTGCTAAATCTTCCTTTTGTACATTCTCATAGGGGAGCGAAAACTTGGGCCGTCTGAGGAAACCCCAAAACCAACACCTCCCAAAAAAGGGGAAAGAGCAGAAGCAGAGGAGGAGGAGGAGGAAGGAGAGATCATCGAACTTGGAGAAATTGTCACCACAACAGGTGAGTGTGGGAGAACACAGCTACTGGTAAGCTAATCAATGTATGGCTGCCTCATTTCCAACACCCTATTTTTGTTTGTTTGTGGTTTTTAGGTGACGTGGATGTTGTGGAAGAAAAATCGCACTTTACCACAGAGAGTGCCCGCGTACTCATCGGGGAGATAATGGTCTGCAATAGAGATCTAGATTACATAAAGCAAAACATCAATGATGTTCAACAAAAATTGAAGAACATCATTGATGTTTTAGGAAAAATATGAAAACGCACCAAGTAATTAACACACATTTGTGCCAGCTTCTGAACACATTTGAAACTTAAGAACTGTGTGAAATTTGGAACATGCACACATTGTGTCCACATGTGCTAGCTCCCATCATGGTGGATGAATGCCAACGTTTTTTTAGGGGTGCAACCACTTTACGAACTACGAAAGTGGTTGTGGTGAAGGGGTTGCACCCCCAAAAAAGGTCCATTCATCCCCATGATGGAAAATGGCACTTTTGAAGCTTCTAGGCATGTGTTTTAGCATCTAATGACCATTTTCAGACCCAAATTGTGTGCATGTTCTAAATTTCCACTTTCCAGGGGTGACCCCCCCATGTGATGAAGGCAAGATCAAACACACTTTGAACATATAGTCATGTCTGATCTTGTCTTCACTTTACAAAGTTGAACTTTCCTAGTTCATAGGTTCTGTTTTGCTCCATGCCTGGTTTTACCAATTGCGGAATGTTTGTAAACAATGTTGTAAATAACCAAGATGTTGTCAGTTTGGGCGTGAAGATTGTAAACGCACTTGTGAATGATTTCCAAGTAAACTTTTTTATTTTTCGAAATGTGTGGCTTCCTTATTTCAAAAACACAATGCATTATGTATGTCAAATGTAAAGGATATGGGGGGCAATTGGTGTTATTTACTAAAGGCAAGTCCACTTTGCACTGCAAGTTTCTTTTCCAGGGCACTTTTCACTGCACTTGTAGAGCATAGTGGATTTGACTTATGTAAATGACACCCACAGTGCTTTGTACGAAAACACGGAGCACAGCATTTTTGAGAATACACACATGTCTGACCTGGTGATGAAAAGGAGTATTTTGGGTGTCAGTTATGCAGTACAAACCTTCTCTAGACCAAAGATTAGGTAGCAAACACACAACATGAGACTAATCTTTTTGGGAAGAAGAGACTGTTACCTCCTTTTGCCCAGAAAGTGCATTCCCACTGTCGAAGGCAAAGGGAAAAAAATTCAAGGTAAAATAAGCTAAAAAGAATACTGAAATGACAAGAAATCATAGGTTGGTTGAAATATCAGATTTATTAAAAAATGCCTCTCACACATCGTCAGGCAGAGCAATGCCCCCCCTACCCACAAAGTACTCCATATATTGCTCGCGGACCGCGCAGGCATTTAGAGGGGGCAAGCCTGGACGTGCCACTTGAAGGGCTGTGAGGTCCGCATTTGGAGGGCCCTCCACATCTGGGCCAACGGGCACCACATAGTTCCTGTTATGTCTTTTGAGGAAGTTGTGCAATATGCAACAGGCAAGAACTATGTGGTTCAGTTTGTATTCCGCCAAGTTAATTGCCATCAAGAACAGGCGGAAGCGGCTGGCCAGGATGCCAAAAGTGTTCTCCACAACTCTTCTGGCTCTGGACAGCCTGTAGTTGAAGACCCTCTGGTCTGGGGTGAGGGTCCTCATCGGGAACGCCTCATCACATGGGGAGTCAACGCAAACGCTTCGTCTGCGACAAAGACGAAGGGGAGTCCTTCTGCATTCTCCTCTGGAGGTGGCAAGCACAGACTGCCACTTTGGAGACGCCAGTAGAACTCCGTGTGCGTAATGGCACCACCATCCGAGATCCGGCCGTTCATCCCCACGTCCACATACATAAATTCATATGTTGCCGACACCACCGCCAACATCACTACACTATTAAACCCTTTATAATTATAATAGTAGGACCCCGAGTTGGGCGGCGGGACGATGCGGACGTGTTTCCCATCAATTGCCCTCCGCAGTTAGGAAAGTCCCAACGGCTGGCAAAGTGGGAGGCCACAGTCTGCCATTCCTGTGGCGTGGAAGGGAACTGTGGAGTGAAACAAGAAAAAAAAAATTAGTCACTTTGCACATAAACATTGCAAGCAGATTAGACAATCAACATCTTGGAACAAGAGCATTGTATAAAATTGGAGGCTGGAAAGTATTTGCACAGAAAAGTAGTGGCTCCCCTTCACAGATTACTCACCACCCATCAATTCCCACACTTCTGATGGGCCATTGGCAATAACTAGGGTTTTGGGGGGGGGGGGATGTTGGACAGGTAACCCTCTGCACTTCATTGATTGGCAAATGGCTCAATAATGTGTGCTAGTTTGGCCAGACCCTCTGTACTTAACACTATTGGCAGCCCCCAGGAAAGCTAAACTAACATTTCAACCCCCCCCCCCAAAAAAAAGGAAAGCACATTGTGACATTATGAAATTACCAAGCAAGCTAATAGGAGGGAAAGAACCCAAAAAAATAGGAAATGGAAAGTATGGAGGCAGCCCCTTGCACTACATGCTTTGCAGAATTCATCCCTAAAGATGCCCACTATAAAGAGGTAGGTATATAGTGTGTATTGACCTTGGGAAAGCCAGCAGATAGAGGATTGGTACCATCTGACAGAGCAGTTGGGGGAGGGGGTTCCTAATGAGTTTGCCCCCCCCCCCACCAAAAACAAATAAAAAAGGGGCTCTACATGAAGTAAACCACACAGCAAACATTTGTTTGGGGGCAAACAATACTATGCAGCAGACAAAATACATTGCTTAAGTGACTAGGCCATAGGTGTCTATTGGGGCAGAAGAGCATGCTGGTGAGGTAAGTGAAGGGAAAAATGCATGAAGGAGAAAAGGGGCACAGCATATTAGAACATATTGCAATCATGGTAATTAGGGAAGGAGGTCAAAAATAGAAGACATTAGCAAACAGAGCATACATAGAAGGGAATAGTAAAGTATAAATGTTACCTTAATATAGTCCTCATGCAGGACCCGGATGATGGCAGAACAGGTCTCTGGAATAATGATTCCCAGGGCCTGGGGAGAGATACTTGAAGAGAACTTCAAATCCTGAAGACTTCTCCCTGTCGCCAAGTACCTCAACGTGGCAACAAGCCTCTGCTCCGGAGTAATGGCTTGTCTCATGCAGGTATCCTGCCGGCTGATAAAGGGGGTCAGCAAAGCCAAAAGACGGTGAAAATCTGGGTCCGTCATCCGGAGAAAGTTCCTGAAATCCTCAGGATTATTCTCCCGGATCTCACGAAGCAAAGGCATGTGCGAGAATTGGTCACGCTGAAGCAACCAATTCTTGGTCCACATACTCCTCGTCACTCTGTTCATGGACGGGTCTTGGGTCAAAGCTAAAAGCCCGACACCAATTCCGCGTACAGCACGAACTCGGCGACGGGTACGCACGGGAAACATCGCTCACAAGGTCACAAAAGTCGGCTGGTCAGAACGGACAAACAGAAAGCACCGATAAACAGCAAGGCCTGAAAGAACGAAATGAATACCAGAAACGAGCAGACAATAAGCAGTGCAAATCAAAGCGTCCTATATCAAGATATAGGCCGCAATGACCAACAAATGCGAACTGACTACACGCACTAATAAACAGATACGCACGACAAGCACAAACTGAAGAGCAGTAACGATCTGAGTCAGAAAACTGAGAAGCGCGAATCTTAAGTCACCAAACTTCGACTAACTCTCGATAAACACGGGATCAGCAGAAGGAGCCCAATGGGTGCCTGACGTGGTGCTGAACTTCCCTTTTCTAATCTCGTGGACGACGACTTACGTCACGACGTTCTTGCAGACCGGATATTCCGACAACGTAGTCCGACCGTGTGTACGCAACACCAACATCGGAGAAAGTACGACGGACAGGATCCGACCGACCTGGTCCGCGGATTGTCCGACCGTGTCTATGGGGCTTTAGATTGTATTGATTGTTACTGAGGGTGGTCGTGAGTTGTTGGAGTGCCTCAGTTGACGCACAGCATAAAAACATTGTTGATGTAACTAAACCAACAGAGAATGTTGGAAAGCAAATCAGTCAATTAGCTGAAAGAAGGTCATGCTCCCACCCCCCCAGGTACAGGTTTGCGTATGAGGGCGCACAACATGTGCCCATTGAAACCCCCTGTACCTGGAGGAAGTGGGAGCCTTGAAAAGTAAAAATGTTACGTGTCAAAATGTGTGAACGATTTAGGGCTAGTTTACACTTGCTTCAAAACATGGCTTCGAACACACTTTGTTAAAGCTCTCTGAATGCCAGTCAAAGCTCCTGTCACTAAAAAAATTGGTTAGCTTACAGTCCTGTTTACACCTGCTTTTGCTTGGTGCTGCGATGAGGCTTTGATGAGGCTTTAAAGAGGATTCGGTGTGCCTTCTATGGGACTTCGATGGGGTTTCGGTGGGGCTTCAGTCGGGCTTCGATGAGGCTTCAGTGGGGCTTCGGTGGGGCTTCAAGCGAGCTTTGCCATAGACTTCAATGGAGGCTTTGAAGAAGCTTTGAAGCACCACTGAAGCTACATGGGGTATAATTTTTGAAGCAAAGCAAAGCATAAGCAGGTGTAAACAGGACTGTAAGCTAACCATTTTATTTAGTGACAGGGACTTTGACTACCATTCAGAGAGCTTTAACAAAGCCTGTCCGAAGCCTTGTTGAAGCCAAAGCAAGTGCAAATAAGCCCTTATAATGAATTGGTTGAAGTTAGAGGAAGTCTCCCCTCTTTCACCTAAAAATGTACGTACAGTTTCTAATCTCGATTTTATACAACGGTTGCAGTCCCATTGCCTTTAAAGTCTGACCCAATGATTCCCTTCTCCCCTTTCCTGTTTCCAGTTATATTTATGGATGTGGCACAGGGGGTGACCCTAGTATTTATACAAATTTGGAAGATCTTTTTATTCTGGCTTAAATCCAGGTTTGATGGTCAAATACCTTATTGAGGGACACTTTTTTGGTAAAACACACACACACAAAGTGTTAACTTTTAGTGTGTTACATCACGGATTTGTATATATGTCTGTCTCCTATTGGTTTTTGGTACTATTTAAGCTCTATGTTTTATATTGGTGCATCATTCTGACTTAAAAGGGGATCCTGTGAGGTCTCAAAAAGTCTGCCTGCAATGCCTGTTACTGTATGTGATTAACCACTTCAGCCCTGGAAAAATTTACCCCCTTCCTGACCAGAGCACTTTTTGCGATTCGGCACTACGCCGCTTTAACTGACAATTGCGCGGTTGTGCGACGTTGTTACCAAACAAAATTGACATCCTTTTTTTCCACAAATAGAGCTTTCTTTTGATCGCCTCTGCTTTATTTATTTTTTGCGCTATAGACAAAAAAATAGCGACAATTTTGAAAAAAATGCATTATTTTTTACTTTTTGCTATAATAAATATCCCCCAAAAATATATAGAAAAACATTTTTTTTCCTCAGTTTAGGGAAATATGTATTCTTCTACATATTTTTGGTAAAAAAAAAAAATCGCAATAAGCGTATACCGATTGGTTTGCGCAAAATTTATCACGTCTAAAAAATAGGGGATACATTTTATAGCATTTTTATTATTTTTTTTTTACTAGTAATGGCGGCAATCTGTGATTTTCATTGTGACTGCGACATTATGGCGGACACATCGGACAATTTTGACACATTTTTGGAACCATTGGCATTAATACAGCGATCAATGCTATAAGATTGCATTGATTACTGTAAACATGTCACTGGCAGTAAAGGGGTTAACATTAGGGGGCGATCGAGGGGTTAACTGTGTTCCCTGGGAGGTGATTCTAACTGAAGGGGGAGGGGACTGACTACAGGAAGTGACGGATTGTGGTTCCTAGCTAATAGGAACACACGATCTGTCACTCCTGTCAGAACAGAACAGGGAGGTGTGTGTTTACATATACTCCTCCCTGTTCTGTCTCTCCTGCACACGATCGCTCGTGGCCGGCGGTGCAGTGGGCGCCTGCTATCCCGACCCCGCGAGCCGATGTATAGCGATGACTGCTACGCGCAGGGGAGCCAACCTGCCGCAGTATAACTGCGGCGGTTGGTCGGAAAGCGGTTAAATGACAAGATAATTGTAAAGGAAAAGATTATCTATCTAATGTTAGAAACATATTAATACTTTGACATATTGGGGGTTATTTACTAAGACGAATGCGCTGCGCTGGTTCACACCCTAATTAAAAAATAATGCGCACGCAGACGATAATAAATATGTAAACTGCAACTGGTGCTAGGGTAACTGCAGTTTTCTCATTGGCAATAGCGCACACACGATACAATTGGTTAATTTCATCTCATTGGATGTGTGTTGTTAGGCAATTAGTAGGTTTTCTCAGTGAATTAACCCTTTTGATGCTAATCTCATTCCTATTACTTCTACTAAGTTTGAAATGTGTTTTTTTCTATTTTTACCCAAATCTTTCAATACATTACAAAGAACCGAGAAGTGTTTCTAAACCCAATAAATTTTATATTTTCTGATCTTGATCTTTAAAGGTAACCATTCACTGCAATCAGTTAGATCTTACAAAAATTAGATTTAGTGCAAGAGCCTGTTTGATTTCGAGTTGTACAGAGATTGGCCTATCAGATTGCATAGTGCACGACCATCTTAAGTGCCAAATTTGGAATGTAGATGTGCCATGACCCACTTGTATTTTCCAAATGATATTTCTTGGGCATTATACAAGGCACACGAGAAACCATCTTTATTAAGACATGCTAGAGTGAATCAGGAATCTTCAAACTACGGCTCTCCAGCTGTTGCAGAACTACACATCCAATGAGGCATTGTAAAACTCTGACATTCACAGACATGACTAGGCATGATGGAAATTGTAGTTCCTGAACAACTGGAGGGCTGTAGTTTGAAGACCCCTGTGCTAGACCATTATTATGCCTCCAGAATTGGGAGTGTGGCATCTACCCATCTTCTCTCTGCTGGTGGACACAATAACCTACATCTATACATATATATTTGGGCAGCACAGTGGTGTAGTGGTTAGCACCTTCACCTAGCAGCAAAAATGGTTGCTGGTTTGAATCCCGCCAGTGACACCATCTGCCTGGAGTTTGCATATTCTCCCTGTGCCTGCGTGGGTTTCCTTCCATACTCGAAAAACATGCTGGTAGGTAAATCATAGCCTGTCTAAATTAGCCCTAATATGTCTGAATGTGTGTTAGGGACAAACATCACTCCACATTACAAAAAAAAACAAATATTTTCTTAATTTGCAAATAAGGATCATCTCTTCCTCAGAGAACAGTGAGGGGGGCATGGTGATGGGAAGAAATTAGCACCAGTACAAGCAACTTCCTGTAGGGGCGTGATGTCATTCCTGTGTGCTGGCCACCGCTTCCGGGAACCAGATATGCACCACAGGTACATACCTATGCACACACAGCACTCGCGCATTTCGCATAGACAGCGGTCATGCATTTAGCTGCAGGAATCCATAGTTTGATGTAAATTAATAGTAAAGCAGATGCAGATTTTCAGGTCTGGACTAACAAATGTTTCTAGTGAAAGGCAACTGGTGTTTTATATTAAACAAGGGCTAAATGGGCCAGTGGCATGCATCACAGTTGAACTTAGAAATGCGTCTTTGCAAAGTTAAACTAAATTAAATCCTTTATTATTTTTGCTTGGGGATAGAGTGCAGCGGGATTAGAAGTCTTGTCAGTTTTTGGGGATGTCTGCACCCCTGATAGGGTGAAGATGCCTCCCAAATTTTGCCACTTTCTCCTTCAAATGTATTCACTTCCTGTCACATAGCCAAACAGGAAGTAAGGGTAAAACCCTACCAAAGACCCCCCCCCCCACACACCTGCTTTAATGGCACCCACGGAGCCCCGCAGCCTGCCACTTGCCCCCGCAGAAATCAGCTCAACCCTGATGTGATGTGGGAAATACTTACGTAAGACGCCATCAGGTTAACCCCCCCCCCCCCAAACACAATCCCAGAAAGCCATATTCTCCCCTGAGACTTGAGATGCAAAAGTGAATATCAGCGGCCACCCAAGTCATATTTACCACCAGAGAGAAACTTTACATTTTGAGGAGGTACCCCCCCCCCCCCCTGCAGGATGATGCATGACAATGTGGTGTGCGATTTTAGACACATGGGTAAAAAGCTGCAAGTAGATGTGAACGTCTTCCCATATATCTCTCACCGGGAACAGAAATAGTAACCTGGCAGTCTCCTACTAAAACAGCGACAGTGATTAACATTCCTGTTCGAGTTGCAAGTTCCTACCTTGAGGCAACCACGCTGTGTACTGTCCCAGCCTGTGCCCTAGGAAAGTTACAAGCCTAACCTCATAGTTTACAAATGTCAATTTATATGCATGCACTGTGTGGCTATTCTCCCAATTTTGTCTTATATAGCAAATGTACCACGCTGGTCTTTTACTCTATCCCCCTCATAGAGGAGAAAGGCACCATTCAGAAATAACTATAATATTACTTGATATCTAGTGTAACTAATAATACCTAATGTTTTGCTATATGATATTTGTTCTTGACAAAGAGGACTCCTTGTGGTTACTGGGGGGACATCCTTAGATCTCTCTCTCAATGGAGTGGTATGATGCTGAAGAGTGAGACACACAGCATATGGACCAGATGGAATGAGTGGGTTGTTCTGCAGAAGCAGTTAATAATGAGTTAGCGGTGTAACCTTCGGGCATAATCTTCTAGTGATTGAGGGAGAAACACACATAGGAGGGGAGGAGGGGGGGGGGGTAAGGGGGAGAGAGAAATTCTTTGCATCCCCTAGGGAGCCCAGTTAATTCTTCATGAACGCTGAGATGCCCTCTGATGAAATGGAGCATCTCCTGCCTGTTAAGAAGACAGGAAGATGTCTCCAGGATTCAAAGGATGACCCCCTAAACAGAAAGTGTCAGTATTGTGTGAACATTTATTATTTGTGGATTTGAGTTTGCAAGTATGCTTTGATACATGCCGTTAAAATAAAGTTTTCATATGCTGGATTGGGTGGGCTGGGTGGAGGCAAACCCTGTTGGTCACTGTCTACCCCCTCCCCCACTTAGGCTGGTGCAATCCCCGAGCAATAGGCTGGTGTTTTAGTGTGCCATTGGCAATATTTAGCCATATTAGATTCAGGAGTCGTGACTTGGTTTACGCGACCCTCTGAACCTAATTACTACACTATTGAGTTATAGTAATTTTTTTCCTGTCTTTTGCTCTTGACTCTATATATTTTTAAGTCCTTTCCTTTCTACCCCTTACTTTCCTCCCTTACCTACCCCCCCCCCCCCCATCCTTGGTCCTGAAATGGATACAATTAAGATACTTTTGCTTAATGCCAAGGGGCTGAATACCCCCGAAAAATGCAGATATAGCATTTATTCAAGAAACTTTAGAGATGATAAACTCCCTATTTTAAAAAACAGGTTCTACTCAGCTGCCTACCATTCTACTAATACTCTAGTCAAATCCAAGGGCGTGTCTATACTACTTTCTGGCCAACTTCTGTGGTCGTGCCAAGATATCATGGCAGACCCGACAGGTCGCTATATGTTTATCAAAGGTGAAGTGAGAATGACTTTTGCTGCTCTATATGCCCCTAATGAAAGTGAAGACTCTTTTCTTAGCCGCACCATAGATCTACTTCTGGAATTCTTATGCCGCGTACACACGGTCGGAATTTCCGATGGAAACAGTCCAATGGGAGCTTTTCATTGGATTTTCCGACCGTGTGTATGCCCATCAGTCTTTTTATGTCGGAATTTCCGACGGACTTTGGATTGAGAACCTGGTATTAATTTTTCAGATGGAAAACCTTTCTATCGGATTTTCCGATCGTGTGTATGCAATTCGACACGCACAATTCCGACACATGCTCGGAAACAATTTGACGCATGCTCAGAAGCATTAAACTTCCCTTTTTATAGTGCAGTTGAACGTTTTTTAAGGCGTGGTGTTGTTGACCGCCGGAATTTGGTGTGACCATGTGTAGGCAAGACAGTTTGAGCGAAATTCTGTTGGAATTCCGCCGAGAAAACCATCAGAGCTTTTTCCGACGAGAATTCAGACCGTGTGTACGCGGCATTAGAAGGACAGCTGATCCTAGGGGGAGACTTTAATGTTCCGCTGCTTCCGGAGTCCGTAAGCGAGTGGCACGATCCCTCCACAAAGCCCAGCTGATTGATGTCTGGCGCCTACTACACTCAGGTGAGAGACTATACATTTTACTCCTTCCCCCACAAACTCTATTCGTGCATAGACTATTTCTTGATCCCACACACACAGCTGCATGCTGTCCACAGTACAACAATAGGTATGATTACATGATCAGACCACGCACCGATCGAGTTAACATACAAACTCACTGAATTCTCAACCTCCAGAACTAGATTCTGGAGACTGAATGACAGCCTCCTACAAACCCCTGAGATAGCGGAAGATGTTTAACAAGAGTTGGGTCATTACTTCCAAACTAACAAATAAACTGATTGCGACATAGGGATCATATAGGAAGCCTACAAAGCGGTCATAAGAGGGGCTCTCATCAAACATGGTGCACATTTAATGCGACAACAAACAGAGAAACTCGCAGCCCTCATCCATGACATTCACCAAACAGAGACCCAACATAATCACGCTCCGATCTCTACGCTTGAACAAACCGTATTTTCCTTACATAAGCAGGTTGCGGAGTTACTGAGATATCAAGCTAAAGCGACCATACAAAGATGCAAAAAACTTAGCTATGAGTTCGGAGATATATGCAGGAAGATGTTAGCACTATCGATTAAAGAACAAAAACTAGCTTCCTATTTCCCCCAAATCACTACACCTCAAGGCCAAAGAGTAAAACTCCCTAAACAAATTGCACAGGGATTCAGGGACTTTTTTTCTTCCTTATACAATCTGCCAGATCAGTCCACGTACCAGACTCAAACGGAAGAATACATCGCCTCCTCGGCTCTCCCCCAGCCAACCCCCGAGATTGGTGAGGAGCTGGAGACGCCTATAACCTTAAGCGAACTTCAAGACGTCCTCAATACTTTTAAGCTAGGCAAAGCCCCAGGGCCCGATGGCTTCACATTGCAATACTATAAGCAATTCTTCCCTCTCCTAGGCCCTCACATGGTAGAAGTATTTAACAAAGTAGGTGAGGAAACACTCTTCCCTAGGGACACCTTGAAGGCACACGTTGCGCTTATCCCTAAAGAGGGGGAGGACCCCATCTCCTGTGGCAGTTACAGGCCTATTTCACTACTAAATTGCGACCTTAAATTGTTCATGAAGATCATCGCCACCCGTGTTGCACAACACTTAAAACAACTGATTCACCTCGACCAAGTGGGCTTCATCCCATCTAGGGAAGCCCGCGATAATACAATTAAATTATTAGATCTGATCCATTCCACTCAGGAAAATCGTACCCCATGCGTTTTCATAGGCACGGACGCAGAAAAGGCATTTGATTGGGTAAACTGGAGCTTAATGTTTGCGGTTCTACGCTACATAGGCCTGGGAGAAAGGATGTTGCAGTGGATCTCTAAGATCTACTCACATCCGAGGGCCCAAGAAAGCAAACGGAGTCCTGTCAGATCCCTTTCCTATCAGGAATGGAACGAGACAAGGCTGCCCGTTGTCTCCATTGCTGTTTGCTCTGTCCCTGGAACCCTTTCTCTGTAAGGTTAGTTTAAACCCAGACATCTCTGGTGTGGTGATAGGAGATAAACAACATAAAATATCTGCGTATGCGGACGACCTGCTCTTCTCCCTCACTAATCCAACAGTGTCACATCCCAACCTAATACGCAAATTTGAACACTACGGTAGGCTGGCTAACCTTTGGATCAACTTCAGTAAATCAGATTTTGTTATGATAGCCTCTCATTCCACCTAAATAAACACCCACTGATAGGCCCCACAGTAAGTATTTGCACACAAGTGTTTGACAAAACCCCTCTCTCATCAATAGATTCTCCCCTAACGCCTATACTAGGGAACCCAAGATTTCCACCAGGCCTGAGAGATAGTCACTTTTCCGCCTTGAGAAAAACCAACCGCTTTCGGGCAACAAACTTCTTATTACCAGACGGCTGGCCGTGTATTTCAATATTAATGGAGACCACAGGCTCCTTCCAACTGTCATTTTGGAGTGCTCTACAACTACATCACTTTCTTCACTCCCTACAGCACACAGACAGGTTCAGCAGACAACTGTCCACATTTGAAGAGTACTGTTTAGGAGAAGAGTCGTTACCACAAGTACTCTCAAAGATGTACAGTCTACTAAATACCCCCCTAGAGATACTGCACCTTCCCTGGATAGAGAAATGGGAACGGGAGATCAGCTGTAAGTTCACAGAGAGTAAAAAACAAAGTATGATTAGATTCTCTTTAAAATCCTCTATCTGCACTAAGATCCAAGAGACTAATTATAATATACTGACACAATGGAATCATACCCCTCAAATGCTACACAAATTTTATCCTGACGTGCCGGATTGCTGCTGGAGATGCCAGGAGGAAGGAGGAACAATGCTACACATTTTCTGGTCCTGTTCAAAGTTCATACCATATTGGCGGGAAGTACGGAACATTATGCAAAAATTCACTGGCCATAAAAAACCTGAGGATCCAGCCTTCTTTCTACTTCATGTTACAACTATCTCAGCTAGAAAGTATAAAAAAAAAAAACTATTTTACGACACCTGGTAAATGCAGCTAAAATTTGCATCCCTCTGGAAGAGAACATCACCCCCCACTGTTGGGAGTTGGCTTCATAAAGTGGAAGAGATCAGAAAAATGGAAGATCTCATGCTGTTCGCACAAAATAAACATGAAGTATACTCTGACTTATGGAGGTTGTGGAATATGTTTATCTTCTCTGAAGAAGGCTTGACACTACTTAACTCTGATAGACGAACATAAACCTCATAACAGGACATTAGTTGTCCAGTTGCTCATTGTTTTACCTGGAGATCTGAGGGGAACATGCAAGGAAAATAAAAAAACACAGCATCTTTGCTTCGACATGATTGGATGATAAAATCATTAGTGCTTCACCTCAGATTTACAGCGAGTACACTTGTATTGCAGAATGGATTTGCCTTTAATAAACCCCAAAAATACCTAATAATGTGGGGTGTACACAACAAAGTGCTAGAGTGCAATTTGCCTAATGGGGACACTAGTTAGATTGACCTGTGTGTCCCCAAGGAAAGACATTGGTAGGGTTTTACCTTCACTTCCTGTTTGGCTATGTGACAGGAAGTGAAGTTAATTTTGAGAAAAGGGACACAAAGCCCAACCTAAAAGACAAGCAGGGGTTCTAACACTCACTTGGTTTCCCTCAATGCCCTCAATTAGAATAGGATTGTCTGGAGCTTGATTTTAGCTCAGTGCTTTAAATCAGTGGTGCTCAACCCTGTCCTCAAGTACCCCCAACAGGCCATGATTGCAGATTTTCCTTCATCTTGCCCAGGTGCTTTAAATCACAGTCAATGGCTTTGTATTTTGGGCAGCTATTTTAGCAAAAATAAATTCCCAAAACATGTCCTGTCGGGGGTACTTGAGGAATGAGGCTGAGAACCACTGCGCTAAAATGGTAAATGTAATACTTACCTCTCTGTAATTTTCCTTTCCTGGTGACTATCCATGGCAGCATACGCACAATCCATGCATATGCTACCATGAAGGCAACAGGAAAGTAGCTTGTAGACAAATCACACTTTTTTTTGTTTTGCCATGCCAATCAGCCTAGTTAAGTTGCATCTGGCAAATCTGTTGCATGAAAAGTAACAGACATAAAACATAAAAATGTGCTACAAATTTTATTGGTCAACAAAACAGGACTTGGAAAAGAGCAAGGAAAGCAAAAAACAAATTGCCTGACAAACTCCATGGAAGCATACGTATGGGTTTTTTTGTCCTCCTCCTAGGACCAAGGTGTTATCTTACCTTATGAAAGTTTCTGCGGTCCAGTCCTGGGTGCACACATTTTGATAGTGGTTTTCTTTCTTTCTGGAGTCCAGCCATCCCAGCTATTAGCAGGGTGGATACGGGCGGCAAATGCAATGCCATGAAGAGCTTACTAGCCTGGCCATTGGCAGGCAAGGGGAAACTTGGCCAAACGTCCTAGCTATTAGCGGGAGGCCCCTTCCTGAAATGCCCCGGTCATGCAGTGAGTGATCGCTCCCAGTTCCAGGCTGGATCGAGATTGTGCTGTGGTGGTATTGTGTGTGTGTATATATATATATATATATATATATATATATATATTTTATATATACATGGCAGCTGTATATATTATTTGTCTATCTACTCTGTTAATTTTCCCTGGCTCTATGGCAGCTGGAAAGCATCTGCGTCCCAGTTCACTGCCTCTTCCGGGTTGTCTGCGCATCTGCGAGCCTCATCTGAGAACGAGGCTTGGTTCGCCCGTGCGCAGTTCCGGTAAAATGGCGTCAGTCGTGCATGCGCATGAGCTCCGATGGGCAATGTCATCATCGCCACCAAGATTAAATAGCTGTCAGATACAGCTATTACTTGGGATGTCCTGCGGGCTCAGACGGCAGCTTCCCGATGCACTTGTTTGAAGTTGCCAAGGTAGGAAGCTATTCTGCTGGCTGATGATGTCTTGCTATGGCTTGTGTTACCTATCTTGATTATAGGTTTGGTCTTTTCAGTTACCAAGCTTTTTGCTATGGATGTGTCATCACCCCCCCAGTGGCCAATACTTACGCTGCAGGTAGGAATCTTTCCTTCTGCTTGTCTGTTTGGGGTTTTTACCTGGAGCCTGTTAATTTCCCTTTTTTTCTTTCCCTCAGCCTCTCTAGGTTTGAACATAGGCTTTCAGCACGCGAAGATAATGATCAATATAGGTCACAACACCACCATTCCTCATCAAGTTCCAGGTTCCTAGATCATCTTCTAGACGTCGTAGTGAAGAGCCCAAATCCACGTCTGGGCGTCACTCTCACCGCCATTCCAGACGCTCTGAAAGAAAGGCTTGCTGGGGATTTAGAGCTCAGGTTCAAGAGGGTAAATCCCTCTGGGAGTTATGCTATTCTCGAGCTGTAAAGGAAAGAGGAGCTGGAGACCAGCAAGTGGAAGCACTGGTCAGAAAAGTGGTTCAGGAATCTCTGAACAGAATGGATTCCGACCGTACAACCAACCCTCCTGTTGCTCCAGCACCAGTTCCTGGTGGGGTCGACCCTTGGACTCTGGCTCCCTCTCGACATAATCTCTCTTTAAGTTGATTCTCAGACAATGAGGCAGAGGTGGATGACCCTGGCGCAGGTTTTGATTTTTCCCTGGTACCACAATTGGTCAAAGCGGTTAAAGATGCATTGAGATATGGAAGAGCCAGTAGTAGCACCCTATAAACAGAGGAAATTCTTCAAGCATCTCAAGAAAGAACGCCCAAACTTCCCCTTCCTGGGTGAACTTGGCAAAATAATTTCCGATGAATGGGGTAAAGTTGAGAGAAAAAACTTGCTAATTTCCAAAATAGCAAAAATTTACCCATTCAAGAGTGAGGAGGTAAAGCATCTGGAGTCAGCTCCTCTTATTGATGCAGCTCTAATGAGGTTGGTGAGATATGTCACACTCCCTCTGGAAGATACCATTTCTTTCAAGGATGTCTTAGAGAGGAAGATCGATACTGACCACAAGCGCATTTATATTACGTCAGGTATGGCTTGTAAACCAGCCCTGGCTCTTGCGGCCTTGTCCAAAGCTATGGTGGCTTGGATGAATGATGAGGTTGCAGCTTTAGGAAGCATCTCTGAAGAGTTGATCAAGAGCTCACCAGTACACAAGCTGAAGCTGGCGTCAGTCTTTCTGGGGGAAGCATCCCTTGATATTATTTGCCTAGTGGCACGTGTCATGCTCTCTTCGGTCACAGCTAGCGCGCCTTGTGGCTGCCCCAGTGGGTAGCAGATCCTGCCTCCAAGGAGGCATGGTGTAGAATTCCCTTTGAGGGCTCCTCCCTCTTTGTGAATAAGCTTGACTCTGCCATTGCCCGTGCCACGGGTGGTAAATCGGGGTTCTTACCTAAGGATCGTCGCCTCTTGAGTCAGAGCAGAGCTCAACCCAAACAAGATTCAAAGCTTGCTATAGATGCCCGCCGATACAGACCTGGCCACGAGTTTAGGAATAATTGGAAGAGAAATCAACCTTCTGGACAGAAATCCTCAAAGACTGCCTCTTCTGGGGGACAGGAAGCTTCCAAGTCCTTTTGATATAAGAACTGTCCAGGCGGAGCAAGTTGGGGCCCGTTTACTCCTTTTTCAGCACATCTGGGCAGCCTTGATCAGGGACTACTGGACTGTCAAAACGGTCTTCTCAGGTCATACTTGGGTATTCAGCAGTCCACCCACACATCGATTTGTACCCACAGTTCTACCTCACTTGGAAGGAAGAAACAAATTCTTCTATCATATACAGATTTTCTGGTGGCACAAGGCGCCGCCATTCCGGTAACAACCAAGGAAAGATTTCAAGGGGTTTACTCCACCCTTTTCATGGACCTCAAAAAGAATGGCTCCTGGAGGCCAGTCATAGATTTGACCCACCTGAATACCTTCATCAAGAAGGAGAAATTCAAGATGGAAACGCTAATAACAATACGTCAAGCAATACAACCAGGAGATTGGCTTGTGTCCATAGACCTTAAAGATGCCTATTTCCATGTCCCGATAGCGAGGGAGTTTCAGAAGTATCTTCGGTTTGCAGTGGATCAAATCCATCTTCAATGTACATGTCTCCCGTTCGGGCTTACAACATCGCCTCGGGTATTTTCAAAGCTCTTACTGGCTGACGTGGCACTAATCAGGGTCAGAGGTATCCGTTGCACCACTATCTGGATGATCTACTCTTGCTTTCTCAAGACAGGGAGCAGCTGTTAATACATCGATCTTAGGTCATCTCCACTCTGACCGAGTTCGGCTGGCTGTTGAACAGGGAAAAGAGCCATCTAGAGCCAACAAAGTCTCTAATATTCCTTAGGGCTCAATTCAACACGCTGAAGAGCACCATCTCCCTGCCTCTGGAGAAATTTCTGGTGATCCGGGACAGAATTTGTCTCGCAATGTCATCTTCTCTTTTCAGAGCCTCACAATGTCTCAAGATAATTGCCACTATGGTGGCCACAGCCCCCATGGTGAAATGGGCACAATGGGGGCTGACAGTGGGATCCAGGGTCTCAAGACCATTTTGTCCGGATAACCCCTTCCATGTGGAAGAGTCTTCCCTAGTGGCTGCAGTGAAAAAATCTCCTCAATTGCCATTCCATAGCACCTGTCTCCTGGATCACGGTGACAACAGATGCCAGCAACAGAGGCTGGGGCGCTCTCTGTCTGACGGAGGTAGCTCAAGGCAAATGGGATTTCCCATCCCGAGGGGTAGTGTCGAATGTTCTGGAGCTCTGAGCAGCTTTCTGTGCTCTTCAAGCATTTCTCCACTTGACATCTGGAGCCTCAGTTCTCCTAAGACTGAACAATACAACAGCAGTCTCATACATCAAGAGACAGGGAGGTACTCGCAATCTCTCCTTACTGAGGGAAGTAGACCCGGTCATGTCCTGGGCCCAGGCGAACTTGGCAAATCTGACAGCTGTTTATTTCCCCCAGAAATCAGAACGTCCAGGCAGACTTTCTTTCGAGGGTTTCCCTGGACAACAACAAATGGTCTCTCCACACCGAGGTCTTCAACTGGGTCCTGTCTCTTGGAATCATGCAACTTTAAACTGAATTATACAAGATGTCATTGTCCCCAGGACTTCAGAGTGGATGCTCTGATGGACCTGTGGAGATTCCACAGGGCCTATGCTTTTACCCCAGTTCCTGTCAGTCTCCAATTTCTATTGAGGCTCAGGTGGGAAGAAGTCAAAATAGTGGCTACAGTCCCGTATTGAATAAGTTGAGAAACTTTGCCCAAACTAAATACAAATAAATTTAGTTTGCGCAAAGTTTCTCAACTTATTCATCTCTGTCAAGTGCTTTTGTGAACACTATTCACTTTGCTGCAAACACCGTATACTCATCGTTTTCATTCTGACCAACTTATCTACTCAAAGTAGCGCGAGGGACTCACATATACCCAATAGTCCCGTATTGGCCCAACAGACAATGGTTTCCTCTGCTGATGCAGCTCAGCTTCCAGGATCCAGTTCCTCTCCCTTCCAGACCAGATCTCCCTTTGCAGGACACGACTCTTCACCCATGCCCAACCCATCTGCACCTGATGGCTTGGTTTTTGAGAGGGGAAGGCTGGAAGCCCTAGGATGTCCAAGTAGGGCTATCACTACATTGCTGAACGCCAGAAGAGCAACTACCAACAGAGTTTACCAAAGGATCTGGTTGAAATTTGCAGATTATGTTTTCACCACTGACGGTTCCTGTAATGATCTGAAGATACAGGATATCCTAGGCTTTCTACAAATAGGCCTGGATCTGCCCTTATCAGTCAGTTCTTTACGGGCTGCAATTTCTGCCTTCACAGGTGTGTCCTGGGCCAGACACCCTCTTACTAAGCAATTTTTCAGAGGAGCAATAAGGCCGAGATTTTTCAAGTGGGACCTTACTCTTGTCCCTGATTTCTTATCAAGAGGAGAAATACAAAAGGAACTTTCTCTCAAAGTTGTCTTCCTGGTAGCCATAACATCGGCTAAGAGGGTTTCCAAAATTGGTTCTCTAGGAGTCAAGGAGCCATTCCTTACTTTCTTCCCTGATCGAGTAGTCTCGATTCCTATGGTAGGATCAAATCCTAAAGTAACATCTGTATTTCACGAGAATCAGGAGATTGTTCTTCCAACCTTTCGGTCAGCTGAGAACTCTAGTATTCATCCTTTAGATGTTGGAGAATTTTTAAAGCAATACTTAGAAGCCACAGTGTCTTTTCGCCAGTCTGATCATCTGTTAATTTCCTTCCACAGGACAAACAAAAGATTGCGTGCTTCTTCCAGAACCATTGCAGCCTGGATTGTTCAGGCCATCCAAGGGGCTTATAAGGCTAAGGGTCTGGCTCCTCCAGAGGCAGTGACCGCTCATTCTACCAGGAGCATTTCTACATCGTGGGCAGCCTTCCGTCATGTATCCCTAAAGTGGCCTCATGGTCGTCGATTAACACATTTATGATGCACTACTGCATAGAACCGGCTTCTTTGTCTTTGGTTAATTTTGGTTTGCATGTCTTATCTGTTGATGGTGCCAAATAAACCTTTTTTTTCTTTAACCAGCAATTGCCCACCCGGGTGTGTATAGCTAGTTATTTCCCATACGTAGGCTGCCATGGGGAGTCTGTCAGGAAAACAGAAAATGTATATCAAATATAATCACTATGGAGTGAACTAGCCCTAAAGATAGTAACTTGGGGGGGGGGGGGTTACTCTGCCTGTAATGTGGTGCATCTATAGTATGTATCCAAAATGCTGCTTCAAAGATGTACGGCTTTAGAGAAAATGTACAAATCAACATTCAGCTGCGAGATTTTAACACAAAACCAAAAATAGCCTGCCCCCCCCCCCCAATAAATACAAGGCCATTTGGGTCTGTAAAGGCTTAAAATGAGAACCCCCACATGAAAAATCCCACCCCAAAATAAAAAAAATATTGTGCCCACACACTAACAAACCCCTAGCCAAACACACAGCAGGCCAGCCCATGAAATGGGGGTGTATGCTTGGGGGCAAGAGGGGCTCAGGCACCCCAAAAGTCAACCACCTTGTTCCCATACTCAGGGGGACAAGGGCCTCTTCCACACAACCCTAGGCTGGGGTTGTGGGGGCTGCAGATAGGGGGCTTTATGGAATGTGGAAAAAACTAGTGGGTACAAGGTGCTTTGTGGTTGGTATTGGGCTGAGCCCAACATGCCCCAAAGGCATTCAGCTATGTTGAGTGCCTTGTATGTTTCAGGAGGGGGTTGGGCAATCGCTCTTCTCACCCTTTTCCTAGCTGGCCTGTTGTATGCTTTGAAAAAAGATGTGGTTTGGATTGGTGAAGGCAGCTCGCAGCCTTTTGAGAAAATATTTCACAATGACTTGTAGTTTCTAAGTGTTATTTGTCTGTGCATGCTAACATATTTTAATAAGGCTATAGATACAGTATCTTTATCATTATTATTTAATTTCTGTTACATAATTTTGTATTTATTTTTAATCAATCCTATTATATTTATTTTTGCTTTTAGAGTCTTTATATATGTTATTTTATTGCTCATGACTTACACTTTGGTGGCAGCCCTAACTGAACTCTTGGCTTACCAAGCGATGCAATTTAGCATTAATATAAAACAAATTACAGGGAGAAGAACGAACTTTTGGTACATGTTTCTTAATGATTTCAGTCCAGCAGTGTTTTCATCCCCTTTCATATGAAGTAATGAGGTTTTATAGTACCGGTCCCTTGAGTGTTTTCTTAAATCTGTATGTTTTGGTGTTTCCATGTTTGCTAATTGTTTATCATGTATGATGTAAAGTAGGGGAAATAACATTCAATAAAATATGTTTCCAGAGAGCTTATGTGCTAAATTGAATGCTCCACTTTGAGTACCCCAAATTTAAAAAAGGCCCTATCACCATATCTTCAAAATAGAATAAATCGATAATAATAATAAAAAATAATAATAATAAAAAGCTTTCCTAATATATAAAAGAACAAGAAACCGAATATAGGACTTTAACCAACATAAAAACATGTAAAAAAAAAATACATCAAATATGTGTTGCGTTCCCATATAGGCTAAATAGCTTAATAGCTGATGTGGTGTGTACATATACTGTACATGGAGACCTGTCTAAATGGTCCATTTTGCTCAGAATATTGTGGTAGTCGATGAGAGAAAAATCTTCAGGAACATCACCAATAGTAATCACTATGCGTTTCACCATTGGCTTCCTTATGGAATCCTATTGGTACTGGGAGATGTAGTACAATTATTATTCAAAATTATATGACCTTAGGCACACATGAAAAAAAAAATGATATATATATATATATATATATATATATATATATATATACATATTGTGACAGTAGGAGATGCTGTCTAGGTTGAATTGACGGTTTGGGGGACACAGGGTATGCACATTTGCTTGGTGCAAGGCTAAAGAGCATAAATTTGGACTGGAGAGAACTGCTTTTGCACCTTTCTCCAGGTTTTGGTATTTGGTCATGGGGCTCTGTAGTTTGGAGATTCCAGAGTGTCTTGGGTGGGACGGAATCTCCAACCCTGTGTCCAGGCTTTGTAAATTGCCAGCAGGGTGTGTGCTCAGGTGAGCACAGCACTTATAATGAGTGTATGGGAAGACTTCATGGCTCCCAGTTGGAGACTGCTCCACACCCAGAGAGACAGGAGGTCTCCAGGAGTCAGAGAGGTTGCAGGAGGCAGCCAGAACGTGCGACTGTAAGAAGCAGTGCAACA
Organism: Lithobates sylvaticus; assembly: GCA_028564925.1. Taxonomy (NCBI): domain Eukaryota; kingdom Metazoa; phylum Chordata; class Amphibia; order Anura; family Ranidae; genus Lithobates; species Lithobates sylvaticus. Next base: position 235,549,370 of record CM053029.1, read on the forward strand.
GCCTGAGGACTAAGGCCAGAGCGAAGCTGTGGGCGCTAAAGAGAAGCCATCCATAGTGAGGAAATCCTGTGGTCTGTGTGACCAGGACAAAGCGCAGAGGTACTGCTAAAGAGCCAGGTGGGCTAGCATTTTCTGTGAGTGTTTATTTGCTGGAGAAGAACCCCTGTGTGGGAAACCTTTATGTCAAAGACTTTAATTTGCCTTTTAATAAAAATGGGCTACCATGCCCTTAAATATAGTTCCTGACTGGCTTGAATCACTAACAAACGCATCTACCACGAGAGCTAATGGTCCCCATGTTACAATATATATATATATATATATATATATATATGACACAAATATAACAGGTAAATTACCATGTTTAGTCCGCAAGGGGACATAGGAAGTCCAATGGCAGTAGGCCCGTGAATATGGGAATATATTATTTGAAAGGCCATCATATTCTATATAGATATTAAGACCAAATTGGCAAATGTATATACATATACTAGTATACACATACATACAATGCAACCAATAAGTTGAACCTACCAGAGAGTCCAAATTCAATGTTCTAAAATATTCATCCCAAAAAGGAGGATTGTCTCATGTTGTCTCATGTTGAAAAAATGAAATTTAAGAGCTGGTAATAGTGCTGCATTAACAATAAATGAGAGAAGGAACAGTTCAGCAGTATACAATCCACTCCACCCTCAATCAGAAACAAAGAGGATTGAAACAGTACCAAACCCTTTCTTTACCTTCACAGGATGGTGCCACACATCTCTTCCCTCCAGTATCAGGCCACTGCAAAAATGTCAGGCTAAGGGGCCCTTTTATGCCCCCTCCACTTTCTCCAGTGTCCAATGGCACCGAAGGAAGCGTGGACACCCAAAAAGAAGTGATGTCAAGTCTAGGAAAAACAAAAACAACGGTGCCATGTTGGAAAATCTGCCCAGAGCAGGGAGTGGATTCAGGCTAAACAGCCCTCATCAACATCACCCCCTCTCTCATGTACAGGTATATGTTCAAGGGTGAAATTTTCATTTTGGACAATTTGAAACTATGGTAAAGCCCCATGTGTCAGCTAATTGGAGTTTCCATTTTCTTTTTTGAGACCAAAGACACATGGGTGGTTATTTACAAAAGGTATATCAACTTTGCACTACAAGTGGCTATAGATCGTTTTGAAGTGCAGTCGCTGTAGATCACTTTAGATCTGAGGGGAAACTCTGAAAAGAGGGGAAGCTCTGCTGATTTTATAAACCAATCATATGCAAGCAAAAATGCTGTTTTTTATTTTCCTTGCATGTCCCCTCAGATCTACAGTGACTGTATTTCCAAAGTGCACTTGTAGTGCAAAGTGGATTTGCCTTTGGTAAATAATCCCCATGGTCTCTGACTCTATGAAAGAACAGTCTTTTGTTTTTTCAGACATAGAAGGCCTTGAACTCGCATTCCCTGTAATAGACTATGCCGATAGATTGACAATTGGCATAGAACTTGGGCTTGTATTGTTCTTATATTGGGGAGCATTATCTGACCAACATTCATGATATATCTGCAAAAATTCAATTTTCTACATGACCCAGTACCCGTACATTTTCGAGTATGCTGTGGACATTTAGTGGTTAAATGACTATGGACAAGTTGATCCCAGAGAGACTGGGACCTTCTATATGTAATTTGAGGATAGGGACTGACGTATTAGGAAACCATGTCAACTGCTATTAATAAATGCCAATATTTGTGAATAATATCCCAGACCTGCTGATAACCCTGTGAAACGAGTTATTAAAATACATTTTTCATGTACTATTTTGTTTTTTTTGTATCTCTATTCCTCAAATTGGCCTGATGATGGGCCTTTTTGAGACATGATCGATTATAGCCTCTTGCTAGGAGAAGATTTTGTAAGGCCTTGGCCTCAATCTCATAGTCTTCTTGTCAACTACAATTTCTTTTTAACCTAAGGTACTGGCTGTATAGTATGCTCAAAACTAAGGGTGATGATGAAAATATGAATATCAAGAAAACTTTATGATCCCTTGGTCATAGTTCATTGTGAATTTTTAATTAAAATCATTTACTTTTAGGACTTGCAGTAAGGAAGTAATCCCTCCCTGGAACCCGGTCCATATCACAAAAATATCATAGATGAATCTACGCCAACTAAGTACTTTGCTTAGGCTCTCCTGTAATTCCTCACATGAAAAAAATATGTTGCTCCCATCCCCCCAGGTACAGGTTGGGGGAATGTGTTCCCATCGCAACCCCCTGCACCTTGAGATAATGGGAGCGATTAACCACTACCCTACCCGTTTATAGCAATATGACGCCCGCAGATGGGATCTCCCATCCTGGGTGGGTGTCATATGACGTCCTCCATTCCTCCCCGGGCGTCTAGAGGGGGGGCGTCGCTCGGGACCCGGTGCGCGTGCCCGGCGGCCACGATGTCCAGTGGGCACCCGTGATTGCCCGGGAACACAGCAGGACTGTGGATCTCCTGTCAGAGGAGAGGAGACCGATGGTGTGTTCCCAGTACAGAGGAACACCGATCGGTCTCCTCCCCTTGTGAGTCCCCTCCCCCCACAGTTAGAATCACTCCCAGGGAACATAATTAACCCCTGCAGCTACCCCTAGTATTAACCCCTTCCCTGACAGTCACATTTACACAGTAATCAGTGCAATTGTATAGCACAAATCACTGTGTAAATGTGAGTGGTCCCAAAAATGTGTCAAAAGTGTCCGATATGTCCGTCAGAATGTTGCAGTCATGATAAAAAATCGCAGATCGCCGCCATTACTAGTAGAAAAAAAATGCCATAAATCTATCCCCTATTTTGTAGACGCTATAACTTTTGCGCAAACCAATCAATATACGCTTATTATATAGTAAAAAAGTAAGTAAAAAATATTGTGTTTTTGTTTATAGCGCAAAAAATAAAAACCGCAGAGGTGATCAAATACCACCAAAACAAAGCTCTATTTGTGGGAAAAAAAGGACGTCAATTTTGTTTGGGTGCCACGTCGCATGACCGCGCAATTATCAGTTAAAGCGACGCAGTGCCGAATCACAAAAAGTGCTCTGGTAAGGAAGGGGGTAAAATCTTCCGGGACTGAAGTGGTTAAACAAAAAAAAATGTTGTTGGTCAGAATGAAGTGCAATCCCAGAATGAATGCATTGGGTAACTAAAAATAGTTGAAGGTAAAGACAGAGATTTTTTTTTGCCATACATAGAAGTTGAAGCGCGTCCAATAAGGAATCACCCTAGTCTGTGCATCCACCACCATAAAGGGAGAATTAAAGTGTAGGTTCACACAAAATTTAACCTCCGCTTTTCGGAACTCCCCGGTGTCACATTTGGCACCTTTCGGGGGGGGGGGGGGGTGCAGATACCTGTCTCAGGTATTTGCACCCACTTCCAGGCATAGACTCCCACTGGAGTCTACGCCTCTTCCCGTCTTCCTGCGCTGTCTGCTGGGACACACACGGTTCCCAGAGATAGCAGGGACCATTTGGATTGCGCTGCACAACTCGCGCACGTGCAGTAGGGAACCGGGAAGTGAAGCCGCAATCCCTGTGATTGGAGCAGAGATCAGTGATTACTAACACACAGCCACGCCCCCCACAGTTAGTAAAACGCCCCTAGGACACACTTAACCCCTACACTGCCACCTCCTGGTTAACCCCTTCGCTGCCAGTGTCATTTACAGAGGAATCAGTGCATTTGTATAGCACTGATTGCTGTATAAATGACAATGGTCCCGCCATTACTAGTAAAACAAAAAATTATTAGTAAAAATGCCATAAAACTATCCCTTATTTTGTAAACGCTATAACTTTTGCGCAAACCAATCAATAATTACTAATTGTAGAAGAATACGTATCGGCCTAAACTGAGGAAATTTTTTTTTATATATATATTTTGGAGGGATGTTTATTATAGCAAAAAGTAAAAAATATGTATTTTTTTTGTTTATAACGCAAAAAATAAAAACCGCAGAGGTGATCAAATACCACCAAAAGAAACCTCTATTTGTGGGGAAAAAAAGGACGTCAATTTTGTTTGGGAGCCACGTCGCATGACCACGCAATTGTCAGTTAAAGCGACGTAGTGCCGAATCGCAAAAAGTGATCTGGTCTTAAGCCAGCAAAATGGTCCTGTCTGAAAGTGGTTAAGGGGAAGGAGTCAGGTGATCAGTGTTCTTTTAGCCTCAGGCTAAAGCCTGGGGGCTGTATGTGAAGCAGAAGTTGAAGGTTAGGCCTGAAGCCTAAGGCCTAGCCACGTGTGTAAAGGTTCAGCCCGAGGGGAGCCTGATTTTTGCAGAGGTTCAGACAGACGGGGAACCGAGTGTTGCCAGAGGTGAATGAGAATCAGTTGCCACATGGGACGACCACTCCTGTTACCGGAGACAAGTGAGAACCAGAGGTCAGAGATAAAGGGGACACAGTCACCAGTAAGGGACAACTACTGTTATCAGAGGCCAGGTTTGTAAAGTCTGAAGAAGTACCAGAGCAGCTTTTTTCACTAGCCGGGGACAGTGAACAAGATGGGAAAGCTTTAGCGTTCAAGTTAGGGTCCCAGTGGGTGAGTGTGGGTCACACTTGAAGAGGGTTCAGTGGGTTAGCTGAGAGCCAAGCCAGGGAACCAGTGGGTTAGCGTGGGTGATGTTTGGAGTGTACAGCGGGTTAGCTGTGGAAGAGCTCAGGGGATCCGGCGGGAAGCTGGGATCTGAAGGTCTGGTGAGAAGACTGGGAGCTCAGTGAGAAAATCTACAGTAAGTGTCTGTGAGATGTGAGTGAAGATCTGCAACTGGGGATATTAGCCCGTAATTACAAAGAGATATACGGGTACGCCCTTTTGCGCATTTGTGCCATTCTGCCGACATATATTGGCGTGCGGTAGTCGAGAAGCATTTAAAGAGACAATAAATCTCTTTTTCTTGCATCCAAAAAGTGACTGGCGCCCATGTTTCTAACTTGCACTACACAAACTATGCCTAGTAACCCACACTTTGAAGAGGGATGTCAGCTCTCCCCGACTCTGGAGGTCACCATTAGGCCTTCTAAGGTCGGGGATGCCGCTACACTACCAATAAATTAAATAGTGCTTCTATATAAATATGTTTTTATATAGGTAGGTAGTAGGTAAGCTCCTTATAGAAGCGGAGGATGAATGAAACATGGGATAATATGATAAAGATGAGTAGGAGGATTTATTTATATTCTTAGCTATTTAAAAAAAAACTCACTTTAGAAAAAAATGAAAACAGTAGGATCCTGGTACACAATTCAGATATCGCTATATGTCCACAGGTAGACAGATCATCCCACCATGAGGTTAACCTCTGAGAAAAACAACAATAGGATATAGTATGGAGACCACTTGTAAGTACCATTTGCTTACACGTGTCTATATGCATACCTTTCAACCATCCCGTATTCGCCAGGACCATCCCGGGATTTCAAGTAAATTCCGGTGATCCCTGCAACTTGTGCGGCGGGAAGTTGTATTTCGGCAAGACTTCAATGAGCATTGGGAATGCTTTCCTTTCCGGGATGAGTACCAATTACGGGAGGGTGGGTGCTGCTGGTCATACAGAGGGATCGTTGTACAGTTCTAGACTGGTAAGCGATTACCTGAAATTTCCACAAAGATTACACAGAAGGATATTTAGAGGTCCACGTTATGCAGCGTACACACGATCTGACTTTCTGGCTAGATTGTACGCCGGACCTAGTCCAGCGGACAAACCGCCGGACTTTCCAGCGGAGGTCCGCCGGACTTTCCGAGCGTGTGGACTTGCCCGGACTTTTCCAGCGGACAATCCGCAGGAAAAAGTCAGCGAGACTTTTGAAATGAACGGACTTGCCGACACACGATCGGAAAGTCCGTTCATTTAGAACGAGACTGCAGGTAGACAGGACTAGCGAAGGCAGTGAATGCTGCCATGCTAGCCCCGTCACCTGGCATGGATTTAAAGGGGAATCCCTACACCCAAATCCATCTCAGACCCTTATCCGGGCACGCAGCCCGGGCGGCCAGGAAAGGGGGTGGGGATGAGCGAGCGCCCCCCCTCCTGAGCCGTACCAGGCCACGTGCCCTCAACTTCACCCCAAAGTACCTTGTCCTCATGTTGCTAGGTAAAAGAGCAGAAGAGAGCGGAGGAGTCCGGCGAGAAGACCCCCCAAGACGGAAAAAGACCCCCGGAGCAGTGCAATAAAATATTTTTTAAAAAATTGTGTGTTTTTTTTATTTACACTTTTACACCTTAGGTGAATGGGTAGGGGTACATTGTACCCCATACTCATTCACATAGGGTGGGGGACCGGGATCTGGGGGCCCCCTTATTAAAGGGGGCTCCCGGATTCCGATAAGCCCCCGCCTGCAGACCCCGACAACCAATGGCCAGGGTTGTCGGGAAGAGGCCCTTGTCCTCATCAACATGGGGACAAGGTGCTTTTGGGGTGGGGGGGGTCGCACGGCCCCCCTTTCCCCAGGGCACCTCCCATGTTGAGGGCACACGGCCTGGTACGGCTCAGGAGGGGGGGGCGCTCGCTCGTCCCCACCCCCTTTCCTGGCCGGCCGGGCTGCGTGCTCGGATAAGAGTCTAAGATGTATTTGGGGGGACCCCCACAACGTTTTTTCGGCGTAGGGATTCCCTTTAAATCCATGCCAGGTGACGGGGCTAGTGCAGCGGCATTCACTGCCTTCGCTAGTCCCGTCTACCTGCAGTCACATTCTAAATGAACGGACTTTCCGATCTTGTCCGTTCATTTCAAAAGTCCCGCGGACTAGCACACAGACCGCGGGATTGTCCGCCGGACTCGCGAGTCCAGTGGACAATTTTAAGTCTGAACTTAAAACTTAGTCCGCGGGACTTTTGGCATGTCCCGCGGGAAAGTCCGCTCGTGTGTACGCGGCCTTACCTGACTGGTAGCAGAGTCTGGCTAGAGGTAAGGAAGCCACGTATAGTGTTATGTATAGTGATCCTTCCTGCCTTCCAGGTGTTATAGGGATATTTCCTTGCTGCCTTCAAAGTGCCACAGTGATCCTTCCATATGTCATAGAGATCCTTCCTGCCTTCCAGGTGTCATAGTGATCCTTCCTGCCCTTCATGTGCCATAGTGATCCTTCCTTCCATGTGCCACAGTGATCCTTCCTGCCTTCCATGCACCGTAGTTATCCTTCCTGCATTTCATGCGCCATAGTTATCCTTCCTGCCTTTAATGGGTCATAGAGATCCTTCCTGCCCTCCATGTTCCATAGTGATCCTTCCTGCCTTCCATGTGCCACAGTGATCCTTCCTGCCTTCCATGTGCCATAGTGATCCTTCCTGCCTTCCATGTGCCACAGTGATCCTTCCTGCCTTCCATGTGCCACAGTGATCCTTCCTGCCTTCCATGTGCCATAGTGATCCTTTCTGCCTTCCATGTGCCATAGTGATCCTTCCTGCCTTCCATGTGTCATATAGATCCTTCCTGCCTTCCATGTTCCATAGTGATCCTACCTGTCTTCCATGTGCCATAGCGATCCTTCCTGCCTTCCATGTGTTCTTTAAGCCACTCCCACTGTTAGGCACAGCTTGACCACAACCATTATTTGCTACTATGTGATGCATGTACTGCAGTACTTATTCTTTGGCTCCATCCCAGGATCCACAGGTCCTTCATAATCCTCTATTTTAGCGCTTTCTATATTTTCAATATTTACAAAACCAGATGTATCGGAAGTCATTTTCTAAATGATTGTGTTGAGGTTTATATGTATCCCTGAGACTCCAGCTTGTGGCACAGCAATCAAAGCATATTTTACAGATACAAGGAAGCCCAGGTTTTGTTTAACCACTGCTCTTAAGCACCTCCCACTATCAGGTTTGGCCAAGACCACTTTTTGATGTGGCACGCAATGCGTGCTGCAGGTCACCGTCTCCCTGAAATGTCCCTCATTGTCAAGTTCAAAAGTTGGGAGGTATGTATATGCATGAAAAGAGAGGACAGGGAGCCATCTTCCAGCCTCCAGATCTATGCCATCCAAAAATCAAATAAAACTGACATGAGGTGCTCAAAGACTCTCCCAGACCTGTCCTGGCTATTGCTTCCATTGAAGGGGGGTAAGGTGTCTGCTCAGATCGCCTCTCCACCTCCCCTACATAGGGAGGTGAAGATGGCTGCCAGAAGTGTGGCTCCTCCATGACTACCACTGCAGGGACACTGGCGGGTATGTCTCTGGGCATGCACGGGTGGAAGTCAATGGCCGCACATGTCCAGAGATGGCGGGGTGTGGTCAAGATGTTTCCCCTGCTTCACTTCCATATTGAAACAGCAGATTATGCCCCCCCCCCTCTTTTCATGCATAAAGACATGTGTAAGCAAATGGTTTCTTACAAGTGCTTCATTCTATATCCTGTTGTTGTTTTTTCCAGAGGCTAATCAATCAGCTTGCAAGTTTTATTGTCAAAGCTTAATTGAACAAGCTGAAGTTAGAAGCTGATTGAATACCATGTACAACAGCACCAGATTTTACACTCTCCTGTTTTAGTAAACCAACCCCTATGGCAGCTCTTTGTCTCCCTTTTATCAGTTGTGAAGAGGCTTGTTTAATCAAACCCTTCCTTTTGGCCCTTCTAAGCCCGCCGCAATACTTCAAAGGACATGCAGTGCATTATAGTTTTAAAAAAAATCTCCTGGGCAAATTTGCACATACAGTACATTCACTGGGAACACAAATGCCAATCCCATAGGATTCACCTTGAACTTATGGTAGCAGCAAACCTTACCCTGATCCCTAGTTACAAATAAGTGCCCTTGGGGCACATTTGTGCCCCAGGGCATTAGGATCCAGTGGGTAAAGTAAAGGATCTGTGGCTGTTGAATTATGACAAAATCAACCCCAAAATCAACCAAACAGCAAAAGATAGTAGAATATGAACAACTCTCACTGTTGTATATGCATACAAACTACTGAATACTGACAAAACTACGGATGAAAGGGGATGTTAGAGTGTCCAGGATTGTGTCCCATCGTCCCTTGCTCCATCACATGAAGAGGAAGGTCCCACAGCAGTGATGTTATGTGGAGATGCTGCACAGATGCTAGCTATAGAATAATATCTCCTGCTTCAGCTGGGGTGTTCCATCTGGTCAGTAGCAGCTGAGCCAATACCTTTGAGAGAGCTTGCTTTCAACACAGAGACTGCTCATCATTTCCCCCCACTTGTGAGCGCAATACATTTTCTTTGTTTTATATATTTAATAAAAGGACATGCTACACCATATGGTTGATTGGCACCCCTCTCCTCCCTCTTTTTATCTAATTACCAATAACCCTAGTCACTTACATTTCAAAAGGTTTAGGGATGCATCAGACTACCATGCATTGTGCTGCACTGCAAAATGAATGGCCTTAAAGTAATGCAGGTTAACAAGTGACATAAAGTGCATTAATGCAACACACAACAACAGTAAAGTGTGATTAGGCCCTTTGTGCTTTCATGTTACAAAAAAAAAAGAACATATGATAAAATAATAATAATATTATTAATATATCAGTGGGTTATTCAGAATTGAGTGCATACGGTTACTATTACACGCTGAGCACTAGTTATAAAACAACTTTATAATTTACAGGGCTGCACAATGAGGTTGCACAAAGTAAATTGGCAGGTAGGGAACATCAGTAAATTTTCGAGGTTCAGGAGGGCCCTACTCCTGGGAAATCATATCCAGCTACAGAGACCCTCCAGGAATAAATGCAATGGGAAATAAATAGCTTTTAATAATATGAATTCTGTTCTAAACAAGTCGAAAGTGAATCTGGGTCAGTGTTGAAAAGTGTGATACATTTTTAGAAAAAATGTAAATGTAGTAACTCTTTATGGCATTACATGATAAATTTCAAGAGCAGCAAAGGCTCAAGGGGGTTCTGCGCAATTTATAGTGGCCTGAATATAATAAATGATTGCCGTTAGCAAACAAACTGCTTTGTATGTGATATGCTGTAGCTTTACTTCTCTGTTGGTACAGGGAAGGTAAAAGTGTATATGAAGGATTGATAAAAAAAATAAAATATTTTGTCCTGTATTTTGCCTCTAGTCTTATATGACTATAAATCTGGAGCTGTCATTTACAAATAACAGAGACCGAGTGACCATTATTAGCACTTAAATGAAATTGGTTCTATAGGCTTAGAGATGCTCATGTTTAATTCTACTGGTCTATTTTTAGAAACGCTGCCCTAATTGCTATAGTATCACTGTAGTTTGATTCATTTTTTCCATGATACTGCTTTTCCCTGCAAATCATTATGAAGAAGAACTCCAGGTTAATTAGGAAACATGTTGGTTGAAAACTATATACAGTATTGTTAAAATCAAAAATCAAAGCAATTTAATTAACACTTTTAGTTATTTTGTTTGCAATAAGAGAGCAACAAATAAGCTCTCCACAACACAAACTATTAGTCAATACTTGTATTTTCTCTCTGTGACATCGTTCTGTTTGACTTCATAGACTGTATAGGATCAGGGCAGAGAAAAGTGGCACAGTGGCAATCTGATATGTTTGATGACTTATTTCTACTTAAATCTAAAGTATAAGTTCACTTTTACCAAAAAAAATAATAATTGCACATTTTTTCAGGTAAAAAAATATGTAGTTATTTTTTTTTTTTTATAGAAACCTGTAAAGCATTGCACCCACAGTCTGTGTATCTGTCTGCCCATACCTCCAAAAGGGGCAGGCAGTTACACTCTGACAGAAAGCTCAGTGAATATGGGTGTAACATGTTACAAAGGGTGAACTTATCCTTTAACAAAAACTTGGACCTATAAACCTCCGCACAAGCCTAGTTGATGTGGCCTAATCGGAAACACTGATTTACCTCTCAAGTTATTTTATCTGGTCCTTGCTTCCTATTTATTTATTTTGTTTTACAGGATGCATGTTAAAGTGATTGTGAGCACTAAGTTGTGAAAATATGAAATAGTTTTCCATAAGGACTGGGTCTAGCTGACTCAGTAGATTCCTTAAAAAAATGGATAGATGTGTCTGTAAATGTATAAACATGAATGGCTAATAATATTTTAATATTTTAATATTTTAATATTTTAAAATAATATTCTTTGGATGTTAATCTAGGGAGAACCTAATTTTCTTTAGGGATTAGGAAGGATTTTGCTTCCTTTTTGGAGCAAAATGCGCCATATTTTGTGAACATTAACAAAAGATGCTTAAAATCGAAAGGAATGTAAGCACTAGCAGTGCTAAAGAAATTGATAAGTTCAGTCCATGTATTGAAAACACTCATAAAAATCCTGAATCCTTCATAGCTGGGATAAAAAACTGCTGGTAATCCGGGTCAGGTTAATTAGTCCCATCACCACACCTCATGGGGCTCCTCACTCCGTGGATATTAAACTCACCAGAGACCGAAAGAAACTGTGCCTTCTAAATATTACCATGGTAGATATAAGCAAGCCTCCTTCCGTCTGAGGATCCACAGCCAGACTACTTCTTAGGATTGATTGTTCCTCTTTAGTTGACACTCTCAATGGGGATAATAGCCTCATCGATAATAGTGTACATATGAGGAAAGCAATCTCATAGTGTGATTCTGTTTAACAAGTTTATTTCCAAAAATACCCCCCCAAAGAGTTGCACTTAGAGTATTAAAATCATAAAGGCATGTAACAATACCACCTCAGACCACGTGTGTCATTTTCACTGCTCCTAGATTGCATCGGTCACGGCAATACTAAACACACAGAATCCTCTCTGGTGCCTCTAAGTTAATTTATTACAATTTCAGATCTCAGAAAACCTGGTAGCTTTTGTCCCCTGGTGATGGTCTGACCCCCGTGCATCGGTCGTTAGAGGGTTGTCGGTCCCCCCAGTGCTGTGTTAGTCGGTACACTATTATAGAGGAGGCTATAACCCCCAATGAAAGTGTTTGAAAGTGTAAGAGGAACAATCTATCCTAAAAAGTAGTCGTGGATCCAGTAGTGGATCCACTGACAGGAGGAGGCTTGCTTATATCTACCACGGTAGTATATAAAAGGCTCAGTTTCTTTTGATCTCCGGTGAGTTTAATATCCACGGGATAAGGAGCCCCATGAGGTGTGGTGATTGGACTAATTAACCTGACCCCGATTACCAGCAGTTTTTTATCCCAGCTAAGAAGGATTCAGGATTTTTTTTTCCACAAAAAGTTTTATTTTATTTTGAAAAGATTCATAGGATATACAGAAAGTACATTTCAGAACTTACAAAGGTTTTAGTGCATTTAACATCAACAAGGCATTATAATTCAGACAGTTATAAACCAATGAACTAACATTTGTCCTCCTTAGTCGGTCTAGTAGGGATCTAGCCCCTTGATTTCTAGTGGTTGTGGCAGGGTTTAATTTTTCCCTCTTTCCCACATAGAGCGATGATGCCGCAATGCTCTGTGGCTTCTCGGTGATAGTACTGTGCGGCGAGGGCCAGTAAGTGGGCATAAGGCAACGTTTGGTCGTATTATTGATCCTAAGTTGGGGGTCGACAGCGTCTGACTCTAGGTTGTCTCGCCATCCCAGCTCTCTCCTAGAAGAGGATTAATATAGAAAGGGGGTTGGGGAAGAAAGAACAGAAGGAAGAACAGAGTAGAAGGGTGGAGAAGGAGGGGGGGGGGGGGGGGAGTCAAGGGGAGATGCAAACTGCCTGGGGGTGGATTCAGGATTTTTATGAGTGTTTTCAATACACGGACTGAACTTATCCATTTCTTTAGCACTGCTAGTGCTTACATTCCTTCAGATTTTAAGCATCTTTTGTTTAGGTTATTTATCCTATAGTAGAGGCTATTTTTACACTGAAATATCAGATGTATTTCCTGAGCGCTGAGGGGAAGTGGACTTTTGTCATTTGTGATTTTTACTTTTGGTTTTAGAGTATTGTGTACATAGGCTTGTGTACATTGGCATTTCTTATCTGTGTTTGAAATGCACATTAAACCTATGTCAGCAGATTTCCATTTACCCCAATAGTACAATAGTGCAGTGGGGATGACAGTTCTGAGGTTGCATATGACCTACTTTGGGTAGTGTGGTGGTGTTGCTTTCCTTTAAATGTAGTATGTCCTATTTCTGTGTTTTAATGAAAAAGCTAGTGTTTGACAGTAAGCCTGTACAAGAGCAGTGTGAACAACAAGCTTTGACAAAGCATTTGCAGAGCTTTCAGCAAGCTTTGTTGAAGCTTTTAAAATACCATTCAGCTTAATTTTGTAAATGTTGAGCACGGATCCTAATGAGAGTGATGATTGCCACTTTAAGCAAGTTGCTAGCAGGCTTCAGCAGGCTTTCTAAAAGCTGCAAGTAGTGCTGAAACCTGCTAGCAGCTTTTTTGGTGACAGGAAGTTTGCAACAAATATTTTTTGACAGCAAGCTTGTACAAGAGCAGTGTGAACAACAAGCGTTGACAACACATTTGCAGAGCTTTCAGCAAGCTTTGTAAAAACATTTAAAACACCATTCAGATTAATTTTGTAAATGTTGAGCATGGATCCTAATGATAGTGATAATTGCCACTTTAAGTGAGTTGTTAGCAGGCTTCAGCAGGCCTTCTACAAGCTGCAAGTAGTGCTGAAACCTGCTAGCAGCTTTTTTGGTGACAGGAAGTTTGCAACAGAAAGTCCTTTAATTTGCATGACTTAAACCATGAATTGTTTTCAAATCCATGGGGTATAGATGTTAAAATAGCCCCATCCCTGTTTTGGGATAGTTGTTCAACTTTGACATAGATTGCTTTTTTTCTTCACTGCACATACCAAGTTATTTTGCTTGTGGTTAGATGTTGGGTCTTTTGAATTGTATTACTTGGACTGAAATGTATGCAATATTTCCTAAGATAAGATGCTCGCCTGTTCCTGTGCTGTTGCCTCTGGCTCTGCTAAGTAACATATACACCAGCAATATGCAGGCACTGTCAAATAGGAGATCACCCTGTTGAGCAGTGCCTGCAAGTGAACTGGGTGTAACTAGACCAGGGCTTCAGGTGCTGGAGTCTTGAGACACCCATGTTATATTCATGATTAGTTTGCTTACAGTAAATCTTTATAAAGCAAAAATCTAAATAGGCGGTGCAAGGACTCTCTCATCTAAAACAGTTTTCTAGTGTGCTGCTGAAAAAAAAAAAAAATATTTTGAAGTTGGATGGATGTTCTTCATTTGTTTACATGTGTTTTCTCTCATATTTCCCAAACGTGTTAGTATTCAAGTTAATTGGCATCAATTTTAATTGGCCTTAGGGAGTGTGTTACAGGGATATTCTGCTATAAATGTATATGGTATAGAAAATGTTGCATAAATGTTATGTGCTCAATAAGCACTAGAGGATGTGCTGGGGCTACAGAGTATACAGAAAGTGAACCAAATAAGTACAAAACAATTAATTTTGACAGCGACATCACTAAGAAAACGTGCCCAATATTAATCAAAAGCTTTGGGCTCCATGAAGCTGCAGGTAGCAGAGCACAGCATTGGCAGCAAGGCACATGGGATTTGTCAATGGATGACATTCAAAAAAAAAAAATAGTATGTGTAGCTATACACTAATACCAGACTTTAATGCCCATGTGTACCTCAACAGAGGCGTTAAGATGAAAATTCCAGAGCCAGAGACAGATAAGTATAAAACACCCTTTGTTAGCAGTTTAGGTTATCGGCAGTAAGGGATAAATGAAATAACTGTTTAATGACAAGGTTTAGAATGATATAAAGGAGCTGTGACCACACATAATATAACTAAATGAAGACGTATAACTAATGTACATATACTGGAAAGCTGTAAGTTCAATATTTGGTATTTGGTGCCCTTGAAAACGTTCAACCTCCCCACCTTGACAGCAAAAACAGTTTTATGTCTTTTTCTTTTTTGCTTTAGATGCATCATGCTTAGGAGAAGGATTAGCCTAAAATGTCAGAAACATGAACAAATACAATTTTCTTAAGCAATATATTTGTATTAAGCTATGTGAATGCAGGCAAAGCTTAGTAAAGTTCAGTTTTTATTAAGACCCAAGTCCTATTCATTAGGAAGTTAATGTTTTGTTACAAGATGTTCTAATTCAGACAGTCAATGTACTGATGTATTGTAAGCATAAAGCCAACACTGATGTAAGTCCATGCATTCTAACCTACATTAATTCAAAGTTCTTGTTTAGAGACAGACAATGATGTCAATAGACATGTGGGGCAGCAATTAAAATGATGCACTGCCTTCACTTACTAGGATTCAATTGAAGATAGCACTGTGACTTGAATGTTTAGTCTATGAAAGTGAATTGTGGCACTGAGAACAAATTTCAAGATAAATGTACTGAGCTATTTATAAACTCGACTAGCTATATAGCGTGCATTGATGACGAGGCAATCTGCGATATGTTATGTTGAATGACATACCTAAACATACTAATGAGCATCTGATTTCACTAAGTCATTAACATCTCACGATTTACTATATATAAAAAATATATTTTATTGGATTGCCTTAAATGGAGCTTTTTTTGCCTAACATGATTACATTACATCAATACAATTTGAAGTCGTGTGTTCATCTTGCTCCATGTATGTGTTCCTTGATGAGACAATCAAGGGTGAATACTTCTGTGTGAAATGTGAGCGAGTTTTTTCTCTGGAAGCCCAGATCCTGGATCTGTAGAATCAAGTGGCAACACTGAAAAGCATCAGCAACCTGGAAAAGAGCTTGGAAATGACCCAGCAGGTGCTGGTGTGGGGCCAGTGAAGAGGAGGTTGGAGACACGGAGGCACAGGAGGCAGAGGTAGTTAGCTGGGTGACAACTAGAAGGAAGGGTAGGGAGATGAGCGCTAGGGAGGCTAGTCCTGAGCTGGTACACCCCAACAAATATGCCAAGTTGCATGATGCTGGGGATAAAAGCTCAAGGCAGTGCTGGAGCAGGTGCCCTCCCCTAGCTGCCAGGGGAGTGATAGCTCTGGTAAGGAGGGGGGAAAAGTTGCAGGAATGGCTAGACAAGTGCTGGTATGGGACTCTATTATTGGGAGGACAAAGAGGGCAATCTGTCAGTCGCGCTTGAGTTTTGGCACATCGCGGATCAGGTGGAGAGATTATTGGGTGGGGCTGGGGAGAACCCAACGGCCATGGTACATGTTGGCACCAATGACAAAGTGAGAGGAAGGTGGAGAGTCCTGAAAAATGATTTCAGGGACTTAGGGAATAGATTGCATAAAAGGAAGGTAGTTTTCTCTGAAAGGAAAGAGAAAGGCGCCTCTATGTGCAGTGGTTAAAAGATTTATTACAGGCACAATGGGATTAAAAGCACTTACAAGATAATAGGAGGTCATAAGCATATAATGATTCGTTCTCATATGGATCGCTGTAATCCTCATCTGTCTGGGGGAGAGAGAGAGACGTCCTGCAGCTGCCAGAGTCCCTGGTGACGTGGATTGGCGAGGAGGTGAAGAACATTGAATTTACTCAATATTTTTTATTTTTTTTACATCATATGTTCTTGACTTTCTTCATCATCCAACATAGTAACTTTGGTTGTAATATCCCCCCCCCCCCATAATGTATGTATGTACGGACAGGTGCTCATATATATGTATGTGTATATATATATATATATATATATATATATATATATATATATATATATATATATATGCGCACTCCTCCATCTCATTATGCTCTTACATTTTGCAAATCCTGCTCTAACCCTGTCTGTTCCTTCTGGGACCATTAAGACCAGGCGCACACTAAATCCAATATGCTGAATATGTCACATGTCCAGTAACATGACTCTGGCCCTTTATGAAACTAACACCCATCAACAGGTCTACACTCCGCCCCTAGCCTATCAGCACACACCAACCCCTCCCCTCTCTACTCCTCCATCCTCCTCACCACTCATAAGCTTGTCAAGCAAGCTTCGGCGTAGGTCTGATGAAAGAGCTGTGCATGCTCCTAAACACGTTACCGCCTACCACCTCCACCTGATGTCACATTTGCCACGTGCATTCCAGCTTGGTTCCAAAGCCCGGGCCGCCTCATTGCATCTTCACCTCCTTGCCAATTCACTTCACCAGGGACTCTGACAGCTGTAGGAAGGCTCTCTCTCTCCCCCAGACAGATGAGGATTAGAGTGATCCACATGAGGACAAATCATTATATCCCTATGACCTCTTACTATCTTGTGTTTTTGTGCCTGTAATAAATCTTTTAACCACTGCACTTAGAGGCGCCTTTCTCTTTCCTTTATGACCTCCAGAGCTTCCTCTTCTCTACAAAGTGCTGTCTTCAGTGCCATCTCTCCACTGCTACTAAGGACCGGATAGTCAACCTCACCAGAGCGCCCTCATCTCTCTCCCCAGTTTTCTCTTAAATATTACCTGTACCTCGAGCCACACCAGAGAGGCAGCAGGAGCTTAGGGAACTGAACAAGTGGCTGAGGAACTGGTGTAGGAATGAGGAACTGGTGTAGGAAAGAGGGGTTTGGGTTCCTGGAGAACTGGGCGGACTTCTCAGTTGGCGGCTCTTTAGTAAGGTCGGGCTGCACCTTAATCGTGATAGAACAGGGGAAGCAATAGCCGGCAGTGAACAAAGGACAGATGTTAATAGTGGAGTTAGCAGGGTTAATACAGCTGTAACCTCTAATCCCGGGGTGAATGCAAGGGCAATTCGAAAATAAGGCCAGAGGAAAACTAAGGGGAAGTTTATATGCACCCATACAACACTGAGAGGTGTATACACAAATGCTAGGAGACTAGCTAACAAAATGGAGAAACTGGAGCTGCTAATACATGAGGAGGACTTAGACTTTGGGGTAATAACTGAAACTTGGTTTGACAACTCACATGATTGGCTGGCAAATATCCAGGGGTATTCCTTGTATCAGAAAGACAGGGAAGGTAGAAGAGGGGTATGGGTGTGTCTATATGTAAAAAAAATATGTAAGGGTGGCAGAGAGAAGCGACATTGTGAATGGGATACAGGTGAGGTGGACTCAATATGGGTAGAACTTTACAGAGAAGAAGTAAGTGGGAAATTAATAGTGGGTGAATGTTATAGGCCCCCCAACTTAAAGGAGGAGGAAGAACTGGGACTACTCTCACAGTTGGAAACGTCATCATAATGGGGGACTTCAATTATACCGATATTGACTGGGCAGAGGGGATAGCACACTCATTAAAGGCCCGTCATTTCATGAATGTCTTACAGGAAACTTCCAACTTGTAGTTTTCCCAACTAGGAAGAATGCCCTGCTAGATTTATTAATTACGAACGATCCAAGTCTGATCTCAGATGTGGAAACACGGGACAACTTGTGATCTAGCGATCATAGGATGATCACATTTAACATAAAACATAGAAAAAGGAGGCACCAGGGGTAACACATGTACACTAAATTTCAAACGAGTAAATTTTTTGAACTGTGTTTATTACTACTAGGGTTGAGCTTTATGTTCGAGTCTAACTCATGTTCGAGTCAAACTCATGTTTGACTCGAACATTGGCTGTTCGCCAGTTCGCCGAACAGCGAACAATTTTGGGTGTTCGCGGCAAATTCGAAAGCCGTGGAACACCCTTTAAAAGTCTATGGGAGAAAACAAAAGTGCTAATTTTAAAGGCTTATATGCAAGGTATTGTCATAAAAAGTGTTTGGGGACCTGGGTCCTGCCCCAGGGGACATGTATCAATGCAAAAAAAAGTTTTAAAAACGTCTGTTTTTTCGGGAGCAGTGATTTTAATAATGCTTAAAGTGAATCAATAAAAGTGTAATATTCCTTTATATTTCGTACCTGGGGGGTGTCTATAGTATGTCTGTAAAGGGGCGTATATTTCCCGTGTTTAGAACATTCTGACAGCAAAATTTAATTTCTAAAGGAAAAAAAACTAATTTAAAACTACTCGCAGCTACAATGAATTGTCAGGTCCCCCTAAATTCCATACCAGGCCCTTCAGGTCTGGTATGGATATTAAGGGGAACCCGCGCCAAAATGTAAAAAAAAAAATGGGGGTCCCCCTCAAAATTCATACCAGACCCTTATCTGAGCATGCAACCCGGCAGGCCACAGGAAAAGAGGGGGGACGAGAGAGCGTCCCCCCCGAACCATACAAGGCTACATGCCCTCAAAATTGGGAGGGTGCTTTGAGGTAGCCCCTCAAAGCACCTTGTTTCCATGCTGATGGGGAGAAGGGCCTCATCCCCACAACCCTTTGCCCGGTGGTTGTGGGGGTCTGCAGGCGGGGGGCTTATTGAAATCTGGAAGCCCCCTTTAACCATTTCACAAAAAAAAGTGACAAAAAGGTTAAAAAAACACAAGAGGCAGTTTTTGACAAGTCCTTTATTCATTTCTTCTTCTTCCATCTTCTTTCTTCTGGTCTTCCTTCAGTGTTCTACTTGTTCCTCCAACTTCTTCTTCTCCATCTTCTTCTTCATCTTCTTCCTCCGCTCTCCTCTTGTCCCGCATCTTGCTCCGGCTTCTTCTCTGCTCCGCCTCAGTGGGAGTCTTCAGCTGTGTGGCGCTTCGATTCTTCTGACACTTCTTAAATAACGGAGAGCGGCACCACCCGGTGACCCCGTCCTCCTCTGACGCACGGGGACTTCCCTATGGCTGGTAAGCATGACATCATGCTTTCCAGCCTGGAGGAGAGAAGTGGGGTCTTATTGACCCTGCATCTCTCCATAAAGAGGACCTGTCACGCACCATTCCTATTACAAGGGATGTTTACATAAAAATAAAAGTGATCAAAAAAATGTAAAAGAGAAAGTATAATAATAAAATAAAAAAATAACTAAAATTAACAATAAAAATAAATAAATAAATAACATAACATTTTTTTTTAAATGCCCCTGTCCCCGGTAGCTCACGCTCAGAAGCGAACGCACACGTAAGTCCCGCCCACATATGTAAACTCCGTTCAAACCACACACGTGAGGTATCGCTGCGTGCGTTAGAGCACGAGCAAAAATTCTAGCACTAGGCCTCCTCTGTAGCTCTAAACTGTTAACCTGTAAAAAAAATTAAAGCGTCGCCTATGGAGATTTTTAAGTACTGAAGTTTGGCGCCATTCCATGAGTGTGCGCAATTTTAAAGCGTGACATGTTGGGTATCTATTTACTCTTTACTGTAACATGATCTTTCACATTATACAAAAAAAAATTGGGCTAACTTTACTGTTTTGTTATTTCTTAACTCATGAAACTGTTTTATTTTTCTTTTTTAAAAGTGATGAAAAAAATGGTTGTGCAAATACCGTGCGAGATAAAACGTTGCAACAATTGCCATTTTATTCCCTAGGGTGTCTGCTAAAAAAACATATATAATGTTAGGGGGTTCTGAGTATTTTCTAGCAATAAAATTATGATTTTTACATGTAGGAGAGGAGTACCAGAATAGGCAGGTATGGAAGTGGTTAAACGATATAAAGGGGATGGGTCACAGTCAGCATTCAAACATTACAAGGAATGTAAAAAGAAGTGTAAAGCCCCATACACACGGTCGGATTTTCGCATGGATTCTGTCCTATCGGACAATGTTGTCGAAAAATCCGACCGTGTGTAGGCACCATCGGACAGTGTACGTCGGATTGTCCGACGGACAAAGTCCTATATCCTGCTGGATAGATTTTTTGACAACAAGGTCCGATCACACCAAATCCGATCGTGTGTAGCGTAGTCCGACGGACAAAGTGCTACGCATGCTCAGAAGAAATTCTGTGACGGAAGCGCTCGGTCAGGTAAAACTACCTTTCCTAATCGACACAGCACATTTGTCACGCTGCAATGTTAAAATGTCTTTAATGCAGCGCATTCTCTTTTTCTTTACAATGCAAGAAGAATTACATGTTTTAGCTGCTCCTACCCACCCGCACTTCTCACAAACTTAGTTCTTTATTACTTTTCATGATTTCTAGACTACATGTTTATTTTTACTCAGATCGTAAAAGAATCTTTTTTATATTTTTTTTTTTTTTTTTTTTTTTTTGAAAACATATTTTAAGGAGATGTTTTTTTTTTTTTTGAGGGGGGTTGTGTGTTGAAAACAATGTTGAAAACAACATTATTAACATTTCTATCTGTTGCTAAAATTTACTAGGAGTTTGTTTGTTGTTGGTGCCCCTTGTTAATTCTACTTTATGATTAGTGAAATGTACCAGCCTACTCACAAATAAACTGTCATTGTAGAAAAGTAAAACACAATAGGCAATGTTTTTTTCAAATCAAAAATACCTTTATTTAGGTCTCAGCAACAAGCCAAAGAGGAATGCAGCGATGGAGAAACTTGGGGGATTTGCAAAGCCTTGGACCCCCACTGCAACCATCATTTTAAAAGTCTCTAAAATTGGGGGCCTGAGGAGTACGTATCTTAAGGGGAGTGCTATCTGGTCCTGAAGTCCAAAACATCCGGAACTGCAGCAGATGCCATCTAGGTCCCCAGGCTCTGGTACTACGAGAGGCTCCATCTTCTCTCAGACCAGACTGAATCCAGGTCGTCACTCTCTGGTCTTCCTTCCACGCTTCCTTGCACGCTGTGGCTGTGGTGCTGGTGGGGTGGCAGAAGGAGGAGGAGGAGGAGGAGGCGGAGCATGGTCACTATGGCAAACATGTGTGAGTGGGGACATCTCCCCAGCCATACCCTTATTTAGGACCTTGAGGATGACACCCTCACACATGTTGCGTTGCCCCACCTCCATACCCATCATTTTCGTGACAACCACCGAGCCAAAGGTCTCCTCGTTGGTGGGTGTGGCATGTAGGGAGGCTGAAGCCTCTCTGATCATTCGGAGCGCTGACTCTCCCGCCTCACCCCCCCTTCTCGCCCTTTTGTAGGGAAGGCGGAGGGGAGGGATTTGGGAGTCAGTCAGGCTCCGAGGCCTACCCCCCTCTTGGCTGCCACTACCCACCTCTTGGCTGCCACTAACCCCTTCCTCCTCCTGACTGCCACATTCCACAGCCTCCTCCTGGCTGAGGTCTTCCTGTGTATGAAAAAGGGACATAGTTTCAGTTATTTGTTCATCAAACACACACAATTTTCATCTAGTGACTGTTGCAAAATGTTTACAAATCTAAAACCATACAATTCTCAGCCCTGCAGTTTATATTCTGGCCCCAAATGTCTCCAACACTACTGTCAGTTGATATGTCAAACACGTTAGGAACTAAGCAATTGGGGATCCTGAATTCAGTGAACATCATTCCTTTTTCACAAAAATGGTTCCCAAACTACTAGACCTGGCTCAAGCTGGGCTCCTGCACATCTTCCAGACTGGAAGGCCCAGGTTGCTCCTCGGAAGCCTCATCAGGGGTGGCCTGCGCGCAAGGAAGCGTGGAAGGAGGAGGCGAGAGTGGCTCTGTGACATCAGTCTGGTCTTTGAGAAAATGGAGACTGTCATAGTACCAGAGCTTGGGGACATAGACCTCATCTGCTGCAGCTCCAGATTCTTGGGACTTCAGGACCTTCTTGCGCTCCCTGATATACACACTCCTCAGGCTGCCAATTTTCTTTCTTAAATCACCAACAGTTGCCGTGGGGAACCTTGGCTTTACAAATTCCACAAGTTCCAGCAGGGCTGTGTACCTCTTTTCTTTGTGGCCGTAATGGGGGTGTTTGGCCTGCCATAAAAGGGTAATTTCCCTGTATTTCTCAATGAACAGGGGGAGAAAACTCATGTCGTTGAATCCCTGCATAATCTCTGCAAGACACAACACCACACAAAATACTATAAATAGTGTCCGGCAAAACTCTCCTAATCTTCTCCAGAAAGAAGCCTCAAGGTCTAATCAGTCTAGGCTAGTTATGTACCAACGTCAAATTGTACCTTCGTTATAGCGATCGTCTCGTGCGTGAGCTTTCTCTCCCCTCGTCTCACAGATCGTGGCTACGACACAGGCGTGTGACGTTTTATATACAGTGCGCATGCGTGAAACTCCGCCCGCCCCTGACGATCTTTCTCGTCTATTCCCCACCCCTTCTCTTTACGGCGCAGTGGGGAGAGCACATGGCGGGGACACAGCAGGTGCGTACCAAATATCCCACCAACAAGGAGGAGGACGAGGAAAGGCCGGAGGCAGAAACGTCCCGATCCCGGAGCCTGAAATTCAAGGCCTCCAATATGTCATTTGGAGAAATGTTGGAGATGGTGGACATATTAAAGAGGAGCGACTATGATGGGAAGTATGGCCTTACCTCAACCCCAATGTCCGCAAGGTCAAGATCATGTCTAAAGTTGTGAGGAGGCTGTACAATCATTTTGGGGTACAACGATCCAAGGAGCAACTGAGGAAACGCTGGTCAGACCTGAAACTGAGGGAGGCCGATCAGTACAGAAAGATCAAGCGAGTTCTTCAAAAAAGTAAGTAGTTGTGTTTTGTGTTTGATTTCTTGCTTGCATACTGCTCCATGTGTTTGTCTTTTTACAAAGTTGTAAATGGCCACTTTCATGTTCGTCTGTGCATTCGATCGTACTCAACCTCGATCTTTCTGCCACTGTCATGTTCGTGTGTGTGTCCATTCGATCGTACTCAACCTCGATCTTTCTGCCACTGTCATGTTCGTGTGTGTGTCCATTCGATCGTACTCAACCTCGATCGTTCGGCCATTTATAATACAAGGTTTTTTTTTTTTTTTTGGGGGGGAAATGAAGTTTGTTCTCACTAGAAATGTCATCAAGAATGTAAAGCCAATTTATTCTATGTAAAGGAGAGGTCACCCAGTAGCTGATTACCCATCTGGACTCAAGAGCACTAGTGCTGGGACACCCAAACCCACTTTTTATTATGCTTTTCTACACATGTGCTACAGTGGATACTAGAGGGGGGTCTCCATCAGACAAACTTCTACCAAAAAGCTACTAAGTTAAGCACCTTTAAAAAGTGACTACATTCATGTTGTTGTCATTTGTAACTGGCCCAACAAAAATATTGTCCCTCACTTTCAAGCAATGTTTGACATTTCCTATTTCTGCCCTCAATAGATTGTGTTGCTAAATCTTCCTTTTGTACCTTCTCATAGGGGAGCGAAAACTCGTGACGTCTGAGGAAACCACCAAACCAACACCTCCCAAAGAAGGGGAAAGACCAGAAGCAGAGGAGGAGGAG
This sequence comes from Lithobates sylvaticus, assembly GCA_028564925.1. Classification (NCBI taxonomy): domain Eukaryota; kingdom Metazoa; phylum Chordata; class Amphibia; order Anura; family Ranidae; genus Lithobates; species Lithobates sylvaticus. The sequence goes on from CM053029.1 coordinate 235,573,471, forward strand.
GAGGAAGGAGAGATCATAGAAATCGGAGAACTTGTCACCACAACAGGTGAGTGTGGGAGAACACAGCTACTGGTAAGCTAATCAATGTATGCCTGCCTCATTTCCCAGACATTTTTTTTTTTGGTTGTTTTTAGGTGACGTGGATGTTGTGGAAGAAGAATCGCACTTTACCACAGAGAGTGCCCACGTACTCATTGGGGAGATAATGGTCTGCAATAGAGATCTAGATGACCTAAAGCAAAACATCAATGATGTTCAACAAAAATTGAAGAACATCATTGATGTTTTAGGAAAAATATGAAAACGCACCAAGTAATTAACACACATTTGTGGCTGCTTCTGAACACATTTTCAACTTAAGAACTGTGTGAAATTTTTAACATGCACACATTGTGTCCACATGTGCTAGCTCCCGTCATGGTGGATGAATGACAACGTTTTTTTGGGGTTGCAACCACTTTACGAACTACTAAAGTGGTTGTGGTGAAGGGGTTGCACCCCCAAAAAACGTCCATTCATCCCCATGATGGAAAATGGCACTTTTGAAGATTCTAGGCATGTGTTTTACCATCGAATGACCATTTTCATACCCAAATTGTGTGCATGTTCTAAATTTCCACTTTCCAGGGGTGACCCCCCATGTGATGAAGGCAAGATCAAACACACTTTGAACATATAGTCATGTCTGATCTTGTCTTCATTTTAGAAAGTTGATCTTTCCGAGTTCCTAGGTTCTGTTTTGCTCCATGCCTGGTTTTACCAAATGCGGAATGTTTGTAAACAATGTTGTAAATAAACCAGATCTTGTCAGTTTTGGCAAGAAGTTTGTAAACGCACTTGTGAATGTGTTGCAAGTAAACTTTTTTAATTTTCTAAATGTGTGGCTTCCTTATTTAAAAACAAAAAAAAACATTATGTATGTCAAATGTAAAGGATTTGGGGGGCAATGGGTGTTATTTACTAAAGGCAAGTCCAGTTTGCACTGCAAGTTTCTTTTCCAGGGCACTTTTGCACTGCACTTGTAGAGCATAGTGGATTTGACTTATGTAAATGACACCCACAGTGATTTGTTTGAAAACACATAGCACACCATTTTTGAGAATACACACATTTCTGTCATGGTGAGGAAATGGAGTATTTTGGCTGTCAGTTATGCACTACAAACCTTCTCTAGACCAAAGATTAGGTATCAAACACACAACATGAGAAGAATCTTTTTGGGGATAAAGAGACTGTTACATCCTTTTGCCCAGAAAGTGCATTCCCACTGTCAAAGCTAAAGGAAAAAAATTCCAAGGTCAAATAAGCAATAATACGGAAATGACAAGAAATCCTTGGTTGGTTTAAAAAAGAGATTTATTAAAAAATGCCTCTCACACATCGTCAGGCAGAGCAATGGCCCCCCTACCCACAAAGTAGTCCATATATTGCTCGCGGACTGCGCGGGCATTTAGAGGGGGCAAGCCTGGACGTGCCACTTGAAGGGCTGTGAGGTCAGCATTTGGAGGGCCCTCCACATCTGGGCCAACGGGCACCACGTAGTTGCTGTTGTGTCGTTTTAAAAAGTTGTGCAATATGCAACAGGCAAGAACTATGTGGTTCAGTTTGTATTCCACCAAGTTAATAGCTGTCAAGAACAGGCGGAAGCGGCTGGCCAGGATGCCAAAGGTGTTCTCCACCACTCTTAGGGCTCTGGACAGCCTGTAGTTGAAGACCCTCTGGTCTGGGGTGAGGGTCCTCATCGGGAAAGGCCTCATCAGATGGGGAGTCAACGCAAGCGCTTCATCTGCGACAAAGACGAAGGGGAGTCCTTCAGCATTCTCCTCTGGAGGTGGCAAGCACAGACTGCCACTTTGGAGACGCCAGTAGAACTCCGTGTGCGCAATGGCACCACCATCCGAGATCCGGCCGTTCATCCCCACGTCCACATACAAAAACTCGTATGTCACCGACACCACCGCCAACATCACTACACTATTAAACCCCTTATAATTATAATAGTAGGACCCCGAGTTGGGCGGTGGGACGATGCGGACGTGTTTCCCATCAATTGCCCCTCCGCAGTTAGGAAAGTCCCAACGGCTGGCAAAGTGGGAGGCCACAGTCTGCCATTCTTGTGGTGTGGAAGGGAACTGTGGAGTGAAACAAAAAAAAAAAATTAGTCACTTTGCACATAAACATTGCAAGCAGATTAGACAATCAACATCTTGGAACAAGAGCATACTTTAACATTTTAGGCTGGAAAGTATTTGCACAGAAAAGTAGAGTGTCCCCTTCGCAGATTACTCACCCCCCCATCAATCCCCCACTTCTGATGGGCCATTGGCAATAACTAGGGTTTGGGGGGGGGGGGTTGGACAGGTAACCCTCTGCACTTCATTGATTGCCAAATGGCTCAATAATGTGTGCTAGTTTGGCCAGACCCTCTGTACTTAACACGATTGGCAGCCCACAGGAAAGATAAAATAACATTTCAAACACCCCCCCCCCCCCCCAAAAAAAAATGGAAGCACATTGTGACATTCTGAAATTACCAAGCAAGCTAATAGGAGGGAAAGAACACAAAAAAGAGGAAATGGAAAGTATGGAGGCAGCCCCTTGCACTACATGCTTTGCTGAATTCATCACTAAAGATGCCCACTATAAAGAGGTAGGTATATAGTGTGTATTGACCTTGGGAAAGCCAGCAGATAGAGGATTGGTACCATCTGACAGAGCAGTTGGGGGAGGGGGTTCCTAATGAGTTTGCCACCCCCCCCCCCCACACAAAAAATAAAAAAATAAATGGGGCTCTACATGAAGTAAAACACACAGCAAACATTTTTGCATATTTTAGGGGGTGTTTGGGGGAAAACAATACTATGCAGCAGACAAAATACATTACTTAAGTGACTAGGCCATAGGTGTCTATTGGGCCAGAAGAGCATGCTGGGGAGGTAAGTGAAGGGAAAAATGCATGAAGGAGAAAAGGGGCACAGCATATTAGAGCATATTGCAATCATGGTAATTAGGGAAGGAGGTCAAAAATACAAGACATTAGCAAACAGAGCATACATAGAAGGGAATAGTAAAGGAGAAATGTTACCTTTAATATAGTCCTCCTGCAGGACCTGGATGATGGCAGAACAGGTCTCTGGAATAATGATTCCCAGGGCCTGGGGAGAGATACCTGAAGAGAACTTCAAATCCTGAAGGCTTCTCCCTGTCGCCAAGTACCTCAACGTAGCAACAAGCCTCTGCTCCGGAGTGATGGCTTGTCTCATGCAGGTATCCTGCCGGCTGATAAAAGGGGTCAGCAAAGCCAAAAGACGGTGAAACACAGGGTCCGTCATCCGGAGAAAGTTCCTGAAATCATCAGGATTATTCTCCCGGATCTCACGAAGCAAAGGCATGTGCGAGAACTGATCACGCTGAAGCAACCAATTCTTGGTCCACATACTCCTCGTCACTCTGTTCATGGACGGGTCTTGGCTCAAAGCTAAAAGCCAGACACCAATTCCGCGTACAGCACGAACTCGGCGACGAGTACGTACGGGAAACATCGCTCACAAACGGTCGGCGGGTCAGAACGGACAAACAGAAAGCACCGATAAACAGCAAGGCCTGAAAGAACAAAATGAAAACCAGAAACGAGCAGACAATAAGCAGTGCAAATCAAAGCGTCCTATATCAAGATATAGGCCGCAATGACCAACAAATGCGAACTGACTACATGCACTAATAAACAGATACGCACGACAAGCACAAACTGAAGAGCAGTACGATCTGAGTCAGAAAACTTAGAAGCGCGAATCGTAAGTCCCCAAACTTCGACTAACTCGCGATAAACACGGGATCAGCAGAAGGAGCCCAACGGGTGCCTGACGTGGTGCTGAACTTCCCTTTTCTAGTCTTGTGGAAGACGACTTACGTCACGACGTTCTTGAAGACCGGAAATTCCGACAACGTTGTCCGACCGTGTGTGCGCAACACCAACATCGGACAAAGTACGACGGACAGGATCCGGCCGACCTGGTCCTCGGATAATCTGCGCGTGTGTATGGGGGCTAAGAACGCAATCAAGACAGGGAAAAAAGATTACGAGAGACACATAGTGGAGGAGAGTAAAAAAAAAAACAAAGAAAGTTCTTAGATACATTAACAATGAAAAGGCAAGATCAGAGAATATTACCCACATAAAAGACGAGGAAGGGAGGATGATTATGGATGACACAGAGATGGCAACTGTACTAAATCCCTACTTTTCCTCTGTGTTTACGCAGGAAAGAGAAGGGTTTACCGATTACGGAAGTACTAATGCTGACACATCACAGGAGGTACCCTTGTGGCTAACAGAGTGAAGAAAAGACATAATAAACTTATTACAAATAAATCATTAGGACCGGATGGCTTACACCCGAAATTTCTCAGAGAACTCTGTCCGGTTATAGCCAGACCATTGTTCCTAATCTTTGCGGACAGCATACTGACAGGAATTATTACAGCTGATTGGAGAAAAGTCAATGTGGTACCAATATTCAAAAATACATACAATAAAAGGGAGATGCGACAGGGCTCAAGTTTGCCCTGAGCTTGGATAATTTGTTTATGGCCAAGTGGGAGGAGAATGTCGTATATGCCCAAAAAAGATCAGAACTGGTCCTTTGGGCTAGGTATATAGACTACATCCTCCTCCTGTGGAATGACAATCATGAGTCCTTGGATCACTTTATCTCCCAACTTAATGTAAATGATAGAGGCACTGTCCTATGAGGCTAGTAAAGAAAAAATACATTTTCTTGATCTGGAGATAGAAATCATAAACCAACAATTTAAAATTAAAACCTACTTTAAACCTATGGACCGTAATGGGTTTATTCCCAGACAGTTGCCATCATCATAAGGCTTGGCTACGTTCAGTTCCTCGCAGTCAGTAATTGTACTAGTACTCAGGATTTTGGACAACCTGCCTCAATCCTGAGACAAAGATTCCTTGAAAAATAATACAACAGTAAAGAGGTCAGTTTAAAGATCTCCCATAGTACACAGAACATGTAAATGCAAAAGTTTTAGTTAATATAAACAGATAAATACATACCTTTTCTCAACAGCAGTTAGAGCAATCTTGTGATTTACATCACTGTCTGCTTAAAGTTTGTAGGAAGAGTTTTCATTTTCCCCTGACCCTCTGTCTGGACAGTGCTGATCACATGCACCCTCCCAAGTAAAAAAAAAAAACTCTCTTGCAATACACACCAAACTGAGCATGTGCAGCCTGTCCCTTAATGCTCTGTTCTATCAGAAAATAGTCTTGAGTCAGTGGAAGAAGAGGAGGAACAGAGAGACAGGATCACACAGGCAGTTTACACAATGCAGAGGATTAACCCCTTAGGTTCCACGGTATACACTTTAATTTAGATAGGAAATCTCTCCTGGGGAACAAACTATACCAAAATAAGGAGGACACATTCAAATGGTCCTTGTTTACATCCTTTTCCGTTCAACCTGGGCAAATTAAGAACATATTAAAAAAAACATTGGGATGTCCTACTAGTTTCGTTATTCAAAATCCTCATGGAGTGGCTTGGGAGCACAGCCAGGAGCAGAGAAATACATGTTATTAACACGCTATTGTTCCCTAGTGTCGGGTTGACACTAAGAAATGTGAGTGTTTTTTTTTTAGCAAGTTTTAATAAACAAAATTTTAAAAACAAGATTATGCTATGGAGATTTCCCTTCTTTCTTCCTCCTAATAATCTGTTGTCTAACACGGGAGAGAGACTGTGTCAGAAACAATGAATCAGACTGAGACAGAAGTACGGTTAAGGCCCCTTTCACACGGACGTAGTCAGTTTAGGCACGTCAAAAACGTATCCGTTCTTATCCGTTGTCTCATCCGTTTTCATCCGTCATCCGTTCCGTTAATGTCCGTTTACATCCGTTTTTTTGTCCGTTAACATCCGCTTACATCCGTAAGTGTACACGTTTACGTCCGTTTTTTCATCCGTTTTTTCATCCGTTTTGGTCCGTTTACAGTAGTTATATGTGTGCCTGTGCCTTTAAGAAAATTACCCAGAAGGCATTGCTCCTCCCATGCTGCATTGCAGTTACAGTGACTGAGTTCCCCTTGCTGTGTGCTTCCTTTGTCCTTGTGCCTGTGTGTGCTAGCAGCATCGAGCAATGGATTGCAGTATTTTGTGGGACACCGTGACAGTATTTGTCCTATTTGCGTACATGAGGAGCATGGAGAGGAAGAAAAAGACGATTATGCCTAGGACACGTCGATTTTGGACCCACCCCATGCTATTGAAGCGGCCTTCGGAAGGATTTGTGGCTTTGCATTATGCACATCTACGCCAGTATCCAACAAAGTTCTTTAACTTTACCAGGATGACCGTACCCACATTTGACTACTTACTGGCCCAGCTGCACCCACGACTGGAGCGCCGGCATACCAATATGAGAAGATGTGTGCCTGCAGAAGAACGTCTCCTAGTGACCTTGAGGTAAGAAGTCATTCAATAATAACTGTTTTATTGCCTACCCCTGGTCTACTGTGTGTATACAGTATGTATAGATAATAAATATCTTCTACCTCTTCTTCTCAATTTATGTGGCAATATAAATCTTTTTTACTGATCTTTTTTTTTTTTTTTTCTAGGTTTCTTGCAACTGGCCAGTCCTACACATCTCTCAATCATTACTTTCTACTGGGCATTTCAACAATTTCAGAGATAGTTCATGAAACATGCCTAGCCATATGGGAAGAGCTGTGTCCATCAGTGATGCCGTCACCAGAGGTAAACATGTGGCAAAGAATCGCAGAAGGGTTTTGGAATCGAGCCAACTTTCCCAATTGTATCGGGGCACTAGACGGAAAACATATCCGTATCCAAAAACCTCCAGGTTCTGGGTCTCGATTCCATAATTATAAAAAATATTTTTCTTTGGTCCTCATGGCTATCTGCGATAGCGATTATAAGTTTATTGCTGTGGACATTGGGGCATATGGCAGCAGCTCAGATTCAAGAGTTTTCCGTGAGTCATTAATGGGTCGAAAACTGCGACAAGGGCGATTCAACAAATACATTTGGTATACTGTCTAGTAAATGGCGTGTTTTTCAAACACCTTTGCAGCTCAGTCTGGAGAATGCTGAGTTGGTAATTAAGGCCTGCTGCATTCTACACTATATTATCCGTGAAAAGGAGGGCATCCACATTGAGGAAGAAGAAGAGTTCCACCTGCCCTCTGTACAGTACAACACAGTACGTGCAGCAAGAACAAACATTGCCATGCGAGAAAAATTTGCTGACTATTTTCTATCTCCATCAGGAGAAGTTCCATGGCAGTATCAATATATGTAACTAAATTTAGTAGTTATCTATCTATATATCTATCTATCTCTCCATCGCTCCATACTGCTTCAGCAGGTCAAGAAAAATGTGGGTACAGATATATCTGTACCCACATTTTTCTTGACCGGAGAGAGAGAGAGAGAGAGAGAGAGAGAGAGAGAGAGAGAGAGATATCTATCTCTCCATCGCTCCATACTGCTTCAGCAGGTCAATAAAAAGGTGGGTACAGATATATCTGTACCCACATTTTTCTTGACCGGAGAGAGAGAGAGAGAGAGAGAGAGAGAGAGAGAGAGAGATATCTATCTATCTCTCCATCGCTCCATACTGCTTAAGCAGGTCAATAAAAATATGAAAATCAATGTACTTCGAAATGTTGTCCTGAAAGTCATGGATGTTAGACCGTAGAGAGAGAGAGAGAGAGACATATCTATCTATCTTTCCATCGCTCCATACTGCTTCAGCAGGTCAATAAAAATATGAAAATCAATGTACTTCGAAATGTTGTCCTGAAAGTCATGGATGTTAGACCGTAGAGAGAGAGAGAGAGAGAGAGAGAGAGAGAGAGAGAGAGAGATATCTATCTATCTCTCCATCGCTCCATACTGCTTCAGCAGGTCAAGAAAAATGTGGGTACAGATATATCTGTACCCACATTTTTCTTGACCGGAGAGAGAGAGAGAGAGAGAGACATATCTATCTATCTTTCCATCGCTCCATACTGCTTCAGCAGGTCAATAAAAATATGAAAATCAATGTACTTCGAAATGTTGTCCTGAAAGTCATGGATGTTAGACCGTAGAGAGAGAGAGAGAGAGAGAGAGAGAGAGAGAGAGAGAGAGAGAGAGATATCTATCTATCTCTCCATCGCTCCATACTGCTTCAGCAGGTCAAGAAAAATGTGGGTACAGATATATCTGTACCCACATTTTTCTTGACCGGAGAGAGAGAGAGAGAGAGAGATATCTATCTATCTCTCCATCGCTCCATGCTCCATACTGCTTCAGCAGGTCAAGAAAAATGTGGGTACAGATATATCTGTACCCACATTTTTCTTGACCGGAGAGAGAGAGAGAGAGAGAGACATATCTATCTATCTTTCCATCGCTCCATACTGCTTCAGCAGGTCAATAAAAATATGAAAATCAATGTACTTCGAAATGTTGTCCTGAAAGTCATGGATGTTAGACCGTAGAGAGAGAGAGAGAGAGAGACATATCTATCTATCTTTCCATCGCTCCATACTGCTTCAGCAGGTCAATAAAAATGTGGCTACAGATATATCTGTACCCACATTTTTCTTGACCGGAGAGAGAGAGAGATATCTATCTATCTCTCCATCGCTCCATGCTCCATACTGCTTCAGCAGGTCAAGAAAAATGTGGGTACAGATATATCTGTACCCACATTTTTCTTGACCGGAGAGAGAGAGAGAGAGATATCTATCTATCTCTCCATCGCTCCATGCTCCATACTGCTTCAGCAGGTCAAGAAAAATGTGGGTACAGATATATCTGTACCCACATTTTTCTTGACCGGAGAGAGAGAGAGAGAGATATCTATCTATCTCTCCATCGCTCCATGCTCCATACTGCTTCAGCAGGTCAAGAAAAATGTGGGTACAGATATATCTGGGGTTGTAACATCAAAACCTTGTTACAAATCCTGATAAAAAGAGGTGTGGGGTGGGGAATAGGGAGTGGAAATTTGGGAAGAAGAACCAGAGCTGGTTTGGCTATTACCTTGAGAACCTTCAGCCGAATTTACGCTCGTATTTACACTCTGAGGATATGTTCCCTGTGAGGAAGGAGCAGGAGACGAAGCATAAGGCCTCTGGGTATTGGGCATTGAACTGTATGCACGCACAGGGGTCTGTGGATATGGCGGTAGATATGGCTGGGCAGGAAGACATGGTGACTCATAGGGATATTGACGGTATGACCTCGGAGGGGTTTCATACTGGCTAATAGTGGGCATTGGCATTCCTAACTCTGCAGCTCTAACACATGCTCCTACATGAGTATATATGGCCATATGGATGTCCATCTGCCTATCTGCTGGTGCTTTTAGAATTGCATGATATATTGTACGCAGGAAGGATGCATTAGAGTTGGTTGGATCACAGAATGGATCTTTACTCTGTATAGACTCCTGTCTTTTAAATGTAGTCATCTCGTCCATAAAGGACTTCATGGCTTTATCCATGTCCTGACATTCTGCCCTTTTATTACGTCGCGAGGACCGTGATGTTGTCGGCCTGTCATTACTAACCTGTAGAGAATAATAATATGCCGATTTAGAAATGAAATGTTACCTTGGGGTACAACAGATACAGTATAGTAATCAATAGTATCCTTACATTTACGGATCTTTGGGAAGAACATGGACCTGCAATTGGACGTGCTGTCTCATCCACAGACTGGGACTGCTGGGACTGCCCTTCTCCCTCTTGTGTGTCTTGCGTGGCTCGCTCATCTTCCTGCACTGCTTCAGTATGATTGTCAGTGTTCTCCTCACAGTCTGTCAGGTTTGATGATGTACTACAATAAAAAGGATGAACATTTGTCACAAAACCTTACTATATACTATATGGAGACCTACTTTTTAGATGTAACATCCAAACGAGACTTACGGTCTAACATCCATGACTTTCCTTAGGAAGGACAACATTTCGAAGTAGATTGATTTTTTCTTTGTGGTAGCTCCGGAACCACTTGCAACCTGTGCCTCATCATGTAAATCTCTCCGGAAACGGTCTCTGAGAGAACGCCACCTTCTGTTAATGTCAGTTCCTGTAAAGACATGTAGCAAAGAAAATTTCAGTATTTTTACATTACAAAGATTATGGAAACATGTGAGTACTGATTAGTCTCTCACTGCAGCAGAGCCAAAACATGTGTCACTAAGCTTTGTATGTAATGCATGCAAATAACCATGCACTCTCTGCTAAACATTGTCTTAAAAAAAATGTCAGTGTATGCAACATTTTTTTAATACAGGCATACTATGGTGAAATAATGACATTTTTTTTATTATAAACAATAGAAACACATGCAGCAAAGAAAATTTCAGTATTTTTACATTACAAAGATTATGGAAACAGGTGAGTACTGATCTCTCACTGCAGCAGAGCCAAAACATGTGTCACTATGCTTTGTATGTAATGCATGCAAATAAACATGCCCTCTCTGCTAAACAATGTCAGTGTTTGCAAGATTTTTTTAATACAGGCATACTATAGTGAAATAATGACATTTTTTATTATAAACAATAGAAACACACTGTCAAGAGAGCAAGCTGCAGTTGGGCATCACTTACCACGTTGATCACGCTGTTTGGGAGTCATGGAGGACCAATTTGGTGTCACCAGCTTTGTAATTTCTTCCCATAGCTGTTGTATTTTAACTCTGTCGCTGTGGTCCCGACAGCTTGAGTCCCATAAGCCAGGCCTTTCATGCACCAGGTTGATCAATTCCTCGTGGGAAACATCTCTTGCCATGCTTGTTTGTGCTTCCTCTTTATAAAGTTACAGGGGATGTACTTCCTGTTGTCCAACTACTGCCGGGTCATAGGTTGAGTTCACAGATGAACTCAATTTTTATTTTTTTTCTTGCAAACGGATCTTAACGGATCGGACGTAAACGGACGATGTCCGTCAACGTCAGTTAATATCCGTTTTGACGGATCTGAACGTATCCTTGTACGTTTAAAAAAACGGATAAAAACGGAAGCGGATGTTAACTGATGGTGACGGATGTTCATCCGTCTGCCCATAGGGATGCATTGTCGTCCGTCGACGGATGGAAGAAAAACGGATAGACGGTCCGTCCGTGTGAAAGGGGCCTAAATCTCACTTGTTTAATAATAAAAAGGTAAACAGAGTAAACTGAGTCAAAACATAGCCAGAGTTCTGGAACGGATAGTCAGACAAGCCAAAACGTCAAGGAGCCAGAGATGAGCGTAGTAGAACAGCAAGCAGGATCTGGAGCCAGAAGAAATGTCAGCCAAGCAAGTCTTTAACAAGAAAACAGGAGAGCGTCTCTAGAGATGTGACCAAGGCAAAGGCAGAGATCATCTGGGCTGGATGACTTAAGTAGTCAGGACTAATTGAGCAGGATATCATCAACAGGTGAGTCACTGTGGAGAGATAGAAGCTGCCAATTAGCCGACAGCTGAGTGGCCAGCTCAGAGAAGGAAGGGCTGAGCCCAGCCCTGGCAGTCTGACAGGAGGACACGTCTGAGTCAGCAGAGTGGAGAGTGGATCTTCTTAAATATATAACAACACGCAATTTCTGGTTTATAATTTGACAAGCCACAGCCTCTGGTGAGTCACTTTATGACTTTTTTGATGAAAGGAGCACTTCAGAGATCTGAATATATTAATTTCTGGATTATGCTTTCTATTCTTTGATATACTTTTTTGGGGGATTGAAATCTGGATTTTTTATTTTTATTTTTTGCACACTAGTACTTGGGAAACACAAAAGTATTTTTTTTAATTTTTTTTTATTGAATAATTGATTGTACACTTTTCACTTATTTATGAAATATATGTTTTTTTAATTTGAGAATATATTCATATATGCACTTTTTTAGGATGTTTTTTACATGCATTTATGATATGTAGATGTCACTACAAATTAATATATTTTTTTATGCAGAGAAACCTTTGATTAGGTTGCATGGGAAATTGTGGTGACATACATACATACTGTATATATAAATAAATATATATATAGAGGATTTGCACTTGATATTTTTTTATATATAGAACACAGGTAGATTACAGGTTAAATATGTATAAGAAATAGTGCTATAGTATTTGTAGGGAGGTGTTGGTATATGCACTAATTATAAGGAGTCCATCATTATTAGATTTCAGAATCTCGTATATGCAATTGTGGAATTTATATAGATTTTTGCTGCTATTTTTGTTTTCTTTGACTACCTACTAGTGAGGGACTAGGACTGAGTGGCAGCATTCACAATTGGAATTCACATTATTATTCACATCCACTAATTTCCTTGGCACTGATTCTCCTTTCCTACCCCAGGTCACAGGTAGGCAGGCGGGAATCCAGAGGAGGGTTGAGAACAAGCTGGGTCAAACACAGGTAGGCAGAAAATGGATAAGAGCACAGGCAAACAGGAACAAGCTGAAAGATCACTCTGCACTATGTTCATGTTATTGTTAAGTTAAAATGGGCTAGTGTGTGCGCATGCACCTATGCACCTTTCGTCTTGTGCACACGCTAGCATGCCAGTGCATGCGCGCCAATGCATGTTTGGATTCAACTGGACTTATCTTACATTGCCTCGCCCCCATGGGCAACCTCCAGATGCCAATTAGTAACATCTTTTCAGGATGTGCCCCAAAAAATTCCTGTATCAGTCTTTTTGGTTTAGAATAATGGGTATAGATTGCGCTGGACTGACTCTATCAGTCAGTGTTGTAGATTGGTAGGGTGTGGGTAGAGGAAAAGAATTAGATTCCAGAAGTCCATGCCCAGTTAGGAAAAAGGTGCTGATGAGCCTTGTTATGGGCTTGGGCTGCTACCTCGGTGTGAGTCCTCACAGTCGACTCTGAGTGTAAATGTAGAATAAATGAGGATAAAGAAGCACCCAGTGATCAAACAGGTAACTCATTAATATTGTATTTGAAGTTTCAGCAATAAAAAGAGGCCAACGTGTTTCCAGGGACTAGAGACTCCTCCTTCATCAGGGATGCTAGTAAAAACAGTTGTGGAATGATTCTGTTGGAGGGTGCCTTTGGCACATGGATCTTAACAGTTAGAAGTCCTCAGCGCTGGCTGTGTGTTCAGAGGCAGCAATTTATCCTCATTTCTTTTGTATCAGTCTTTTGGCATGAAGATTGGTTTCTGGTTTGCATGAGTTTTCTTCTGGCCCTTAGCCTTTCCATTTCATTAGGTACTGGATAGTGTCTCTTCTTTTTCTACAATCCACAATTGTCTTAACCTCCTATTCCTTGCTGCTATCGACTATCGCAGGTGTTGGTGAACCCGACTCACGACCAGGGAATGGGTCTAGCTTTGTGGGCTTTAGCAAGGACACATGGAAGACAGGGTGGCTTGTGTACGTTTCTGGGAGTGAAAGTTCATAAGCTGCTGGATTGATTTGACTTTTAACAGAAAATGGACCGATATATCTAGGTCCCAGTTTCTTGAATGGGCACAACAATTGTAGATTGGTAGTAGATAGCCAAACCTTAGTTTGAGTTTTAGGTCTCCTCCATTTTCTGTAAAAAAAAAAAAAATGTTATTGTCTAACTGTGCTTTGGAAATGGCACCTTATTGTTTGACTGCAAGAATTTCAGCCTCTCCTGGACAGCGGGAACCGAGGAATCAGGCATGACATTTGGTAAAAAGACTGTAAAGTACCCATAATTTTAAAAAAATGGGGCCTGTCCCGTGGCCGAGTGTACCGCATCATTATATACAAATCCTGCCATGGGTAGGAGTGATGCCCAGTCATCTTAAGCTAAAGACATAAACCACCGGAGGTATTGCTCCAGAGTCTGGTTCGTTCGTTCTGTTTGGCCATTTGTTTCCGGATGATAGGCAGAGGAAAAAAAAGTTTTGATTTTTCGTTTTCTGCAAAGATCCCTCCAGAACCTAGATGTGAATTGTACTCCTCGATTTGAGGTGATGCTGCTGGGTACCCTGTGGAGCCTGACCACTTCTTTGCTGAAGGTCCCCACATAGGGATGAAATGGGCCATCTTAGTTAACCAGTCGACAAAGATGGTAGTGAATTTTTCGGATGAAGAGAGTTCAGCAATAAAGTTCATACTGATCATTTCCCAAGGCCTCTTGGGGATGGGTAAATGCCTTAGCAAACCCCAATATTTAGTTTTGTCACTCTTACTTTGGATGCAGATTCCACAGGTCCCAACATAAGCTTGGCAATCGGACCTTAAACCAGGCCACCAAAAGGAGTGTTGCACAAGTTCCATTGTTTTTAGATGCCCCAAAATGACCTGCCAAGGGATGGTCATGACAAGGCTCTTGGGATGTAGACTTGAAGGTACAAACACTTTTTGATTATGCAGAAATAGCCTCTCTTGTTCCTGGAAACAAACACCTGAGCTGGATAATTAGATCTACTTGCAGTAGCAAAAAACTTTGGGCCAGCAGGATTGTGTTTGCTTGGTGATGTTCCTCACCTTCTGGGTACATGCAAGATAACCATAGACCTTCAAATGCCACATTGCTAAGGCGCCATACTAAAATGCCACATTTTGCCAATTTTTCTGTGAAATGCCATATTTTGCTGATTTTCGGGAAAATTATACATTTTGTGCCACATTTTGCCTTATTTGGGGCAAGAAAAAATAAAAATATTCTAATATTCTTCAAGTGGGAAAGTATTATTTGTCAGCAATGTCTTCATATAGAAATATGAAGATTTAATACCACCTTACACAGTGTATTCCATGTTCTTGTCTGTGAGAGAGACACACAGACTGTCATTGGCAGACTTCCCTATTGTTTGTGTATTGGGTGGGAATGTGGATTGTGCCTGTCTCATTGTTAAATTTTAATGACCTCACATTGTTCTGTCTGCCTTAAGATAAACTTATTATGGGATGTATATGTGTATGTGGATTGGCTGCTAAGGGGGAGGGGGGATTGTCCCACAGTGTATATCTTTATGTACACTGTATGTAAAAATTCATTAGCAGGGGGGAGGACCGTAGGTAAACGCGTATATACAGTATATCAGCTCCCTTTCCCACGTCCTTCATACCAAGCTGAAGTGTATTACTGAAGTCATCACTCGTGTTTTACATTTTCGTGTTTTCCTAATTCAATATGCCTAAAGTTGCTAGTTCAAACGTAACCCTTTTCAAGAAGTGGATTAATGGTGACAGAAATTTTGTTGCACGAAATCTGTACGTTTTTATTACGTTTTCTTTGACAACTCTTCTTATACCTATATCATTCTCATTTCTCTCACTTTTTCAATTTTTCGAGAGAATATCATCTTTTTCTATTACTTCCACAAGCATTGTATATTTTGAAGTTATGGCCACTAACATTCGTTTTATGGTACCCAACAGCCTTGTACCCCAAGTAGCCTTTAAATGCTCCTCAAGTGTCAAAATGTTCTATAGTTGAAAACTGTTTTCTGTCCTCACCTTAGTCCCCGTTCCAAAACTGATCTATTCTGGCTTGTGTAGGAAACTGACTTTTACTGGAGAATTTTTACCGTTACTGAATACAAAACTTTTTCTTGTATTTAATTTACAGTATGAGTTTAAGAAGAAGTGGCAATTCGACGTGCACAAGAAAAGCGAGCAGCACCTGGCAAGGGACAAAGCTCTGAGTACTGATTGGAAGCAGCGGCAGCTCCTTAGAGATGTGGTGTCATGGGAATTTCGGCCCGAGGTCCAGGAATTTTCCAAAAAGGTCACCATGGTTTTCCTTAAAGAAGGCATTACCAAACTGGAGAAGGGTCCCCTGCGCGACATTTTTGACAAGTACTGTAGCGTCAAATTGCCAAGCGTGAGCACCCTAAGACGAATGGTACCTCAATTGTGTGAAAAGGTAAGCAACGTTCAATGATAGTTTATGTTCAAATCACGCATAGGTACCTTTGGTTGAGCAACAATACCTTCTGCAAACATGTTTACGTGTAGGTATGAAAAAAAAACAAATTTTCATGTTTTAAATGGTGCCGACTGTATACGTGTATATATTTTTCTTTCTTAGAACTTGGAGGAAATTCGCAAGGACATTGGTGACTCAAGGATCTGGCTCACTGTAGACGAAGCAACAGACTCACTCGGACGATACATCGCCAACATCATTGTGGGAAAATTGGATCCTGACAATGCCCAAAAAGGTCATCTTATCCACGTGGCTCAGTTTGAAAAAAACAATGCTTCAACCATCGTCCAAACTGTCCAGGAAGCCCTGAGTAAGTGCCTTTTTTTCCTACACTACTACTACTACTAAACCAGCACCCTTCAGGCTATAATTTTAGCTTTTGTCTGTCACTGTGCCATTTGTAGTGCTTATATACAGCATGGTAATATTTCATTTATTTATTTGTTTCAGGACTGCCCCCAACATGGCAGGACACTTGCTACTACTTGCCACGGATAGTGTAGCATACATGCTGACTGCGGGGAGGCTATCTACCCAAAAATTATCCACGAGACACGTCTGGTGCATGGACTACATTGTGTTGCAGATGCCATACGGGAAGAGCACCCCAAAGTCAATAAACTCATCTTGGCGGGGAAAAAAATATTCCTGAAGGCACCTAAGAGGGTCGAGGTATTAAGGGAACATTTGCCTGGTGTGCCACTACCTCCCAAGCCTGTTGTCACTAGATGGGGCACCTAGTTGTCTGCAGTATTGTGGTATGTGAAGCATTTTGAAGGTTTCAAACCGTGGTGAAGGAGCTGGAAGACGATTCTGGTGCGGTGAAAAAGGCAAAAGACCTCATAGACTACCCGGCCCTCTTCCCGCAGCTTCTCTTTTTGGAGGTATATTTCAAGTCAATTCCAGAAGTCATCGAGCAGCTTCAGTCTCAGAAGATTCTCCTGATGACCTCTGTGGCGAAAATGGAGGAAATTGCCAATACAGATTACCCAGGAGCCAGTACAGGCCATCCTGACCAGGAATTGTGGCTGGGAGGAAGTCAGGAGCGTGACCGCGAACCTCGAAGGAAAGGAAACCCCGCTGAAAGAAGATTGGGATGCTGCAGACGTGCTGACAATGAAATATGCACCTGGAACATCAGCCGACGTAGAGAGGACTTTTTCAAAATTAAAGTACATCGTCAGCGACCGTTGCCTCAATTTTTCTATGGAGTGCATAGTCGCTCACGTAAAATTATACTATAATTAAAATATAAATTGTTGTAAATACCTGTAAATAGTAATAAAGTAGTTAATATGATTCAAGTTGCACAATTTAATATCCCTTTTATGATGGGAAGGGGGGTGGAAAGTTGAAAAATAAATGCCACATTTGGCCAAAATAAATGCCACATTTGGCCAAAATAAATGCCACATTTGGCCAAAATAAGTGCCATGTTGCCACATTTTTTAATGCCACATTTTGTAAAAATAAATGCCACATTTTGAAGGTCTCTGGAGATAACGCATCAGGCTTGCCGTTCTTGGAACACGGTCTATAAGTTATATGACAGATAAAGCGAGCAAAAAATAGTGCCAACCTGGCTTGACGAGGCCTCAATAATTTGGCCATCCTGAGGTACTCGAGATTCTTATGATCAGTAAAGTTCAAAATATGGTGTGCTGTCCCTTCTAACAAGTAATGCCATTCTTCTAGGGTATTCAAAGCGTCAGAATCTAGTGCGAAAGGCTGTCTTCCATTTGTCCTCTTCACGAACCGTACAAGGTTGTATGCTCCTCGTAAGTCAAGTTTTTTTAATACAGTGGCTGCCCTAAAGCGTTGAAAAAGTTTGGGAACCATGGGCAAAGGATATCTGTTCTTGACAGTGATCTTATTTAATTCCTGGTAATCAACACAGAGGCGCAGGGAGTGATCCTTCTTTTCTACAAAGAAAATAACAGCCCCGCGGAGGATGTAGAAGGCCAAGTGAAGTCTTATTCTAGATTTTCATCACTGTAGTGGCCTAGAGCTTCAAGTTCCAGTTCAGAGAGAGGAAAGATGCGCCCAAAAGGTATCTTAGCGCCTGGCAAAAGTTTAATTGGGCAATCATATGGGGAATGGGGTGGCAAGATGTCTGCTCTCTTTTTATTAAAAACTTCCAAAAATTCATGGTAAACTGAATGCACGAGTTATGATACAGGGGAATTAGGATGTACGCCCAGGAGAGTTGCTGGTTCCATGGGAATGGACTAGAGGCAGCAATGTTGGCAATAGGTGGATAGAAATGTCACGTCCCCTCATCCCCAGTATATCTGAGGATTGTGCGCTTGTAACCAGGGAATGCCCAGAATAACCGCAAACAGAGGAGATGTCCAGATGTAAATATTCCCGATGGCCAGTATAAGATATAGCCAGTAGCGGGCAAGTTTCTTGAGTTATGGGGCCAGATGGATAGATAACTGGTGAGTCTTTGCTTGCAAGGGAATCTGATGACGCTAAGCAAAGTCATTATCCGTGAAGCAGCTGCAAGCTTCGGAATCAATGATAGCTGAAACTTGGATGTTTCTCCCAGGGGTCTGTAGTGAGAGAGACAAGGTGATATGAGCAGATCTATTTCCCACAGAACAGTTGGCAAGGTAAGTAGGGGGAGAAGACTTTGACTTATTGGGCCTTACAGGGCAGTTTTGAAGATAATGTCCCGTTTCCCCACTATAAAGGCATTAATTATTCTGGTGTCTTCACGGTCTTACTTCAATGGTGAACGGAGAGCGTAAGAGCCCCAGTTGCATTGACTCTAACCTCGGAGGCCGTGGGAGTAGTGGTAGATTGTGCGGGAGCTAATAGTATTAGAGATAATGTCCACGTAGGTCTGGCACCACTGGCTCTTTCCGTTCTCTTCCTGGATGTACAATCAAGCTGAATAGCAATACCAATGAGGCCATCGAGTGAACTGGGAATATCAACTCTAGGGCTGCATCGTTCCAACCTGTATCAGAGGCTCACTTGTGGAATTCTGTGACATTGTCTTTGACAGGTTGGCAACCTTGCTGTAGTGCATGTAGGGTAGATTAGGCAGTGGCAGATCGCTGGGGATCATAATAGAGCTGAGTCATTGCTTCAAAGAATGATGTGATAGAGTTCAGGACAGCATGGTTCTGTTCCAGAAGACGATGGGCCCAGGAATGTGGTTCTCCGAGAAGCAGGGAGATGGTAAACCCCACCTTGGTGGATTCAAGTGAGAAAGTCCATTGCTGCAGGGCAAAGTATAGTTCAAATGAGTTCCTGAATGCCCGGAACTTGTGTCAATCACCTGAGAATCATTCCAAGGCAGGTACCTGGGGCTCTGGTGGTGGTATAACTACTGTATGTGCGGATGAGGCCTGTTCAGTCGTAAAGTGTCCGGGAGCTGCAGCTGGTGTGGAGGTTACTGAAGTGGAGACCATGAATTGGATGCACCCCTGGAAATAACCCTCTTGCAGGGTGCTATCTGCCTAACCAGAACACAAGCCAAGGGGTCATCCACAGCCGGGCAATGCAGATACAGAAACGTGAGACTAGGGCAGGATCAGGATACAGGCTGGAGTTGGTAAACAGTCAGGCAGCGAGATACAAGAGCATGAGACAGGAGCAGAGTCAAAGCACAGGTCGAGGCCACAGGTAGGCAGGCAGGAATTCAGGAGGGTTGAGGTCAAACTGGGTCAAATACAAGTAGGCAGAAAATGGATCAGGGCACAGGCAAACATGAATAAGCTGAAAGACAGACCTCTCAGCAATGTGTTCATATCATTGTTCAGTTAAAATGGGCTGTTTGGCGCCAGTGCGCGTGTTCGCACATGCGCCCATGCATATTTCTTCTTATGCACACGCTAGCGTGCCTGCGCATGTGTGTTAATGCGCGTTTGGATTCAACTGGACTTCTCTTAAGCCCCATACACACGCGCGGATTATCCGAGGACCAGGTCCGTCAGACCATGTCTGTCATACTTTGTCTGATGTTGGTTTTGCGTACACACGGTCGGACAAAGTTGTCGGAAAATCCGATCATTCTGAACGTGGTGACGTTTGTTGCCTATGACGGGACTACGTAGAGGCTAGTAGCCAATAGCTTTGGTCTTGTAATGTGATCTGAGCATGCGTAGCACTTTGTCCGGTCGGAATTCGCTACACACGATCGGATTTGGTGTGATCGGACTTTGTTGTCAAAAAATCTATCCAGCAGGAGATAGGACTTTGTCCGTCAGACAATCTGATGGAAACTGTCCGATGGTGCCTACACACGGTCTGATTTTCCGTCAACATTGTCCGATAGGACAGAATCCATCGGAAAATCCTACCGTGTGTATGGGGCTTAACAGTAAGTGTTCTTTACTTTTTAATACATTTTGTAATCTGCAGTTTTACCCTATGTGTAGATGTTTTATGTTTATAGATACATGGATCGTATGATATAACCGTATGATATAAGAGATTGGTGCTCCTATCATAGCGGTATGTTGTGAGATTCCTGGAGCTGCCTAATGGATCATCCCTCTGGAGATATATACTTATATGTAAGTGCCACTGGTATCTGAGTCCACAGTTTCTGGTAAGCGTATTTGCCTTCCTTTGGTGGTGGATAAAAACGTCTTGGTGAATCATATATTTGAATGTTAATAAGTTAACACAATAGAATTTGTTTTGAGCATTCGTTAATGTCCTTCCTTCTGGACTATTTATATACAGCACCTCAAAAAAGTATTTATACCTCCTGAAATTTTCCACATTTTGTCATGTTACAACCAAAAATGTACATGTATTTTATTGGGATTTTATGTTATAGACCAGCACAAAGTGGCACATAATTGTGAAGTTGAAGGAAAATTATAAATGGTTTTAAATTTTTTTTACAAATAAATATGGGAAAAGTGTGGCGTGCATTTGTAATCAGCCCCCCTGAGTCAATACTTTGTAGAATCACCTTTCACTGCAATTAAAGCTGCAAGTCTTTTGGGGTATGTCTCTACCAGCTTTGCACATCTAGTGAGTGACATTTTGGCCCATTCTTCTTTGCAAAATAGCTCAAGCTCTGTCAGATTAAATGGAGAGCATCTCTGAACAGCAATTTTCAAGTCTTACCACAGATTCTCAATTGGATTTAGGTCTGGACTTTAGGGTCGTTGTCCTGCTGGAAGGTGAACCTCCACCCCAGTCTCAAGTCTTTTGCAAACTCTAACAGGTTTTCTTCTAAGATTGCCCTATATTTGGCTCCATCCATCTTCCCATCATCTCCGACCAGTTTCCCTGCCCCTTGCTGAAGAAAAGCATCCCCACAACATGATGCTGCCACCACCATGTTTCCTTGTCAAAAGTTTTTATTGATTATATAGGTGATAACAGGTATGTCAATAACACATATAAGAAAAGAGGTAATAAAGTAATGAAATAATGAAGCTCATTGATATACAATTTTATGTATACAAAAGGGAGGCAAGAAATATCTTGCAACTAGTTTATAACTGAATACAACCTGAGGATTTGGTGAAGAGTTGTGTAACAATATATTCAGTACTAGGGATGAGCTTTGAGTTCGAGTCGAACTCATGTTCGACTCGAACATTGTCTGTTCGCCTATTCAGCGAACAGCGAACAATTTGGGGTGTTCGCGGCAAATTCGAAAAGCCGCGAGCACCCTGTAAAAGTCTATGGGAGAAATCTTAAGTACTAATTTTAAAAGCCTATATGCAAGTTATTGTCATAAAAAGTGTTTGCGGACCTGGGTCCTGCCCCAGGGGACATGTATCAATGCAAAAAATGTTTTTAAAAACAGAAGTTTTTTCAGGAGCAGTGATTTTAATAATGCTTAAAAAAAGTGTAATATTCCTTTAAATTTCGTACCTGGGGGGTGTCTATAGTATGCCTGTGACGGGGGGGGGGGGGAGCGTTGTTTCCCGTGCTTAGAACTGTCCCTGCACAAAGTGTAATTTTTGCAGGAAAAAAAGCTATTTAAAATCACTCGCGGCTAATGAATTGCCGGCTCCGTAACACAGAGAACAGTCATTCATTGAAAGTCATTGACAAAAAAAAAGTCATTGATAAAAAAAAAAAAAAAAGCGTGGGGTTTCCCCCAAATTCAATTACCAGGCCCTTCAGGTCTGCTATGGATATTAAGGGGAACCCCGCTTCAAATTTAAAAAATAAATTACGTAGGCGTCCCCCTAAATATCCATACCAGACCCTTCAGGTCTGGGATGGATTTTAAGGAGAACCCTGGCCAAAAAAAACAAAAAATGGCGTGGGGTCCCCCTCAAAATCCATACCAGACCCTTATCCAAGCACACAACCTGGCAGGCCGCAGGAAAAGAGGGGGGATGAGAGCGCCCCCCCCCTCCTGAACTGTACCAGGCCACATGCCCTCCACATTGGGAGGGTGCATTGGGGGTCTGTGACCCCTCAAAGCACCATGTCCCCATGTTGATGGGGACAAGGGCCTCGTCCCCACAACCCTGGCATTGGTTGTGGGGGTCTGTGGGTGGGGGGCTTATCGGAATCTGGAAGCCCCCTTTAACAAGGAGACCCCCAGATCCCCCCCCCCCTGTGTGAAATGGTAAGGGGGTACAAAAGTACCCGTACCATATCACCAAAAAAGTGACAAAAATTTTAAAAATGACAGGAGACAGTCTTTGACAATTCCTTTATTAAAATCTTCTTTCTTCTAGTCTTCCTTCTTCCTTTCTTCATCCTTCGGTTTCTTCATCTTCTTCTTCCATCTTCTACCATCTTCTTCCATCTTCTTCTTCCTCCGATCCGCTTCTTCCTCCGATCCGCTTCTTCTTGCTCTGGTCTTCTCGTCCGGCATCTTTTTCCATGGCTTCGGCATCTCTTCTTGGGCCACTCCGCGTAATGGGAGGCTCCCGATGTGTGAGGCTTCGCTGTGTCTGACAGCTCTTTTATAACGGAGGGCGGGGCCATCTGGTGACCCCGCCCCCTCTGATGCACAGGGACGTCATGGGGACTTCCCTATGGCTTTCCCCACGATGTCAGGGGAGGATGACTTAGTTACCAACCAGATCCCAGACCAGTCTGCAATGTCTAGGGTTCGCCCCAGGCAGGGGTGTCGGGAGGGGGTGGGGGGGTATACAGAGAACAGTCATTCATTGAAAGTCTTAAGCCCCAAATGTGACCCCGAAAAGCCCCAAGTCTATTAAATGCTGCATTTCACTGTTAGCCCCAAGCGGCGGGACCGATCTGATCGTGAGTGCGGCTGAAAGTGGCCGAGTGCGGCTGCAGGCGAGAGTGGCCGAGTGCCATAGCAGCCGAAAGTAGCCGAGTGCAGCTGAGTGCCATAGCAGGTCCCACCTTCTGGAGCCTGTTGCGCCAATGCCTGGACCGAGGGTCATGTGAGGGAAGTGACCTCCATCTTAGACTGCAGGCTCCAGAAGGCGGGAACGCCACATCCCCGCTCCCTGCTCGGGCGGGCGGCTCTCCTCTCCTCCTCGGCTCGGCTCCTTTCTGACGAATGACTGACTGACTGCCTGCTGTGACCGCACACCACGGCTGACCTGAGGTAGGTCAGACAGTGCGTGTATGTATGTCATTGTCAGTGTATGTAGGTCAGTGTGTGAAGGTCAGGCAGGTCACTGGTCAGTGTATGTAGGTCAGGCAGGTCAGTGTATGTAGGTCAGTGAGTGTATGTAGGTCAGTGTATGTAGGTCAGTGTATGTAGGTCAGGTAGATCAGTGTATGTGGGTAAGGCAGGTCAGTGTATGTGGGTAAGGCAGGTCAGTGTATGTAGTTCAGTGTATGTAGGTCAGGTAGGTCAGTGTATGTAGGTCAGGCAGGTCAGTGTATGTAGGCCAGGCGATTCAGTGTATGTAGGTCAGGCAGGTCAGTGTATGTAGGTCAGGCAGGTCAGTGTATGTAGGTCAGGTAGGTCAGTGTATGTAGGTCAGGTAGGTCAGTGTATGTAGGTCCGGCAGGTCAGTGTATGTAGGTCAGGCAGGTCAGTGTATGTAGGTCAGTGTATGGAGGTTAGGAAGGTCAGTGTTTTTTTCTCATTTTGTTTGCACAAATAGAGCTTTCTTTTGGTGGTATTTATTCACGACTCCGTTTTAATTTTTTGGCGATATAAGCGAAAAAAGGGCAGAAATTGGGAAAAAAAACAATATTTTCTTCTTTCTATTTTGAAAGAAATCCAATAAAATCTAAATTTAAGCCAAAATGTATTATGCTACATGTTTTTGGTAAAAAAAATTCCGTTAAGTGTATAATAATTGGTTTGTGTGATCACGTTTTGGGGACGTGTTTTGGGGACATTGTGTGGGGAGATGTGTGTTTATACTGTGTTGTGACATGTGTGTTTACACTAGGTTGGTGATCAGTGACAAAAAGCTGTAAAAAACAGCACATACTCACTGATCACCAGCTGGCTGCAGCGATCTGCTCTCCTCACCGACAACTTCCGCGTGAGGAGAGGAGAGGCGATTGCCTAGCAACTGGCTCTGTGTTTACATCACATGATGGCTGTGATTGGACACGGCCGTCATGTGATCAGGAAGGGCCAATCACAGAGCCCTCCTGCCGATCGGAGATGCGCCGTGTCCGGGTGACTCGAGTGCACTCAGAAGGAGAGAGAGCCCACCCGGATGTTTATATGCATTGGCCGGGTGGGAAGTGGTTAAAAACTGACGTTTTTTTCGGAAGCAGCGATTTTTTGACCTCAAGGGTCTCACATTCTCACAGGCGAGGACACTGGCAGGTAAGATTGTGCCAACTCAGCAGGAGGAGGACTACAGTGAGGACTCACAGGCTTTTTCAGAAGACCTAGTAAGAGACTCAGCACAAGCTGATCATCCTCTTAAAATTTCTGACATAACTGCCATAGCAACTGAAATGAAGAACACACTTTCGACAGACCTAAAAGCTCACCTTTTAGTCCTCACTGAAAATATGGCTTCAGAACAGCAGGCAGGCAAGAGAAGAGACAGAGCTATGCAACAACTTTAGAAGGTAACGGACTCACATGCTTTCCACATCATAGATATTAACAGGCACATGAAGGATTTGGATAATAGGGGAAGGAGAAATAACATGAGAGTGAGGGGTATACCTGAATCAATTTCCGCTGATCAAACAGATCCTGCAGAAAGTGTTGACAACTTTTTAGAAAGACCTGATGATTCCCCTATTGAATTCAAGTGGGCACTGTGAACTCCCCACTGTGCCCTCTGGGCACTGGGAACTCCCCACCAAGAGATATCATATGTTGCCTTCAGAGTTTCACATGGAAAGATATCCTAGCTAAGGCATGACAGAATGAACTTATCACCTTCAACAGATATACTCAGTGGCGGAACTACCGCCATAGCGACACATGCGTTTGCTATGGGGCCCGCAGCCTAGTAGGGCCCGCAGCCAGGTGCGGTCCTGTCCTAGTTACCATAAAAATTTCTCTTTTTCGCTGCCCGCCGCCACCGCCGCTAGAGGTCCGCGGCCGGCGGAGATATTGTCTCCGCCGGCCGCCATTTTCCAGAAGACCAAAGTTGAGAGACGAGAGGGGAGCCTGCCGAGTGGCTACAATAGAGCTGTGGCTCCGCCCACACCCCGCCCCGTTCTGTCTGTCATCTGTAACCTACTGTGGAAAGAGGTGGGGGTGGGCGGTGCTGCAGCTAAATTTCTATTGTAGCCGGCCGGCTCCGCCTCTATTTTGTTCCCCCCTTGGCCTTCAGTAATGGCAGCAGACATATATATATATATATAAATATATAGGAGGGGCTCCAATTGGAAGGGGGGGGGGGGGGAACCTGAGATGTAAGGAGGCACTCCGCTGGCTGGGGAAGTGACACCTGAGAATTAAGAAAGCACTCCGCTGGCTGGGGACAGTGACACCTGAGAAGTAAGGAAGCACTCCGCTGGCTGGGGACAGTGACACCTGAGAAGTAAGGAGGCACTCCGCTGGCTGGGGAAGTGACACCTGAGATGTAAGGAAGCACTCCGCTGGCTGGGGACAGTGACACCTGAGAAGTAAGGAAGCACTCCGCTGGCTGGGGACAGTGACACCTGAGATGTAAGGAAGCACTCCGCTGGCTGGGGACAGTGACACCTGAGATGTAAGGAAGCACTCCGCTGGCTGGGGACAGTGACACCTGAGATGTAAGGAGGCACTCTGCTGGCAGGGGACAGTGACACCTGAGATGTAAGGAAGCACTCCGCTGGCTGGGGACAGTGACACCTGAGAAGTAAGGAAGCACTCCGCTGGCTGGGGACAGTGACACCTGAGAAGTAAGGAAGCACTCCGCTGGCTGGGGACAGTGACACCTGAGAAGTAAAGAAGCACTCCGCTGGCTGGGGACAGTGACACCTGAGAAGTAAGGAGGCACTCCGCTGGCTGGGGACAGTGACACCTGAGATGTAAGGAAGCTCTCCGCTGGCTGGGGAAGTGACACCTGAGAAGTAAGGAAGCACTCCGCTGGCTGGGGACAGTGACACCTGAGAAGTAAGGAGGCACTCCGCTGGCTGGGGACAGTGACACCTGAGATGTAAGGAAGCACTCCGCTGGCTGGGGAAGTGACACCTGAGAAGTAAGGAAGCAGCATTCCGCTGGCTGGGGACAGTGACACCTGAGATGTAAGGAGGCACTCCGCTGGCTGGGGAAGTGACACCTGAGAAGTAAGGAAGCACTCCGCTGGCTGGGGACAGTGACACCTGAGATGTAAGGAAGCACTCCGCTGGCTGGGGAAGTGACACCTGAGAAGTAAGGAAGCAGCATTCCGCTGGCTGGGGACAGTGACACCTGAGATGTAAGGAGGCACTCCGCTGGCTGGGGAAGTGACACCTGAGATGTAAGGAAGCACTCCGCTGGCTGGGACAGTGACACCTGAGATGTAAGGAGGCACTCCGCTGGCTGGGGAAGTGACACCGGAGATGTAAGGTAGCACTCCGCTGGCTGGGGACACCGGAGATGTAAGGAGCACTCCGCTGGCTGGGGACAGATGAGATGTAAGGAGGCACTCCGCTGGCTGGGGACAGTGACACCTGAGATATAAGGAAGCACTCCGCTGGCTGGGGACAGTGACACCTGAGAAGTAAGGAAGCACTCCGCTGGCTGGGGACAGTGACACCTGAGATGTAAGGAGGCACTCCGCTGGCTGGGGAAGTGACACCTGAGAAGTAAGGAAGCACTCCGCTGGCTGGGAACAGTGAAACCTGAGAAGTAAGGAAGCACTCTGCTGGCTGGGGACAGTGACACCTGAGAAGTAAAGAAGCACTCCGCTGGCTGGGGACAGTGACACCTGAGAAGTAAGGAGGCACTCCGCTGGCTGGGGACAGTGACACCTGAGAAGTAAAGAAGCACTCCGCTGGCTGGGGACAGTGACACCTGAGAAGTAAGGAGGCACTCCGCTGGCTGGGGAAGTGACACCTGAGATGTAAGGAAGCACTCCGCTGGCTGGGCACAGTGACACCTGAGATGTAAGGAGGCACTCCGCTGGCTGGGGAAGTGACACCTGAGATGTAAGGAAGCACTCCGCTGGCTGGGGACAGTGACACCTGAGATGTAAGGAAGCACTCCGCTGGGGACACCTGAGATGTAAGGAAGCACTCCGCTGGGGACACCTGATGGCATCTGGTGGCAGGTGACGTGGCAAGTGACACACTCAGGGCTCCCACTGATTCTGATTCTGCATTATGGTGAGTTGAAGTATTTCATTTTACATTACAATGTAATAATAGAAATAATGCGTTTCAATCACCCTGACACCATAACAACCATGGTGCCGGGATGATTGAAGCGACAACACCAGGTGTTTGGAGTATCTTTATCTGCTGATTGTTAAACTTTCTAGAATACACATATTTCTATTGTGGTGTAGGATCTGGGCCTGCTGTCCCTTCATTCCTCTTTTTTTCCTTCCTCTCTCTTTCTTTCTTTGTTTCTCCCTCCATCCCTCGTTCATCTCAGACTCTAACCACACCCCTTTGAGTCACGCCCCTTTAAGCCACACCCAATAGTACGATTAAACCAACCCCATACCTTGCCGTGGCGCGCTTTGTGCGCCACATTTTTCTTTCCCCACTAGGCCACACCTACAAAAAAATGTCCACCCCCTGATTTTGATAAGACTCCGCCCACCGACAAAAAAATTGTCCAGGTGAGGAATGTAAGTTTACTATTAAGCCTCCCGGGCCCCTCGAGTCCGGCCGTGTCCCGACACACGCAGCTGCATACAGCAGGAGGCAGGAGCACAGAGCAGAGTGGGCGCGGCAGAGTGCTCGAGCGCGCCTGTGAAGGGACATTGTTTTCGGGACATGAGGAGGCTCTGAAGTCTAGACAAGAGGTAGGAAGGGAGTGGGAGACAGACTGTCATCTGTTTTGCACAGTTAATTTTTTTTTTTTGTGGGGGGGGACTGTTTACAGGGGGGGGGGGGCCCATACAACATTTTGCTATGGGGCCCTGTGATTTCTAGTTACGCCCCTGGATATACTACAGCACTCTTTCAAGATTTGTCACTTATAAAACTGAAAAATAGGAAAGTGATGCACCCCCTTTGGGACAAACCTATCGGTGCTGCTTTTCCTTTGCCCTAAGTGTCACACAGAGTGACAAACAAGTCATGCTCCGTATTCCAGAAGTTTACCCGGCCTTTGCAAAGCTATTCATCTGTCGCTCATAGAGTGGTACCAGGAGTTTCTGTTCCCAGCACTTGCTCACAGCCCTCCAACTTATCCACTTTCATCACCTTCAAAACTACCATTCAAAAAGAACAGATCCCACCCAGAAACACTAGGGCTCAATGAAGGGACACCCGTTATCCCTCATCTCAGTCTCCGTGGTGACCTGGGACAAGGGATCCACTTAGAACAAGCAATGTTGGAAACAAACAGGTAATTTCACTATGTCTTTTTTCTTGAACTGAGTGGTTTCCCTGTTGGCTGGCTGATATTTTTTTTTGTAATTACATATTTTTTTCAGGATTAACATTCTGTTCATTTCTGCAAGTTATGATGGCCACTACTCAACCTTCTTATCTTTCTGGACTTCATGATGGTGAAATATGCTATGATTTGAGGTGCTGATTTTACTGTTTGGTAAGACCTACAGGCTTCCAGAACCATTTTTTCCCACCCATATATGTTTTTTACACACCCCATGTGTATGCTGTTTATTGCAGTCTGCATTGAAGTTGCTTTTGGGAGTTACCTAAAGGTGTCGAGGTGTGCTTTGGTTTTTTTTTTCCACACAGTTTGGAGGCCTCAAGATCTGCATTTTGTTGATAATAGTCATGTTCAGCTTTTATGCGTATGGTTTATCAAAATGTGGCTTTCTTGCCTCAGCCAGTTTGCCTTTGCTACAGATTGTTTGTTTGTTTTTGCACTGCAGAAAGATGTTGTATGTTATTTACCTGTTATTGATATATCTTGATGATAGCTGGGAAGAGATGCGATGGGCCATAATGAAGCTTGTATTTTTGTGTAGTGCTGGCTGTGGGTTCCTTTTATTCAATGAATAATTGAGTGTTTATTATTTCAATGGTTAGCCAACACCTACAGTGCCTCCCACGCTTCCCACGAGTAGTGAATCTTGCACTAGTTATAGATTAGTCTATTTTTCTGTGATAAATCACGCTACAATTTAAGATACCTTTAAGTACTGGAATATCAAAAGGTATTGTTATAATTTCTTGTTTCTTTTACCTCATTTGTTGGTTCTCTTTTTCCATTTCCTTTTCTCTCTTTTCCAGTCATTTGACAGGCCTCTTGGTGGTCGACAGTCTTTAATAAGGTCTCATATATTGCATGGTGTTTCCACAATTTACCTTATTGCTTTGGGAATGTGTTTAACATTTGAGACACACCCTACTTTAATCTCACGCAAGTGTCTGGGATTAGGGATGAGCCGAACACCCCCGGGTTCGGTTCGCACCAGAACCTTCGAACCGACCGAAAGTTCGCGCGAATTTTCGAACCCTATACGTTATAATGGACGCGAACGTTCGAAATCAAAAGTGCTAATTACAACGGCCAATATGCATGTTAATGTCATAAAACAGGTTTGGGGACCCGGGTCCTGCCCCAGGGGACATATATCAATGCAAAAAGAACTTTTAAAAACTAACGTTTTTTCGGGAGCAGTCATTTTAATGATGCATAAAGTGAAAAAAAAAAAAGTGAAATTTTCCTTTAAATATGGTACCTGGGGGGTGTCTAAAGTATGCCTGTGAAGTGGCATGTGTTTCCCGTGTTTAGAACTGTCCTTGCACAAAATGACATTTGTAAAGGAAAAAAAGAAGCCATTTAAAACCACTTGCGGCTTTAGGTTTGTTCTTAAGTAGAATCTGAACAGGTACATTATGAAGTGTAGCTCCATCCCAAAAAAAATCTATTTTTAAGCTTTTTGGAGAACATAGGGAGGGGTTATCACCCCTGTAACATTTGCTGTCTTTGCACATCTGTTCAGAACATGTCACCTCACTTTCCGTCCCAATGACAAATGTTTTTGGAAAAGTGGGGTTTTAATTGAAACAAGGATTGGTGATAAAGTATCAGTAGAGAGGAGATACCTTTTTCCCAAATTAAATCTAACAGGATAGAATTTCCCTTCCTAGGGGTAGATTTCCTCTCACTTCCTGTTTTCTCTTTCCATTTGCAAGTAGGAGTCGTTTGTAAGTTGGATGTTTGAAAGTAGGGCCCTGGCGTATATACTCTGCAGAAATTTGCCCTATTAGATGTTGGTGGGCACAGGAATGGGCCCTGCTATGAGTTAATAGATCAAGATTTGTAATTGCATGCACCTGTTGAACAGGGCAGAAAAATTGGGGGTGGTGGTGGTGGTGGACGGTGTTGCCACAAGACTGTAAGCTCTCACAGTTACTCTTGGTGGGCGCAGGAATGGGCCCTGCTGTGAGTTATTAGATCAAGATTTGTAATTGCAAGCACCTGATGAACAGGGCAGAAAAATTGGGCCTTTGGCGGTGGTGGTGGACGGTGTTGCCACAAGACTGTAGGCCCTCATAGTTACTCTTGGTGGGCGCAGGAATGGGCCCTGCTGTGAGTTATTAGATCAAGATTTGTAATTGCAAGCACCTGATGAACAGGGCAGAAAAATTGGGCCTTTGGCGGTGGTGGTGGACGGTGTTGCCACAAGACTGCAGGCCCTCATAGTTACTCTTGGTGGGCGCAGGAATGGGCCCTGCTGTGAACTATTAGATCAAGATTTGTAATTACCCGCCCCTGTTAAACAGGGGCTGAAAAATTGTGCCTTAGGCACTGGTGCTGGTGCCACAACACTGCAACCCCTCACAGAGACTGTACTTGGAGCACAGCAGTCACACGTGTTGCGAAGCATTTTTTAAAAAAATTGTAAGTACACGCCCCTGTTAAACAGGGGCTGAAAAATTGTGCCTTAGGCACTGGTGCTGGTGCCACAACACTGCAACCCGGCCCTCACAGATACTGTACTTGGAGCACAGCAGTCACACGTGTTGCAAAGCATTTTTTTAAAAAATTGTAAGTACCCGCCCCTGTTAAACAGGGGCTGAAAAATTGTGCCTTAGGCACTGGTGCTGGTGCCACAACACTGCAACCCCTCACAGATACTGTACTTGGAGCACAGCAGTCACACGTGTTGCGAAGCATTTTTTTTAAAAATTGTAAGTACACGCCCCTGTTAAACAGGGGCTGAAAAATTGTGCCTTAGGCACTGGTGCTGGTGCCACAACACTGCAACCCCTCACAGATACTGTACTTGGAGCACAGCAGTCACATGTGTTGCGAAGCATTTTTTTAAAAAATTGTAAGTACCCGCCCCTGTTAAACAGGGGCTGAAAAATTGTGCCTTAGGCACTGGTGCTGGTGCCACAACACTGCAACCCCTCACAGATACTGTACTTGGAGCACAGCAGTCACACGTGTTGCGAAGCATTTTTTTATAAAAATTGTATGTACACGCCCCTGTTAAACAGGGGCTGAAAAATTGTGCCTTAGGCACTGGTGTGGTGGCATGGATCATTGAGGAGGAGGAAGAGGATAGTCAGTGAACATAAGAGTACAGTCACTCAGCATCAGCATAGGCAGTCTTGAAGGGATGTGACATTAAAAATTATTCGGTTATATCCGCCTCAGGTGCCTGGTAGCTGGTGGTGATCCAAGACTGATTCATTTTGATGAAGGTCAGTCGATCAACCGAGGCGGTGGACAGGCGCACCCTATGATCAGTCACAAATCCTCCAGCAGCACTGAATGTGCGTTCGGAAAGAACGCTGGAGGCAGGACAGGCCAGTAGCTCAATTGCATACTGTGCAAGCTCTGGCCAGTGATCCATCCTCAGGACCCAGTAAGCCAGAGGATTTTTGGTGGGAAAGGTGTCCAAGTCTGACCTTGCCCCAAGGTATTC
Organism: Lithobates sylvaticus; assembly: GCA_028564925.1. Lineage (NCBI taxonomy): Eukaryota > Metazoa > Chordata > Amphibia > Anura > Ranidae > Lithobates > Lithobates sylvaticus. The sequence continues at coordinate 235,605,781 of CM053029.1, forward strand.
CTGCACCATGTATATCAGACGCTGGCGATGGTTGCTGGAACCGATCATACCTTGTGGCTGCGGACTAAAAAATTGTCTGAACGCATCGGTCAGACGTCCACCTTCCCCACCGCTCCTTCTGCCACTGACCGAAGCCTCAGCAACTCGTCGCCCAGGACCAGGAGTTTGTAGCCTCCCAGTTTCTGGGAACGCGTTGCACAGACCTTTCTGCAAGGCCTCCCTGAGATGTCTCATCCTCTGCTCCCTCTGCGACGGCAAGATAAGGTCCGCAACCTTACCCTTGTACCGCGGATCAAGGAGAGTGGCCAGCCAGTAATGGTCCCTCTCCTTGATCCGAAGAACACGAGGATCCTTCCGCAGGCTTTGCAGGATCAGGGAGGCCATGCAGCGTAGGTTAGCTGAGGCATTCGGTCCGGAGTCTTCTGGGTCACTGAGGATGACATGATCGCCAGCCACCTCCTCCCAGCCACGTACAAGTCCACTGGTTTGTTGGGACTGTACATCATCCCTAAAAGACTGCTGCTGCTGATGCTGAGTGCCAGGCTCCACCTCCATGCTCACACAATCCTCCTCCTCCTCCTCCTCCTCCTCCTCCTCATCCTCTTCCTGTGTGATGGGTGGGACAGAAGGAACACTGTCCGGATAAAGGGGGCCTTGAGAGGCAAGGAAGTCCTCCTCTTCCTGCCTCTGTTCTGCCTCAAGTGCCCTGTCCATTATCCCACGCAGCGTATGCTCCAACAGGTGGACAAGAGGGACAGTGTCACTGATGCATGCACTGTCACTGCTCACCATCCTCGTGGCCTCCTCAAATGGTGAGAGGACAGTGCATGCATCCCTGATCATGCTCCACTGACGTGGGGAAAAAAAAACAAGCTCCCCTGACCCTGTCCTGGTGCCGTAGTCGCAAAGGTACTCATTGATGGCCCTCTGCTGCGTGTGCAGTCGCTGCAGCATGGCCAACGTTGAGTTCCACCTGGTGGGCATGTCACATATTAGGCGGTTCTTGGGCAGGTTCAGCTCCTTTTGCAGCTCAGTCAGCCGAGCACTGGCATTATAAGATCGGCGGAAATGCACACAGACTTTCCTGGCCTGCCTCAGGACATCCTGTAAGCCTGGGAACCTGCCCAAGAACCGCTGCACCACCAGGTTGAGGACGTGAGCCATGCAGGGCACATGGGTGAGCTGCCCCTGTCGCAGGGCGGAGAGGAGGTTGGTGCCATTGTCAGAAACGACCATTCCTGGCTTAAGCTGACGTGGCGTCAACCACCTCTCGGCCTGCCCCTGCAGAGCTGCCAGAACCTCTGGCCCAGTGTGGCTCCTGTCCCCCAAACACACCAGCGCAAGCACGGCATGGCATCTTTTTGCCTGCGTACTTGCGTAGCCCCTTGTACGCCTACGGAGCACCGCTGGTTCCAAGGACAGAGCACTGGAGGAAGAAGAAGAGGAGGGGGTGGAGGAGAGAGGTGTGTCACAACCAGTAGCAGTAGTAGCGTTTTGGAGGCGTGGTGGCGGAACAACCTCCAACACTACTGCACCTTGTCCTGCATCCCTCCCAGCTGCCAATAGAGTGACCCAATGGGCCGTGAAAGAAAGGTACCGTCCCTGTCCATGCCTGCTGGACCATGAGTCAGCGGTAATATGCACCTTACCGCTGACCGCCCTGTCCAGCGAGGCATGGACATTGCCCTCCACATGCCGGTAGAGAGACGGAATCGCCTTCCGTGAGAAAAAGTGGCATTTGGGAACCTGCCACTGAGGAACCGCACATTGAACAAACTCACGGAAGGGGGCCGAGTCTACCAACTGAAAAGGCAGCAGTTGAAGTGCTAGCAATTTAGCCAGGCTAGCATTCAACCGCTGGGCATGTGGATGGCTGGGAGTGTACTTCTTTCTACGGTCCAGCAGCTGGGGCAGGGAAATTTGCCTGCTGTAATCGGACGTCGGTGTACTGCAAGTACTTGGTTGTGACACACCTAATTCTACACCTTCAGTCCTCTCAGAGCAGCTTTCAGAGAGGACTGAAGGTGTAGTGGGGATGGAGATCCCAGCTGAGGAGGAGCAAGGAGAGGTCCGCTTAGTTCTTTGGTGTGGGTCTTTTATGTGTGCCTGCCAACGAGCTGCATGGCAGGTCGCCATATGTCTGGTCATGCTTGTGGTGCCCAAGCGGCTGATGTTTTGGCCACGCGAGATACGCTTGAGACAAATATTGCAAATAGCAGTGGTGCGATCTGCTGCACTCGTCTCAAAAAAGGCCCACACCAAAGAACTTTTCTGATAACGTGCAGAGGCAGCGCCCTGCACAGGCGGAGCTCTGCGGTGTTGTACAGTTGCTGTGCTGGCCTCTACCTGGCCTCCAGGGGGCATCCTGCCTCGTTGGACATGTGACGCCGCATCCTCCTCCTCCTCGTCCTCCTCCTCATCCTCTCTCCCTTCAGGCACCCACATGGAGTCAGTGACCTCATCATCCCCTCCCTCTTCACCACTAGAGCAAACCTGGCAGTAAGCTGCAGCTGGTGGAACAGTACTGCCAGATTCCACAAGCTGGGTATCATCATCAGAGCCTTCGAATCGTTGGGCATCCTCCTGGAGCATGTACCCAACACTGTGCTCAAAGAGTTCGGGGGACTCCTCAGGAGGACATGGTGGGTCTAGGGAAGGGGTGGCTGATGATGCTCTGTCAGTACCCTGAGCCTGGGTGAGAGAGGATGAGGAGGATGAGGAGGGCTTGGTCATCCATTCTACCAAGCCTTCAGCATGATGCGGCTCCACATGTCCAGCTGCCGAAAACAAAGACGCGCGTGTCCCATGGCCATGTGCTGATGACGATGCACGACCACGTCCACGTCCACGGCCACGTCCACTAGAAACAGAGCCTGCCTGCCCTGTGTTCTTGGCTCTGCACGCTCTGCCTCCCCTTGGCGGTCTTCCAGCCATTGTAGTCGGTAGTCCTGTGGGTGCTGCTGAGAAGAATATATAGGAGCTCTGTGTGATGCCACTAACACACTAGAAGTCCTATGGGTGCTTCTGCAAAGAAAATAGAGGAGCTCTGTGTGATGCCACTAACACACTAGAAGTCCTGTGGGTGCTGCTGAGAAGAAAATATAGGAGCTCTGTGTGATGCCACTAACACACTAGAAGTCCTGTGGGTGCTGCTGAGAAGAAAATATAGGAGCTCTGTGTGATGCCACTAACACACTAGAAGTCCTATGGGTGCTTCTGCAAAGAAAATAGAGGAGCTCTGTGTGATGCCACTAACACACTAGAAGTCCTGTGGGTGCTGCTGAGAAGAAAATATAGGAGCTCTGTGTGATGCCACTAACACACTAGAAGTCCTATGGGTGCTTCTGCAAAGAAAATAGAGGAGCTCTGTGTGATGCCACTAACACACTAGAAGTCCTGTGGGTGCTTCTGCAAAGAAAATAGAGGAGCTCTGTGTGATGCCACTAACACACTAGAAGTCCTGTGGGTGCTGCTGAGAAGAAAATATAGGAGCTCTGTGTGATGCCACTAACACACTAGAAGTCCTATGGGTGCTTCTGCAAAGAAAATAGATGAGCTCTGTGTGATGCCACTAACACACTAGAAGTCCTGTGGGTGCTTCTGCAAAGAAAATAGAGGAGCTCTGTGTGATGCCACTAACACACTAGAAGTCCTGTGGGTACTGCTGAGAAGAAAATATAGGAGCTCTGCGTGATGCCACTAACACACTAGAAGTCCTATGGGTGCTTCTGCAAAGAAAATAGAGGAGCTCTGTGTGATGCCACTAACACACTAGAAGTCCTGTGGGTGCTTCTGCAAAGAAAATAGAGGAGCTCTGTGTGATGCCACTAACACACTAGAAGTCCTGTGGGTGCTTCTGCAAAGAAAATAGAGGAGCTCTGTGTGATGCCACTAACACACTAGAAGTCCTGTGGGTGCTGCTGAGAAGAAAATATAGGAGCTCTGTGTGATGCCACTAACACACTAGAAGTCCTATGGGTGCTTCTGCAAAGAAAATAGAGGAGCTCTGTGTGATGCCACTAACACACTAGAAGTCCTGTGGGTGCTGCTGAGAAGAAAATATAGGAGCTCTGTGTGATGCCACTAACACACTAGAAGTCCTATGGGTGCTTCTGCAAAGAAAATAGAGGAGCTCTGTGTGATGCCACTAACACACTAGAAGTCCTGTCGGTGCTTCTGCAAAGAAAATAGAGGAGCTCTGTGTGATGCCACTAACACACTAGAAGTCCTGTGGGTGCTTCTGCAAAGAAAATAGAGGAGCTCTGTGTGATGCCACTAACACACTAGAAGTCCTGTGGGTGCTGCTGAGAAGAAAATATAGGAGCTCTGTGTGATGCCACTAACACACTAGAAGTCCTATGGGTGCTTCTGCAAAGAAAATAGAGGAGCTCTGTGTGATGCCACTAACACACTAGAAGTCCTGTGGGTGCTTCTGCAAAGAAAATAGAGGAGCTCTGTGTGATGGGACTAACACACTTCAAGTCCTATGGGTGCTTCTGGGAAGAAAATATAGGTCTGTGTGATGGGACTAACACACTTCAAGTCCTATGGGTGCTTCTGGGAAGAAAATGTAGGTCTGTGTGATGGGACTAACACACTTCAAGTCCTATAGGTGCTTCTGGGAAGAAAATGTAGGTCTGTGTGATGGGACTAACACACTTCAAGTCCTATAGGTGCTTCTGGGAACAAAATATATGATCTCTGTGTGATGGGACTAACACACTTCAAGTCCTATAGGTGCTTCTGGGAACAAAATATATGATCTCTGTGTGATGGGACTAACACACTTCAAGTCCTATAGGTGCTTCTGGGAACAAAATATATGATCTCTGTGTGATGGGACTAACACACTTCAAGTCCTATAGGTGCTTCTGGGAAGAAAATATAGGTCTGTGTGATGGGACTAACACACTTCAAGTCCTATGGGTGCTTCTGAGAAGAAAATGTAGGTCTGTGTGATGGGACTAACACACTTCAAGTCCTATAGGTGCCTCTGGGAACAAAATATATGATCTTTGTGTGATGGGACTAACACACTTCAAGTCCTATGGGTGCTTCTGGGAAGAAAATATAGGTCTGTGTGATGGGACTAACACACTTCAAGTCCTATAGGTGCTTCTGGGAACAAAATATATGATCTCTGTGTGATGGGACTAACACACTTCAAGTCCTATAGGTGCTTCTGGGAAGGAAATATAGGTCTGTGTGATGGGACTAACACACTTCAAGTCCTATAGGTGCTTCTGGGAACAAAATATATGATCTCTGTGTGATGGGACTAACACACTTCAAGTCCTATAGGTGCTTCTGGGAAGGAAATATAGGTCTGTGTGATGGGACTAACACACTTCAAGTCCTATAGGTGCTTCTGGGAACAAAATATATGATCTCTGTGTGATGGGACTAACACACTTCAAGTCCTATAGGTGCTTCTGGGAAGAAAATGTAGGTCTGTGTGATGGGACTAACACACTTCAAGTCCTATAGGTGCTTCTGGGAACAAAATATATGATCTCTGTGTGATGGGACTAACACACTTCAAGTCCTATAGGTGCTTCTGGGAAGGAAATATAGGTCTGTGTGATGGGACTAACACACTTCAAGTCCTATAGGTGCTTCTGGGAACAAAATATATGATCTCTGTGTGATGGGACTAACACACTTCAAGTCCTATAGGTGCTTCTGGGAACAAAATATATGATCTCTGTGTGATGGGACTAACACACTTCAAGTCCTATAGGTGCTTCTGGGAAGAAAATGTAGGTCTGTGTGATGGGACTAACACACTTCAAGTCCTATAGGTGCTTCTGGGAACAAAATATATGATCTCTGTGTGATGGGACTAACACACTTCAAGTCCTATAGGTGCTTCTTGGGAAGGAAATATAGGTCTGTGTGATGGGACTAACACACTTCAAGTCCTATAGGTGCTTCTGGGAACAAAATATATGATCTCTGTGTGATGGGACTAACACACTTCAAGTCCTATAGGTGCTTCTGGGAAGGAAATATAGGTCTGTGTGATGGGACTAACACACTTCAAGTCCTATAGGTGCTTCTGGGAACAAAATATATGATCTCTGTGTGATGGGACTAACACACTTCAAGTCCTATAGGTGCTTCTGGGAAGGAAATATAGGTCTGTGTGATGGGACTAACACACTTCAAGTCCTATGGGTGCTTCTGGGAACAAAATATATGATCTCTGTGTGATGGGACTAACACACTTCAAGTCCTATAGGTGCTTCTGGGAAGGAAATATAGGTCTGTGTGATGGGACTAACACACTTCAAGTCCTATAGGTGCTTCTGGGAACAAAATATATGATCTCTGTGTGATGGGACTAACACACTTCAAGTCCTATAGGTGCTTCTGGGAAGAAAATGTAGGTCTGTGTGATGGGACTAACACACTTCAAGTCCTATAGGTGCTTCTGGGAACAAAATATATGATCTCTGTGTGATGGGACTAACACACTTCAAGTCCTATAGGTGCTTCTGGGAAGGAAATATAGGTCTGTGTGATGGGACTAACACACTTCAAGTCCTATAGGTGCTTCTGGGAACAAAATATATGATCTCGGTGTGATGGGACTAACACACGTCAAGTCCTATAGGTGCTTCTGGGAAGAAAATGTAGGTCTGTGTGATGGGACTAACACACTTCAAGTCCTATAGGTGCTTCTGGGAACAAAATATAGGAGCTCTGCCTGCCTGCCACGAACACACTACAAGTCCTATAGGTGCTTCTGGGAACAAAATATAGGAGCTCTGCCTGCCTGCCACGAACACACTACAAGTCCTATAGGTGCTTCTGGGAACAAAATATAGGAGCTCTGCCTGCCTGCCACGAACACACTACAAGTCCTATAGGTGCTTCTGGGAACAAAATATAGGAGCTCTGCCTGCCTGCCACGAACACACTACAAGTCCTATAGGTGCTTCTGGGAACAAAATATAGGAGCTCTGCCTGCCTGCCACGAACACACTACAAGTCCTATAGGTGCTTCTGGGAACAAAATATAGGAGCTCTGCCTGCCTGCCACGAGCACACTACAAGCCCCTCTTTCTAAATCAATGTAAATGAATGAATCTATCTAACTCGATCTCTCTAAGTAAATCTCTCTAACTAACTAAATCCAGCAGAGTGTCACAGATCTAGCCTGCTCTATCTGCGCCGGAACAGCATGTGACCGGCGCAGACGGCGTGGCGGCCTTTTATAGGGGGGGGCGTGTACTACAGCCCCTGAGCTGTAATTGGCTACAGGCGTCCTGCCTGTAGCCAATTATGGCTCTTCGAGTTTCCGGGGCTGTGATTGGCCAAGCATGCGGGGTCACAGTGCATGCTTGGCCAATCATCAGCCAGCAATGCACTGCGCCGGCCGCGCCGGCCGCAATGCATTGCGGGGCCGCTCGCATCACACGAACGTGATGCGAGCGGCCAAAATAGTTCTGGGCTCGCCGAGCGAGCGAACGCCCGGTGCTCGATGCGAACGTGGGTTCGCATCGAGCACCGGGCCCATCCCTATCTGGGATTGAACACTCCCGAAAATAGGATAACCCTTCTGCGGGAGTTGAAAAAGGTTAAGTCCCCAATAGTTTTCCTGCAGGAAACTTACTTTAAGACACATAAAATGCCTAACTTTCGACATCTATATTTCGAGAAAATGTTCCACGCAAGTGACCCATCTTCTAAAACAATTGATTAGTATATAAATTCACCAGCAATCACTAAGTTGTTTTTTTTAGTTGAGAGTAATTGCATAAGATGAGCAAAGAAGGGGGATGAAGCTATTGTACATTATCCTATTAATTAAGGAATGAGGAGCGGAGCTGCTTGATCAGGATGTGAGGAGATATTGGCCCCTTTAATCTTTACACAGAGGTGAGCAGGCACTTTAGCTGGTAGAGGATTTATATATTGTTTGTTTGACCAGTCACTGGATATATTTCTGAACTGTTCACTAATAATACAACAACAGTATAAAACCAAGGTAAAACACTGGTATGACAGCTGGGACGTGGCTTAGATGGGTGCATGGTGGAAAAGTGAGAGCACTGTCCCAAAACCAGTGGGAATTCCCTGCAGAGTTAGTGCAAGACAGAGCCCTGCTAAAACATAGCCATCTTTTCATTATCGGCCCCTGGAAGCCAAAGCTTGTTTTGGTACAATAATTGCTGGTGATACTTCAGCTGCTTGCCTGCACACTGTACGTGTGTTCTAATTCTGCTTCTGTGTTGCAACACTATCACACAGATTTTTGATGGAGACTAGAGGAGGCCAGTTCAACATATTACCCAGGGAGAATACACTATTTTCACCATCTGGAAACCCTCCCTAAAAAATGCCATGCATGTTACCAGAGTACATACACATAGCCATAATGTGGTTGCAAAGGATACAGGACATTAGTAGCACTTAGAAGGAACAAAGGCTAAAAAGGCATATACCCCCTCTAATACTGCACTCTTTAGCACAAATACTTCTTTGATTGCCCGATCCTCAAACAGATGCCAAACGAGAACCAGGACTTAGAACTTTTGATTAAATTAATAGACTATAGTGACATTCCTTCTTCCATTTAATAAATATAGTTTTAGTTTGGGTGAAATGACAATTCAGTAATCTTACAGTCTGATTTTATCAGCCAGTACCTTGTTATATTTTATTGTCACAACAAGCTTAAATAATGCTCTTTTACAGCAATAAGGAGCATTTCATAAAATAAATGATGAAGATAGAAATGGTTAAATCACTGTATGTTCTTATTGCAGTAAAAAAAAAAAAAATTCACATTTCAGAGATATTCAATTGCATAGAAAGGTCACGTTTAATCCACTACCTTCCGCTGTGCAGCATACGTGCTTGTCCTTGGGAAATCACAGCAGAGCTGGGTCTAAATAAACTGCTGTTTGTCATGGTCCTTTCCAGTTCAGTAATGTGTGTAAGTGCCTGCAGAAAATTAAACAAGATGTTAAGAATTTAGAATTCCAGGTCCCAACAGATGGGACATGTAATCCTAATTATAAAGGGCAAATGGGAGGGATTGAGGGAGTTTTTTCTAATGAAAGTGTATGACAGCTAACTGAAGCTGATCTGTTCAATTGTGATGGATCTCCATCCAATGAACGCAAGCTGTTTCATTCTAGTTTATGAACTTTCATTACCTCAATATGTTGAGAACAGACCTTGCTTTATGCTTCTGTTCAATATGCTGTGTTCTTCATGGCTAAGTTTAATAAAGGTTATGTAATGAGTTACAAAAATGGTTTTGAAATGTATTTATATGTAGTTTTAGGGGACCCGGTCAGGGCAGAGCTTGTGATAAGATCTATATATTTATTCCCTGATTTTTTGTAAATGTGCAGCCTTACTGTGAGAGATACATTTTTGCCCTCTGATTCTTTAGAATTTTTACCTTGAGAGTCAGGGGGCAGAGTTTATCTGAAGTCTAATAATTGCCATTGTGTTAGCTGCATGACCTCAGTCTTGTAACATACACCACAAAATGTAATAATAGTCCTTTCTTTGTAATTTTACAATGATACTTCAATAAAAATTTATTAAACAAATTAAGTTAAGCATTTTGTTAAACAAAACGAAAAGATAGAACCAAAGAACAAAACAGAATTAACCATTCATGTGAAATCAAAAAGTCCTTCCCCAGTAGTTAAAGTCTTAAACAGTGGCGGTGCATTGCATGAATCTAGCTATGGACGCTGCTGCCACCCCTTATTCAGGTGCCCTGTCCCTTTCCCGGTGCCGGGCGCCTGAATTACATCAGCGGGGGCTGTTTTTGAAGCACCTGATTAGAGCCATAGGCTCTAGTAGACATCAATAAAGGTGACCTGCGAGCACCCAGCATGGCGCTCGCAGGTAACTCAGCTGTGTTAGAAAAGCAAATAAATATTTGCTTTCCTAACACTAAACCGCCACTCCCCCAATCAGGTGCTTGGATCTGTTACCCGTCACCTGATTGACTGAAATGATAGGCGCTGTGATTGGAGGTGTCCAGTCATAGCAGAGGATGGGAAGAGAGGATGGGAGACATCGAGGAGCTGTCCCACTGAGACAGGGCAAGTGCAGATGGCGGGCACACTGGCAGCATTTGATATGGCACACTGGCAGCATTTGATATGGCACACTGGCAGCCTTTGATGTGGCAGATGCAGCCCCCGGGGTATCAAAAAAATGGACCAGATCTCCATCCACAAAGCGCTATCTGAAGAAATGGAGGGCTGTATGTTTGGCGCTGTTCCAAAGGTATCTATTTAAATAATGTTGTGTTATACCCTCTTCAGAGTTCAACACTGGGGAAAAGCAAAATAAATAAGTTTCGGCTGAAGCTGGAAGTCAATGTGTGATACCCTATACAAAAGTGTACCTCTTACCCAATGTGTTTCTATTCGGTGTGTTGCACTCTCTGTCTGATGAAGACACTGCACCAGACAGTGTTGAGCTCAATTAGGAGGATGGAAAAAACTCCTATGCCTGAGGATATTTGAAGAATGCTGGTGTGTTAGACCCTCAGCGCAATATGTGCTGGACTAATGTGATGCTGTCCCACAACTATCTGGTGAGATCTATAAGTGCAAGAGTGGTTTATTATCCCTCTATAGGTGTGTTATATGGTTTAATATTGAGTGATCCGTAATTGTATGTTACACCCTCTGGGTAAAATAGTGCTAGTGAAATTAGAATAAATCTGTTGAATGTAGTAGAGGTTTATACTCGTGAGGTTAATTAAACCTAATGGAGTGTATCATACCCTCTGATTATGATAGATAGTAAGTTGAATAATTAACAATTAGGTGCAGCACAAAATAAATTATCCTGAATTGTGAATACAGTGCAACCAATCACTTCATAGAAAAAATGCAAACTGTGTACATAACGAAGACTGTGATATCTTCATAAACGACAAAATAAAGTTACTTGTGCTCAAAAAGAAAGTGTCCTGTGCTTTTGTTGAAAAACTTTTCAAAAACTTTTCAAAAAATTCTTCTCATATAGGTGACAGTTGGTGCTGGTGGTTCTTATCCGTGCTCCTATTACAAATGCACTCACCAAAAAGCCTCACCCCTCCAGGGGTACTGCGCATTCACAGTATATGCCACTGTGTAGCAGTCTTTGGACTCCTAGATCCGTATTAGAGTGGCGCTATGTTATGAGTATGTCATTTGTTCACCATATAAGAAGAAAAGGGAATGCCCATAGTGTGAATCCGTATTAAAATTTAATTTAAATTTATAAAAAGTAGTTAATATACTCACATTTTAAACAAACATATAAAGCAAAAAAACATGGATCAGGCTGTGCTGTCAGAATCCTATTTTCGGCCCTGACCGGAAGTGACGCAATGACATTCTAAGCGTTTCATCATCAGACATCGACTAGAACGTCGACTGGAATCTGTTGGGGTATAAGAGGCTGAAACTAATATCTTTATCCCATAGTCGCTTCCGCACATCAGTAAAGGATTTGCTGGATCTCTGGAGCAGCTTTGTGTCTTCAGACCGCATGTCAGCCTTGAGATGAGCAGCAGCCGAAATGTGATCTTGGTCGCGATAGTTAAGCAGGCATAAGAGAAAGGGATGCGGAGGGGGCCCTAGCCATGGAGGAGATGTAGGAACCCTATGGGCCTGTAAGTTACCAAGGTCCAGGATGGTGGATAGTTACATAGTTACATAGTATGGTAGGTTGCAAAAAAGACACAAGTCCATTAAATCCAACCTATGTGTGTGATTATATGTCAGTATTACATTGTATATCCCTGTATGTTGTGGTCGTTCAGGTGCTTATCTAATCGTTTTTTGAAATTATCAATGCTCCCCACTGAAACCACTGCCTGTGGAAGGGAATTACACATCCTTGCAGGTATTACAGTAAAGAACCCTCAGCACAGTTTAAGGTTAAACCTTGTTTCTTCTAATATTAATGAGTGGCCACGTGTCTTATTAAACTTTCTTCGGCGGAAAAGTTTTATCCCTATTGAAATCATATCCTCTCTCAAGCGACTCTTCTCCAGAGAGAATAAGTTCAGTGCCCGTAACCTTTCTTCATAACTAGTGTCCTCCAGTCCCTTTATTCGTTTTGTTGGCCTTCTCTGTACTCGCTCCATTTCCAGCACATGCTTCCTGAGGACTGGTGCCCAGAACTGGACAGCATACTTCAGGTGAGGCCGGACCAGAATCTTGTAGAGTGGGAGAATTATTGCGTTGTTTCTTGAGTTAATCCCCTTTTTAATGCATTCCAATATTCTGTTTGCTTTGTTAGCAGCAGCTTGGGCCTACCATCTACTAGGACCCCCAGGTCCTTTTCCATTCTTGATTAGTGGTTCTATGCTCAGTAAATAGATTGCATTCACATTTTTGCCACCCAAATGCATTATTTTAAATTTTTCCGCATTAAACCTCATTTGCCATGTAGTTGCCCACCCCAATAATTTGTTTAGATCTACTTGCAAGTAGAGATGGGCCCGGTGTTCAATTCAAACCCATGTTCAAATCGAACATCGGGCGTTCGCCCGCTCGGCGAGCCCAGAACTATTTGGGCCGCTGGCATCAAATTTGTGTGATGCGAGCGGCCCACAATGCACTGCGCCAGTCGCAGTGCATTGCTGGCTGATGATTGTCCAAGCATGCACTGTGACCCGCATGCCTGGCCAATCATAGAGCCAGTGGCGAGGAGAGGATGCCTGTGGCCAATTATAGCTCAGGGGGTTTAGTACACGCCCCACATTATAAAAGGCCGCCACGCCGGCGGCCTCGTATATTGTGTTCTAGTGTCAGTGTTATTATGTGCTGCTGACATTATCTGCTATGATTCTGGGGATTAGTGTGTGCGTGCTGTTAGTACAGCATTGCAGTATCACATCTGGGGGGGTGTCTATAGTATGCCTGTGAAGGGGCGCATGTTTCCTGTGCTTAGAACTGTCCCTGCACAAAGTGTCATTTTTGCAGGAAAAAAAGCTATTTAAAATCACTCGCGGCTAATGAGTCGACGGCTCCCGTAACACAGAGAACAGTCATTCATTGAAAGTCATTGATAAAAAAAAAGTAATTGATAAAAAAAATAAATGGCTTGGGGGTCCCCCCAAATTCAATTACCAGGCCCTTCAGGTCTGCTATGGATATTAAGGGGAACCCCGGCCAAAAAAAAAAATGGTGTGGGGTCCCCCTCAAAATCCATCCCAGACCCTTGAGGTCTGGGGTGGATTTTAAGGGGAACCCCGTCCAAAAAAAAAAAATGGCGTGGGGTCCCCCTCAAAATCCATACCAGACCCATATCCGAGCACGCAACCTGGCAGGCTGCAGGAAAAGAGGGGGGGACGAGAGCGCCCCCCCTCCCTCCTGAATCGTACCAGGCCACATGCCCTCAACATTGGGAGGGTGCTTTGGGGTCCCCCCCAAAGCACCTTGTCCCCATGTTGATGAGGACAAGGGCCTCTTCCCCACAACCCTGGCCATTGGTTGTGGGGGTCTGCGGGCGGGGGGCTTATCGGAATCTGGAGGCCCCCTTTAACAAGGGGACCCCCAGATCCCGCCCCCCCCTGTGTGAAATGGTAAAAAGTACCCCTACCATTTCACCAAAAAAGTGTCAAAATGGTAAAAATGACAGGAGACGGTCTTTGAAAATTCCTTTATTAAAATCTTCTTTCTTCTGGTCTTCCTTTCTTCATCCTTCGGTTTCTTCATCTTCTTCTTCTGGCATCTTCTTCCATCTTCTTCTTTCTCTGATCCGCTTCTTTTTGCTCTGGTCTTCTCGTCCGGCATCTTCTTCCACGGCGTCGGTGTCTCTTCTGGGCCGCTCCGCGCAATGGGAGGCTACCGCTGTGTGAGGCTTCGCTGCGTCTGACAGGTCTTTTATAAAGGAGGGCGGGGCCACCTGGTAACCCCGCCCCCTCTGACGCACGGGGATGTCATGGGGAATTCCCTATGGCTTTCCCCATGACATCAGAGGGGGGCGGGGTCACCAGTTGGCCCGCCCTCCGTTATAAAAGACCTGTCAGACGCAGCGAAGGTAGGGTTAGTAGGGTTAATAGGGTTCTAATGTTCGCACGAACTTTAGGTCCGTTCGTGGGTTCTGGAGCGAACTCATCCCTACTTACTGCTAATGATACAGTTTTCAATTACTAAAATATTGTATATAGTACCTTATCATCCCCTCCAAGAGCTAGGTGCAACCATCAGCACAACTCATCCGTGGCTGCTATACATGGGAAACTTGTGTGGAACAGTGGGAGTCCCCTTTCTATTCCATCATTGTCCCATTGGGACACAGGGTGTTTTCTCACTGCATGGCTACTGTTGCTGACCATAAGGCGGACCTTATGATTATTATTGACTGTTACTTCCAGTATGTTATTTTTATCATATTTGCGACTCTCATACTATTACAATGTGATGAAATGTTTTGAACACTCTCCCTGTCACATGTTATGACCCATATTCTGTTCTTTTCTAGAACAATGTGATTCATCTGTGATAAGTGTCCCTGATGAAGGGACGGCTGTATCCCGAAACGCGTTGGACCCCTTGGATCGCTGTGCGGAACAGACTACAGTTATATATATGTGTTGTTTTTACCTGCTTTGGTGGTGTTTTACACCAGTATTTTTAATATATGTTTACACAATAAATCTAAATATTTTACTATACTGTCTCAACTGTTTGCCGTTAAAGTCACAATTGTACCAGGGGGTACTTTTTGTTCCTTTATCTAGATGGCAGCTCACCTCCTCATAGAAAGGTTAATAGATTGGTTTGGCAAGAAATATTCTTCATGAATCCATGCTGATTACTGCTAATGATACCATTTTCATTACTAAAATCTTGTATATAGTCCCTTATCATCCCCTCCAAGAGCTTTCACACTATTGATGTTATGCTAACTGGTCTGTAAATCTCAGGAATGTATTTTGGCCCTTTTTTAAATATTGGTGCTACATTGGATTTTCTCCAATCAGCTGATACCATTACAGTCATAGACTGTCAGTAAAAATTAGGAACAATGGTCTGGCAATTACTTGACTGAGTTCCCTAAGGACCCTCGGGTGCAAGCCATCTAGTCTATTTCTAATTCTGTCCTCTGTTAGCCATGAAGGTGCTTCCTGTGATGTGTCATGAGGATAAACACTGCAGTTTTGGTTACTGAAGCCCCCCAATTCCCTCGTGAAGCCTGAGAAGAAGAATAAACTCAATACCCTTGCCATCTCACCATCCTTTGTAACCAGATTAATTTCCTCATTCTTTATGGGGCCAATATGGTCTGTTACATAGTTACATAGTTAGTTACATAGTTAGGTTGAAAAAAGACACAAGTCCATCCAGTTCAACCACAAAAAAAAAAAAAATTATATATATATATATATATATATACATACATATACATATACATACACATATACATATATATATATATATATATATATATATATATATATATATATATATATATATATATATACACACATACATACATACACATACATACATACATACATATATATATACTTACACATATACATATATATATACATATACACACATCATACAATCCCATATACCCCATTCTATACCCACAGTTGATCCAGAGGAAGGCAAAAAAAAACAGCAGAGCATGCTCCAATTTGCTAAAGCAGGGGAAAAAATTCCTTCCTGATCCCCCGAGAGGCAATCGGATTTTCCCTGGATCAACTTTACCTATAAATGTCAGTACCCAGTTGTATTATGTACATTTAGGAAAGTATCCAGGCCTTTCCTAAAGCAATCTACTGAGCTGGCCAGAACCACCTCTGCAGGGAGTCTATTCCACATTTTCACAGCTCTTACTGTGAAGAAACCTTTCCGTATTTGGAGATGAAATCTCTTTTCCTCTAGACGTAAAGAGTGCCCCCTTGTCCTCTGTGTTGACCGTAAAGTGAATAACTCAACACCAAGTTCACTATATGGACCACTTATATATTTATACATGTTGATCATATCCCCCTTAATCTCCTCCTATCAAGGGTGAATAAATTCAGTTCCTCTAATCTTTCCTCATAGCTGAGCTCCTCCATGCCTCTTATCAGTTTGGTTGCCCTTCTCTGCACTTTCTCCAGTTCCCCAATATCCTTTTTGAGAACTGGTGCCCAAAACTGAACTGCATATTCCAGATGAGGTCTTACTAATGATTTGAACAGGGGCAAAATGATATCTCTCTCTCTGGAGTCCATACCTCTCTTAATACAAGAAAGGACTTTGCTCGCTTTGGAAACCGCAGCTTGGCATTGCATGCTATTATTGAGCTTATGATCTACCAAAACCCCAGATCCTTCTCCACTACGGATTCCCCCAGTTGTACTCCCCCTAGCATGTATGATGCATGCATATTCTTAGCCCCCAAGTGCATAACTTTACATTTATCAACATTAAACCTCATCTGCCACATAGTCGCCCAATTAGACAGAGCATTGAGGTCGGCTTGTAAATTGGAGGGTGGTCTGTCCTCCCTCTTTTACTGTTATATACTCAAATAATTTCTTTATTGCTCTTCTCCGCTATGTGACTTTCGTGTTCTATCTTAGCTGCCCTAACTGCACCCTTACATTTCTTGTTACATTCTTTGTAAAGTGTGAATGCTGATGATGATCCCTCAGCCTTGTATTTTTCGAAGGCCTTCACCTTTGCTTTTATATGCATTTTTATATTGGAGTTAAGTTATCTTCCCTCCATGTACTTGGTTCCTAAATTTTATCACAATTAATTTCTTCTAGCAAGGTTCGTAGTTTAGGGAAGTTGGCTCTTTTGAAATTCAGTGTCTTTGTATTCCCCTTATGTTTCCTAGTTGTGTGATTTAGACTGAAGCTAATTGACCTGTGATCGCTGTTTCCTAAAGTTCCCTGTAATTCCACATCCGTTTTCAGGTTTGTATTGTTGATAATCATTAGGTCTAGTTTCTAGTTGTAGCGTCTACCATCTGACCCATGAAATTGTCCTGCAAGACGTTTAGGAACTGGCGAGCCTTAGATGAATGTGGGGTTCCTTCCGCCCAGTCTATGTCTGGATAATTAAAATCCCCCATTATGATGACACTTCCCATCCTTGTCGATAACCCGAACTGTGATAGGAGGTCTGTCTCCCCCTCCTCCCCCAGGTTAGGGGGCCTATAGTATACTCCCAGTATTACTTTTCCCTTAGTTTCATCCCTTTGGAGCTCTACCCATAAGGATTCCACCTCCTTCCTAGCTCCCTTAGTGATGTCATAATATAATTATGATTACAAATAACTAAATTAATAAATTAAATACCTAGATCAAGGTTTGATCTAGGTCAGTCCCAGGGTTAGAGTTTGGGTCAAAGGTCAGGGTGAGTATTTTTTGGACGTGATTTCTTTTTCTTTTAATTAGTATCAGTGTCCATTAGTGTCAGGGTGTTTTAGGCAGGATTTAAAGAGGAAGTAAACCCTGATACAAGGAATAGTTATGCACATTGACTTTTTCTGTTATTTTGTCCTATTTGTTGTTTGCTTCACAATAATAAAAAAAAAAAAATCTTCAAAGTTGTGGGCATGTTCTGTAAATTAAATGATGCAAATCCTCAAAAAATCCATGTTAATTCCAGGTTGTGAGGCAACAAAACACAAAAAATGCTAAGGGGGTGAATACTTTTGCAAGGCACTGTAGGTCAGGAAGACAGGTGGATAAAGCCCTTTAATGGGATTGGTAGAGATTGAATAGGTGATCCAGGAGAGTGTGTGGTCAGAAGTTTTTTCAAGGCTAAAAGGGATGCTGTAGTTGAAGGGTATGCATTTTGTGAGGAAGGGGGCAGCCTGCTGCAGTAAGAAAGAAGAAAATATGTTAGATTATTATGCTGAAGGGATGAGGTTTCCATGAGATACCATATTTTCTTAGGTGTTGGGTGCCATCAGTAATAGATTTGATCTAGGTTTGAGGCGTAATAGTAATTACTAACCTGAGGCAGACCAACTCCACCCTGGATATGGTGTCTAGTCAATATGTAGATAGCACATCTGGGTGGTCTCGAATCCCATACAAATTTTAATAGTTTCTCTGAACTGAGGCAACGAAAGTTTGGGGAATAGGAACAATCAATGTGCGGAATAAGTAGAGGAGCTTGGGGAGAGCAATCATTTTAATGGTGGCAATTCTTCATAACTTGGAAAGGCCTGCACAGCGCAGCGAGCATAAAAGGAGGTGTAAACTCCGAGAGAAGGCATGGTAATTTAAGTCAGCTGGCTTACAGTAGGGGCTAGTTGGATTCCCAGGTAGGGGATGGTAGCTGTTGCCCACACATATGGTAGGTTAGTCTTTATTTGGGTTATCGTCTTTGAAGGGAGGCATAGGGATTTCGAGGCATTAAGCTTGAAATATGACACAGAGCTAAATTGATGGCTTAAATAGATTTCCTGAATTGTCTGCAGCATCTGCGAGGGATTGGTCTCATATCATCAGCAAAAAGGCTAACTTTGTGATCAACTCCATTGCATTGAATAGCAGAGATACATGGGTCTGATCTGATCTTAGCGGCCAGAGGTTCCATCAATAGAGCAAAAATGATTGGGGAAAGAAGGCAGCCCTGCTGCGTACCATTAGTGATCTCAAATGGAGTAGATAGGGCTCCTTCCGTGAGTATGCTAGCTGATGGGTTAGAATATAGGGAGAGGATCACTGTCTGAATCCATCCAGTAATACTAAATTTGGTAAGTAGAAATTTCCAATAGACCCTGTCAAATGCCTTCTCTGCATCTAGGTACAGTAGCATAGAAGGCGTTTGTTTACAGATAGTATGGTAGATGAGGTTGAGAACCCATCTGGTAGCATCTGGGGCTTGTCTGCCAGGACTAAACCTGACTTGGTTGGGATGTACTAAAGAATGGATGTACACCATTAATCGATTGGTAATTACTTTAGCTAACAGCTTAACGTCTGTGTTCAGGATTGAGATTGGTCTGTAGTTTGAGGTTGAAGTGGGGTCTTTCTCAGGCTTAAGGATAGTAGTTATTGTTGAACGTAGCATATCAGTAGGAAGAGAGCCAGAGGATCCTGCAGCGTCGAAGAGGTCAGTCTGTTTCGGGGCTAAAATGTCAGCAAATGTTTTCTAAAATGAATTTGAAAACCCATCTTCTCCAGGTTATTTGTGTAGAGGAAGTGCTTTGATTGCACAGAGAATTTCTTCCATAGAGAAAGGTTGGGATAAGGATTCTAGATGGGACATTGAGGGCAAGTCAATGGAGGCTAAGAAGCATTGGATGAGGGCATCAGTGAGTTGGAGAGTGAGAGTGTAATTTTTAAGGTTGTAAAAAGATGCATAATAGTCGCTTAATGCATTAGCGCTGTCTTGTGGGTTGATTAAGAGTCGTTTCTAAGTGGGCTGGTGTAGGGAGATAATCTCCCAAGTGCTGTGTTTTACCTGCTGGGCCAAGAGGGCCACTGCCTTGTCGCCCGGGGCATACAAATTTGCTTTAATACATTTAAGGTTGCATTCATATTTGTATAGTAACAGAGAACAGGGATTTTGCCTCAGCTCCAATAAGTCAATGGCCAGCGTAGGAGAGGGAGATGTTTTATTTTGTTTTTCAAGTTGGGCAATTTGGAGGATGACCTCATCAATCTGCTTGATCCTCTGGCGTTTAGCTCTCCCACCCAATTTTATAAAGATCCCACATATGTAGGCTTTTTAAGTTGACCAAAGCGTAAACCTGTCAGTACTATGTTAGTAATTATGTTCAAAGAAGGCTTGATGTTCAGTTGCAATGTTGGATTGTGGCATTTGCCAATAGGGAGGAGTCGCGTTGCCAGATTCTCAGCGGCCCCAGTCGTTGTTCCCCCAGGGTGATGGAGACAGAGGCATGGTCAGACCATGATATGATTCCAATTTCTATTTGCACAATGTTCTGGAAAGTCTATATGTCGACAAGAAAGAGGTCAATGCATGAGTAGGGATACTTGGGATGGAGAAAACTAGATGTAGTCATGCTCCGATCTATGCTGTCATCTCCATACATCAAATCACTCAGATGCTTGTAGAAAATGATTCAAGGCAGGTCGGCTGTGAAGGTGTTTTGTAGAGGTATCCATGGAAGGATCACCAACTATGTTAAAATCTCCACCCATGGTTATGCTGCCCTTCTTTAGAATTTTCTTTTGCAGATGTTTGTAAAATCGCAGCTGCTTGGTGTTGGGGTCATACACATTAACTAGGGTGTAGGTGGTCTGGGTGATGGTACAAATAAGTATAAGTAGCAGCCTCACGGATCAGCATGGATGAAGTGGAGTTGAACTGAAGAGTGTCTCTAATCGTCGTTAGAACTCCATTCTTCTTCTTGAGGCCAGAGGCAAGGAAAATGTGGTCATATCCCTTGAGTCTGATTGTAGGGATTTTGGACAAGGCAAAGTGCGTTTCCTGCATGAAGATAATATTAGCAGGTTGCTTAGTAGCTTCCATTTGGAGGGTCACTCTATTCTGTTGGCATTCAAAGATACAATCTTGAATGGCATGGTTTTGCAGTGAGAGTACACACTTAGTGGTGAACAGCTGTTGTGAGTCTGCAAGTAAGAGGCTCGCTAGGGTGGTCCACTGATAATGTTATACAGAAAGGAGGAACTGTTGTGAACTGATAGTCCAAACAGGTTCAACTTGCAGATAAAACAAAAATTGAGGGGTTGGTGTAGTATCTGTGAGAGGTTACGTAAAAAGGGAACCCATGAACAATATGGGTTCAATGTGCAGTATTCTCCAACAATTTACGGTAAACTTGGGACTGGTAGAGCAAAGGCTTTGAAGAGGCCGCTTAGACCCAGCATATTGGCTAATTGAGTTCTGAAGGGTGACCAGGGTTTGTCAGGTGTCCTGGAGGGACCCTTTAGCTTCTATTTGAGATGGAAAAGGGGTAGTTGGCACTGGAACTTCCTCTAGGATGAGGTGCCAAGAACAACATAGTTGGAGGCCACCAGGCAGTGTCTGCACAGCATGGGTTTTACCTTGATGCATAATAATCAACTTGGTAGGAAACCCCTATTTGTAAGGTATGCAGTGATTCTAACATGATTTTGTAATGATGGTCAGTTGCCAATAATTGTCCATAGTCCATGGTTAAGATCTGCATAAAGAGCAACTGTGGTGAAATATGATCGTGTTGCAAGCATGTTTTGAGGCTTGCATCACTTTCTCCTTTGTGCTAAAGAAATGGATCTGTCAGATTTGCTTCGGGGAGATGGGGTGGCTTTGGAGCCTGTGGGTTCTGTCTATATGTAGAGCTCTGTCATTCAGGTCAGATACAAGAGAGTGCATCAGAAATTGTAGGTATCGGGTTGCTGTACTGATTCCGGAATATTGCTTTATATTGTTCCAGCGAGACCGGTCTACAAGACCCAAAAGTTTTAGTCTAATTAGCTGTAATTTGTCCTCATGCTTCGTGTACACATCCACTAAATCATTATGAGCTGTGAATAGGTCTGAGATTTTGGATTCCACATGGTGAAGTCGCTGGTCTTGTTGCTGCACTACGATAGCCAGGGAGGCTACTGAAAGATCTGAGTAGAAAGTGTGCCTTAGGGAAATCAGCATGTTTTTCAATTCTGTTCCAATATAGGCTGGTCAGAGGCAGGGAAGGAGTATATAGAAGATGGCTGCTATGGTCAGGGAGAGGGAGTGTAATTACAGCAGTGTGAGCCTGTACATGAGCGGCTTCATACCACCTGGGATTGGACTTAACTAAGCTGGCTGTAGAGGGTGAGCACAGTCGAGAGTACTCACTAGCAGCTGCTGCAGGAGAGGAGAAGCCTGTATTCTGGATCCTGTTGTGGCCGGCATAAGGGGAGAGAAGCTGAGCAGTATATCTGTGTAAACTGCCAGCGCCATCTTGGCTGCAGCCCACTCCCGCTGGGGGGAAGAAATTTGTGAAATTCTGTGGGAGCTTCAGATTCTTTACTCAGAGATGGCTGAGTGTCTGAGGATGTGGGATGGGTGATTTTCACCCTTCTTGAGTGGCTGTGGAGCCACTATTTGTTGGGGGAAATACGGAGCAGGGAGATTAAGCTGCCTCCGCTATGTCGGCAAGCCGTGCCCCCTATAATTCTACTTTAATTGTAAACTTAAGACCTGTATAGTATTTTGGCTGCCTATGGGTACCAAAGTCTGTCACCATTTCACAGGACAGAGACTCTTTCACAGGAGTTCTGGCAAAGCCCTTCAGGCATGTTGTGGTGTCTCTGCCTCAGTCTTTTCCTGCTTTGAGAGGAATCAATCCAGCACCATCTAGGTATACCCAATGCATATATGAGTTCTCTTTGTGGCACTGGGTCATGTTATATATGACTGCTATCACTGCTAAATATGACTGATTATTGAGACTGCTATATTTTTGGTAAATGTCCTCTACTGCCATATCCTTTCAAAATTATCTATATACAGTAATTGGTGATTGATTCATAATAGACATGTACAGAACAAAAACTCATTTTTTATTTTTTTTTATTCATTATTTACATAAGTTTGTTTAGTTAAATTTGTTTAATTTGTTTATTTGGTTTTCGGAATTCATTATTCGTATTCAAATCAATTTAAATTTTTTAATTGAATTGAATTCAAATCGATTCGAAAAGTTTTCAAATCTATTTTGAATAGTTTTAGAATTCAAAAAGTTTTCAATTTCTAAAAGTTTTCAAATTCGAATAGTTTTCCAATTTCCAAAGAGAATAAAATAGAATAGAAAATAAAGGAATAGAATAGAAAAAACATATAATAGAATAGAAAACAATATAACAGAAAATAAAATAATATAATAGAGTAAAACAGAGCAAAATAGGATAGGAAATAAAAGAACAGAATATAATGGAATAGAATAGAAAGGAATAGAATAAAAAAAAAGAATAGAATAAAAAAATAATAAAATTAAATAGAAAGATTATAACCATCTTCTGACATTTGAATAGAATAGAAAGATAAAGAATAGGCTTTAGTGATCAAAAGATTAAATTATCTTTTATGACTTTGGCCTGTGTCTGTGGCTAGTCTGGTTTACTGACCACCTCCCCTCCCATATTAAAGTGTCTCAAATCAGATTCTAATTTGATTGACAAACACTTGCCCTTTCAATGTCCCTATACATTTAGAATGGCTTATGGTGATGTCGCAGACAGGGGTCAGTTGTAGGCAGCATGTCTTTTTCCTGAGTGTCTCTTTTACGAGTGTTGTTGCGGTTTTCACAGCACAGTTTAACAAAAGCAGGATAACCAAAGCTATATGAAGACAGAACAAGAACTCTGCTCCACTCTTGAAAGACAGCAAGAAAACAAACATTTACTATTTACTGTATTTATCGGCGTATAACACACGCTGGTGTATAACACGCACCCCAAGTTTAGAAGGGATTTTTAAGGAAAAAAACTTTTAGGAGGGAAGTTTAAGGAGAAAAACTTACATTTAAATGCCCATCAATGCAGCCTTATCAGTGTCCGTCTGCAGCCTTGTCCATCATTGCAGCCTTGCCCAGTGTCCATCTGCAGCCTTACCCAGTGTCTTTGCAGCCTTGTGTCTTTGCAGCCTTGTGTCTTTGCAGCCTTGTGTCTTTGCAGCCTTGTGTCATTGCAGCCTTGTGTCATTGCAGCCTTGTGTCTGTGCAGGCTTGCCCAGCCTCATTTCAGGCTATTTAAAATCGGAGCCGATCTCCGCTGACTGTGAGCCGAGAGGAGCGATGCCGCCGACATACACAAAGCCAAGTGTACTCGGCTAGGCTCGGCTCCTTTCAGCTCCTCGCCCAGTCCCGCCCCTATGATGGACATAATCACAGGTCCAATGGCGGGACTGGACGTGACTGCCAGTGGAGCCTAGAGGAGCCGAGCCTAGTCGGCTATGTGTATATCAGCGGCACTCGCTCCACTCACAATCAGTGGAGATCGACGGGGATCAGCGTATAACACGCACCCGCGTTTTTCCCCTGATTTTAAGGGGAAAAAAGTTGCGCGTTATATGCCGATAAATATGGTAATTTCTTTTGAAATTCTGATAATCGTCTGATTACCACTCTCTTTCCACTAACATGCTCCCTCTAATCTTCCTTCTCACATTGGTGCTCTCTGTCCTCAAATTGTCCTTACTCTACCCCTCCTCTCTACCACACAGCCTACACATATCACCCTGAGTCCTACTCTCTCCCTACGCACATATCGCCTCCTGCAAATACTGAACCCACATGCTGATCTAAACACCAAGGCAGTGAAACATGTGATAGACCCCGCTTCCATCTTTCTCTCCTCACCCTCCTTCTTCACCTAATCTCTGAGGTCCTCCATTTTCTAACTATTAACCCCATATCCTTTGCCAACAGCCGCAATCCATGAAGTTTAATTTATATTCCCCTGCTTCCAAAACCAAGGCCCCCTTCTCATGTGCCCTCTGGAATACCTCCTTAATCTGTAACAAGCTCATCTCTGTGCATGACCTTTTTATCTCCCATTGTTTTAACATACTTTTCGTAACTGAAACCTGGCTTTAAGATTTTGTTTCTGTGGGGGGCGGAGCCGGCGGCCAGAGCGCATGGACGGCTGAGGAGAGCGCTCTGTCACAGCGGATTCAATAAAGCGGCTCACAGCGAGTAAACAGCCCGGATTTTTTGCCCACATGCCAGGGGAACACTCAAGGAGTACTCCGGTACCCATGGCTAAGAGGAAGGAACGCGAGGGACCGCGGAAACTCACCGAATTCTTCCCTCCGGCGGCCGGTGTAATAATCCAAGATGGCGCCCGCGGGGACCGCCAGGCCGCGGCCTATGCATCTCAATCAGGCCAGAATCATCCCAGCCAGCAGCCATCCGAGGGTGAGTCACATTCTGCTCTGATCCCACTACCTGCATCCCCCTTTGTGAGCCCTGTAAAGCAGAAAAGGAAGCTAGGCAATGACACTGACACAGCAGGCCCACATGAGGACTCTATGGAGGAATCTGCCTCATATGCACAACAGCTAGACGCTTTCCCCACCTCTGGCCAGCCTATTGTAGATACCACCCTGAAGGAAATGCTGCAAACACTTAGGGGGGCCCTCCAGCAAGATATGGTAGCATTTATGCACACCACTAAAGCAGATATATCAGCACTCAGCAATAGAGTGACATATGTGGAACACAAAATGGAAGATTTCACCATTGCACATAATGAAATTGTGGATGCCCACTTCAGTGTTGAGGATGAACTTAAAGCGATGCGCCTCAAAATGGCCGACATCGAGGACAGAGCACGCAGGAACAATGTTAAATTCAGGGGGGTCCCCGAAACAGTTAAACCGGCTGATTTGACTGCGTATATTCAAAAGCTAATGATCACGGCCCTCCCCACCCTAGGGCCTGCGGATGTTATCATTGACAGAGCACACAGACTGCCAAAACCCTCCTTCCTGTCCGAACAGGTCCCCAGGGATGTCATTGCCAGAATTCATTTTTACCACGTGAAAGATCAACTTATGCGCTACTCCAGGCAACACCCTTCCCTGCCTGACCCCTTCACTGGCATTGCATTGTACGCTGACCTGTCACAAGCCACACTGACGGCCAGACACAACCTGGTCCCAATTACTAAAATTCTGCGAAACCACAAAATTCTGTACAAGTGGGGCTTCCCTGCCAAATTGATGCTTGACTGGAATAATCATCCCTATGTCATTTCTTCTCTTGAGAAAGGATTGGAACTGCTGCGACAATGGCACCTACTCCCTGCGGATGCAGAAGCTGCGGACCCTGACCCTCGCCAGAACCGACGCACCCACCAGCACCAGGACAGAAGACACAGATGAGTAAATGACATTACCATAATTCTATCAGTACCTATTGTACCTCAGAAGTAAAATATCCCTCTGCTCTCCCCTGGCGCCCTTACCCTAACTATATTCGCAGGCTGAAACTGATTTCACCTGCAGGATGAATCACATATCCTGCTCTCCACATGACCGGCAATGGTCTAGTTCTGTTTTTCTTTGGTTTTGTTTGGTTTTTGTTTCTAACCCACTGTCAGTTCAGGCAGTCACCCAGCCCTTAGTACACCTACCAAGAAATTCTTCTTACCTCAAGGATCTTTCCAACCTCTCCACTAGATGGCAGCACACAACGTCTCTACCGAAAGAACATGAATGTTAAAATCCTGTCACACAATGTGAGGGGCCTCAACAGCCCTTACAAGAGAAGGGCGCTCTGGAAGTCCGCACTGGACAAGGACTGTGACATAATCTGTGCACAAGAGACCCATTTCACCAAAAACAACCCACCCAAATGTACTCACAAGAAGTTCCCATATATTTTCCATGCGAATGATGACGCCAAGAAAAATGGTGTAATGATTGCTATTAGAGACTCTGTAACCTCTACACAATATCACGTGGTCGGACCATGCTCCAATAACACTTGAGATTCTGGATACCAATAAAATGCACCATAGACCTCTGTGGCGCAATAATACCTTCCTCCTGTCTCACCCCCAACTTCGGGACGAGATCGAAGGGAAATTAAAAGAATTTTTTCAATTCAACAATGACAGTGACTGCTCCCCTTCCACGACGTGGTGCGCTCACAAAGCGTACTCTAGGGGCGCTCTAATTCAGATAGCCTCTAGGGAACGCAAAAAGAAACTCCTTCGCATGACTCAACTCCACAAGTCCATAGCAGACCTGGAATTATTACATAAAAATCCCACTACTGCCACCCCAGGCATCCTCCAACAACTCACACAATGCCGTGAAGACCTAAGACAGGAACTTAAAAAAGACCAAGATATACTATATAAACGTATGAAAGTAACCTTCTACTCGCAGAATAACAGAGCAGGCAAAATCCTAGCTTCCCAATTAAAAAAAAGACAAGCCAAAAGCAATCTCACACAACTCCAACACCACAGATCCCACACAATATCCTACAACCCCAAAGACATCGCAAATACCTTTAAAGACTACTATGACTCCCTCTACAACCTCAGACATGACACGTCCACTCACCAACCTTCAGGAGACGAAATTGACGAATTTCTCAATGAAGTGAACTTACCCTCTGTAGATGCTACCACACTCCACCACCTTAATTCCCCCATTACTTGCGAGGAGGTGATCTCTGTGATCAAATCCCTTCCCATGCACAAATCCCCAGGGGCTGACGGTTTCTCAGCTGAATACTATAAGGCTTTCTCCCCGCTCTTAGCACCAAAACTAGTGAACGTATATAACCAGGCGATTACATCAGGCTCACTCCCCGAAGAAATGCTGCAAGCTATAATAGTAACCATACCGAAACCAGGCAAGGACCCATCCCACCCCCAAAATTTTAGGCCAATATCCCTATTGAACTCAGACCTAAAAATTTTTGCTAAAGTACTGGCCAACAGATTAATGTTGGTCACCCCCAATCTACTTGGACTGGACCAAGTAGGCTTTGTAAAAGGCAGACAAGCACCAGATGGAACCAGAAGAATGCTAAATCTATTGCGTTTCACGGAAGTTACCAATACCCCTAGCGCATTCCTAGCCTTAGATGCTGAAAAGGCATTTGATAGGGTTAACTGGCTATACCTATCAAAAACCTTACAGAAATTCGGACTATCAGGTCATATTCACTCTGCAATAATGTCACTCTACTCACACCCCTCAGCTAGAGTTTTCAATTCTGGAATGCTATCTGACAAATTCCCACTATCAAACGGTACGCGTCAAGGGTGCCCGTTGTCACCAATCCTTTTCTCCCTCGTTATAGAACCCCTAGCGGAGCGCATTCGCTCCTCAGAATCGGTATTCGGAATTGAAGTAGAGAGAGAAACCCATAAAATAGGATTATTTGCTGATGACATTATTCTCACAATTACAAAACCAGAAATCTCTATCGCAACAATAAGCAAAATATTACATGACTTTGGGTACATATCTTACTATAAAGTCAATACTGGTAAATGCTTTGCACTGACACAGAATCTATCATTGCTGACCAAAACGAGACTGAAGCAAATTTTCCCATGCAACTGGGACTCACCTTCTATCACTTATCTTGGGGTGCAGCTATCCTCCTCATCAGCGAACACTTACACCCATAACTTCCCTCCATTGCTTATTAAAGTAACAGAAGAAATGAAGAATATCGCCAAACTCCAACTTTCCTGGCTGGGGAGAATTGCTGCATACCAAATGCAAATAATGCCTAAACTAATATATCATTTCAGAACTCTACCTATCCCCATCCCTCAAACTTTCTTTACGCAACTATCTAAACACCTTAACACTTTCATCTGGTCGGGGAAAAAACCACGCATAGCATTATCCCAACTTTACAAGCCTAAACACTTAGGAGGGGTGGGCCTGCCAAATGCCTACTCCTACTACCGAGCTGCGATACTGGACCAAATGAAATATTGGTTCTCATCCCAATCGAATAACAGATGGTCGAACCTGGAGTGTACAATTACCCCGGGACATGATCTCCCAGCCCTTGCAATGGCATCCAGTATTCACTTCAAGCCTAAAATACCACCGTACCCCACTATCCAAGCCACGGTTGCAGCCTGGTCAGATCTTACACGACAAAAGTTCACCGACACCCCACTCAAAAGTATGCAGACCCCCCTGGCATCATACCAATATCTCATACCACATATCTCCACAGTGGACTGGAAGAAAAAGGGGATTAATTTCCCCTCCCAACTGGAGTCTAGCACCCCACTGGACGATTACAGAATATACCAATTGAAACACTACTCAGCTTCTCACAGAGGTCAATCGATAGAAATTCCCCAATCACTATGGGACTTTTTAATCAGTAAACCTTCAGTTAAAAAGAAAGGGATCTCACTATTTTATAAACAATCTCAACCACTATATCTTAATTATAAAACGAACAATATGACCAAATGGGAACAAGAATTAAAGAAGGTCTTTACACTAGCACAATGGCAACTAGCAATTAAGATAAACAGTAAATCCTCTGCATGTATTGACCACTGGGATAATGCACAAAAAATACTACATAGATGGTATCTCACACCCGCCCGTCTTCACAAGATGGATGCAAATATCACACCTCTCTGTTGGAGAAACTGCCAGAGTCATGGCAATTTACTCCACACCCTTTGGAGCTGTGGAATCATCACACACTTCTGGAAGGAAGTTTCCTCCATCATACAGGATATCACCCATACCACAGCGGACCTTGACCCAGCCCTAGCACTACTTAGCCTTGGCATGGAACAATATCCTCCCACGTTGAGGAAAGTGGTCGCACACATATTGTTTGCAGCCCGCATAGCCCTAGCGAAAGAATGGCGCTCGGCGTCACCACCAGTCCCGGCAATAGTGATCTCACGAGTCAATAGCCAATATACCATGGAAAAACTATTAGCATATAAAGAAGGTAGAGCCCCTACCTTCCACAAATACTGGGAAACATGGAAAATGTCCAAATATGCCTCCTCACATTTGTGAACACCACCAACCCACCTATTTCTACTGAGATAAAATCTTGATAGAGTCCACCTAGTGGAGGTCGTGCAAATCCCCTACAGTAATAATGACAATGTTAGTAGCATCCTTTAAGAGTGTATAAACTACCACTGTTACTGTAGGATTACCCGTGTACTAATACACTTTGCATACTTATCAAAGTTTTCTAAGTTAGTAGTATTTGTTTACATGACTGTAAGCTCTCTATTAGTTAAGCAATACCGTGTGCGACTTCGCTATCTCCCAAGACCCTCAGTAAGGTCTATGGGTGACTGCCCTAGGAAAATAGTCACCATCAGCCTGCTCACAATAGTACCCGCAAGGGGTGACAGGCTGTGCCCAATTGGAGGCCATTAGCTAGGAATGTAAGGCAGTTTGTTGTTGTTTAACAGACGGTTTGATTTTCCTGTATCTACAACTTATCCTGTAACTGCATGTTTACAATGTTCTTTTTATCACATGTAAATTGTAAAACTCAATAAAAATCCTTGGTTAAAAAAAAAAAAAAGATTTTGTTTCTGCTTCACCTGCTGCCCTCTCCTATGGTGGTCTCCACTGGACTCACTCACCTAGAACCAGTGGACAAAAAAGAGGTGGAGTTGGATTCCTTATATCCCCACAGAGCACCTTCCAAATCCATCCTTCCTCTCCCTCTCTATCCTTTCCTTCTTTCAAAATGCACTGTATTTGTCTGTTTTCAACCATTTTTCTGAGAATTGCATTGATCTATCGGCCTTCTGGACCAGTATTGTGCTTTTTTGATGACTTTGCTGCCTGGCTACCTTACTTTCTCTCCTCTGAAATACCCACTATCATTTTTGGTGACTTTAACATCCCTGTTAATGTTAACAACTTGGTTACAGCTCAACTTCTCAACGTAACCTCAACTTTTGACCTAATACAATGGACACTTCCACCCACTCTAATGATCATACCCTCGACCTTGTATTCTCCAATCTCTGCACGCCTGACAATTCCAACAACACTCCCTTTTCCTCTCTCTCTGATCACCACCTATCCCTCCAAGCAGCAAACGATTACTTGTAGAAACCTTCGCCACTTTAACCCTTCTCTTATATATTCTGCTACTGACCACCGCTATGACAAAATCTCTCTCCTCTCCTGTCCTGCCCTGACCTGGCCCCCTCTGTTTACAACAGTTCACTCTCATCCTCACTGGACTCACTTGCTCCCCTAACTACATGCAGAATCATGACCCGTCCGTTACAACCCTGGGAAACCGACAACACCAGAAATCTCAAGAGACATTGCTGTGTTGCTGGAATGACTGTGGCGTAATAAAATCCCTGCAAGACTTCACCCTATATAAATCTGCCCTCCTAAAATACAATCCTGCCTCCTTGCTGCCAAAAAACCTACGTTGTCTCTCCTATTAATACCTAATCATTCAGTCCCCGCTCTTCTCTACCTTTAACTCACTGCTTTTCCCCCCACCCCCTCTACCCACTAACTTACTCACTACCCATGAGATTGCCAACCACTTCAAAGACAGGATTGAGCACATCTCCACTGTACAGACATCTTCCCCACTTAACATGCCTTGTCTAACAGCACAGTCAACACTCTCCTGTTCCCTCACAAACTATAGTCAATAGTATACCACCCTCTTATGCTATTCTATGCTCCCTCGCTAGGGATGAACTTCGAGTTCGAGTCGAACTCATGTTTGACTCGAACATTGCCTGTTTGCCTGTTCACCGAACAGCGAACAATTTGGGGTGTTCTCGACAAATTTGAAAAGCCGCAAAGTGCTAGTTTTAAAGGCTTATATGCAAGTTATTGTCATAAAAAGTGTTTGAGGACCTGGGTCCTGCCCCAGGGGACATGTATCAATGCAAAAAAAACTTTTAAACACGGCCGTTTTTTCAGGAGCAGTGATTTTAATAATTCTTAAAGTGAAACAATAAAAGTGTAATATTCCTTTAAATTTCGTACCTGGGGGTGTGTATAGTATGCCTTTAAAGGGGCGCATGTTTCCCGTGCTTAGAACTGTCCCTGCACAAAGTGTAATTTTTGCAGGAAAATAACTCTTTTAAAATCACTCGTGGCTATAATGAATTGTCGGCTCCCGTAATACAGAGAACAGTCATTGAAAGTCATTGATTAAAAATTTTTTTTTTTTAAATATGCGTGGGGTTCCCCCCAAATTCAATTACCAGGCCCTTCAGGTCTGGTATGGATATTAAGGGGAACCCGGGTCAAATAAAAAAAAATGACGTGGGGTTCCCCCTAAATATCCATACCAGAACCTTTAGGTCTGGTATGGATTTTAAGGGTAACTCCACACCAAATTTAAAAAAAAATGGTGTGGCGTTCCACCCAAAAATAACTACCAGACCCTTTATCTGAGCACGCAACCTGGCAGGATGGCCCCAGGCAGGCCCCTTCTGAACCGTACCAGGCCACATGCCCTCAACATTGAGCGGATGCTTTCGGGGTCTGTGACCCCTCAAAGCACCATGTCCCCATGTTGATGGGGACAAGGGCCTCATCCCCACAACCCTGGCCGGTGGTTGTGGGGGTCTGCAGGCGGGGGCTTATTAGAATCTGGAAGCCCCTTTAACAAGGGGACCCCCAGATCCCGCCCCCCCTGTTCGAAATGGTAAGGGGGTATAAAAGTTCCCCTACCATTTCACAAAGAAAGTGTAAAAAAATGTTAAAAAACACACTGACACCGTTGGGAAAAGTATTTTATAAAAAAAAAAAAAAAAAGATTCCAGCGGTGGTAATCCACTCTTGCTATCCAGCGATGGCTGATCTCTTCTATGGGGTCCAGCGATGGGTGATCTCTTCCGACGACGTCCAGCGCAGCGCATCCTGTCTCCATGGAGACACTGTGGGAATCCCGTCTTAGCTGAGGAGGATCGGTGTCCTGTCGGATTGTGTCCCCCATTGGATACTGTCCGCTGTGTACTGCGCATGCCATGAGTCCAGGTTCAAACCCCACCATCCAAGTGGACATAGAGCTAGAATAAAAAAGAGCCAAGCGCAGCGAGGCCGTGCCCGAAGCGTGGTGAGCAAAGCGAGCCTGCGAGGGGCCCTCTAACTTTGTGTAGCCCTACGTCCACTTGGATGGTGGGGCTTGCACCTCGACTCACGGCGCAGGCGCCGATCATCTTCCGAGATTTTCCGAATCGCTTTGTCCTCCCCGCCCCCCACTGATGCAAGGGGGAAGTCGGGCTTCCCCATTGACGTACGGGTGACCCCGCCCCCCTCTGATGTAACTAAAACCTGTGTTACATCAGAGGGGGGCGGGGTCACCCCGTACATCACTTGGGAAGCCCGGCTTTTCCCTTGTGTCAGAGGGGGCGGGGTCAGGTGACGGTTGGCCCGGTCCTCCTCAGCTAAGACCTGGGATTCCCGCAGTGTCTCCGTGGAGAAACCCAGGCTTCCCCAGTGATGTACGGGTCACCCCGCCCCCCTCTGATGCAAGGGAAAAGCCAGTAAAGTAACATAAATTTCTGTTACATCAGAGGGGGGGGGGTCACCCGTACGTCACTGGGGAAGCCCGACCTCACCTTGCGTCAGAGGGGGGGGTCAGGTGATGGGTGGCCCAGTCCTCCTCAGCTAAGATGGGATTCCCGCAGTGTCTTTGTGGAGACAGGATGCGCTGCGCTGGACGTCGTCGGAAGAGATCAGCCATCAATGGACCCCGGAGAAGAGATCAGCCATCACTGGATAGCAAGAGTGGATTACCACCGCTGGAAATTTTTTTTTATTTTTTTATTTTTAATAAAGGACTTTTCCCAACAGTGTCAGTGTGTTTTTTTAACATTTGTTTACACTTTCTTTGTGAAATGGTAGGGGTACTTTTGTACCCCCTTACCATTTCAAACAGGGGGGCGGGATCTGGGGGTCCCCTTGTTAAAGGGGGGTTCCAGATTCTGATAAGCCCCCCGCCTGCAGACCCCCACAACCACCGGCCAGGGTTGTGGGGATGAGGCCCTTGTCCCCATCAACATGGGGACATGGTGCTTTGAGGGGTCACGGACTCCCAAAGCATCCTCCCAATGTTGAGGGCATGTGGCCTGGTATGGTTCAGGAGGAGGGGGGTGCTCTCTTGACCCCCCCCTCTTTTCCTGCGGCCTGCCAGTTTGCGTGCTTGGATAAAGGGTCTGGTATGGATTTTTGGGTGGAACTCCACGCCATTTTTTTTTAATTGGCATGGAGTTCCCCTTAAAATCCATACCAGACCTCAAGGGTCTGGTATGGATATTTAGGGGGAACCCCATGTCATTTTTTTTAAATTTGACCTGGGGTTCCCCTTAATATCCATACCAGACCTGAAGGGCTGGTAATTGAATTTGGGGGGAACCCCACGCATATATATATATTTTTTTTTAATCAATGACTTTCAATGACTGTTTTGTATTACGGGAGCCGACAATTCATTATAGCCACGAGTGATTTTAAAAGACTTTTTTTCCTGCAAAAATTGACACTTTGTGCAGGGACAGTTCTAAGCACGGGAAACATGCGCCCCTTTACAGGCATACTATACACACCCCAGGTACGAAATTTAAGGAATATTACACGTTTTTTTTGCATTGATACATGTCCCCTTGGGGCAGGACCCAGGTCCCCAAACACTTTTTATGACAATAACTTGCATATAAGCCTTTAAAATGATCACTTTTGATTTTGAAAGTTCGAGTCCCATAGACTTTAATAGGGTTCTAAAGTTCACACAAACTTTAGGTCTGTTCTGGTGCGAACCGATCAGGGGGGTTTTCGGCTCATCCCTATCCCTCGCTCACATCTTTAACTTCTCCCCCTTTATTGGCACCTTCCCCTCTAAAGCATGCACAGATCACTCCCATACTTAAAAAGCCCTCATTGGACCTCACCAACCTTAACAACCTAAGACCCATCTCATTGCTCCCGTTCACCTCTTAACTTCTAAAATGCTTAGTCTACAATCATCTGAGCTCTTACCTCATAGAAATCAACCTTCTTGACCCCTTACAGTCTGGCTTCCACTCGCAGCTCTCTACAGAAACTGCTCTGCTAAAGCTTACTAACAATTTACTAACTGTTAAAAGCAATGGCCACTTTTCCATACTCCTACTACTTGACCTCTTCGTGGCCTTCAATACTGTTGACCACCCACTTCTTCTCAATAAACTCTTTTCATTTGGCCTCCAAGCTTCTGCTCTATCCTGGTTCTCCTCCTACCTATCACATCGCTCCTTCAGTGTTACCTACAAATCTGTCTCTTTCTCTCCACTTCCTCTTTCTGTAAGGGCCCCCCAAGGCTTGGTTCTTGGACCCCTTCTCTTCTATAGCTACACCTCCTCCCTTGGGCACTTGATAACCTCCCACGGCTTTCAATACCATCTCTATGCTGATGACACCCAAATCTACCTGTCTACTCCTTAACTCACTCCTTCAGTCTCCTCTTGCATTACTAACTTACTAACTGATATATCAGCATGGATGTCAGATCACTTCCTTAAAATGAATCTCTCTAAAACAGAGTTGATAATTGTAACAAGCCCCTGCTCGCTCGGTTCCACTCTCCCGACACTCCTCTGCGGCTATTAAATCAGATTGCAGATCGCAACGTTCAATGGTTCGGTATTCTGATGCTCCGGGATTCGAACTACAGCTATGTGCCGTTCGAATCCAGTTGTGATAGCTCAGAACAAACACGAGGCAGGCTGTATGTAAGTTCAAACAGGAATCTCACTTTTATTGGATGCACACAACACACTTTTATACATAGTAGTTTGAACACCCCGCCCCCAACAACCACTTTCCTATTGGTCAATTGTAAAATACTCTGTAGTCCTCAATTAGGTCCACTTGGCCATGCAAATGAGGACTTGAAACAGGGTCAGCAGGGATTGGTCCAATAGCTTGAATAGGAGGACTGATATGTGTAATGACACAGAAAAGCCCCAGGGGGTAATTAAAGTACATAAACAAATGGTCAAACACAGAACAATGCATTCCTTTCAGACCACAGAGCCGTCTGAAGGGGGTTAGCCTTAAGACAGGGCGGAAGAGCCCCCACCGTGTAATAGAATCAAAGGAGAAATACTTCAGTATTCTGAGGGTTCATGACAATAATATCCCCCCCCCCGCCCGTGCCCCCCCCCCTCCCCCCTCTATGACTTTTCCATCAACGTCAATAATGCAACCATCAATCCCTCCCTTCACACAAGGGTACTAGGTGTAATCCTAGTCTCTGACCTGTCCTTTCAGCCCCAAATCCAATCGTTGTCAAAAGATTTAGATTTTACCTCCGTGACATCTCTAAAATTCACCCCTTTTTAACTAATGAAACCACCAAGCTACTCATTTACTTGCATATTATCTCTCACCTTGACTATTGCAACTCCCTTCTCATAGGCCTATCTCTCTATAGGCTATCCCCTCTTTAGTCTACCATGAATACTGCTGCCAGACTCACCTACCTTATCAACCGCTCAGTTTTTGCCTCCCCTCTCCACCAATCTCTACACAATCTCACAGTGAATAAAATTCAAAATACTAACAACAACATAGAAAGCCATTCACAACTCTGCTCCGAACTACTTTACTAATCTTGTCTCCAAATATCACCTAAACTGTCCTCTCCGCTCCTCTCAAGACCTCCTGATCTCAAGCTGCCTTGTCTCCTCCTCCCATACGCATCTTCAGGACTTCTTCAGAGCCTCTCCCATCCTCTGGAACTCTCTACCTCAATCTATCTGGCTATCTCTTAGTCTGGCTGTCTTTAGGAAGTCCTTGAAAACGTATCTCTTCAGGGAAACCTATTATGCCTCCAACTAATCTTTTATAGCTTTCTTCAGCTCATCCCACACAGTACAACCTTTTTGTACCATTTGCCTTACCCTATTAGATTGTAAGCTTTTATATTGTAAAGCGCTGCATAACCTGGTGTTATATAAATCCTGTATAATGATAATGTCAGATCATCAAAATAGCTCCCAAGGCTTGCTGCAGTGCACGATCAAAGAAAGAGGTTGTAATCGTCAAGCACAGGATGCAATAGATGGCTGATTGAAGACTTAGCTCATGCATCTGGTCACATCAATGTCCTAGGCACATCCCTTCTGTTTATATTTCTTATGGAAAACGACATCACTGATGAAAGAAAACTATGGACATGTATGCATGAATTTGTATCTTTATCGTGATTCCTTTTGGAATTCACATACATAACAAACTAAATTAAATACATAATTGCATTTGAATTGCCTCAAAGTACATGAGTGTGTGTGAATTTGAGTGTGAATATTTTTATTGTTTTGGTGTTTAGTTAATCATTGTCTTAGGTGGCAAACACTGTAAATACTACACACACAATCCTTTTCTCTCTGTTTTCATATATTTTTTGGCCTTGTTTATAAAGTAGAGCACTTTCCCAATGTGTCCTCCTGTCTTATATACAGTGGTGTGAAAAAGTGTTTGCCCCCTTTCCTCATTTCCTGTTCCTTTGCATGTTTTCACACTTAAGTGTTTCGGAACATCAAACCAATTTAAACAATAGTAAACACAAAATGCAATTTGTAGGTGTTTATTATTAAAGGTGAAAAAAAATCCATCATGGCCCTGTGTGAAAAAAGTGATTGCCCCCTAAACCAAGCGTTTTGCGATAACGTGCAATGAGGCTTTTACAGCGTCCTGGAGGAATCTTTGAAGCATTGTCCTAATTCAGTCAGGACTTTGGCTAGGCCACTCCAAAGTCTTCATTTTGTTTTTCTTCAGCTGGTGTGTTTAGGATCATTGTCCTGCTGCAGAACCCAAGTTCGTTTCAGCTTGAGTACACTTGGTAGACAGCAGAATTCATAGTTACTGTTGGTATAATGTTCTTTTTCTGAAATGCAGTGTTCCTTCTACGCCAGATATACTTGGACACACACCTTCCAAAGAGTTCCACTTTTGTCTCATCGGTCCACAGAATGTTGTCCCAAAAGTCTGGGGATCATCAAGATGTGTTGTGGAGAAATTGTTCTTTTTGCTCAGCAGTGGTTTTCTCCTTGGAACTCTGCATGCAGGCCATTTTTGCCCAGTCTTTTCCTGATGGTGGAGGCATGAACGCTGACCTTAACTGAGGCAAGTGAGGCCTGCAGTTCCTTGGACGTTGTTGTGGGGTCTTTTGTGACCTCTTGGATGAGTCGTCGCTGCGCTCTGGGGTAATTTTGGGCGGCCGGCCACTTATGGGAAGGTTCACCACTGTTCCATGTCTTCACCATTTGTGGATAATGGCTCTCACTGTGGTTCGCTGGATTCCCAAAGCTTTGGAAATGGCTTTATAGCCCTTTCCAGACTGATAGATCTCAATTACTTTCTTTCTCAATTGTTCCTGAATTTATTTGGGTCTCGGCATGATGTGTAGCTTTTAAGGATCTTCTGGTGGACCTTACTGTGTCAATCAGCTCCTATTTAAGTGATGCCTTGATTGTGAACAGGTGGGCAATAATCAGGCCTGGGTGTGGCTAGAGAAATTGAACTCAGGTGTGGACAACCACAGTTATAGTATCTTTTAACAAGGGGGGCAATCACTTTTTCACACAGGGCCATGATGGTTTGGATTTTTCTTCACCTTTAATAATAAACACCTTCATTTACAAATTGCATTTTTGTTTACTTGTGTTGTCCTTGACTTTGTTTAAATTGGTTTGATGTTCCGAAACACTTAAGTGTGACAAACATGCAAAGGAACAGGAAATGAGGAGCAAACACTTTTTCACACCACTGTACACGCTTATGTAGGTGTGTATACATGTAGGCTGATGCACTACACTCAGGGCCTATCCACGCAAAAACCTTTTTCCCCTCTTACCTTTTTTTCCCCTTTTCTTTTCCTAATGCACCCCACCCTTCTTCCACCTTCCCATCTCCTGGCTCAGTTCAGGGTTCAGTGTAGCCAATAAAGCGAGGGGTACTTGACCCCAGGCAAAAGCATGGGCCAGAAGGTTCAGAGTTATTTAGTTAGATAAACTCTTTTCTTTTCCTGTCCTTTCCTTTACTTTCCCTACTTCCCTTCCATAACCTGATTATACTCTACCAAGTTTCTCTCCCTTCCCTCTTCTTCTCTTCTTCTTCTACTCCCTTTTTTCTCTTTTATCTGCATGACACTACACTATTACAGCAGAGACTGTCAGGAGACTATCAGGAGTATCCTCGGTTTCTTGCCCCTACCTCTTTTATTGGGTGGACTTCAGTACCACCAGAAAAATTTTACTTGAGTATATTATTGCTCACGCCTAACCCAATGATAATTCATATGTGTAAGTTTTGTGTCTGTTTATTTTGCCACAGTTAAAACATGACCGTTTTATTTGTATATACATGCTTACACATACTGTCCATGTTATGTTATTTTCTGACGTGTGGAGATGTGTTTATATTATTATTAAAAATCAAAACTAAATAAAAAAAATTTTTTAAACAAAAAGGCTGATATTTCAATATTGTATACCAAACCACAGGGCAAACAGTATTAAAGTTCCAATGTGCTTGCACCAAACAATTAAAGTGCCAGAATTGCATATGCATAGAATATATAGTCCAGCATTGTATATCTCAAACAAATAATTATAGTCCAAAAACAATATATGCAGACTAAAACAAAAGCTTTCTATCAAAATTGCTGTTGTGCAGAAACTCCTAAAGTGCTGTAGTGCTCCAAACAGTCACACAGTGAACTGTGCTCCACACAACCTCCTTGTGATTTTACTCACCAGATGGCATGGACCCCTTGTAAATACTGCATGTGGGTCTATAAGGCTTAAACCGGTGAGCGGGAAAATGTATGCTCTATTTTTTCTTATGCCGTCACCACTCATACATTGATGTTTCCCTTGTGTCATGGATTGTAGACTACCTGACAGGAAGACCATAGTATGTAAATTTGCAAGAATGTGTGTCAGAGAGGGTGAGCAGCAATATTGGGGTTCCACAGGGGACAGTTCTCTTTCCCTTTCTTTTTACTGTCTACACCACTGATTTCAGCTACCAGACAGTCTTGCCATCTTAAAAGTTTTCTGATGACTCTGCGGTAATCGGATGTATCAGGGATGAGGAAGAGACTGAGTATAGGACTGTGGTGAAGAACTTTGTCACATGGTGTTAGGTTAATCATCTGTATCTAAATGTGACAAAGACAAAGGAGCTGGTTGTGGATTTCATAAAGAGGAAGCCACCAGTGACCCCAACCTCTATCCGAGGAGTGGATAAAAAAATAGATCCTGTTCTTTTAAATCATGTTATACAGCATAGTGCTTGTGCTGTGTAATTTGACCCCTTGTATCGCCTAAAATGCCTGGCTGATCCTGCCTGGTTCTGCCCTCCCCGTGTAAACTGACCACAGTTTATCATGGCTGCTGAGCCCTGACACAGTAGTCAGTTTACGTTCCTCCGTCATCCACAGCTCTCCTCTGTCCTCACGCTCTCTCCTCCCAGCCCCTGCCTATCAGCTCTGATCTGCTCACTGGCCCTCCCCTCCTGCTGCTATAATTTATGTGTGGTATTGCTGCAATCTTCTTTGTTATATTAAATGATGTTTCCCAGTGTATTTTTTTAATAATAAGCTGCTATATACCTTATTTTATAGCGCCGCTCTGCGATCACATGACCAGCTGCCTCTCTCCTTCTCTACTCTCCTCCTCCTGGTTGACATCAGTGGGGGATTCTCAGCCCCTCCCACTGTAGCTGTCAGGTCGAGAGAGGCAGCCGGTCACGTGAGCATCGAGTGGCACTATAAAATAAGATATATATAGCGGCTTATTTTTTTTTTAAAACACATACACTGGGGCACATCATTTACTACGGAGTAGTAACGGAGTAGTT
Organism: Lithobates sylvaticus; assembly: GCA_028564925.1. NCBI lineage: Eukaryota > Metazoa > Chordata > Amphibia > Anura > Ranidae > Lithobates > Lithobates sylvaticus. Next base: position 235,646,064 of record CM053029.1, read on the forward strand.
TGTAGCATGGACACTCAGTGGCTTAACAACCACGTTACCTCTTTGTAATCCTTATGCTGCTTGAATTAGTAAATAGATAAGAAAGTATAATATACATAATTGTTTTAAACATTTCTTCAGTTACTCAGGCCTAGGCAAATAATGTTATACAGGGGGGGAGGAGGGGTTTTCTCAGCTTAGCACACCTTCCTGCATGCGTGTCTGAGCTAAAGCAGGTGAATTCCAGGAAATACAGGTGCATTTTTTGTAAATTGTATATTTATTAAATTAAACAAATAATGAATCATATGTATAAAAGAAATTACAATCAATGATATAGCATGAGTCACATGCATAGAACATAAAAAGAAGCAAAAATACAATGCACCTTAGTTGTAGTTGCATGGTACTGCAACTTGGCTGGTTGGGGAGGGGAGAAGGAGGAGAATAGAGGAACGAGAGAGCAGGGGACACAAACATAACATGGTATATCACACAAAAAGGAGTATGGGCTCTCCAGTTCAAATGTTAGTGGAACCCCCAGGGTGCCCGAACGAAAAAAAGAGGACACCCCTCAGGGTTCCCACCTTGGGAATAGGATGGGAAGAGGGAGGGGAGGGGAAAACACCATGGATCTATAAAATGAGGGGGTTAATGGGTCAGGGGGGGGCTCGACTCAATAGTCAGCATAAATATTTAGTGAGGAACAGATCATTTATAGTGTGATGGCTTGACACCAGGGTTGAGCTCCACATGATCCCACATGTACCATATTTTTGAGAATTGAGGGAGGGTATCATGGACTATCGTGGTGAGGTGTTTCATTGTATGGATCTGTTCCAATAGTTGTAAAACCTGTGGGAGTGTAGGCAGAGATGTGGATAGCCACCTTAAAGGTATGGCTCTTCTTGCTGCCAGAAGAACATAGGCAGCCAATCTGTGGGTGTGCTTGGAGATGTCGGGGAATGGCAGGCCCAGCAGGTAAGGAATCGGGTCTGGGGGAAGGTTGATTTCTTTTTTTTTTTTTTAAACATTTTTATTGCCAAATATACAAAGTATAGACAGTTGTACAGTATATCTCAGGAAACATGTATCATCATCACATTATCATCACAGGGATCGCTTTGTTATCGGTTGTATGTTTCCAAAAAAAAAAAGGACAGTCATATATTCAGCGATTTTTTTTTTTTTTTGAAAAGGAAAAACAAATATAAAAAGAACATTGATAACCCCAACTGAACCATAGGAAAACAAATCTCATATAAGGAATATTACCATATTGAGTCATAGTCCCCCGTGCACTTCAACCGACGTTGATCCCAACGTGCATACATAAAGATTCTCCAGGCCATATGATATCACTCAAAGCCCTCTGGGGTCAAATTGTTTGAGAGATGTTTCCCTTAACTATAACCCAGTCATTTGTGCTGTGTGCTGCCGTTTCACTCTCCCCATGATCACCCCCTAGACGTTGTCTATCCTTGTAGACTATATCGTTCATTGAGCATCGGATTGAGCCGTTTCAGTTGCTGCAACCCATTTATTCCATATTTTATGGAACTTCTTCGGACAACCTCTAGTTTCATATGTCATTTTGTATAGGGTAACATTGTTATTAACTAGACCCTTCCAGGCATTCAGGGTGAGACATTCCCTCTTAATCCAATTTAGAACAATCAGTTTCCGTACATAAAAGAATAGTAGTTTCAGTAATATTCTAGTGTTATTGTTCATAACTTCATCTTCTATAATACCTAACAGACCTATAAGGGGGCTACAGATATTAGGTAAATCCAATGTGTCCGCTATGAATTGGGTCACTTGGAAGGTTGATTTCTAGAAGGTCCTGTAGGAAAGCCTGAATGGAGGTCCAGAATGGTTAAATAATAGGGCAATCCCAGAACATGTGGAAATGTGAACCTATGTCGCCAGACATCGCTAGCACATCTGTGAAACCTTAAGGTCATATCTATGTAGGACCTCCGGGGTTCTATAGCAGAAAAACAGTATCTTATAAGCCGTCTCTCTCTGCTTGACACATCTCAATGATTTGAAAACAGCTTCCCATATCCTCTGCCATTGAGGAAGGAGTATGGGCCGCTGGGTGGCCTGAGACCATTTTTGCATATATGAGTGTTGTGTTTCAGTAAGAGGGTGGACATTGTGTAGGAGTTTATAAATGTCTGATATAAGGTGAGTTTGATGTGGACCTTGAGCACATAAAAGTTCAAATGGGGTGGGTTCGTCCAGAGTAAGGATAGGGGACTTATGCCACGTACACACGATCGGAAATGCCGCCAGCAAAACACAGATGAGAGCTTTTTGTCAGAAAATGTGACCGTGTGTATGCTCCATCAGTCTTTTGCTGGCGGAATTCCAGCCAGCAAAAGATTGAGAGCATGTTCATCTGTACAAATTCCGATGTGCAAAATTCCTATGCATGCTTAGAAACAATTAGACGCATGCTTGGAAGCATTAAACTTCATTTTCTCAGCTCGTCGTAGTGTTGTACGTCACTGCGTTCTTGACGGTCGAAAGTTCATAGAACTTTTGTGTGACTGTATGTATGCAAGCCAAGCTTGAGCGGAATTCCGGAATTATGCTCGTGTGTACGGGGCATAATGCTGCGTACACACGAGCGGACTTTCCCGCGGTATTGTCCGCCGGACTAGAGTTCGCCGGAACAGTTTGATCGCGTGTGGGCCTTTGACTGACTTTTTTTCCCAAAAGTCCGGCGGACTAGGTTTTAAGTTTTGTTTTAAAATTGTCCGCTGAACTTGGCAGTCCGGCGGACAATACGGCCGTCTTTATGATGGTCCGGCGGACCAAAAAGGACGCATGCTTAGTAGCAAGTATTTTTCTAGTATTTTTCTTTTTCTAGTCCCGTCGTACGTGCTGTACGTCATCGCGTGAACCGCCAGACTTTTTGCGTGATCGTGTGTGGTCAAGTCCGTTCGCTTTCAAGTCCGGCGAAGCCCCGCTGGAAGGTCCGGCGGTTTTTCCGCCGGACTAGGACCGGCGGACATTCCTGTGGCAAAGTCCGATCATGTGTACGAGGCATTAGAGGAAAAGTACCGTATATACTTGAGTATAAGCCGAGTTTTTCAGAACATTTTTTTGTGCTGAAAGTGCCCCCCTCAGCTTATACTGGAGTCAAGCACTTTTCTGCAGCAGAGAATGACATTTTCCGACCCGAATTTGGGGCCCCGTATCTCGGGGCCACTTGCTAGGAACCCCAAATTTGGTGTGCAAACCCAGTGGAACCAACACTACAACATATCCTAGCACCAAGTGGCCCTGAGATACAGGGCCCCAAATTCGGTCAACTGTGTCCATCTGCAGCAATGTCATTTTGGGACCCTTTGGGCCCAGAGACCCCAAATTTGGCTGCAGATATGGGGCATCTAGGAACCCTTAACTACCAAGTTTGAAGTTCGGAGGACCTATGGCTGCAAATGGGCACAGTCAGGCATGCAAATGGGCACAGTGAGGCTGCAAATGGGCATTGTTGACCCTCTTTTCCACTTACAGTAGCTGCGCATTTCTCACCCTAGGCTTATACTCGAGTCAATACATTTTAACAGTTTTTTGTGGTAAAATGAGGTGCCTCGGCTTATATTCGGGTCGGCATATACTCGAGTATATACTGTACCTTGATAACTTTATTGCATTCTGCTATCATTATTCAAGATGTGTTCTAAATTGTGTTATTACCATTGTGTCCTTTTCATTGCTGTATTGAATATCATTATTAATAATCATGTCTAATGATGTATGTCTGATATAAATGACATTTTTGATACTGTATTGATTGTGTCTATGTTCACCTATTGATTTCTCTTCTTCTTTTTTTGCGCATTGTTATCTCTTTTGCCTAGATGTTTCCTTATGGCCATTGTGCTATGTTGTTTTCTCAGCCCCTTTTTTACATAAGGCTCTGTGGGTTATTTCAGGTGTCATTGCGGTAGCTCTTGTTGCTTTGATTCCCCCACTCGACGCACGGGGGCCACTCGTGCTTTGTATGCACTGGCAGCCTCCTTTTTTACATGGTGTCACGTGACCATTGTTTGTGCGCCGAGGGAGGGTGATGCAGGACGACTCGGCCTGCACGCTGGTCCCGACCCTTTGGCCAGTGTTTTGTCAAGAATAGTTTTGCTATCAAATAGTGTCCGGGGCGTACTGCGCAGTCGCAGCGCTTGCGCAGTACAGATGACAAAGCAATTCGGAAAATCTCAGAATATGAACGGCGCCTGCGCCTTGAGTCGAGGTGCAAGCCCCACCATCCAAGTGGACATATGGCTACACAAAGTTAGAGGGCCCCTCGCGGGCTCGCTTCGCTCGCCATGTTTCGGGCATGGCCTCGCTGCGCTTGGCTCTTTTTTAGTCTAACTCTATGTCCACTTGGATGGTGGGGCTTGAACCTGGACTCACGGCGCAGGCGCCATTCATCTTCGGCTATTTTCGGAATCTGCTTGTGCTGTGTATTGCACATGCGCAGTACACAGTGGACAGTATCCGATGGGGGACACAATCCGACAGGACACAGGGACTCAGGTTGTGATGTCACTGCGTCCGTTAGCTGATGCAGTACGTCACTGTCATCGACCATAGGCGTGTTGGGAGGCACCGTCCACGCGCCTCCGTCTCGGGGGACTCCCTGGTAGGCCCCGCACCTCTGAGTGTTTGTGCGCTGTGATTGGCCTCTAGCCAATCAATCATTTACATAAAATCCATCTGTCCACCAGCTGGTCTGTGATACTGTTTGGGCGGATTGAGCTTGGACCTGTCTCACACTGTCTATGCACATACCAGGTAAACCTATTCATGTAATGACTCACTCGTTTATGCTCTTTACTGGTGGCCCTAATGCCCCATACACACGGTCGGAAATTCCAACCACAAAATCCGTCTGTTTTTTTCCGATGGATTTTGTCCGACACTGGTGTTGCATACACACGGTCGGACAAAGTTGTCGGAAAATCCGATCATTCTGAACGTGGTGACGTTCGTTGTGTACGACGGAACTACGTAGAGGCTAGTAGCCAATAGATTTGGTCTTGTAATTTGATCTGAGCATGCGTGGCACTTTGTCCGTCGGAATTCGCTACACACGATCGGAAAAAGTCCGATCGGACTTTGTTGTCGGAAAATTTGAGAGCAGGATCTCCAATTTTTTCCGACGGAAAAAGTCCGATGGCACCCACAGACGGTCGGATTTTCCGACAACATGGTCCGATAGGACATTTTCCGTCGGAAATTCCGACCGTGTGTACGGGGCATTAGACTGCTATGTATATCGAATTGACCTGTGCATCTCAGTCCATTTGGCCACAAGGCATGTTAGCCCTATCTAATTATATTTTTTGTTTGGATTTTTCTTTTCTTTTGTTTTGGCATTAGATCGTAGGCAGTCTATTTTGACTTTTTCAAGCCTCCTGTTATATTTTGTTGCCTGGACAACAGTGGCAGGTCCTTGAATTCAGATATCATTCTCTCCTCCCATATTTTGGCTCCCATATATGGCATAGATCCGTTTTATTTACACTACAACTATGGGTATAGTTATTTTTCATATACCTCCTTTTCTGGACCCCCGCTTAGAGATTGTTTCCATTGTTTGACTAAAATTTGACTAAAATGTATGCGAAGGCTGTTCTATATATATATATATATATATATATATATACATATACTCCTAAACTAGCCTCCAGATGGTATCTATTTATGACCCATATAATCTCTTTTGAGGTTTATATATATATATATATATATATTATTATATTTTTTATTTTAGTGTGTGCTTTTTCTAAAGTATTTATATATCAGCTGGATATTTATCCCTCCTCCATCTCTTTTCTCGTTAGGGGGCCACACAGTGGGTATTCTCAGAGGGCCATACCGGGGTGTCCTTTGTGAGGGACCTTTCCTTTTCCTGCTCTGGGACTTGCCGCAACTTGGATGATGTGCTGACCTACCCCACTGAGCTGAGGGCTGAAGGGGCTGATAACCGCAGCATATTTTTATCAATCTGGATGCTGGATTATACATACAGTCTGTAAGGTCAGTTTGTTTTAAAGAAACAATATTAATATATAAGATAAGATGTGATGACATGCTTGACTACTAGGAAGTTATATTTTCACTGTACACTTATCTATATGCAATTTATTTATTTTTGTTCAATTGCAGATGTTTTTTATGTTCTGCGATAAATCGCATATTCCCCTGATGAAGAGAAAGCAACCACTGAAAATCTTGAAATGCGTTGGGTACTTCTGTTGTGTCCACTAGTATTTCAACATACATTTTGTGGTTATTATCTGTACATTTAACTGTATTGTATGTTTTTCAGCCTCCAGGGCATTATGTTAAGATTCATTCCTTTAACCACTTCAATACAGGGCACTTACAGGGTCCTGCCCAGACCAATTTTCAACTTTCAACGCTGTCGCACTTTGAATGACAATTGTGCGGTCATGCTACACTGTACCCAAACAAAATTTTTATAATTTTGTTCCCACAAATAGAGCGGTAGTGGTATTTGATCACCTCTACGGTTTTTATTTTTTGCTAAACAAATAAAAAGAAAACATTTTGAAAAAAAAATGTTTTTTTTTGTTTCAGTTTCAAAACTTTGTAAATAAGTAAGTTTTCTCCTTCACTGATGGCCACTGATGGGGCTGCACTGACGGGCACTGATAAGGCGGCACTGATGGGCACCGATAAGGTGGCACCAATGAAGTGGCACTGATGGGTGGCATTGTGGGCACTGATATGTGGCACTGATAGGCAGCACTGATGGGCACTGATAGGTGGCACTGATGGGTGACACGGATGAGCACTGATAGGTGGCACAAATTGGCACTAATAGCTGGCACAGATTGGCATGGATAGGTGGCATGGATGGGCATGGATAGGTGGCACGGATGGGCATGTATAGGCTGCACGGATGAGCATGGATGGGCACTGATAGGTGGCATGGATGGGCACTGATAGGTGGCACGGATGGGCACTGATAGGTGGCACGGATGGGCAGTGCCAAACAATAATGCATGCCAATCAGTGATGCCCTTTGTGGGCACTGATTGGCATCCATTGTGGGCACTGATTGGCATCCATTGTGGACACTGACTGGCATACCTGGTGGTATAGGGTGGAATACCTGGTGCTGGGCATCCCTGATGGTCTGGTGGCGTCCCTGGTGGTCCAGTGTGGGCATCCTCGGGGGGGCTGTGCTGATAATCAATCAGCACAGACCCCCCCCTGTCAGAGAAGCAGTTGACCGGCTCTCCTCTACTCGTGTCTGACAGGCGCAAGTGAGGAAAAGCCTAACAACGGCTCTTCCTATTTACACTGTGATCAGCCATGATTGGACACGGCTGATCACGTGGTAAAGAGTCTCCGTCAGAGACTCTTTACTGAGATCGTAGTTGCGGGTGTCAGACTGACCCCGGGGGCGCGCAGCACCTCAAAATCCTGATCACGTCATATGACGTGAGGTCAGGATTTCGAAACCACTTTTCAGCCGTCATTCTCCTATATGGCGGGCGGCAAGTGATTAATATGTATGTGCTCATTCTTTTAAACTACCTCATTAAAAGATTTCGACTTTTTAATACTTGCCTTACATTTCATCAGTTATCTGCCCTATTTAAAAGTCCCACATAGAGAAAACTTGTTTTTCAATTTTGTAATTTAGGGATGTGGATCAGTTTAGCTTTCTATTTGTGACTATTAGCACTTTTTTTCAATTATTCTTAGAGGAAAAGTAGTGTTTGAATTGGAGGTAAGAATAAAATAGTTGTTTAGGAATCTGATGTTTTCGTTGTATGTCCACAAAAGGTAAGAGGGTACGGGTGAGTGGGTGAACTATGTTCCGGAGCTGAAAAATTCCAGCCTGTGTCCAGGGTAATATTCGTGTGTAGGATAAACTGTCTGGAATATCAGGGATAAAGGGCATGTTTAATAAGGGCGGGCATGAAGAGGAGAGAGAGAGAAGCATCAGGAACATTTCTGCCATATCGAGAGAGTGAATAACAAAGGGTGAAGGTATAGGCCACGTAGTTGATTCATAGAGGTTTCCAGACTCAACCAAATCATTGAGCAAGGGTGGACAGGACTTGTTATGCTCATTTCTATCTCAGACCAGATGCTGGTCACCATCCTGGTGGACCATGCAATGATTGGCTTAAGATGAGTGGCAAAATAATACTTGATAAGGTTCGTTGCTCCCATGCCCCCTCTAAGGTGGGGGGCTAACAGTACTGAACTGGCTATTTGATGGGCTTTTTTATGCCATATGAAATGAAGAAATTATTTGCGTAGTTTTAAGTTGCGACATAGGGATGGGGACTGGTAGGGTTTCAAACAGATGAAGTAGCCTCGGAAGGAAAGACATCTTCAGGACTTTGAATCGACCCAAGAGAGAGAGGGGTAAAGTGTCCCACTGCCGCAAGAGTCGATCAATGTTGCGGAAGAGTGGGGGGATGTTGGCCTGATAGAGGGAAGGATAAGAGGAAGTAAGATTCATCCTTAGGTACTTAAGGGAGTGTGGGCACCATCGATAGGAGTAGCTTCTTTAAAAGGTGGCGAGGAGTGGAATATGTAGTGGTAGAGCTTCCGTCTTGCTCATGTTAATTTTATACCCAGAAATGTAGCTATTTTTTTTTTTTTTAACAAGACGTGGAGATTTGGGAGGGAGGTATGGAGGTTGGTCAATGTCAGTAAAATGGCATTGGCAAACAAGTATAGTTCATATTCCCTTTGGCGTAACGAGACCCCGCGGATGTCAGGATGGGTGTGAATGGCTTCAGCTAAAGGCTCTAAACAAGAGAAAAATAAAGAGTAGGGCAGATAACGGACCACCTCGTCTGGTACCATTACTCAGGGAGAATGATGGCAACAAAAAGAAGAATAACTGGACTTGGGATGATGGATGGGAGTATATGGCATGTAATGCTGCCACGAAGGGGCCTTGAAATCCATATTTAGAGAGGGTGGACGAACATAAAGGGCCATCTAAGCCGGTCAAAAGCTTTTTGTGTGTTGAGGCTTAGTATTAAAGCTGGGCGGGTTGTCTTATTTAATAAGTCAATAAGGTCAATGGTGTGTCTTGTGTTGTCGCCGGCATGTCTGGCAGGCACAAAACCCACTTGGTCCTTGTGTATAAGGTTGGGGATTATAGGGGTAGTCCAGTGGCATAACTAGAACCTTCAGGGCCCCGGTGCAAGAAACCATGGAGGGCCCCCCTGACCTCCAGCCAGGGCCCTTCCCACTGATCACAGGGGCAGCAGGACCTGGATAGGAAGGGGAACAAATCCCCTCCATTTTCCTCCTGCAGCCACTTAAGGCCTATCAGAGGGAGAGGACAAGAAGCAGACTTTTAGTGGCTGCAGGAGAAAAAATTAGGGGATTTGTTCCCCCCCCCCATTCAGGTGTTCAGGGGCCACATGTGCGCTATTGCAATTGTGACCCCTGTATTTACGCCCCTGTGATGAGTGGCAGAGGTGGTGGTGGGGGATGGGATTAGTGGCAGAGGTGGTGGTGGGGGATCGGATTAGTGGCAGCAGTGGTGGTTGGGGAGAGATAGAATCAGTGGCATTGTATGGGGATGGGATGGGGGGCAGTGGTGAGGGAGAGATGGGATGAGTGGCAGTGGTGAGGGAGAGATGGGATGAGTGGCAGCGGTGGGGGGGTGGGATCAGTGGCAGCAGTGGTGGTTGGGTGGGGATGGGATCAGTGGTGGTGGTGGGGTGGAGTGGGGGGGGGTGGGATGAGTGGCAAGGGTTGTGGCAGTAGTGGTGGTGGTGTGGGGGGTATAAGTGGTGGTGGTGTATCAGTGGCAGTAGTGGTGGTGGTGTGGGGGGGTATCAGTGGCAGTAGTGGTGGTGGTGTGGGGGGGTATCAGTGGTGGTTGTGGTGTGGGGGAGGGGGGTATCAGTGGCAGTAGTAGTGGTGGTGGTGTGGGGGGGGTATCAGTGGCAGCAGCGTGGTGGTGTGGGGAGTATCAGTGGCAGTAGTGGTGGTGGTGGTGTTGGGGGGGATCAGTGGGGAGAGGGGATATCTGTAGCAGTAGTGGTGGTGTGGGGGGTATCGGTGGTGGTGTGGGGGGAGGGGGCATCAGTGGCAGTAGTGGTGGTGGTGTGGGGGGGGGGGGTATCAGTGGTGGGTGTGGGGGGTATCAGTGGCAGTAGTAGTGGTGGTGGTGGTGTGGGGGGTATCAGTGGCAGCAGTGGTGGTGGTGGTGTGGGGGGTATCAGTGGCAGTAGTGGTGGTGGTGTGTGTGGGGGGGGGGTATCAGTGGTGGTGTGGGGGTATCAGTGGTGGTGTGGGGGGGTATCAGTAGCAGTAGTGGTGGTGTGGGGGGTATCGGTGGTGGTGTGGGGGGTATCAGTGGCAGTAGTGGTGGGGGTGTGGGGGGGGGTATCAGTGGTGGTGTGGGGGGGGAGGGGGTATCAGTGGCAGCAGTGGTGGTGGTGTGGGGGGTATCAGTGGCAGTAGTGGTGTGTGGGGGGGGGGTTCAGTGGTGGTGTGGGGGGGGGGGGTATCAGTGGCAGCAGTGGTGGTGGTGTGGGGGAGGGGGATATCTATGGCAGTAGTGGTGGTGGGGGGGGGTATCAGTGGTGGTGGTGTGGGGGGAGGGGGTGCCACTTACTTGCAGATCACTTGGGTCCCTCTCCTTGCTTGGGCGAGCAGAGATGATGGGCGGGGCCTGTGAGTGAAGGCGGAGCCAGAGAAGATGGGCGGAGCGGGCAGGGACTGTGCCTGTGAGTGCAGGCGGTGACTTAGAAGATGGGCGGGGACTGTGAGTGAAGGCGGAGCGGGCTGGGAAGGAGAAGATGGGCGGGGACTTTGCGGGCGGAGAGGATGGGTGGAGCGGGCGGGGACTGTGCCCGTGAGTGCGGGAGCACAGGATGGGCGGAGAGGATGGGCGGGGACTGTGCCGTGTGCCCGTGAAAGCGGGCGGGGAGGATGGGCGGAGCAGCCGGAGATGATTAGGGGGCGGAGCGTACCGGGACTCCACGCATGACGCGAATGACTATCTCCCGGGCGGCGGCAGTGGGCCCCCATACAGTGGCGGAACTGAAGGGCCCAGTCGCAAATGCGACTGGTGCGACACTGATAATTCCGCCACTGGGGTAGTCTGTTAGCCCAAATTTTTGTGAATATTTTGTGATCAGAATTAAGCAAAGCAATGGGCCTATAGTTGTCAGGGAGGGATAGATCTTTACCAGGTTTAGGAATTACAGAAATGTGGGCATGAAGGAATTGAGAATGGGGTTCAGTGCCTTTAAGCAACGAGGTGTATAATGATATCAGATGTGGACTTAAAATTGGAAGAAAGGTTTTGTAATAGGAGTAAGGCAGACCATCTGGGCCAGGAGACTTATGGGTCGGGAGAGTTTAAGGAACGAAGATGATTTGAAGAAAGTCGAGGAAGGTGTAGGGATTCAAAGAAGGAGTCAGTCAAATCTTTCCTGCGTAAATTGGCAGTTGGGGTCTGATTGTAGGCAATTTTATAGTTTGTGATAGAACTCTCCAAATACTTTGGACATAGTGAGGGGGCAGTAGGTAGGGGTACCATTGGTCTGTATGAGAGAATCTCGGATGGAGTGGAAGGGGCGGGGCTTTCATTTATTTACCAACATTCTGTGTGGTTTGTTGGAGAATTCATAGAATTTATGTTTGGACTACAGAAGAGATTTATCGATTTTTTTCCTTACTAGGGATCTAATTTGGTTACTAAAAAGATAGCGGTCCGGAGCCTAGCCACCATGGGGGAAGCCAACAAGAGTCTCTCAGCTTTGCGAAGCTTGGACAGGAGGGAGGAACGTTGAAATGCTGCGTCTCTTTTCAAGCGTGACCCCGCAGAGATACAGTGTCCCCAGAATACGGCTTTGTGTGTCTCCCACGAGGTGGAGGCCCCAGAGACTCTGTTTAGGTTAAGTTTGGAGTAGTCAGACAAACTATTAGATAGGTGGTTCCTAGATTCTGGAATATGAAGGAGGGACTCGTTGAGTCGCCAATTACATATTCTGGGGAAAGCCAAGTACAGAGTGATATCTAAGTGCACAGAGGAGTGATCTGACCATGAGATAGGGTTTATTTCTGAGGACACCGTGGAAGTCAGAAGGGCGAGAAGATAAACAAGTGGTCTAGTCTGATATAAAGCTTATGAGGATGAGAATAGAATGTGTATTGTCTTTGTGTGGGGTGTTTAATCCTCCAGATATCCAGGAGATTATGGGCTCTAATGAGTTTACGGAAGGATTTCGAGAGTCGATCGACGTTGGTAGGTGTTGTAGGGGGGAATAGAACACGTCTGTCTTTGTTAGGGGACATGGTCATGTTGAAATCCCCACCTATAACCATAAAGGGTTGGGAAAATGTGTCTAAGATATCTAACACTGTGGATAAAAACTGAACCTGGCCAGAGTTAGGAGCATAGACATTCACTATGGTAAGAGAATGGGTAAGGAATGCACAATCGAGGTAAGGTAACGGGCATGTGCTGTTAATCAAGATCGCCACACCTGCCTTCCCAGATGGGTCAAAGGCCACTAAGGTAGTCAGGAAATTTTTGTTGGCAAATTTAAAGGATCCCCAGAGCGGAAGTGTGTCTGCTGGATCAAAATTATGTCAGCCTAAGACAGCCTAAAGGAAATTCCGACCATAAAATCCGTCAGATTTTTTCAGACGGATTTTGTCCGAAACTGGTGTTGCATACACACGGTCAGACTAAGTTGTCGGAAAAAACGATCATTCCAAACGTGGTGACGTTCGTTGCGTACGACGGAACTACATAGAGGCTATTAGCCAATAGCTTTGGTCTCGTAATTTGATCTGAGCATGCGTGGCACTTTGTCCGTCGGAATTCTCTACACACGATCGGAAAAATTTGAGAGCAGGATCTGACGGAAAAAGTCAGATTTTCTGACAACATGGTCCGATCGGACATTTTCCGTCAGAATTTCCGACCGTGTGTAAGGGGCATTAGAAGATTTAAACTCTTTCAAAGCTAGCCATCTCTTTTGAATAGAGTTTAAACCTTTGACATTACAAGTAAGAAATTTTAACGCCATAATATAATAATATGGTTTGTTGAAAAGGCACATGATAAACTGTATAATAAACATAATATAGAGAGTTCCATGGTGTGTAAGACATAGAAAAAATATAAAATAGCATAATGAAACTGTAAAGGTCGGTAGCATTGTAGCATGAATACATTAGATCTATGGGATGTAGCAACCACAGGTAAAAAAAAAAAAAGACCTGAAAAAAACATAAAAAAGTAGAGAACAAAAACAAAAAAAAACAATAAAAAGAAAACATCAGGTTGTCCAAAATGAAGGTGGGGTGCCTCCAGGAAGCCCAGGCCTTGGGCTAGGTAGGGACACATGGGGGTCTCCAAAAATGTGGAGGGAGAGTCCTCCGTCCTCCTCCGGAGTAGAAAACCTGGAATGAAAAACTGTAAACATATGGTAGAACAAAACCTCGAACCAGGGTAAGGTAAGTGCAAAAGTCAACGCAACCCATGGGCAGGCGGTGGGTAAGCCCACCATAAGGTCAGTGGCCACACATGAACATCAGGGGCCAGATAACTGCAAGGATCTCAGCTAGAACACAAATCAGCAATACTCAGCTTGAAAAACTGGGCGCCTTTGAGGTGTGAAGGTGGTCTTGTGTTGCTTTTGTTTCACTGGGGTCCAGATGCGGCTCTGGGCTGTCAGCGGCCTGGGAGTGGCGGGGAGCGGCACAGGGTCTTCATCAGGGAGGGAAGGTAAGCCCAAGTTGCGCAAGTTGAGTGACTTTCCTGAAGGTCACGTAGGGAGTACTGAATGCCATTGCGGGAGGCAGAGAGGTGGAAGGGGAAACCCCAAAGGTATATTACTTTGTGGGTCTGGAGGTGTACTGTCGCCGGGCGAAGATTTCTCATTTTTGCCAGCATTTTAGGGGAAAGGTCACTGAAGATATGAATTCTGGACCCTTTGAAATCAAGCCTGGATTTATTGAGGGTGGCTATGGTTAAGGCTATAACATCTATCACAACCCCTTTGGGTTAGCCCCTGCTGGTGGTTTAGAAGCAAGTGACCTGTGGGCCCTATCCAGACGCCAGTCAATATCAGGTATATTGGGAGCTACAATATTAAACAGACTTAGTAGTTAGGGGCGCAGATCTCGATCTTCCACTGTTTCTGGAATACCTCTGATCCTCAGATTTTGTCTGCGTTCTCTATTTTCCAGATCTTAATGTTGGGCTTGAAACTGGGTGACAGAGTGCTTTTTAGCAACATTGTCCTCCTCCTGGACATGCACATACTGTATAAGTTCATCAAACTTTGTCTCTAGGGTGTCAGTGTGCTCTCCCAGTTGCAATATCCCCTCTCAGCTCTTTTGCAATTTTCCCCACTTCTTGTGTAATGTTATGGGTAAGGGCCTGAAGCAAAAATTGCAGTTTGGCATCCAGGATTGCTTCTGTCAGCGGGGAAAAGGTCCCTGTGCTGAGGTGTGGGGGAATTCAAAGAGGGTACCTGTTTTCTGGAGCTCCGGAGGGTCCAGTGCGACATCCTGGATACTCAAGGCCGTGGATGCAGGCCTATGGAGGTAGCGGTCCATGGTGGAGTAGGCCCGAGGCTGAAAGACTGCGGCGTAGTTATGTCTCTCGTCTCCGATTTTGCCCATGGGGTGCACGGCTGCCGCGTGAGTGTGGGGATGTGAATCCTGTGGCTGTCAGTGCTGCGGATCGGGTAGCGGGAGTCCCGGAGTGGCGACAGAGGCCGGAGCACAAGTATCAAAAGTTCAAAAGTATGTTCAAAAGCTGCGCATGCGCCTCCAATACAGGTGTATTTAAAAAAAAATGAATATCGTCCAAAAGTTAATTTATTTCAGTAATTCAATTCAAAAAGTGAAACTCCTATATGGTATAGATTCATTACACACAGAGTGATACATTTTTAGGCATGTTCTTTTTTTAATTTTGATGATTATGGCTTACAGCTAGTGAAAACCCAAAATTCAGTATCTCAGAAAACTAGAATATTACATAAGACCAATAAAAGGATTTTTAAAACAGAAATGGTGCCATGTACAGTATAGTATGCACTCAATACTTGGTTGGGGCTCCTTTTGAATGAATTACTGCATCAATGAGGCATGGCATGAAGTGATCAGCCTGTGGCAATACTGAGGTGTTATGGAAGCCCAGGTTGCTTTGATAGCAGCCTTCAGCTCATCTGCATTGTTGAGTCTGGTGTCCCGAGCATGAGTTTGAGACAAACATTTGCCTGTTCAGCCATTCGCAGGGGGCCCTTGAGAGCCCCCTGTACTCTTTCATCAGTGGCGAAATTATAGGGGTCGCCGAGATCGCCATGGCGACCGGGCCCCTTGCTGCAGGGGGTCCTTGAGCTCCCCTGATCGTCAGCCGAACTGTAATGGCACTTTGCAGGGAGCTCCTCACATACCTAAAGTGAAAGCAGTGTGTGCTGTGCTGTGCTCTTTGTCTCCCCCTACAGTGCAGTACCCGTCAGGAAGAAGGTACTGTAAATGTCTGACGTTTTTTTTATAAGACTATCTACTGTATGTGTGTTTTATGTGTGTGCATGCATGCATGTGTGTGTGTGTGTGGAGGGGGTGTGTGTGTGCATGTGTGTGGGGGGGTTCATGCATGTGTGTGTGTGTGTGTGGGGGGGGGGGGGGTGCATGCATGTGTGTGTGTGGGGGGGTGCATGTGTGTGTGGGGGGGTTCATGCATGTGTGTGTGTGTGGGGGGGTGCATGCATGTGTGTGTGTGGGGGGGTTCATGCATGTGTGTGTGTGTGTGTGGGGTGCATGCATGTGTGTGTGTGGGGGGGTGCATGCATGTGTGTGTGTGTGGGGGGTGCATGCATGTGTGTGTGTGTGTGGGGGGGTGTGCATGCATGTGTGTGTGGGTGGGTGGGTGTGCATGCATGTGTGTGTGGGGTGTGCATGCATATGTGTGTGGGTGTGCATGCATGTGTGTGGGTGTGCGAGCCGGCGGTGGGGATTCACAGTGGCAGCATTTGATGGCACACCGGCAGCATTTGATGGGCACACTGGCAGCATTTGATGGGCACACTGGCAGAATTTGATGGCACAGTGGCAGCAGTTTGATGGGCACAGTGGCAGCATTTGATGGGCACACTGGCGACATTTGATGGCACAGTGGCAGAGTTTGATGGGCACAGTGGCAGCATTTGATGGGCACAGTGGCGACATTTGATGCTACAGTGGTGGCGTTTGAAGGGCACAGTGACAGCATTTGATGGGCACAGTGGCGACTTTGGTGGTACAGTGGTGGCGTTTGATGGTACAGTGGCTGCAATTGATGTTTTTATTTCTGAATTTTTTCAGTTTGCTTGCGCCCCCCTAAAAATTTTGAGCACCAGCTGTCACTGGTTTATATAAGCATTTATATATATATATATATATATATATATATATATATATAATATAAATATATAGTGTGTGTGTGTTTTTATATAAAAATGAAAAAATCGGTTCCTTTATATGCAGCCACCCACTTGTGACTGGGCCCTGGTGTTCCAACATCGGGCTCAGAGTAAAAAGCTTTGTCTGGAGGTGGGGGGGGGGGGGCCCTCCATGGTTTCTTGCATCGGGGCCCTGAGGATTCTAGTTACGCCACTGACTCAACCCGAAGGGCCCAGGAAGGACTGGCGGGGGAACCCCATGCCTTTTTTCTTTTCTTTATTTTTTCAATAGCCAGGTGCCGGAAATTGTAACCGCAAGTCATTTTAAATGGGATTGGACTAATTTTTTTTTCTTTAGAAATTTAATTTTTGTTGTAGCATGTTTTATGCATGCTACAGATGTGTCACTCCATCAGTCTCCTCACACATCACTAACTTACTAACAGACATACCTGTCTGGATGATTGAGGAAGCTGGGGGATCGGTCCCCAGCCGATCACCCAAAAAGAGAACAAAAGGACTATCTGGGTACTGGCTTAGACAGCATAAACACAGTTTGTAATAGTCAAATAGATAATTTTTATTAATACACAATTAAAAACACATCATTTAAACACATCACAACATTATGTTGGTGAAGCGCACTACTCCCTTGGGAGCTTCTGGGTAGTTCATTACAGTACTTTTGGTTTAACCCCCGCTTCTTCCACCCCGCTGTAATAATCACCAACACAGTTCAACAGTCAAATGAAAAGAACATTTATTCTTGATGCTGCAGTGTAAAATGTGTTGATGGTGCAAGAATGTATAAGTTGCCTCTTGATTGTGCTGCACGAGTAGATAGAACCCTGGCCCATGCCCCTCTGAAAGACATGTGGTACTGATGAAATGCTGGAAGTCCCAGGCCTCACCTGCCTTCTCACCTCCTGCAATTTCTTCCCAGGCCAGCTCAGGAAAGTCCAGGCGACCCGATCTACTCAGGTCTGTTAGCAGCTACTTCCTGTTTTTTGAATGGTGAACCTTCCAGATCTTGGGGTTTCTGAACCCCCAGGCCTTCTGGCTGAGTTCCGTGGCTGTCCAACGCTGGGGTCTCTGAACCCCCAGGCCTTCCAGCCCTGTTCCTGAAGGTTACATCTTGCAGTCATTCTGGATTCTTTCTCGTCCCATCTCCCCCAGGAGCATGTGACCTCAGTGTATATGTATGAACCTGCCCCTGTCCAAACAAATTAATGATTGGACAAGGGCCATACACATTGCCTGTCCCTCAGTCCCTCAGTCCCTGACCCCTCTACTTTCCAGAACATTAAAGCAAGGGAGGGTTTCCAGGGTGAGTAGTAAGGCACTGATAATTTCTCCTATCTTTACCTATTAGCACCCACCTAAAGGTGGTGGGCTCTACATTGGTGATACACATGGATTGCAACTATGCTTTTTTGTGATGTACATAAATGATGTGTTTTTTATCACTAGCCTAGTCTCAAAATACCAACCTAATCATCCTCTTCGTTCCTCCCAAGACCTCCTGCTCTCTAGCTCCCTCATCACCTCCTCCCATATTGGCCTCCAGGATTTCTCACAAGCCTCTTCCATCCTCTGGAATACTCTACCATAATCTGTCACACTATCTCCAAATCTATCTACTTTTACGCGATCCCTGAAAACTTTTCTCTTCGGAGAAGCCTACCCTGCCTCCACCTAACAACTGCACTTTTATTTTCTTCATCAGCTCATCCCCCACAGTTATTGCCCTTTTCGTATCACTTGACCCTCCCTCCTAGATTTTAAGCTCTAATGAGCAGGGCCCTCTGATTCTTCCTGAATTGAATTGTATTGTAATTGGACTGTCTGCCCTAATGTTGTAAACCGCTGCGCAAACTGGCGCTGCCATATAAATCCTGTATAATAATAATGACATGGCTCCCCAAATCATCACTGACTGAAAAATTGTGCATTTCATTTGGAAATCAAGGTCCCAGAGTCTGGAGGAAGAGAGGCACAGAAAATAATCCAAGTTGCATGTGGTCCAGTGTGAAGTTTCCACAGTCAGTGATGATTTGGGGAGCCATGTCACCTGCTGGTGTTGGTCCACTGTGTTTCATCAAGTCCAAAGTCAGCGCAGCCCTCTAGCATGAAATTCTAGAACACTCCAAACTTACCTCTCCTGACCAACTTTATGGAGATGCTGATTTCATTTTCCAGCATTATTGGCACCTGCCCACACTGCCAAAAGTACCAATACCTGGTTTAATGATCATGGTATCACTGTTCTTGATTGGCCAGCAAACTCGCCTGACCTAAACCCCATAGAGAATCTGTGGGGTATTGTCAAGAGGAAGATGAGAGACACCAGGCCCAACAATGTAGATGAGCTGAAGACTGCTTTCAAAGAAACCTGGGCTTCCACAACACCTAAGCAGTGCCACAGGCTGATCGCCAAGTATTGCTATAGTGCATACTATACTGTACATATACATACTTTTCAGTCATTTTTTTTATTTTTTATTATTGGTCTTATGTAATTTTCAAATTTTCTGAAATGAATTTTGGGTTTTCACTAGCTGTAAGCCATAATCATCAAAATTATGCTTGAAATATAACACTCTGTGTGTAACGCATCTATATAAAATACATGAGTTTCACTTTTTGAATTGATTTACTGAAATAAATAAACTTTTGATGATATTAAAATTTTTTGAGATGCACCTGTAAATACTGCATGAATCATGTGCCCTTACTCAGCATGGCATGAGCCAGAAATGCTAGGGGCTGTTTTTCAAAGTAATTTCTCAGCAAAATAAAGAATAAAGACATGGCTGAATGGGTGAGTTTGCCTTTAATTCTAAAAATGAATTAAACAAAATTTTTGTTTTGTATAAGTGAATAAAATAAAAGAATAGGTGCTTATTCGTGTTCATATGTGTAACAACAAATAAATGATCAATTAAAGATTACAAAGTGAATCACGTAGATGACATAAAAACATAAAAAGTATATGAATCTATGTATGGTTGAGAAAAGCAAGCTTAAAGATCTGTGTGTGATAACAAAACACCAAAACAAATCGCTCTGAGATAAAACTTCAAGTTCTTTCACCACGAGTGCACAGTGGGAAGGTGGCAACTCCCCAGAGGTGTTTGACCCCTTTTTACAGGATGGTCAAAATGTGCATTTGGAATACCAATTGATTCCACTGTCAGCACCACTTCACTACAATGGCCCCTCAATATACAGTGGTGTGAAAAAGTGTTTGCCCCCTTCCTCATTTCCTGTTCCTTTGCATGTTTGTCACACTTAAGTGTTCCGGAACATCAAACCAATTTAAACAATAGTCAAGGACAACACAAGTAAACACAAAATGCAATTTGTAAATGAAGGTGTTTATTATTAAAGGTGAAAAAAAATCCAAACCATCATGGCCCTGTGTGAAAAAGTGATTGCCCCCTAAACCCAATAACTGGTTGGGCCACCCTTAGCAGCAACAACTGCAACCAAGCGTTTGCGATAACGTGCAATGAGGCTTTTACAGCGTCCTGGAGGAATTTTGGCCCACTCATCTTTGCAGAATTGTCCTAATTCAGTTACATTAGAGGGTTTTCGAGCATGAACGGCCTTTTTAAGGTCATACCACAACATCTCAATAGGATTCAGGTCAGGACTTTGGCTAGGCCACTCCAAAGTCTTCATTTTGTTTTTCTTCAGCCATTCGGTGGTGGACTTGCTGGTGTGTTTAGGATCATTGTCCTGCTGCAGAACCCAAGTTCGTTTCAGCTTGAGTACACGAACAGATGGTCGGACATTCTCCTTCAGGATCTCTTGGTAGACAGCAGAATTCATAGTTCCTTTTATCACGGCAAGTCTTCCAGGTCCTGAAGCAGCAAAACAGCCCCAGACCATCACACTACCACCACCATATTTTACTGTTGGTATAATGTTCTTTTTCTGAAATGCAGTGTTCCTTCTACGCCAGATATACTTGGACACACACCTTCCAAAGAGTTCCACTTTTGTCTCATCGGTCCACAGAATGTTGTCCCAAAAGTCTTGGGGATCATCAAGATGTGTTGTGGAGAAATTGAGACGAGCTTTGATGTTCTTTTTGCTCAGCAGTGGTTTTCTCCTTGGAACTCTGCCATGCAGGCCATTTTTGCCCAGTCTTTTCCTGATGGTGGAGGCATGAACACTGACCTTAACTGAGGCAAGTGAGGCCTGCAGTTCCTTGGACGTTGTTGTGGGGTCTTTTGTGACCTCTTGGATGAGTCGTCGCTGCGCTCTTGGGGGTAATTTTGGGCGGCCGGCCACTCCTGGGAAGGTTCACCACTGTTCCATGTCTTTGCCATTTGTGGATAATGGCTCTCACTGTGGTTCGCTGGATTCCCAAAGCTTTGGAAATGGCTTTATAACCCTTTCCAGACTGATAGATCTCAATTACTTTCTTTCTCAATTGTTCCTGAATTTCTTTGGGTCTCGGCATGATGTGTAGCTTTTAAGGATCTTCTGGTGGACCTTACTGTGTCAAGCAGCTCCTATTTAAGTGATGCCTTGATTGTGAACAGGTGTGGCAATAATCAGGCCTGGGTGTGGCTAGAGAAATTGAACTCAGGTGTGGACAACCACAGTTATAGTATGTTTTAACAAGGGGGGCAATCACTTTTTCACACAGGGCCATGATGGTTTGGATTTTTTTTCACCTTTAATAATAAACACCTTCATTTACAAATTGCATTTTTGTGTTTACTTGTGTTGTCCTTGACTATTGTTTAAATTGGTTTGATGTTCCGAAACACTTAAGTGTGACAAACATGCAAAGGAACAGGAAATGAGGAAGGGGGCAAACACTTTTTCACACCACTGTATGGCTATGGTAGGAAAAATCACTCCACAGGAGACATGGATAAAAAGTCTCATAGTGTAGTATATTTATTTGAATGTTTTAAAAGCACTAACAAAATGCACTCACATGTTAAAGTGCTTGGCCTGGCACTAGGTAAAACAGCGTGTGCGGATATGGCATGGTCTTCGGCTGTAGCGTGCTGTTCATGTCTCGCTCTGGATACAAAAGCCTGTGTGGGGTATCAAACGGGAACCAAAAGTGAGGGATCCTCTGCTCTGACGTACGTTTTGCCATGCTTAGCATCTTCAAGAAGGACGTAACCCCTCTTCCTGCTTTCTTTAATAAGGATAGGATGGTTTCTATTGGTGGGACTCCTCCAAAATGGAGGAGAGGAGAAATGTTTAATGAAAATAAAGTAACTTTTGATGATATTCTAATTTTCTGAGATGCACCTGTAAATGCTACATGAATCATCTGCCCTTACTCAAGCTAGGGGGTGTTTTTAAAAGTTATTTCTCAGAAAAATAAAGAATAAAGATGTGGCTGAATGGGTGAGTTTGCTTTGAATACTAGTAGTTTCTTCTTTAAGACAATTTTTGGTAATTTAGTATTTCTGTCTGTGTTGTTGTTAGAATGCTGTCAGTGGGACAGATGCCAAGAGGAAATCTCTCTAACAGAGGCCCATATGGCAGTTAAAACTACATAGAGCTTTTAATCATTTACCCATTTTATCCCAAACTAAACGTGAGGCGCTTGGGACGCTAGCCAGGCGGGCACCTGGAGTTCAGGTGAGAGATGTGTGAGTGTAGTCAGAGGTACGTGTACTGTTTTGGTCGGAAGGTGTGGCCATGAGAAACTGCATAAGGACTTCCAAGCTCTAATGGAAGCTCTGATGGTAGGAGAATGGTTTATTGTAGTGTGTATGGTTTGGCAATGGATGCGAATAGCCAGTCTTTGAGATTTCGTCCGGGTGTGAGAGTGTTTTCTATCTGAGTAAGGATGGAAGCTAGAATAGTAGTCGTGTAGGTCAATATATCCCATACCACCTTTTGTTTTATGTTTAATGAGTAAATAGTGGTTACATCTAGGTTTTTTCCCTTGCCAGATAAAGCGGGAGGTTATCGATTGAAGTGAGCGGATATAAGATTTAGGCAATGGAAGGGGCATAGTCCTAAAGGTGTATAAAAGTTTAGGGAGAATTAGCATTTTAGGAAGACAGGGGGTGTTGGTGAGTATTATAACTACGTCGTCTGCGAAGACATGCCCCTACAGTACACCCTTGTCAATGCAAAAGAAAAATCCCCCTGAGGCTCCCGTAAGTATCTAGAAGGTGGGCTCTTAAGTCCTGTCTAAAGTACTTCTTTCAGTTGGGGAGTTGGGTTGATTTGGTTATCTGATTCCACAGACCTCCTCTTTTTCCTTTCCCTGGCACAAATTTGAATCATAACACCTCGAATGAATGCTTTGTGGGCATTCCACTGTTTTTTTTTTTTTTTTTTGTTTTTTTTTTTTTTTTTAATTTTTTTTTTTTTTTTTTTTTTTTTGTTTTTTTTTTTTTTTTTTTTTTATTTTTTTTTTTTTTTTTTTTTTTTTTTAGACAATTACTCAGTTCTTACAGACCTCCTTCTTAACATGACATCCACTGGAATGAAGACAATTACCCATTCTTTCCATCTCTGGTCATGTAATATGTCACATTGGAAGGGTAAACAGAAAGAAGGTTGTTCCCCAGCAAACAGCCATACTGAGAAGAAAATCTCTTTTTAGTGAGTACCCACTATTCCTACTTTCTTACGCCCATGTTAGCCTGCCATTTGAGGGAGGAGAGCAAACTCCTGCTTCCAGCAGCTATCATGGTCATTGCTTTGCCTGACAGGAATGAAGCTGCAGTCACTCTTATCAATCAGCAAGAGCCAAGAGAGCTGAGCAGAGATGGTAATGAGCAAGCAACCTAAGCAAAGGTTGGGTTCTCCAGGTGAAGGCCAGCAAGTTACAAGGTATGGCAATGTTTTTTTTTTTTCTTTTGTTTTTTTTTTTTCTGCGGATCTGTTAAATAATATTGCCAAAGTGTTGTAAAGAAGAGCTTCCACTCACTATGATTTTTCACATTTTCCTGTTGATAAAAGATTTCCTTTTGAAGACAGTAAAGTTCTGTTGTGCTTTTCTGAGCTGCTAATTTTCCCTGTGGTGCCTGGTTGTTACAGAAGAAATTCTACTGTCAGAAAGGATGTACTTCAGAATCCTGCTGCTGTTATCGCCCATGGTACTTAGTCACCTTTCAGCCAGGAATTATCTGTAAAAGATAGACTTTAGAAAACATAGACTGCTATGCTCAGTTAATTTCACCTTCTCCAACATCAAGGGCATATTCATGTTCCTCCTTCTTCCTGTTCTTCTTCTTCCTACTATTACAAGTTTATCCATCTCTAGGGTCTGTGTAT
Organism: Lithobates sylvaticus; assembly: GCA_028564925.1. Classification (NCBI taxonomy): domain Eukaryota; kingdom Metazoa; phylum Chordata; class Amphibia; order Anura; family Ranidae; genus Lithobates; species Lithobates sylvaticus. The sequence continues at coordinate 235,669,766 of CM053029.1, forward strand.
GAGATAAAAGTATACAGCTACTTACAAAGCACAACATATTACAAAGCACAACAACAGTAAGGTGAATATCAAAGTTGGATATCAATGGCAGTGGATGAACAATGGGCAGTGGCAGCTGTGGAGGGCATAGTAAAACACTAAACAGTGCTTAATGGGGATGTAAAGGCAGAAGGTTTTTTTTTATCTTAATGCATTCTATGCATTCTATTCTGTGTGCAGCAGCCCCCTAATACTTACCTGAGCCTCATCTATATTCAGCAATGTACACAAGTGCCTCGGCCGTCATTGGCTCCCGATGCTATCAATCAAAGTCAGTTAGCCAGTCAGAAGAGAGAGGGTGTGGGGCCTAACCACAGCTCCATTTCTGAATGGACACACTGAGCTGCAGCTCGGCTCGGGTGTCTCCATAGCAAGCTACTTGCTGTGGGGGCACTCGACAGGGCAGGTAAGTATAATATGTTTGTTATTTAAAAAAATATATATAAAAAATAAGACTTTACAATCACTTTAATCCAGTCTAAGAAAATAATTTCTCCAATAAATAGAGTAAAAAAGACAACAAGAAACAGTAGCATATGGGATATTGGGGGGAAGAGCCACTGGGCACATGTGGGGCAAATCAGAAATGATGAGACATTGCTCAAATTATTTACTTTGGGTACTAGATGACAATGTCAGTAAAGAAAATTTTACAGGGAGGCCCCTTAACGGAGTAGATTCCAATGTATCACCTAGTTTCAGATCTGTCTAAAGGCAAACCAAAACAACCCCATTTTTATATATTATGTGGACAACTGGCAGACATTACACCAGGGATCTCAAACTGGTGGCCCTCCAGCTGTTGCAAAACTACAATTCCCATGAGGCATTGCAAGGCTGACAGGTACAAGCATGACTCCCATAGGCAGAGGCATGATGGGACTTGTAGTTCTGCAACAGCTGGAGGGCCGCCAGTTTGAGACCCCTGCATTACACCATATCCATGTAAATATCATCACAGATTTACCTGTATCTCATCATAGGCCAGCCATTAAGTTTGTAACAGTAGGTGTCCCAGAGATCCAACAACTCCCAGACAGATCCAAACCAGCTCAAAACATCAACTAGCATGCATAGATAACATATATAATGCCTGTGCTCCACCGACTATGGATTGACAAATACCAATACTTTATATAGGTAAGTGTGTTACAATATATTGTATATAGCTTAGTGTGTTTTACTAGGCCCTCCCCAGCTGCTACTGCCCATTGTTTGTTCACTGACATTGTCTTTCCACTCAACCCAGGAGCACTATGTAAGTTATACAAACAAACCCAAGGATAAATCCAAAGAAAAAAACAAGCTTACCTCACCTGCCAGCCCGCTGACAACCGAATCAACCTAACAGTATGCGTTAAAACAGGGGTTTAGTCTGTACACATTTGCAAATACATGTGTAAGCCACAGAGCCTCGTCAAGGTACCCTGGTATCTGTGGTCCTATCTCTAACTAAGGAGAGACTCCACAGTGGGATCACATGCATTCTGATGGATAGGTGGAGGTCAGGTGGACTGAAGGGAGCCACCCCTTCTTAAAAGGTACAAGAGCACACTGAACACCCAGCAAGTCGCACGATGGCTGCAAAGGTGTCAGTGTACTGCCTGACCAGTATAACAGTAATACTACAACAAAAACGGTGTCCACCATCCCCACCTATAACTGTCCTTTGCAGTGCATAGGAGGCTACATAATATACAAACAAACCCAAGGATAAATCCAAGGAAAAAACCAAGCTTACCTCACCGGCCAGCCCGCTGACAACCGAATCAACCTATCTAACAGTATGTGTTAAAACAGGGGTTTAGTCTGCACACATTTGCAAACACATGCGTAAGCCACAGAGCCTCGTCAAGGCACCCTGTTGTCTATGGTCCCATCTCTAACTAATGAGAGACTCCACAGTGGGAGCACATGCATATGTAAGTTGCCTGATCTTACCCCTTATACAGTATGTGCATCTAAAATGTTGATATTCATCTTACTGTTGTTGTGCTTTGTAATAAACCTATATGTACGGTAAGAACATGTATTAGCATATTTCATCCGACCAATAAAAGAAAAGTGTTTTTAATACAAAAAAAGTCAACCTTCAAATAATTATGTTCAGTTATGCACTCAATACTTGGTATTTCAAATCCTTTTGCAGAAATGACTGCTTCAATGCGGCGTGGCATGGAGGCAATCAGCCTGTGGCACTGCTGAGGTGTTATGGAGGCCCAGGATGCTTCGATATCTTCATCTCCATAAAACTTTTCAGCAGATGGAAGCATGAAGTGCTCCAAAATCTCCTGATAGCTAGCTGCATTGACCCTGCCCTTGATAAAACACAGTGGACCAACACCAGCAGCTGACATGGCACCCCAGACCATCACTAACTGTGGGTACTTGACACTGGACTTCAGGCATTTTGGCATTTCCCTCTCCCCACTCTTCCTCCAGACTCTGGCACCTTGATTTCCGAATGACATGCAAAATTAGCTTTCATCCGAAAAAAGTACTTTGGACCACTGAGCAACAGTCCAGTGCTGCTTCTCTGTAGCCCAGGTCAGGCGCTTCTGCCGCTGTTTCTGGTTCAAAAGTGGCTTGACCTGGGGAATGCGGCACCTGTAGCCCATTTCCTGCACACGCCTGTTCACGGTGGCTCTGGATGTTTCTACTCCAGACTCAGTCCACTGCTTCCGCAGGTCCTCCAAGGTCTGGAATCGGTCCTTCTCCACAATCTTCCTCAGGGTCCGGTCACCTCTTCTCGTTGTGCAGCGTTTTCTGCCACACTTTTTCCTTCCCACAGACTTCCCACTGAGGTGCCTTGATACAGCACTCTGGGAACAGCCTATTCGTTCAGAAATTTCTTTCTGTGTCTTACCCTCTTGCTTGAGGGTGTCAATGATGGCCTTCTGGACAGCAGTCAGGTCGGAAGTCTTACCCATGATTGCGGTTTTGAGTAATGAACCAGGCTGGGAGTTTTTAAAAGCCTCAGGAATCTTTTGCAGGTGTTTAGAGTTAATTAGTTAATTCAGATGATTAGGTTAATAGCTCGTTTAGAGAACCTTTTCATGATATGCTAATTTTTTGAGATAGGAATTTGGGGTTTTCATGAAGTGTATGCCAAAATCATCAATATTAAAACAAGAAAAGGCTTGAACTACTTCAGTTGTGTGTAATGAATCTAAAATATATGTAAGTCTAATGTTTATCAGTACATTACAGAAAATAATGAACTTTATCACAATATGCTAATTTTTTGAGAAGGACCTGTACATACTCATTGCCACTGTGTCAAAACTGGTTAGTATCTTTTCCATTAATCGCTTAACCCATTATTTGTTGTTGATGCTAACATAGTGAAACAAGAAAACAGCTGTTAAATATATGCATGCACATTTGTCCCATCTGTAGAAAATCATACAATTTAGTAATTATAATTGTCTGGATTCCTAAATGGTATCCTTTTTCTCAAATCACATAGCTCTACATCGACATATTCAAAAGAATCAAAAATGTATTTAACATTGGTTCTCCTCTTTTAATTAGTCCTGTAAAAAAAGTTAATGGCTGTCACCTGCACAAAAGACCCCTGTCATTTTAAGAAAATGTGATGTTCATACTACCATTGTCTCACTCTCCCCTCTGTGCCTCTGTGAGATGGCTTTATTATGTAATCAAAGCCTTCTCACTTATCACCGGCTTCAATGGGCTTTGTGGCAGAGTCTATTTTTTTGTACTCTATATTGTTTCAGAGTCTATTTATTGTAGTATATTTGTTGTAGTCCTCATTTCACCTTCTTAAGTCCAGTACACATGCACTGTACTCAGCCAGTTCTGCAGAAACCGGCTGACTTTCAATACATTTGTACTGCTGTCTGTTCAACAGATGCTGGTCAGAATACAATAGCACAAAGGGAGAGATCACACTGGTTGAAAAAAAAAGCTGAACATGTATACCCAGCTTTACGCTAATCAGTGCGCTGTTCTTAAATTCCAGGCCCATTGATACAGAGGTCCTATTGATACAATTGCGAGTCAAATCTTATTGAAAATACTTTTTTTTTTATCAGTGAGCTGGAATGAAAATACAAATAAACTAAAAATAATAAACTAAGGACAGTTTATAGGCAGCAGAATAAATGAATGGACTTTTTACACAAACCTCAATGTTCGTTTATTAGGTTCAAGGCTCTCCAACCAAAGAACAAAAAATAAAAATTATAATAATATATTGCAGCATACCCGTCTTTAGAGAGATGTGGTTGCTACATTTGTTTTCATTTTCCAGGCTACAAATATTTTTCATCCAGTGCAAAAAATATGTCCTGATCTTGCTGGAAAGACAGTGTCCTTTGCACTTCCTGTGAATGGTAAACACAAACATTGGTAATTTCCTTACACTACTAATTCCTCTGCCTCCCATGTTATGGAGATGAGGAGATGAGGAGAGGAAGATATGTTCAACATAAGTTAGTATAGTAACCCCAGGACAGAAAGTGCAGTATTGTAAGGTAATAAACATTTGCAATTCCAATTTCCAATGCAGACACCATATTTAAAGGGGTTGTAAAGGTAAAGTTTTTTTCACCTTAATGCATTCTATGCATTAAGGTGAAAAAAACATCTGACAATACCGGCCCCCCTAGCCCCCCCCCCCCCCCCCCCCCCGTTATACTTACCTGACTCTAAGCTGCAATACAATAAACCTTTGGTTTGGGTTTATATATGATTCAAATGAAAGTAATAGAAACATATTAAAAGTGAAAATACAATAATTGTTATGCTGTGTACACACAGTTGGATTTTCCAACAGGAAATGTTGGATGTGAGCTTGTTTGCTGAAAGTCCGACCATGTGTATGCTCCATCAAACAAATGTTGGCTATCAGGTTCTCAAACTTTCCGCCAACAAAACTTTGTTGTCGGGCTTTCTGATCGTGTGTACACAAGTCCGTCGCACAAAAGTTCACGCATGCTCTGGTCTTATAAAACTAGCGTTCGTAATGGAGATATTACATTCGTCACGCGGCAAATTATGAAATCTCTCAATGCAGCGCATTCTCTTCTTCTTTATAATACTATAATAATGAAGTTGCTTTGCTGCAGATATTTACAGAGTTCTGACAAACATATTTTTTTATTATTTCTAGTGATCTCCTGAATAATATTTGTTTTTGTTGTTTTGTTTCTCGTGATCTCCAGAATAAACTTTTTTTTTTCTAGTGATCTCCATAATTTTTTTTTTCTCGTGATCTCCAGAATACTCTTTTTTTTTTTTTTTCTCGTGATCTCCAGAATAGTTTTTTTTTCTAGTGATCTCCATAATTTAAATTTTCCTTTTGTGTGTCACGTTATCACAACAACATTATTATCTTGTATTTTTTAACCTCAGCGATACAACTATGCTAATGTCCCTTGTTAATTTAAATTGTATTTTTGAAATGTACCTGCCTACTCACAAACAAACTGTCCCTTTTGAAGTAAAACACATAGCCAAGTATTTGTCCAAACAAAAATTTGAAATTTAATAGGGAGCACAAGGTTAGAACAAAATAAAGAGGAAGGCAACGCTGGAGAAACAGTTGGAATTGGTGAAGCCTTTGTACCACAGGGCAGACATCAATTTCAGTGCACTTTCATGTGCACTTGCAGTGCAAAGGGGATTTGCCTTTCGTAAATAACCCCCAGTGTGTCAACATGTGTACACGTTTTCTGGGTGCAACCCCTTAGTCCAAAGTAAAGTACCATATATACTCGAGTATAAGCCGACCCGAATATAAGCCGAGGCACCTAATTTTACCACAAAAAAATGGGAAAACTTATTGACTCGACTATAAGCCTAGGGTGAGAAATGCGCAGCTACTGTAAGTGAAAAAGAGGGTCAACATTGCCCATTTGCAGCCTCACTGTGAACATTTGCATGCCTGACTGTGCATATTTGAAGCCATAGGTCCCCTGAACTTCAAACTTGGTAGTTAAGGGTTCCTAGATGCCCCCTAACTGCAGCCAATTTGGGGTCTCTGGACCCACAGGGTCCCGAAATGACATTGCTGCAGATGGACACAGTTGACTGACTTTGGGGCCCGGTATCTCGGGCCACTTGGTGCTAGGAACCCCAAATTTGGAGGCCCCAAAGTCGGGTCGGAAAATGTCAAGCACTTTTCTGCAGCAGAGAATGACATTTTCTGAACCAACTTTGGGCTCCATATGTCGGGGCCCCATGGTGCTAGAAACTCCAAATTTGGATATGTTGTAGTGCTAGTTCCACTGGGTTTGCACACATAGTTACATAGTTAGCTAGTCCGAAAAAAGACACAAGTCCATCCAGTTCAACCATAAAAAAAAATTATAATGAATAAAAATAAAAAATATCGTACAATCCAATATACCCAATTCTATACCCACAGTTGATCCAGAGGAAGGCAAAAAAAAAACCAGAAGAGCATGCTCCAATCTACTACAGCAGGGGAAAAAAATCCTTTACTGATCCCCCTTAGAGGCAATCGGATTTTCCCTGGATCAACTTTACCTATAAATGTTAGTACCCAGTTATATTATGTACATTTAGGAAAGTATCCAGGCCTTTCTTAAAGCAATCTACTGAGTTGGCCAGAACCACCTCTGGAGGGAGTCTATTCCACATTTTCACAGCTCTTACTGTGAAGAAACCTTTCCGTATTTGGAGATGAAATCTCTTTTGTTCTAGACGTAAAGAGTGCCCCTTTGTCCTCTGTGTTGACCGTAAAGTGAATAACTCAACACCAAGTTCACTATATGGACCCCTTATATATTTGTACATGTTGATCACATCCCCCCTTATTCTCCTCTTCTCAAGAGTGAATAAATTCAGTTCCTCTAATCTTTCCTCATAGCTGAGCTCCTCCATGCCTCTTATCAGTTTGGTTGCCCTTCTCTGCACTTTCTCCAGTTCCTCGATATCCTTTTTGAGAACTGGTGCCCAAAACTGAACTGCATATTCCAGATGAGGTCTTACTAATGATTTGAACAGGGGCAAAATGATATCTCTCTCTCTGGAGTCCATACCTTACTTAATACAAGAAAGGACTTTGCTTGCTTTGGAAACCGCAGCTTGGCATTGCATGCTATTATTGAGCTTATGATCTACCAAAACCCCCAGATCCATTTTCCACTACGGATTCCCCCAGTTGTACTCCCCCTAGCATGTATAATGCATGCATATTCTTATCCCCCAAGTGCATAACTTTACATTTATCAACATTAAACCTCATCTGCCACATAGTCACCCAATTAGACAGAGCATTGATGTCGGCTTGTAAATTCGAGACCTCCTGTAAGGATGTTATTCCACTGCATAGCCTGGTGTCATCTGCAAAGACAGAAATGTTACTTTTGACCCCAGACCCAATACCATTTATAAAGATATTAAAAAGGAAGGGTCCCAGCACTGAACCTTGGGGTACACCACTGATAACCTTAGACCATTCAGAGTAAGAATCATTAACCACTACTCTCTGAATTCTGTCATTTAGCCACTTTTCTATCCATTTACAAACTGATATTTCCAAGTCTGTAGACCTTACCTTACACATGAGCCGTGTGTGGGGAACTGTATTGAACGCTTTTGCAAAATCCACTTCCACAGCCACGCCTCTGTCCAAGGTTTTACTTACCTCTTCATAAAAAGAAATCAGGTTTGTCTGATAACTTCTGTCTTTCGTGAACCCATGCTGTCTGTTGCTTAAAATTGGGGTTCCTAGCACCAAGTGGTCCCAAGATACGGGGCCCCAAAATAGGGTCAGAAAATGTCATTCTCTGCTGCAGAAAAGTGCTTGACTCCAGTATAAGCCGAGGGGGGCACTTTCAGCGAAAAAAAATGTGCTGAAAAAACTCGGCTTATACTCGAGTATATACGGTAGGTGAGAGGGAGGGGTTGCACCCCCGAAACACATCCATTGATCCCCCATGATGGGAGCTAGCCCATGTTGACACACATTGGCTTATTTAAAAAAAGCAAAACCCCTTTACATTACAAGTGCAATGCAACTGCACTTGAAAGTTCACTTGTAGGGCAAAGTGGATTGTCCTTTCTGTATTAAGGCCCAGTGTGTCAACCTGTGCTAGCACCCATCATGGGGGATCAATGGACGTGTTTCAGGGGTGTAACCCCTTCCTCTCACCTATTTTAGTTTGGAGGAAGGGGTTACACCCACAAATCGCGTACATTGATATCCCATGATGGCAGATAGCACATGTTGACACACTGCGTGTTTTGTGGCTTTAGAAAAATAGATGTAGGGAAAATACACACATTTTAGGCATGAGATCATGAGGGAAATCCAAATTTTGAGTCACAATTTGTGTGAATCTTCAAAATTTGGCTTTTACAGGGGAGAGATCACTCCATCTGATGAAGGCAAAATCAACACAGTTTTGACATACATTACTAATGTCTCATATGGCCTTCACTTTAGCACAGTTGAACTTTGTAAGTTCCTGAGTTGGGGATGTGTATGTTATGGTTTTAAACATGCCTGTTTTGCCACAAAAAAGGCTATATACTGTCAAACATACATGGTATACACCAATATGTTGGTTTGTTAAAAAAAACCTTTTATAAGGCACATGTGAATGTGCTTGGAGTAAAATGTTTTATACTCAACAATGTGTGGCTTCTTCTTTCAATGCTCAATACCATTTTTTTTTATAAAGTTGGTGTAGTTGCAGTGACAATGGGGGTATTTACTAAAGGCAAATCCACTTTGCACAACAAGTGCACTTTCAGTGCACTTGTTGTGCAAAGTGGATTTGCTTTTAGTAAATAACCCCCGCTGCGCTGTCAAATTTGAAATTTGAAAATTTTCAAAAAGTTGTCACTAAATGATATATTGCTCACACATGCCATAGTTATATGTGGAATTGCACCCCAAAATACATTTTGCTGCTTCTCCTGAGTATGGGGATACCACATGTGTTTTTTTTGGGAGCCTAGCCGCGTACGGGGCCCCGAAACCCAAGCACCGCCTTCAGGATTTCTAAGGGTGCAAATTTTTGATTTCACTCCTCACTACCTATCACAGTTTCGAAGGCCATAAAATGCCAAAATAGCACAAAACCCCCCCAAATGACCCCATTTTGGAAAGTAGACACCCCAAGCTATTTGTTGAGAGGCATGGTGAGTATTTTACAGCTCTCATTTGTTTTTGAAAATGAAGAAAGTAAAGAAAAAAAAATGTTTTTTTCTTTTTTCAATTTTCAAAACTTTGTGACAAAAAGCGAGATCTGCAAAATACTCACCATACCTCTCAGCAAATAGCTTGGGTGTCTACTTTCCAAAATGGGGTCATTTGGGGGTGGTTTGTGCCATCTGGGCATTCCATGGCCTCCGAAACTGTGATTGGCAGTGAGAAGTGAAATAAAAAAATTACACCCTTAGAAATCTTGAAGGCGGTGATTGGTTTTTGGGGTCCCGTACGCAGCTAGGCTCCCAAAAAGTTCCACACATGTGGTATCCCCGTACTCAGGAGAAGCAACAGAATGTATTTTGGGGTGTATTTCCACATATGCCCATGACATGTTTGAGCAATATATCATTTAGTGACAACTTTTTGTAAAAAAAATATATATATATTTTTTTTCATTATTCAATCTCTTGGGACAAAAAAGAAAAAAAATTTAATGGGCTCAACATTGCTCTCAGCGATAGCTTGGGGTGTCTACTTTCCAAAATGGGGTCATTTGGGGGGGGGGGTTTGAACTGTCCTGGCATTTTATGCACAACATTTAGAAGCCTATGTCACACGTCACCCACTCTTCTAACCACTTGTAGACAAAGCCTTTTCTGACACTTTTTGTTTACATGAAAACATATTTTTTTTTTGCAAGAAAATTACGTTGAACCCCCAAACACTATATATATTGTTAAAGCAAAGGCCCTACAGATTAAAATGGTGGGTGTTGCATTTTTTTTTCCACACAGTATTTGTGCAGCGATTTTTCAAACGCATTTTTTGTGGAAAAAATACTTTTTTTTATTTTAATGCACTAAAACACACTACATTGCTCAAATTTTTGATGAAATAAAAAATATGATCTTAGGCCGAGTACATGGATACCAAACACGACATGCTTTGAAATTGTGCACAGACACGCAGTGGCGACAAACTACAAGCCTTTAAAAGCCTTTATATGATACCACATTAGATTCACGGAGGAGGTCTACTGCTAAAATTACTGCCCTCGATCTGACCTTCGCGGTGATACCTCACATGCATGGTGCAATTGCTGTTTACATATGACGCCAGACCAACGCTTGTGTTCGCCTTTGCGCAAGAGAAGGGGGGGCAGAGGTGCTTTTTTTTTATTTTTTTTATTTTTTTTTTTATTTAGCTTTTTTATTTTATTTTTAAACTGTTCCTTCCATTTTTTTTCTTTGTTATCATTTTTATTGTTATCTCAGGGAATGTAAATATCCCCTATGATAGCAATAGGCAGTGACAGGTACTCTTTTTTTGAAAAAATTGGGGTCTGTTAGACCCTAGATCTTTCCTCTGCCCTCAATGCATCTGACCACACCAAGATCGGTGTGATAAAACGTTTTCCCAATTTCCCAATGGCGTGGTTTATATCCGGGAGGGGGGACATTCCCTCCCACTGCTTGTAAAAGCAGTCTAGAGGCTAATTGCTTTTACATGAAAGACGATCACTGGCTGAAAAGAATGATACCAAGATGATACCTAAACCTGCAGGCATCATTCTGGTATAACCATTCAAAGTCCAGCAACATACTGGACATATATTGTAATCTTTTTTTTTCATGCAGCCTCTTGGCTGAACGAAAAAAAAGAGATTGATTGGTGGGTATGCCCACCATTAGAATACCTCCCTTCATCCACCCACTTCTAATGATGGGCATACATGCACCATTTATATATGTCGAAGCATGGGGGCATCCTCCCACAAAAGTTATGCCATGTACACACGGTCGCACTTTTCCATGGGGCAAGGCTCCGTCGGAATTTCGACCGTATGTACGCAGCATTAGGAGCCAATCGCTCTTCCGCCCCTGCTTCCCCCATGCTTCGGCATATATGCTCTTTTTTTTAACTGTAGTGGTGAAATCACCTCCTACAGCGTTGGAGTCGCGGCTTTATGTATCGTGGGAGCAAACGCTGTTGCTGTCAAGATAAATAAATCCACGCTGCAACTGAATGGCGCACCTGAAAACAAAAAAATGGTTAACACTAAAACACAGTAAACAAAATTACATACCTGAAAAGCAAGCATGATAAAACATAATAAAACATTGCAGAATAGAATGGAGTAAAAAAAGAGCAACAATAGAGAGAGAATAGAGAGAGAACAATAAAACGACAACTATTTTTTTGAGATTTACAGGTAAAAAAGCTCCTGACTGTTAGCGACTGAATCAAAATGCTACCACAAAAAAAATGTTAACGATCGCAGGGATCGGGCCTGACTCTGCGAACGCTGCAGTTATGTGTGCTTAGTGTTTTGTAAGTGACAGTGATCGATCGATACTGCACTTGGGTGGGCTGGGCTGGGCGGAGGGGGAAAACGCAGGTGCTAGCAGGTATCTGGGCTGATGCCGCTAACAATGTGTTTTTTGGAACCCTAAACTGCTGGGACGCTAGTATAGATCTTTTTTTTTTTATTCTTTATTTATACCAATTTTTTTTCACATACAAAAACAGATAACATTTAAAAGAAACAAAAAGTCAACAGTTCATTTTTTACCCAGTCAATGAACTTTTTCTCGTTTACTTTTCTGTTAAGACTTTTATATTTATTACCCCCCCTCCCCCCGGTCCTCCCCCCTCCCTTCCCCAGGGCATGTTCCAATCCTTAATTTTCCTTCGTTTCTCTTCTTCCTTCTTTTCCCTCTTCTTTTATTGGGTCATAATTTCTGCGTATTTCCAAGTTTTTTTTAAACGCTATCCAACTATCCCACTTATCTTTGTAAACTTTCCCTTCGTCTTCTTTCCACTCCGGGACTAGTCTATCCGATTTGTAACTATTGTTTACTCCTATTATCCACTCTTGCAATTTAGGGCTTTCCGTTTCCCGCCAATTTTTGGGTATAAGACTTTTAGCTACATTTATCATGATGGAGACAGCCGACTCTCTGTATTGCTTACTTGAATTCTCGACTCCGTGAAACAAGCATATCCAGGGGTCTTGTGGTATTTCTTTATTTGTAATATCCTTTATTTGAGCTTTTCCCTAAAACCTAATTGATATCATTGTGTGTTAGTTGATAAATTTTGTCTAAAATGCGTTTATTTCGCCGGGCGATCATGGGGGTTAAAGCAATTCGAGGGGTCTCAGCTCGCCCATCCCCCTTCCGGGGCAGGGGAGTCTCTTCATAAAATGTTTTAATTGTAGGTACCTCCATTCATTAAGATCTAATAACTCTGTGTTCTTTTTTAGGTCAGTGTATGTGCTTAATTTATCCAATTTGTGCTGACTATGTATAAAAAACAAACTATCTAACCAGCGTCACGCGTAAAGCCCCATACACACGGTCGGACTTTTTCATGGATTCTGTCTAGGACGATCTGGAAAATAATTTTTTTTTTTTCCATATGCATTTTTCTGGGTTTTTTATTTTTCTGTTTCTTTTTTATGGTTTTGAAATATACTTGTGGGAGAGGAATTGGTACCATCTGGAATTTAAATAATATTTTTGGGATTATAATCATCTTTATAGCATTAATGCGCCCAATCCAAGACAGAGGTCGAGTTAGAATTTTTTTTGTCTCCATCCTGATTTCATCCAGTAAAGAGATGTAGTTTAGTTGATAAGTTTTCCTCGGATGGCTTGTTAATCTTACTCCCAGGTATTTTAAACTGTTTTTCCACGGGAAAAGGAAAGCCCTTTTCAGGTCCTCTTCTTCCTGTCTATTAATATTTATCTTCATGATTTCCGATTTCGTCATGTTAATTTTTAGGTTGGATATGTCCCCATAGATTTTTAAAACCTTCAGTAGATTCAGCAATGTGGTCCTGGGTTCCGAGATGAAGAACAGGACATCGTCTGCGAAAGCCGCCAACTTGTGTTCTTCGCTGCCCGTTTTAACACCCTTCACGTCTGGGTTGTTGCGTATTGTCGAAAGGAGAGACTCGAGTGTTAAAACGAAAAGAAGCGGCGACAATGGGCAGCCCTGCCTTGTTCCGTTCCTCATCTCAAAAGGCAAGGACAAAGAACCGTTGACTTTTACCCGGGCCGAAGGGTCTTTATACAGCACTTGTATCCAGTTTATCATTCTAGGTCCAAAGCCCAGTGATTCTAATGTTTTTATCATGAGACCCCAGTCTACCCTGTCAAACGCTTTTTCTGCGTCAATCGACAGGAGTAGTCCTGGGGTCTCACTGCTTTTCATTGCCTGAATAATAAACATTGCTCTTACCCCATTATCCCTCCCTTCCCTCCCTGGAATGAATCCTACCTGATCCAGATGGATCAGGTCGGTCATCCATTACGTCTGCATTTAAAAGAGCTATCGGCCTATAGCTTGAACATAACGACCTGTCCTTCCCCTCTTTAAGGATGACTGTGATGGATGCTGCTAAAGCCTCCTTTCCCATATCGTAACTTGTTCCGAGCCCATTCATGTATTGGCATAATCTGGGGATTAGCGTCTCTCTAAATTTTTTGTAATATGAGATCGTGAACCCGTCCGGGCCTGGGCTTTTTCCTGGGGCTGAATCATTTAATGCTTGAGAAACTTCTTCTTCTGTTACTGGACTATCTAAGAGGGCCTTATCACTTGCTGAGATCTGGGGTAGTTTAGCATTACTCAGAAATTCTGTGATCATTTTTCCTTTTTTTTCTTTACTCCCTTTTTGATTTATTGAATATAGGGCTTTATAGTAATTTCTGAACTCTTCTGCAATTTCTTTGGTTTTATAAAATATTTCCCCATTTTTATTTTGAATTTTTTCAATATAGTTGGATTCACTCAGCTGATGGAATATCCCCTGATGTCGGCCCTTGTGTTGTTTGTGCTCTTGTTCAAGTTTCGAGATATCTGCTATCAGGGCCTTCCTTTTTTTTTCCCTTTCTGCTTTTTCCCCAGTCGCAATGGAGATGAAAACACCTCTAATATAGGCCTTGTGGGCCTCCCATAGGGTGGCTCCTGAGACATCTCCAGTGTCATTTATTTTGAAATATTGTTCAATTTCCTCATGTATTTTAGTTACTACCCTCTCATTTTGGAGAAGATTCTCGTTTAATCGCCATGTATATGGTTGTCTTGAGGGGCCTGGGATTTCCATCTTCATTGTTACTGGGGAGTGATCTGAGATCGTCGCTATTTCAATGTTTGTTAAAGTGATCTGTTCTAATAACTTATGGTCTATCCAGAAGTAGTCCAATCGCGAGTACGTCCCGTGTACAGGGGAGAAGAAAGTATAATCGCGTATTTTTAAGTGTTGCGCCCTCCACACGTCTACTAGTTGATACTGCATCCCCCTTTCGTGTTTTTTGATTCGGACTATAAATTTTAGCATTGATTTACTTGTCCCCTGCACCCGGGACGTACGGTTGTCCGACCGGACAAAGTGCTACGCATGCTCAGATCACATTACAAGACCAAAGCTATTGGCTAGATCTCCTGCAAGGATCAAATCCCCTGCTTTGAAGTCCATAAGTTTTTTCAAAGTTTGTTTGAGGAATCTAATAGGATTTTGATTCGGACTATAAATATTAGCAAGTGTAAATATTCTTTCTCCTAGTCTACCCTTCAGGAAGAGATATCTCCCTTCCGGGTCGGTCATCCTATCCAATAAAGTAAAAGTGATTATTTTAGCGAAACCAATCGCCACTCCTTTAGCTCTTGTAATGGGAGAATCCCCATAATACCAGGTCGGGAAGTCTTTTGAAAAGAGTTTGACGTTTGTTTCTTGGGAGATATGAGTCTCCTGCAGAAACACAATTCCCGCTTTATATTGCCTAAGCTCTTCCAAGATTCCAAATCTCTTTCTGGGGGCATTCAGACCTCTTACATTATACGTTAGTATGTTTATTTCATTTTTCATCTTTCTTCATAAAGAACCTGCCTTTTTTTCCCTTTCCCTTTATTGTAAACAATTTTTCCCTTGGTGGAACATGCCCTGGAGCCCTCCCTTCCTTCCCCTCCCCCCTCCCCCCCTCTCTCCTCCTTGGCCACTTCCCGGCCCGAGACATCCCTATGGGAATTCTGCCCTTTCCCATCTGGGTATCCCCTTCCTTGGGGTGGTGCTCTGAACATGCCCTCCACCTTCCACCTCTTGCCCCCCATATATCTGTGGGGCAAAGGTGGATTTCCCGGGCGCAAGGAAGGTCTTCACATTTTTATCTATAATTTTCCGCTCTTGGACCCTGATCCCCCCCCCTCCTCCCCCCTCCCATCCCCCACCAACCCAACCCTCTAAACTTTTCACTCTTTGTTTCTCTTACTCAAACATCTCCCCCCCACCTCCCTCCCCCCGGCCTCCTCCCACAGATCTTCCCTTATCTTCTCTTTCTCAGGACCCGGACATTCCTTCTCCTGCACCCACCGGGTCTCCCCCCCATCCTGGTATGTTAGGGGGTCGTAGACCCAGCTGGTTGCAAAATTCATTAAAGTCCTCAGGGAATCGTAGGACCCTTGATCTTCCGTCTCTAGTGCCAATGAGGCATGCAGGGAATCCCCAGTTGTATTTAATGTTTTGTGCTCGCATCTGCTCCAAAAGGGGTTTTAGTAAACGTCTTCTCGCCAGTGTCTCAGGGGCCAGGTCTGTAAATATTTGTAACTCTGCTCCTCCAAATTTTATAGGGGGTCCTCCTCTCAGACTCGACCATATTGCTGCTTTATCGGTATAGGAATGAAATCTTATGATTACATCTCTTGGCTTGTCTTCTGCAATGTTTTTTGGTTTTCTTAGTCTGTGGACTCTTTCAATTCTAAGGATCTCTTCTCCTTTATTTAAAATGGGGTTGAAGATAGTGTTCATTGTTTTCACTAAATCTTCTCCTCTCTCCTCTGGGACAGATCGGATTTGCAGATTTTGTCTGCGGTTTCGATTTTCTTGGTCCTCTAGTTTATATGTAATTTTCCTCTGTTCTAGTTGCATTGATTTGACCGTTTCATTCAGAATGCGAATTTGCTGGGCCTGGTTATCTGATTTTTCTTCGATATCTTCGACTCTTTTTAATAAGTGTCCCATATCGGCACGTAGCGAAGAAATTTCAGACTTTATGACATTCTCCAGTCTTTGGAACATTTCCATCATTTCGACTTTTGTAAAGGATTGGTCTGTTACGGCCTTGCCTCCCGACGCACCTTTCTCCATGTTTGACTCTTTACTTTGAGCCGGAGGTTCTCTTTTACTTTTCTCTGTATCTTCGCCTTTTTCGAGTTGTACGTCCGATTGTTTCCCTGTTTTTGCGGCTTTAGGGCTTGATACTTTAGACATATATTGTTTGATCGTGGAGGTGTTTAATTGTCCTTTTGATGTTTTATGTTCACTCCCTCTCGTTGTTCTTCCGGTCATAGTATCCCTTTTATCTTTATTTCTCCTCCTTATTCTTTTACCCAGTTTTGAACTTTATTTTGTAACTTCTTATCCCTTTTGATTATGTGCTGGGTTAGGCTGCATGAGAGTTTAAAGGTTTTCTGGGCTATCCTCGCCTCCCTTGGTACTTACTTCTGTTATCGTCCGCCCATAATAGGGCTTCTGGGGGTTCTTTTATATCGTTTAAGTTGGTATATCTGTTCAAGATGCGTTTAAAGCGATTGATGCTAAACTCGTCTGTTCAAGATGGGACTGTCCCCACCTTTTCCAGTTTCTATCCGCTGACCAGAAGTTACAAGGAATATTGGGTGATGCTAAAAAAAAAAAATAGGAAGAGCTCAGTTTTCCCCTCTCCTCCTTCTCCCACCCTTACTCCTTTTACCCTTCTCTCTCCCTTTCCCTTCTTCCTTGTCTCATTTCTCTTTCTCCTTCCTTCACCACGTTCAGAATGATCGGATTTTTCCGACAACTTTGTCCGACCTTGTGTATGCAAAACCAACATCGGACAAAGAAAGAAAAACAAAAAAAGATGAACCCCCAAAAAAAAAAAAAAAACATAGGCAGACCGTTTGAATAAAGGAAAAGGAAAGCAGGTTTTCCCTCTACTCTTGGAACATTTCAAAGGATTTCCCGTATCACTTTGCAGGCACGTTTATAAACTTTATGAGCAATACTTCCTTTCAAGGGAATGTCCAAATGTCAACATGTTATTTGAATACAGCAATATTAAATATCTTTTTCCACAGAGCCCATTTGCACTCAGATTTTGTATATAATGAGATGTGTAAACATTTCCACCTTTTTCGGCCTGTTTCAATAAATGCTGTAAGTCTAGTTGTCTTTCAATTATGAGATGAATTGAAAAACGTGGCCGAGGAAAAAAAAAAAAAAAAAAAAAGAGCAACAGCAAACTTGATCAGAGTTTAACCTACTGTCCCGTAGTTCTATTTTGCTATGGCGGAGATTGTCGGTATGGGTTTTAAGTATTCTTTACATGCAGGTACTTAGCAGTGCATCTATGACTCCCCATTTACTCAGGCATTACTGGCTTTAGATTTACCATATACCATATGCAAATTCTCCATATCTTGATTGACCATATATGTACTTGAGCGTTTTGCCAGTAGGAAAAAAGATGCAAGGGGACAAGGGTACAAAAAAAAAAAAGGACCGCGTTTCCTCGTAGTCTTCTGAGGCTTTAAGGGATTTACACAAGTCCTTATGCCGATGCATAAGTAGTTAAACTTTCATGTACAATTCATCCTGATAGCATCGTTTCAAATCATCAGCCTATTGTTGCAGGGCCCTAGTACTCAGGGTTAGGTATCTCTCTTTATTTTACAAAGTCCATTTACATTTAGGCCAACTTTAGTAATTATAATCAGTGCAATGTCTACATGTATGGTAGTCCTAGATGTCCTTAGATCCTTAGGTTAGGGGAGAGAGAGCTTAAGGGTAAGGAAGGGCAGCAGAGTGTCAGTCTTTGATCGCTCTTCAGTACACTGTTCAATAGTCACTCAGTCAGTTAATATATTTACAGTACCTCATGCCTTCTCTATGTTGCGTCCGGCTTCGTTGACCGTTGTTTGATCCTTCTGAGGGTCTTTCTCCGTATCCACGTCTCCAGGGCTCTGGGGCTCCAGGGGGTCTCCCCTGGCTGCTAAACACTGTCCTTTGATGAAGCCCTTAGATCTCCTACAGAGCCACAAGCAGAGTGTACCTGGGGGTAGGAGCACGTCTTTGTCTCGTACAGCCGCTTCGTGAGGGATATGCTGCGGTGCGAGTGCCTGGTGTTTCCAGGTCGGAAGAACAGCTGATGTGCGTCTCCTTATGTGGGTTAGCTGCGCTGTTGTCTCACGGCAGCGTGGGGCAGAGAGGGAGAGATAGGATCGATGGGGCGGGTGCGGGAAGGTCAGGATCCGATTCGGGTCCCCGCATTAGACCGCCGACATGTTACGAGCGTTCTGCAGACTCTCACGCTCAGTAACTTCAGCATGTCCCGGGATCACCTCATCACCTCACTCCCTCGTTAGCAGCGGCATGTTCCGGCCCCTCCCCCGGGACGCTAGTATAGATCTGATCAGATCAGATATTGAACTGTTCAGATACTAAACCACTAAGGGAGGTGTATGCTTTGCGCGTGGGTGTTTGCGGTACTGGCACTAACCTGGGGCGACGCAGACCTTATTTGACCCTAAAACCTAATTGATATCACCCGCCGGGCGATCAGGGGGTTAAACCTAAAAAAAAACTGGCTACCAACTGCACCAGTGACACTAATGCGCGATCAGAAAAACGATCGCGTAGTGACACTGGCAAAAGGGGTGAAAGGGTTAACTAGGGGAAATCAGGGGGTTAAAACCTTTATTAGGTAATATATGGGGGTACCTGACGCTATATAAAAACCTGACGGGGAACCTAAATAACGAAATAACTAACTGTCTAACCAGCGTCACCAGTGACACTTATACGGTGATCACTGGTGAAAGAGTTAACTCTAGGTGCAATCAAGGGGTTAAAACCTTTATTTAGGTTGTAATATGGGGGTACCTGACCTATAAACTTATTTATAAACCTATATAAACCTGGCGGTTAACCTAAAAAAAAACTGGCTACCAACTGCACCAGTGACACTAATGCAGCGATCAGAAAAACGATCGCTTAGTGACACTGGCAAAATGGGGTGAAAGGGTTAACTAGGGGCAATCAGGGGGTTAAAACCTTTATTAGGTAATATATGGGGGTACCTGACGCTATATAAAAACCTGACGGGGAACCTAAATAACGAAATAACTAACTGGCTAACCAGCGTCACCAGTGACCCTTATACGGTTATCACTGGTGAAAGGGTTAACTCTAGGGGCAATCAGGGGGTTAAAACCTTTATTTAGGTTGTAATATGGGGGTACCTGACCTATAAACCTATTTATGAACCTATATAAACATGGCGGTTAACCTAAACAAAAACTGGCTACCTAGCGGCACCAGTGACACTAATGCAGCGATCAGAAAAAACGATCGCTTAGTGACACTGGCAAAAGGGGGTGAAAGGGTTACCTGGGGGGCAATCAAGGGGTTAAACCTTTATTAGGGGGGTAGAGGGCTATCTTGGACCTAAAACTAACTGCCCTGACAGTTATTACAGTCACACTGACACTAAATGCAGTGATCAGTAAATAAATGATCACTGCAATTAGTGACACTGTGACTGGGGGGGCAGGGGTGATCTGGGGGTGATCTGGGGGTGATCTGGGGGTGACAGGGGGGTTATTTGTGTGCCTATGTGTACTGGTGTCAGTGTACTGTTGGTGCACTAACCTGTGTGTGTTGACTCCTCGGCGTTCCGGTCTTTCTGACCGGCGCGCCGAGTGTGACATCACTTCCTCTGCCTGTGTTTTGATTGACACAGACAGAGGAAGCATCTGATTCGCCAGGAGTGATCGTGAGGGGGTGGCCAGAAACCACTGGCTGTCCCCTCATTCCGGATCGCTCCTGAAGCGATCCAGACCGTCCCCGCCGGCCGGGGGGGGTCCGATAGGACCCCCACGCGCCTGAAGAATGGCACGTACAGGTACGTGGTTTTGCCTGTACGTGCCATTCTGCTGACGTATATGTACATGGGGCGGTCGGGAAGTGGTTAACAACAAAAACATTGTGTGTGTGTGTGTAGCAGACCCACAGCACAACATAATAGTTAGCTGAAGAAGAGATTGTCACCTCATGTATCAAATAAGTTACATTTGCACTATTGAAGAAAATGGCCAAAAATAAAAGGACATTGGAGAACCTAGGAGACAGATAGGAAACACAAGCAGTAAATCAAATGAAATATGAGTTTTGTTTTTCCCAAATGTTTTATTTTAAACAGCTTACAGATTTCCTGGTTAATCAATTGCCCCCCCCTACCCACAAAGTACTCCACATAGCTTTGCCGTACTTTGCAGGCACTTTGGGGGCAAGCCAGGATGGCCAGTTTCAAGCACCGACATTGTTAGTGCGGTTGAAAAGTCAGCCTCAGTTGCAACTGAGGCCAGATAGTTGGCTTCATTCTTCTGCAGGAAATTATGAAGAATGCAGCAGCTTAAAATTATGTGGTTGAGTTTGTATTTGGCCATGTTGATGGCCGTTTGGAAAAGTCGGAACAGGCTAGCCATTATGCCAAAGGCATTCTCGACCAAATTCCTTCTGTGCGATCACTCCTCCATCAGACATACAGCCATTCTTTCCTATGTCCAGATATAAGAACTCATAATTCGCTGTCACCACCGCCAACAAAACAATACTACGGTACCCCTTATAATTAAAGTAGTATGACCCCGAGTTGGGTGGTGGGACGATCCGGACATGCTTCCCATCTGTCACACCACCGCAGTTGGGAAAGTCCCACTTCTGGTGGAATTGGGAGGCCACAGTCTGCCATTCCTGTGGGTTGGAAGGAAACTGTGGAGTCAAACAAGAAAAGAAATGTGTACTTTTGCACATAACATTGCAAGCAGATTAGACACAAACATTCTTGGCCAACATTAGTATAACATTTTTTGAAATGAGCATTTAAAGACAAAAGTATAAGGTCCACTTATCAGATTCCTCACCCCCTCTGATAGTCCATTGTAAAAAAATTGAGGGTGGGGGAGATGTTTTGGACAGGTAACCCTCTCCACTTCATTGAGAGCTGAATGCCTAAATAATGTGTGTTACTTTGTCCAGTCCCTCCTTACTTACACTATTGGCAGCCCACTGGTCAGGTAAGAAGTGTCATAATCCAAAAATATGAATACACACTGTACAAATTGAAGCACATTTTGACATTCTGCAATTACCTATCAAGATAATAGAACAAAACTTTAAACAGTACCATTTGAAAGTATTCAGGCAGGCACTTGCACTACATGTTTTGGTGAATTCACCCATAAATCTGACCACAAAAGAGGTAGGTATAGTGTGTATGGGTTTGGCAAAGTCAGTAGATAGAGTATTGGTATCGGTTGACTTATCGGTTGTTGGGAGGGAGGGTTCCAAATGAGTTTTGGCCCCAAAAAAAAGCCTCATGCACTCTGCCTGAATTTTAGGACAACAATAACATTTGGACACATTTTAGGGGGCGTTTAGGGTAAGCACTACAATGCAGCTGGCAAAATACATTGTTAAGTGACTAGGCTAGGTGTGTATGGGCCCAGGATAGCATGCTGGGGAGGTAAGTGAAGGCAAATATGCATGAAGGACAAAAAAGGAGCATTAAAAGCTTACAGCATGCATGAGGACAAAGAGGACATTCACAGCATATTACAATCATGGTAGCTATGGAATGATTAAATAAATACAATACATTAACAAACATTAAATACATAGAATGTGATGTTAATGGATAAAACTTACCTTAATATAGTCCTTCTGCAGAACCTGAATGATGGCAGAACAGGTCTCTGAAATAATGATCCCCAGAGCCTGGGCGGAGATCCCGGTCGTGAACTTGATGTCCTGGAGACTTCTCCCATTGCCAAGTACCGCAAGGTGGCGACAAGCCTTTGTTCGGGAGTGATGGCTTGCCGCATGCAGGTGTCCTGCTTCATAATATAAGGGGACAGCAAAGCCAACAGACGGTGAAAGACGGGGTCCATCATCCAGAGATAATTCCTGAAATGATTCTCCTGGAGCTCCCACAACAAAGGCATATGAGAGAATTGGTCACGATTACGCAACCAATTCTTGGTCCAAGAACTCCTCCTCCCCCTGTTCATGGACTTGACTTGGGTCAAAGCAATAACTCCAACACCAAGCCCAACCACAGCACAAACTCTACAACGAGTACGCAACCGCAATGGCTAGAAAATTAACGGCTGCTCAGAACGAACTGACAGAACACACTGAAAATCAGAAAGGACCAGACAAGAACGAGCTGAAAATCACAAACGAGTGGACAAGAATGCACTGAAAATCAGAAGCAAACTATAAATTGGACGCACTGAAAGACAGGAACGAACTGACAATACGCACTGAAGAACAGATATGAACCGACAAGCACAAACTGAAAAGCAGAAACAAACTGAAAAGCACGAGGCTGAAAAGCGCAAATCGCCTCTTACCAAACTTTTACTAACACAAGATAAACACGAGATTAGCAGAAGGAGCCAAAAGGGTGGCGCTATGGCTATTGAACTTACTTTTTATCGGCTTGTCATACGTCTTGTACATCCCCACATTGCCACGTTCATAATTGTTGGTCAACATTTGTGTGACCGTGTGTATGCAAGACAAGTTGGAGCCAACAACCTTCGAACAAAAATCCACGGTTTTGTTGTCGCAAAGTCCGATCGTGTGTACGAGGCATAAGACTTTTTCCTGGTTTTCCATATTTTTCCATTTGTATTTTGTCCAAAAAAAGTGCACGGTCTAAAAACAAACATAAAACAAAAACACGATGCAATAAACACCATAATTTAGCCTTCGCTCATCCCTACTAAGTGCTGTAGTCCTACCTTGGCATTTGATACAGCAGTCCAAACAAACCAATATTCAACTATTTTCTTGTACATGTGTACGAATGTAAAAGCACACAAACATGCACAAACGTGCACGTATGCACATAAATGTATTCAGAAGCCCATGTTCATGAAGTCTTAAAATTGTGCAACTCATGACTGTGGGTCCCTTTGGTGCGTAATTTACACTGGATCCATTTGATATAGGGTTAAATTTGCTAAAAGTAAAGTATTGTACTATGGTAACTAGATAGTAGCAAAAAAGCAAACATTTTATATTTTGCAGATTACTAGTCACTGGTGATGTGGTTGCATCTGCTTCATTTTCTCTAACTTTTCTGAGAGATCGCAGTGCATTGACGGCTGCTGATTGGCCAAAGCATGCACCTGATCTGCATGCTTTGGCCAATCGCAGCGCAATCTGCTGTGAGAGCCATGATTGGCCAAAGGCAGGCTGCCTTTGGCCAATCATGGTTCAGGGGGCTAAGTCCATGCACCACACTATATAAGCCTGCTTACACAGTGGCCGTGTATAGTGTGATAAAGTGGAAAGAAGAACTTGAGCTATATTAGGCAGGTTAGTGAGTGGCGTGCAGGCGGTTTAGTATATATATATAATTAGCAAACAACGAATGGCCTCCCCACACAGCGGCCTGCAGACGCATGACATGGAGGTGAGTGAACAAACCACACCTCAGAGTCCTGACACCCCAGTCATGCCTGACCCTATGACGGGATTTCCCACCACAAGACAGCCTGTATCAGATATTGTACTCAAGGACATGCTTTTATCCCTCAGATCATCTATACAGGCTGACATGATTTACACTATCAAAAAATGCCAAACAGAGATACACAAGCTGGGGAACAGGGTGGACGGAGTGGAACACGCACTGGGAGAACATGCTAGCTCCTTTAATAAGATGGTAGATGCACATGAAGCCCACCAAGATGATATCTCCTGGATCAAAGACAAGTTATCAGACCTTGAAGACAGATCCAGGAGGAACAACTTGAAGATTAGGGGTATCCCAGAAAACGGTTCCACAGCTCCCACAATATGCACTGCACTTGTTTTCAGCCATATTACCAACAGCGACCGCCTTGGAGCTTACGATCGATAGGATTCATAGAGCCCCTACAAAGGAATGCATTCTAGATACCTTCCGAAAAGTGGACCAGCGCCCAGAGCAATACAATGCCATACAACTGCTCCCAGATCTTTCCAGATACACCCTTCAAAGGCGTCGTAATCTAGCAACCATTACAAAAGCCTTACGCAATCATCGTATCCTCCACAAGTGGAAATACCCTACCCATAATGGAAACAATATAACCGTTTCCACCTTGGAAGAAGGTCTTATAACACTCAGGCAATGGGGGATAATAACAGACCCACCACTACCTCCTCTCAAATGGGGAGTCCCACACAACCCCAGGAAGAATGGCAGGTAGTGTCCAGGAAACACAAAACCAAAAAAAACACTGAGGGCTACTGAAGAAGCTCCCACAAAAATCCTAACACTACAGCGTCACCAATCCCCTGGGAACACCGGAACATGGAAACAGTTCCACATCCCCCCACCAACATTAAACAGGGCACTACATGTAGGAATCCTCTAGAGGGAACTTCTCTGACCCTGTCAACTGTTTTTTTTTTCTTCTTTGTTTTTTGGTTTACTTTGTTACGCAGTTCTCACCCACTGTTGGATCAACCAGGCTGAACCAGATTCTTCTTCCTCCTCCACCAACGAATCATCCTTGCTGCAACAGAAAATTTGATGCTGCACTCCAAACACACAGAACCATCAAAAACCCTGAACGATGACCGCCGGAAAAGAGGTATGCCGTACCAACCTTACAAGCTGGAAATCTATTTGAGGATGTCAAAATCGAAAAGGTACAACACTCACCTCCACATGTAAATCCACTCTTCTATCTACACTCACTGACTCTCCATTATAATTAATGCCAGTAAAGATACTATCTGTCAATGGCCTCAACCACCCAGGCCAAAAGAGCATCCTTATGGAAGGAAGCAGATTCATCCCAATGTGATATACTATGTGTTCAGGAGACTCACTTCCACCATGATGCCCAAATGTGTCCACAAAAGTTTTCAACACTACTTTTCTTCTAATATGGCAGCGAAAAAAGAGGTGCTCTGGTGGCTATTAGAGACTCCATTTCTTTTCAACTCCACCTGGAAATCTCTGACCCAATGGGTCGATATCTCATACTAATATGCAATATCAACTCTACGACATACACGATAGTGAATGTCTATGTACCCAACAAACACCAACTCAGCTTCCTAAACAAATTGTTGAAAAAAGTTAAGAGCTAAAAAGTTAAGAAGAAGCAACAGGGTTCCCTTGTAATATCACACCAGACCCACGAATGGACTCCATATCAAAGTTCCCCAACAAAGCTTCTGCTATGTCATCCTTTTTGAACTCTCACTACCTATTTGATGCTTGGCGTCATGCCACCGAAAAAGACTTCACGTTCTATTCACATAGGCACTGTACATACACGAGAATTTACCTGTTCTTGATGGACAGATGGCTACTCCAAAAGGTAATGAATGTTCAGATAAAAAATATATCATGGTCAGACCATGCGCCCATCCTTCTAACCCTACGAGACTTCTATCCCACCCACAACGCCTATATCTGGCGGGCTAACCCTCAAATACTGCATAATCCAGAAACAAAACGCATCTTGGAGTGCCGTCTGTCTGAATATTTCCAGATCAATTCTCCATTTTCTAAAAACCCATTCAATTTGTGGAATGCCCATAAGACATACATAAGAGGAATGTTTATTCAACTTGGTTCTAAACTCAAGAAGCAGAGGCAGCAGAAGTTAGACACCTTTTCTTATCAGAAATAGAAAACATCGACAAACAGATCAAACAACACCCTAACCCTATAACTGGCGACAAATTGACATCCCTAAGGTCAAAGAAAGGAGATTAAAAATGTCATTCTACTCTACCAACAACAAAGCTGGGAAAGTACTAGCCCGCAGACTGAAAGGCCAAAAAGTCAAATCTAAAATTTCCCACCTCATAGACCCTGTATCCAACACCAAAATAATAGACCCTCCAAGCATCGCAGATGCATTCAGTGAATACTACGGATCACTTTATAATCTGAACCAAGACGAAAACACGACACAAACCACCCAAGAAGATGTGCAAAATTTCTTATCACACATAGGCTTGCCGCAAATTTCACTCTCCCAATTGAACAGCTTAAATACTCCTTTTCACTACCAGAAATTATGACGGTAATAGACACCCTCCCTAACAACAAATCACCAGGACCGGACGGCCTAATAGGGGAATACTATAAAAACGTTAAACCACTTTTAGGCCCCCATTTACTCAGGGTTTTCAAGACGGCTGCTGCGTCTGCTTCTTTTCCCACAGAAATGCTGGAAGCTTTGATAGTTACGTTGCCAAAACCAGGGAAGACACCGCACGTCCCCCAAAACTTCAGGCCCATTTCGTTACTAAATAACGATCTAAAAATCTATGCTAAAATTATAGCCCTACGATTAATAGACATTATGCCCACCATCATTCACCCAGATCAATCTGGCTTTACAAAAGGAAGGCAGTCTTCTGATGCCACCAGAAGATAAATAGACATAATCCCCATTGCAGAAAAAAGCCGAACGCCTTCTCTGCTCCTGGCATTGGATGCAGAGAAGGCATTTGACAGAGTAGACTGGCTGTACCTTACAAAAACATTAGAAACATTTGGATTCAAGGGCCACCTATTATCGGCCATTCTAGCCCTATACTCAGCCTGCGTATATACATCAGGTATGCTGTCCAAACCATTCCCAATCTCAAATGGAACGCGCCAGGGCTGCCCACTTTCACCCCTCATCTTTAATATGCTAATAGAACCTCTGGCTGCAAGTATCAGACAAGATCCCGGCGTACAAGGGTTTACTATAAACCACCGCAAACATGTTATAAGTCTTTTCGCAGATGATGTGATATTGATCCTATCGAGTCCGGTGTCTTCCCTGAACAGAGTGACCAATCTGTTGTGTGAATATGGCATGGTATCATATTATAAGGTAAATGATTCTAAATCATATATCCTAGACCTAGGGGTATGCTCACAAGACAAATCTGAAATCCAAAAAAAGTACCCGTATATGTGGAATAGTCACGATATCACCTACCTGGGAATCAAGCTCACTGCACAACCAAACCTTCTATTTCAGACTAACTACCTCCCAATGGAACAAAAACTTATACAAGACCTTCAGAATTTGAGGAAACACATCCTATCATGGTCGGGCAGATTAGCTGCCTTCAAAATGCAAGTTCTACTACAGATCTTATACATATTCCATACCGTACCTGTACTAGTACCCAAAAAATTCCTCCATACACTTCAAATTATGCTTTTCAAGTACCTATGGGAAGGGAAGAAAGCCAGAAGCACAACTACCATACTCCAAAAGATGAACCAGGCAGGTGGCATGGGGTTACCAATCCTAGCAGACTATTGGCTTGCAGCATCATTAGCATAACTTAGAGATTGGTTCGCTGCACAGCCCTCCACATTATGTGGAGAAATGGAACAAACCCTGATGCCAGGAAGAAACTTATATGACTATGTAGTCATTCATGCTCACTTTAAGAAGAAGAACAAGCAACTACACTTACCAATGTTAGCGTCCCTTAATGCATGGAAAACCATGATAGCCTCCAAAACCCTAGCATCTCCCAACCTACCCCTCCTAATCCCAATATCATCTCTACCGTTACTTATCCCTGACCTAAACCTAGACAAATGGACAGCGTTCGGGCTGTGCAGTATAACAGATTTATACTCTAATGACAAGATGAAAACATGTGAATCCTTACAGAAGGACTACAATTTACCCCAATCAGAACATTTCACCTTCACTCGAGTCGCGTCTTATCTTAAATCTAAACGCATACCTAACTATCACCTGTATTGGAAAGTTAAAACGTACCTCACTAATACAATTCATTGTAAGGGAGGTATCTCACTCTTTTATCAAGTTCTCAACAATAAATCAATCTTTGCTAAATCAAACTCCATGTTAGCCTGAGAACGAGATCTCAAACAACCTTTCACACCAGATCAATGGCTTAGAGCTATAAAATACACCCACACTGCTACGAAATGCTATAACCTATGGCAACTTTCTCATAAGGTCACACAAAGATGGTACCTAACACCGCATAAAATAGCAAATTTTGATACATCCACTGTCAGGAACTAGGTACTCACCGAGGCCAAGATGCCGAGAGCGGTTGCCCTTGCGACTCGGTGCCCACTGCCCTGAATGTGATACAGGGACGGTTGGCACCAAGAGGGACAAGCCACCGGTAGGATGGTGACTAGGCGTGGGCTCAGGTGTTGCAGTGATGAGTAGGCTGGAGCTGGAGGGTGGGCCCAGAGTACAGCAAGCAGGCTGAGGGTCAAACACAGAGAGGTTAGTTGGGTGCAGGCTGAGGGTCAAACACAGGTAGGTGAGGTTCAAAAAAAGAAGAACACGGGGTCTTAGGCAAGAGAGTCCAAGGCAGGCTGGGAGTCAAGCACTGACAACAGAGAGGAGAATCCAGGATCCAGGTCGAGGGTCAAGTACAGGAGAAGGTAGCAGATCCAGAGGCAAGCCGAAGGTCAAGGTCAGGAGAAGGCAGGGTAGCCAGGACGATCCGGGTTTGGCAACAGGTAAGACAATCTTCAAGGACCAAGTACAGGATACAAACAGGTAGTAGCTGTCAGACGAACCAGCGTCTGTCTGGGCACAGAGGCCCTCCTTTTATAGGGCCGCTGAGGTCACATGGGGTGATGCCGCGCTACTGCGCATGCGCCGCCTGGCGGGACCGCAAGTGCGCGTGCGCCGGCGCATCATCTCCCTGTCACTGGCTATGAGCCGGGGAGCCGGACCCGTGCGCCTGCGCACTAGAGTGCACAGCGGACGTAAACCCTGACAGTGCCCCCCCCTGAGGGGCGGCCTCCGGACGCCCAAGCTCTCCATCAATTCAGGGTGTTCTTGTCGGAAGATCTTGATTAGTCTTGGGGCGTGGAAGTTTCTGGATGGCTCCCAGGAATTATCCTCTGGTGGATAGCCCTTCAACTTTACCAAAAACTGTAGCTGACGACCCACCTTCCTGCAGCCAAGTAGTGACTCCACCTCATATTCCTCTACTCCATCAATTGTGACAGGTGGAGGAGGAGGTTCTTCTCTGTCTGGAAAAGGACTGGGGACCAAGGGTCTCAGCAGGGAGGCATGGAATACTGGGTGTATTCTGTAGGTCCTAGGTAAGGCAAGTTCAAAAGCTACAGGATTTACCATCTTTTTGATTTCGAATGGGCCAATAAACTTGGGACCCAACTTCCGTGAGGGGCACGCGATCTTGAGATGGGTAGTTGCCAGCCATACCTTCTCTCCAATCTTGAATGGGGGGTTCTCCTTCCTCCCCTTGTTATGGTATTTTTTATATCCTTCCTGGGCCTGTTGCATGGTGTCCTGAAGTTTTTTGAAGTTGGATTAAATGTAACTTATCCGTTCCTGTACAGCGGGGACCGGTGATTCAGGGAGAACATTAGGGAGAAAAAATGGGTGGAACCCAAAGTTTGCCCAAAACGGAGTCTGATTCGTGGCTGAGTGGGAAGAGTTATTATATGCAAATTCTGCGTAAGATAACAGAGAGGACCAGTCGTCTTGTGCGGAGGAACAGAAGCAACGTAAGTATTGTTCAAGTGTTTGATTAGTTCGTTCGGTTTGTCCATTACTTTGTGGATGGTAAGCTGATGAAAGGCAAATATTGATTCCTAAAGTTTTACAAAGCTCTTTCCAGAATTTTGAGGTGAACTGTGAACCCCTATCCGAAACAATGCTCTTGGGTACCCCATGGAGCCTAACAATCTCCTTGACAAAGATGTTAGCGGTTTCCAGAGCAGAGGGAGTGCCAATCATGGGCAAGAAGTGGCTCATTTTGGACAGCCGGTCCACTACTACTAGAATGGTAGAGAAGCCTTCCGAGGGAGGCAAGTCCACGATGAAATCCATCGAAATGTAGGCCCATGGGCGTTCGGGGATGGATAGAGGCCTTAGTAACCCCCATGGCTTCGTCTTAGGACCCTTGTTTCGTTGACACGTTATGCAGGAAGACACATATCTTCGGCAATCCTTCCTCCAGCCTGGCCACCAGAAAGTGCGAGAGGTATGTTCTGCTGTCTTCCGTACCCCAAAGTGACCAGCCAGCTTATGGTCGTGGAGGGTTTTCAGGACTACAGGTCTTACTTCCGAAAGGACAAAGATCTTGTCCTGGAGACAAAATAGATTTTCACGTCTTTCTAGGGTGTCTAGGATGGGGTCACTACACTGAGCCGAGGAGGTAGATAGAGCAGTGGACAGGTCGGTGGGTATCAGCAGTAGAAAGTTCTGAGGGGCAAGAATGGTGCTAGGTTCTGATACCTGAGAAGATTCCGGAGAGATGCGAGAGTGCGTCTGCCTTGCCGTTCTTAGACCCTGGCCGGTAAGAAATATGAAATGTAAACCTTGAGAAAAAAAGTGCCCAACGGGCTTGACGGGGTCTTAACCGTTTCGCACTGCGGAGGTACTAGAGGTTTTTGTGGTCTGTAAAAATGGTAATTGGGTGAACTTCTCCTTCGAGGAGGTACCTCCACTCCTCCAATGCGGACTTAATGGCCAATAGCTCCCGATTACCAACATCATAGTTCCTTTTGGCAGGATTTCGTTTTCGGGAGGCGAAGGCCACTGGGTGTAAAAGAGCCTTTAGCCCATGTCGTTGGTAGAGGATGGCACCCGTGGCAGTCTCCGAGGCGTCTACCTCTAGAACAAAAGGTAACAGTGGGTCTGGATGCCGCAAAATAGGGGCAGAAGTAAAGAGAGTCTTTAATTTGACGAAGGCATCCTGGGCTTCCTGGGACCACTGAAAACGGCCGTGTAGGCGAGTTAGGTGGGTAATTGGGGCCACAATGGCAGAGAATCCGGCGATGAACCTTCTGTAAAAATTGGAGAAACCGATGAACCTCTGTACAGCTTTTTTGTCTTTAGGAGGTGGCCAGTCTACCACTGCCTTGACCTTTTGCGGGTCCATGTATGTGCCTTTGGTGGAGATGATGAACCCTAGAAACTGTACCGTGGATCTTTCAAATTCGCATTTTTCGGCTTTAAGATAAAGCTGGTGGGCTCTAAGGATGGTGAGGACTTTCCTGACATGTTCCCGATGTAGCTCCAGGGTGGCCGAAAAGACGAGGATGTTGTCCAGGTATACGACCAAAAAGACATCCAAGTATGTTCTAAAAATATCATTCACCAGGTGCTGGAAAGTGGCTGGAGCATTGCATAGGCCGAATGGCATCACCAAGTATTCATAGTGGCCAAAACGAGACCTAAAGGCTGTTTTCCACTCATCCCCTGCGCGGATTCTGACAAGGTTGTAGGCAACCCTTAAGTCCAGTTTAGAAAAAACCTTGGCTGACCGGAAACGCTGGAAGAGTTCAGGAATAAGCGGTAAGGGATATCGGTTCTTAATGGTAATTTTATTGAGTTCCCTATAATCAATGCAGGGCCTGAGTGAGCCATCTTTTTTTCCCACGAAGAAAATACCAGCACCGGCTGGAGAGGTAGAGGGCCGAATAAAGCCTTTTTCAAGATTTTCATCAATATAAGCCTTGAGAGCCTTTAGCTCGGTTTCTGATAGAGGAAATATGCGTCCAAAGGGAATTGCGGAGCCTGTGAGCAATTCAACGGGGCAGTCATAGGCCCGATGTGGCGGCAGGTGGTCGGCCTTTTTTTTGTCGAAGACATCTTTAAAGTCTTGATAGACCGGGGGGATGTGCTGGAGATTCTCCGGTGCCAAGATGACCGTCAGGATGGAGCTGGGAGTTGAAGAGATGCAGTGTTGGTGACAGTAAGGTGATGAAAAGGAGACCTCCTTCCGGTCCCAGTGGATATGGGGATCATGAGCCTGCAGCCAAGGAAGTCCAAGAATGATGGGGAACATCGGGGAAGATATGAGATCAAACCGTAGGAATTCCTGGTGGCCGGAATCTGTGGTGGTAAGTATAGGTGAAGTCTCCTGTGTTACTGGACCAGAATGTGGAAGGGACCCATCAGCCAAATGGACCAGTAGAGGGTTTGTTTTGTTGAAGCAGGGAATATGCCATTCTTTGGCAGTAGAGATATCCAGGAAGCAGCTGCAGGCACCTGAGTCAATTACGGCCGGTAGCCGGATCTTCTTTCCCGCCAGCTGTAGGGAGACAGAAAGGGTCACGTAAGTCTGGGCACGATTAACAGCTTGACAGTTCATGAAAGGCTGAGATGGCAACTTACTGGGCCGGATGGGACAGTTCAGGAGGAAGTGACCCGAACCCCCACAATAGAGGCATAGATTGGATCTACGTCTTCGTTGCCGCTCTTCCTGGGTAATGCGGGGACGTACTAGGCCTAATTGCATTGGCTCTCCTTCCAAGGTAACAGGACCGGATGGGGCAGTTGGATATGCAGCTGGCATCCTTGGGGAGACCCATATTGGTCGGGGCCCCTGTAAACGCTCAGAGCAACGTTCCCGCATACGTCGGTCCAGTTTGGTAGCCAATTGGATTAATTCTTCCAAGGAAGTAGGAGGCTCAACCCGGGCTAACTCGTCTTTCAGATTCTCACTCAATCCCAATCGATACTGGTAGCGGAGAGCTGCCTCATTCCAGGTAGTGTCGGCAGACCATTTGCGGAATTCCGCCGTATAGTCCTCCACAGCCCGTTTACCCTGGGAGAGGGTATGCAGAGTGGCCTCGGCCGTGGCAGTACGTTGGGGATCGTCATAGAGTTGGCCCATTGCTTCAAAAAACGAGTCAACGGTATTGAGGAAAGGGTTCCTTTGTTCCATGAGGCCGTGGGCCCAAGACTGGGGTTCCTCGGATAGTAGGGAAATAATAAACCCAACTTTGACAATTTCCGAAGAGAAGGTTCGGGGGTTGTAGGGCAAGGTAGAGGGAACAGGCATTTTTGAAGGACCTGAACTTTCTGCGATCGCACGAAAATCGCTCTGGTATTGGCACCTTGGGTTCGGGCACAGCCATCATCATGGCAGGTGGAGGTTGGACCTGGGGTGTGGTGGCTCCACTAGCTGACCCGGAAGCTGAACTTGCTGGGGGAGAGGCGGTTGCCAATTGCTGGAGCCGACTGTCAACTTGGGCATAGCCTTCCTGTAACTTTTGTACTGCTTCCATGAGGGGAGACACCTGCTGACATAGCATCTCCAAAGGAGAACCCGCTCTGTTGGCCTCTGTCATGGCTGGTTCGTACTGTCAGGAACTAGGTACTCACCGAGGCCAAGATGCCGAGAGCGGTTGCCCTTGCGACTCGGCGCCCACTGCCCTGAATGTGATACAGGGACGGTTGGCACCAAGAGGCACAAGCCACCGGTAGGATGGTGACTAGGCGTGGGCTCAGGTGTTGCAGTGATGAGTAGGCTGGAGCTGGAGGGTAGGCCCAGAGGTCACTCAGGTAGGAGTACAGCAAGCAGGCTGAGGGTCAAACACAGAGAGGTTAGTTGGGTGCAGGCTGAGGGTCAAACACAGGTAGGTGAGGTTCAAGGAAGCAGAACACGGGGTCTTAGGCAAGAGAGTCCAAGGCAGGCTGGGAGTCAAGCACTGACAACAGAGAGGAGAATCCAGGATCCAGGGCGAGGGTCAAGTACAGGAGAAGGTAACAGATCCAGAGGCAAGCCGAAGGTCAAGGTCAGGAGAAGGCAGGGTAGTCAGGACGATCCGGGTTTGGCAACAGGTAAGACAATCTTCAAGGACCAAGTACAGGATACAAACAGGTAGTAGCTGTCAGACAAACCAGCATCTGTCTGGGCACAGAGGCCCTCCTTTTATAGGGCCGCTGAGGTCACATGGGGTGATGCCGCGCTACTGCGCATGCGCGCGCGCCGCCTGGCGGGCCCGCGAGTGCGCGTGCGCCGCCGCATCATCTCCCTGTCACTGGCTATGAGCCGGGGAGCCGGACCCGTGCGCCTGCGCACTAGAGTGCGCAGCGGACGGAAACCCTGACATCCACTCTGGCCACATGCTGGAAGAAAATGTTCACAGACGGGCGCTATCCTCCATATACTATGAATCTCAAGATTCTGGGAAGAAATATTCACTATATTTCGTCAAGTAACAGGTCTGCAGACCCAACCCTCTCCCTCCTTAGCAATACTAAATATAGGAATCGAGGAAATCCTAAAAACTCTATAGGAACTTCTCCACCCACCTCTTCCTAGCCTCCAAACTAGTAATACTAAGGCATTGGAGAGCCCAAGAACCACCTAAAATTATAGAAATGATACGTACACTTCATACGCACTATACATACGAAAGCATGCTTGCAGGGATAGAAGGAAAGCACTATACATTCAAACCCCAATGGCAGAATTGGGAACACTGGTATAAAACCCATAAAACCACCTATGAATAATTAACATTGAATATTATTAATCACATTGGAACTGGTATGCTTCAACCTACCTATATACCCCGGTTGATTCATGGTTCACAACGTTTATATAGTTCTGAAGTTCTTTAGTTTAGTTAAGATTAATAAACTCCTGGTGAATAGTGATTACAGGATCATATTGCTGAACCGCTATCATAGCATTACAACAGATCTCGCAGTGTTGGTAATACGCCCTCTCGGCAGCCATAGCTAGCTCCCATAAGGGGTGACTGTCCAGGGGAAGCGGACCCATATCCACTGTCTGAGACACGAAAATGTTCGCCAATGAGGTATGAACGCATGTCTCTGTTGTAAGAATTCTCTTATGTATTGTTACCTGTCATTTACAATGCATTATTGGATATTCACATTGTAATTTGAAAACTGAATAAAGAAATATTTGAAAAAAAAAGAAAGTAACAAGTGCAAGCAATCAAGTCCTCCCAAAAGCTTATATTATAGGAAACGACAAAAAGGGATTGCTGCACAAAAATGTTTTAATGAAAATTGTAATCAAAGCATCCAAAATATATAGGCCATCATCGTAACAGTTTCGGCTAATACAGGGTGTGATCTTGATTTGATTACATTTTTCATTAAAACATTTTTGTGCAGCAATCCCTTTTTGTCGTTTCCTATATATATATATATACAGTGCAGTCAGGGTAGAATATATATAAAGGGCAATGTAAATTTGTAGTCAAAGTCTTCACTTGGAAATGTGATAACCTTAACTACCAAGACCAGATGCCCTATTCTAGCTGGTCGGTATGCCTAAAATAGGGCAAACCCTGGATAAGAGTATAAGAAATGAATATGATGTATATGAAAGGAAAGTTTGAGGAAACGGCAGGGTGGGAACGAGGAAGACGAGCCGATGCGGAACCTGCCAGAGGAGGAGGGATATATACCCCCCAGACTCCTCCTACAAATCCAGGCTGGCCTCCGGGCCAGCCTTCAAAATTGTAGTCGGAGTCTTCACCTGGAAATGCGATAACCCTAACTACCAAGACCTGAGATGTGCTCTGATCTACCTGGTCTAGCTGCTTAAAAGAGGGCAAAAGACACAAAGTTAGGTGAGATATGAAAAGCTTTAATGAAAACCGGTAACAACCATCAGTCCAGTAAAGTAGCGTACACTCTGCTGACTTCCCTATGGCGTTCGGGTATGTACTTGCTATAACAGCGCCCCATGTACTTGGTGATATAAGACATGACTCCCTGCTTGTAAGCTGCTGACGCTGCCCCGATCCTGAATGTCCAGAAAATTGCTTTGGATTTAAACCTAATTTGGAAAGTAAGATCCTAACATAAGAAATAAACAGTTTTGAAGTAATAGGATGCATGGAAAAGGGGAGCAGAGGGGTGCCCAGAGGAGTTGCTACGAAAAAATTGCAGAGAGAGTCAAACACTCCAACTGGGCACCAATTACTGTTGGTTCGGTAGTATTTTACCACAAACCCCTGGCCTCTGTCTATTCTTGATATTTGGAAGTTGTAACTTGCAATTATCAGGAAACCTGGTGAGACTACCTCTGAGCCGAACAGGTGCATGACAGCTAGCCTGGGACACTTCCCTGGGTCTGGGGAATCCAAAGAAACTCCAGAGTATGCAGGGACCTGAAATGCTGAACACCTGACAAATACAACTTGATGGTATTGGCGGACAATGCCAAATCACTGTGGCAATACGCAGTGAAAGCCATAACATAATTGATATCCTCAGGGCAACTGCAAGGGTATAAAGACATAAACCTGAGGAAAATCTTGCAACCCATAGTGTACACTTTCACTGGCCAGGCAGCCCACAATGTTGGCACCCCGAGCCAATCCATCTGGATAAAGAGCTATTAGCCAGATTGATCGCCTGAGTCCAGAATGTGTTTCATCCATGACCGGTAGCAAGTAAGGGGGAACTGGCTTGACCATCCGTTCTGCTTCCGGATGCTGTAAGAAAAATTGAGACAAATTGAGATGAGATAAAGCATCAGCTGCATTGAGATCCCCACTGATGAACTCTCCCCGAAAATGAAACTTGTACGTCAAGCCCAGCCATGTCAACCTGCGCATGAAGGACATGATTAGAAGGGACTCCGGTCTACCTTTATATACATTTATTAACAATTTTGGCCGTGGTCAAATTAACCGTAAAGAAGATGACTGAGTTGCCTGACCAAACTGGACCCATGTGACTGCTGCCACCAGAATTGGATACATTTCGAACAATGCCGAAGTAAGAGCAAACTTCGGCAGACGAAAAACCTCCAGGGGCTAACGATTCATGTCAAAAAATTGCTGCAAAACCAACTGAGGCGGGAGCATCTGAAAACACTCTGGGAGACCCATCAGATGGTTGCGGTATAAACATTGAGATGCCATTGCAGTAACACAGGAACTGGTCCCACATCATTAAATCAGCTCAAGCATCTGCTTGTAACTGGACAACCAAGTCAGAATCATGATAGAGGGGAAGGAGGGCCAGCAACCTGGAAACAAAAGCTCTGATTCTCATGGCGTGATTCAGCATCTCCAGTGACTGCAAGTGACTTTCGGAACAGAGTGGGGATCGGACAAAAAGATGAATGGTCTGGTGTATCCTGACCAGTTTCTCCAAGGGCAGACTCGCAATCATGTGATTGGAAAAAGTGATAACTTTGGTCGGACCTTCTATTTAATGTGCAGCCAAGGGGACATTTAACTCTGAAAACAGCCCTGTGAGCGCCTGCAGATCCCTGGGTGGGTCACTGGTGTCTTCCAACAGCAGGAAGTCATCAAGATAATGAATTATCCTCTGACACACTTTGCAATTACCCAAGATCCAATGAAGTGCCTGGGCAAAGGTGTCAAACAAGCAAGGACTGCTTTTTGAACCAAAGGTTAACTTAGTGGAAAAATAATACTGCTATTTAATACCATGCCATTGCCAGGGGCAGGTCTGAAAGAAAGCAGCTTCAAAGCATTGGTAATATCAGCTTTGAAAAGCCGCATAACCCTGCCTAACTGTAAAATGGGCTGGATAGCCAAATCCACAGATGAGTACTTTAGTGAAAACTCCTCGGAGGGAATAAGGGAATTAAAGCTTGGAATGTGAGATGAATGAGGTGCAGGCAAATCATATATCAACCGATATTTATTAGAAAACTTGCCACATACCACCCCAATGGGGCTGACCCTCCACATAAAGAATGGTGGTGAAACAAATGAACCAATCAGGAACCCCTTGGACACTTCAGCTTCCAGTAAATCATTAACAATGGCAGGGTGACTGTCTGCTGACATCAAGTTTCTACATTCAAAAGATTCAGTTGGAAGAGTGATGAGGCCTGTGTGAATGGGTGGTTAACAAGACAAGCCCCTAGCAAGGAGACATTGACCTGGCATAGTCATGATGCACCAGTGGGCTTGACAAGACAGCCAGACTTAGGGTGAGCTCTGAAGCAATTAGTGCAGACATGCAGAAGCCTACATTGGTTGTAACTGTAACCTGTGTAGTTATAATTGTTGCACAGCTGCACCTCACCTTACCAATTTTTCCACCTGACCTGACAGTCCTGTAGAAGATCCCCGGCCGCCTGCTTGATAGTCCCTGTATGACTAGAGGACTTAAAACTGGGGCACCAAGATGTGGTGTGTGCTGATGACTGACAATTGGCGCACACAGGGGATTTCTGGTTGGCAAAATGCCTGCAAAACAGCTCCATGTCAATATTGCTCCAACATGTCACCACCTGGAACTGTGCCCAAGTGGCAGTACCCGGGTCCCCATACAGTTTTTATGGCAATAAATTGCATATAAGCCATTAAAATTAGCAAATGATTTTTCATGTTAGTGTCTAGGGATGGGCGAACGGTTCGGCCCGAGCATAAGTTCAGGGCCAAACTTTGATTGTTCGGATATTCGGGCGAACACAGAACAATATGCGGTGTTCAGGGCAAATTCGAAAGCCACCGGAACACCGTTAAAGTCTATGTGACACTAACATGAAAAATCAAAAGTGCCCTTTTTTAAAGGCTTATATGCAAGTTATTGTCATAAAAAGTGTTAAGGGACCTGGGTCCTGCCCCAGGAGACATGTATCAATACAACATTTTTGTAAAAAAATGGCTGTTTTTTCGGGAGCAGTGATTTAATGCTTAAAGTGAAACAATAAAAATTAAATATTGATCTAAATATTGTGCCTGGGGGGTGTCTATAGTATGTTTGTAAAGTGGCGCATTTTCCCCGAAACCGTTCTTTTTGTTTAGAACGGTACCGCAATAAAATAAATTTTCTAAAGGAAAAATTGTCATTTAAAAATGATCACAGCTGTAATGAATTGTCGGGTCTCGGCAATATAGATAACTCATTGAAAAAAATGGCATGGGGTCCATTGGGTCTGGTATGAATATTAAGGGGAACCCTGAATCAAAGATTAAAAAAAGTTGCTTGGGGGTCCCCCCAAAATCCACACCAGGCCCTTTAGGTCTGGTATGAATTTAAAGGGGAACCCTGCGCCAAAATAAAAAAAAAATGGCATAGGGGTCCCCCCAAAATCCATACCAGACCCTTTTCCGAGCACGCAACCTGGTAGGCCGCAGGAAAATAGGGGGGACGAGAGAGCACCCCCCCTCCTGAACCGTACCAGGCCACATGCCCTCAACATGGGGAGGGTGCTTTGGGGTCTGAATCCAAAGCACCTTGTCCCCATGTTGATGGGGACAAGGGCCTCATCCCCACAATTCTTGCCCGGTGGTTGTGGGGGTAGGCGGGCAGAGGGCTTATCAGAATCTGGAAGCCCCCTTTAACAAGGGGACCCTAGCCTCCCCCCTTTGTGAATTGGTAACGGGGTAAATTGTATCCCTACTATTTCACAAAAAAAGTGACAGAAAGAGTACTTTATTAAAAGAAAAATGCCCAGCGATGTCCATTCATCTTCTTGTATTACGCCAGCGATGAGCCAAAAAAAAAAAAAAACGGAACACCTCCGCCTCCATGGTTCCCCGCTGAGTGATGCTTCCCATTGGTGAGTGTTCTTATAAAGCTGAGGGCAGGGCCACCTGGTGATGTAAACGGGTGACCCTGTCACCCTCTGATGCCACGGGGGCTTCGCCGTGGTGTCAGAGGGGGCGGGGTCACCCGTTTACTATATAAGAACTTAGCTATATAAGAACTGTCGCCAATGGGAAGTGTCACTTGGCGGGAGCCTCCCATGGAGGCAGAGGTGTTGTTTTTTTTGTTATCTTTTTTCGGCTCGTCTGCGGCGTCATAGAAGAAGATGAATGGACATTGCTGGACATTTTTATTTTTTTACCTTTAATAAAGGACTTGTCCTAAGCTGTCTGTCACGTACCTGAAGGGAGAATGAAATGACGAGGTCAGCCTCTCTTGTATCTCCAGCCCAGGTCCCGCTGAGAGTGGAACAGAAGGAGCCAAGGGACAGGAGGCACACGAATGCCTGCAGATGGAAGCCCGGAATCTTGAAGCAGGAAGTCGCAGCAAGTCGCAGGACTGTGGTTGCAAAGCAGGAAGTCGCAGCTGGTAGCAGAACTGTGGTTGCAGAGCAGGAAGTCGCAGCTGGTAGCAGGACTGTGGTTGCAGACACTCGGGCAGTGGCGCTGGGACGTGCAGGGTGCCTAAGCAAGGTCATAGGAACAGGCAGGCGGCAGGGTACCGGAACGTCAGGCAGAGACTGGTCAGGGGGAAAGCCGGGTTCGTCAACAGGCGGGCAGCAGGGTACCGTAGCATCAGGCAGAGACAGGTCAAACGGGAAGCCGGGATCAGGAACCAGAGATCAGGTATAGCAAAGTCCAGAGGGGGGTCAACGGGAGCCAAGGTCAGCAATGGGTAATCAGACAGACAGCGTAGGTACTCAGGGTAACAGGGACTAAGCTGAAAGACCAGTCAGCACCGGTCTGTTGTTAGAGTGCCACTTAAGTAGGTAAACTGGCGCAAATTAGCGATAACGTGCGCCGCGCAGGCACATATGCGCGCACAGGCATCTGTGGTCCCCTGTGCGCACGCGCATGCGCACGCCTGGCGAACTTTGCTGGTTCTTTTAGTTCCATGCGTGCGGGCATGCGCACCAGCGTGCGCCGCGCGCAGGGTTTCCTTACACTGTCTCTTGTCTTTTTCACCCTTTTTGACTTTTTTTGTGAAATGGTAGGGGTTCAATGTACCCCAGTACCAATT
The DNA here is from genome assembly GCA_028564925.1 of Lithobates sylvaticus. Classification (NCBI taxonomy): domain Eukaryota; kingdom Metazoa; phylum Chordata; class Amphibia; order Anura; family Ranidae; genus Lithobates; species Lithobates sylvaticus. Next base: position 235,710,495 of record CM053029.1, read on the forward strand.
CACATTGGGGGAGGCCGGGATCTGGGGGTCCCTTGTTAAAGGGGGCTTCCAGATTCTGATAAGCCTCCCGCCCGCATACCCCCACAATCACAGGGCAAAGGTTGTGGGGATGAGGCCCTTGTCCCCATTAAAATGAGGACAAGGTGCTTTGGGGTCAGACCCCAAAGCACCCTTCCCATGTTGAGGGCATGTGGCCTGGTACAGTTCAGCAGGGGGGGTGCTCTCTCGTCCCCCCCTATTTTCCTGCAGCCTGCCAGGTTGGGTGCTCGGATAAGGGTCTGGTATGGATTTTGGGGGGACCCCTACGCCAATTCTTTTTATTTTGGCGGGGGGTTCAATCCATACCTGTCAGGGATCTGCCATGACAGGACAGAGGTGCGTGTGTGCGCACATGGGTACCAGTCGGACATCAGAGAGTGCGCGATAGCATGCGCCGGATGCACCTGTGTACATTAGACGCTGTTTGGCACCAATAGGCCTTTAAAAGGACAGCAGCTGCACAAGTGCAGTGCTGTTTGATCTGCAGCTAGTGATTCCTCAAACCCTGCATGTGCCTTCTGATCACCTGTATCTGCTTGACTTAACTGATTTCTCCAACTCTGACCTTGGCTTGCCTTGACCCTGTTATAAGGACTTCTTACTGATACCTTATTGCCGACCTCTGCTTGTTCACCTGACTCTGCTTCAGCTACCTGCATGACTACCTGTGTATGACCCAGACTGTCTCCCTCTACTCCAGCCTGCTGATCAAGTTCTGTTTGATTACCTGTATCTGAACCAGCTTGTCTTACTTTGCTCCAGTCTGTACCTGCCAGTTTTCAGGTCGCTGACCTGCACCTGCCTCTGCTGAAATCAGCATCCAGACCTTCCTGGTGGCTCATCGTCCATCCATCCGTGTCTACACCACAAACAGGCACTCCTAACTCACTGCACTCTCGAGTCTACTGTTCCCATTCCAGTGGCTCTTGAGTCAGGGCTGTAAGAGAGGTCTCCTCCTACACATCAGACTCTACTACACGCTATGTAACAATACCAGACCTGAAGGGCCTGGTATGGATTTTGGGGGGACCCCCACGCAATTTATTTTTATTTTTTTAATAGTTAGTTCGGCGTTCCCCTTAATATTCATACCAGACCCAAAGAGCCTGGTAATGGACTGGAGGGGGGGGGGGGGAACCCCATGCCGTTTTTGTCAATGAGTTTTATCTATATTGTCGAGACCCAACAATTCATTACAGCCGCGGTCCGTTTTAAATTACCTTTTTCCTTTAAAAATGTCATTTTGCTGCTGTATTGTTCTAAACACGGGAAAACTGCGCCACTTTACAGGCATACTATAGACACCCCCCAGGCACGATATGTAAAGGAATATTTAATTTTTATTGTTTCACTTTAAGCATTAAAAAAATCACTGTTCCCCAAAAAACAGCAGTTTAAAAAGAAAAAAATGGCATTGATACATGTCCCCTGGGGCAGGACCCAGGTTCCCAAACACTTTTTATGACAATAACTTGCATATAAGCCTTTAAAATTAGCACTTTTGATTTTTCATGTTCATGTCCCATAGACTTCAATTGTGTTCATGTGTTCTTCCGAATTTTTTGCCTGTTCGGATGTTCTAGTGCGAACCAAACCGGGGGGTGTTTGGCTCATCCCTACTGTCAAAAAGTAGAATTCTCCAACAAGATGACTGCACAGCTAGGGTCATAGTAAGACATGAAACTTTTGTGGCCTCCAAATTTTCAATCACAACAGGTTTATTTGCCAAAAAAAAAACCAAAAAAAAAAAACTATCTTGACAGATACACTATATTACCAAAAGTGTTGGGATGCCTGCCTTTACACGCACATAAACTATAATGGCATCCCAGTCTTTTGTGATGGTCCCAATGTTTAAATCAAACTTAATTTTGTTTGTCTGCAAACAAACCGAATGTATGGGGGGATTGCAGCAAATTTGAGCACCGTGAAGCGCCCCATAATGCACTGCTAAATCGCAGTGCATTGACGGCTGCTGATAGGACAAAGCATGCACCTGACCTGCATGCGTTGGCCAATCACAGTGTGATCTGCTGCAAGAGCCATGACTGGCCAAAGGCAGAGAGCCTTTGGCTAATCATTGCTCTGAGGGCTAAGTCCAGGCCCCACACTATAAAAGGCTGCTTACACGGCAGCCGTATGTAGTGTGATACGTAGTGTGATATGTGGAGATATTGAGAGAACTCGAGACACTATATATATATATATATACAGTAGCGCACAAAAGTGAGTACACCCCTCACATTTTTGTAAATATTTTATTATATCTTTTCATGTGACAACACTGAAGAAATGACACAATGTAAAGCAGTGAGTGTACAGCTTGTATGTCAGGAAAGGTTCCACCCGCTGATAATACTATCTGACATTTGGCGTGCAGTACTGTGGTCCACCAGAAGATGCCTCCTGGCAGTCTGGAACTGCCTGGGGAGCCTTCCCCTGCTAATAGTATTATATGATCCTTGGGCCGCAGTACTGGCGTCCACCAGTGGGTGGTTACTGGCAGTGTGGGGCCGACATCGTCTCCTGCAATTAGGCATCACCTGAGTAATTGCAGGAGGTGTGTATAAGTACCCGGCAGACAAACTGATGCCTTGCCTTGGTATCCCTGACCCTCTGACCCTGACCCTTGTACCTGACCTGTCCCTCCTGTGATCCATCCATCCTCTCCTTGTCCTTTTTGTCTTCCTTCCCCAGCTGCTGACCCCCTGTTGTCGACCCTGGCCTGGCCCTGTTTATGATTCTGGTATTCCCCTTTACTTGTATATATTTGTCTGTTATTATTTGTGGGTTTCTGTTTGTGGTTGGTTGGTTGCACATTGTAGTATATTGGAGGTGGTTGTATTTATTCACTTATCTTAATAAATTATATATTTTCACCTTATCTGCGTTTGTTCCTCTGTTGCTCTCCACACAGCTCTGGTCACACCTGATATGTGACAGTATACCAAGGCCATTCCTGACCAGAAGTGGCTGCACAGAGGAACCATCTTGGTTCTGTTTACTTCAGGTGAAATTCATTTGGATGTTATTAGTTACTATGCTCTTCTGGCGTCTGAGAGTGGTGAATATCTCCGCCAGACCACTTTTTGCGATTCGGCACTGCGTTGCTTTAACTGACAATTGCGCGGTCGTGCGACGTGGCTCCCAAACAAAATTGACGTCCTTTTTTTCCCACAAATAGAGCTTTCTTTTAGTGGTACTTGATCACCTCTGCGGTTTTTATTTTTTGCGCTATTAACAAAAAAAAGAGCGACAATTTTGAAAAAAAACGCATTATTTTTTACTTTTTGCTATAATAAATATCCCCCAAAAATATATAAAAAAACATATTTTTTCCTCAGTTTAGGCCGATACGCATTCTTCTACATATTTTTGGTAAAAAAAATTGCAATAAGTGATCATTGATTGGTTTGCGCAAAAGTTATAGCGTTTACAAAATAGGGGATAGTTTTATGGCATTTTTATTAATAATATTTTTTTCACTAGTGATGGCGGCGATCATCGATTCTTATTGTGACTGCGACATTATGGCGGACACATCGGAAATTTTGGACACATTTTTGGGACCATTGTCATTTATACAGCAATCAGTGCTATACAAATGCACTGATTCTTGTGTAAATGACACTGGCAGTGAAGGGTTAACCAGGGGGTGGCAGTGTAGAGGTTAAGTGTGTCCTAGGGCATGTTACTAACTGTGGGGGGTGTGGCTGTGTGTTGGTGATCACTGATCTCTGCTTCAATCACAGTGAGCAGAGATCAGTGTCACTTGTTGCTAGGCAGAACGGGGAGATGCTGTTTACTTCCGCATCTCCCCATTCAGCCTCCTCGTGAGATGATCGTGGGTATCCCCGTGGCGATCGAGTCTGCGGGACTCGCGACCGGACTGCCAGCCCAAATCTCTTTTTCCCCTTCACCCATGGCAACTTCAGTCGCAGCTCAGTACACCCTGCTTCCCACCAAATATCAATACCCAGTTTCTACTCCCTGCACTTACCCTGCCTTTAACCCACCTGCCTCTTCTCGGCTGCCTGCAATCCTTCAAGAACTTCCCCCAGCTATTGTTACCTCTTCCCTGCCTTACTTCCCCCAGCTATTGTTACCTCTTCCCTGCCTTATTAAAACCCTCCTCTCCAGTCTGCTTCATTCCCTACCTACAGTCCTGCAGTTACCTATAGAACTCCAGTAGCTAAACCTAAAAAGAGACGGAAGTTCTTTCCTACCCATTTGATCCTGCCAGTAACCCAACCTGCCTCCGCACCAGCTAATCCACTACAGCCTGATGTCCCGGTGCCCGCTACCCAGCCTGACGTCCTGGTGCCTGCTACCCAGCCTGACGTCCCGGTGCCCGCTACCCAGCCTGACACCCTGGTGCCCGCTACAACGAGCCTCTGTCTGCTGCCCACCCTGATGTGTTCCTGTCTGCTGCCCAGCCTGATGTGTTCCTGTCTGCTGGCCAGCCTGGTGAGCCTCTGTCTGCTGGCCAGCCTGGTGAGCCTCTGTCTGCTGGCCAGCCTGATGAGCCTTTGTCTGCTGCCCAGCCTGTTTAGTTCCCGTCTGCTGCCCAGCCTGATGTTTTCCTGTCTGCTGCCCAGCCAGATGTTTTCCTGTCTGCTGCCCAGCCTGATGTGCCACTGACTGCTGCCCAGCCTGATGTGCCACTGTCTGCTACCCATCTTGATGTACCAGTGCCTGTTGCCCAGCTTGAAGTGCCCGTGCCTACTGCCCAGCCTGATGACCCGGAGCCTGCTGCCCAGCCCGAAGACCCGGAGCCTGCTGCCCAGCCCGATGACCCAGAGCCTGCTGCCCAGCACAATGACCCGGAGCCTGCTGCCAAACTTGATGACCCGGGGTCCGCTATCTGCCTTGATGTGCCCACTGTCTGCCTTGATGTGCCAACTGCCCAACTTGATGTACATCCCTCCGTTGTCCGGTTTGATATCATGGACTTTTCTCAGCAGCGGCTAGTTGGAGCGTCCGGAGGCCGCTCCTTTCAGAGGAGGTACTGTCAGGAAAGGTTCCACCCGCTGATGATACTGTCTGACATTTGGTGTGCAGTACTGTGGTCCACCAGCAGGTGCCCCCTGGCAGTCTGAAACAAACAAACAACCACCATGGTGTACGGAACACCCCCAGAAAGGTAATTTTCTGCCTCTGTGATTGACTCACTGATTTTCTCAGAGGTCTGAACTAGGGATGGGCCAAACAAACCCCTGTTTGGTTCGCACCAGAACTTTCGAACACCGTGAAAGTTCGGACCCGAATAACGAACCCATTTAAAATCAATGGGACCCGAATGTCAAAAATCAAAAGTGACCATTTTTAAGGCTTATATGCAAGTAATTGGGCATACAATGGTTATAGGGGTCCGGGTCCTGCCCTGGGGGACATGTATAAATAAAAAAAAAAGTTTGTGAAAAACTTAATTTTTAAATGAGCAGTGATTTTTTGATTTTTAAAGTGAAAGCATAAAAGTGAAAAAATCCCTTTGAATATAGTGCCTGGGGGTCCCCTTAGTCTACCTGTAAAGTGGCAGATCTTTAACATGTCTAGAAGCTGCTGCAGCAATAATTGCATTTATAAAGCCAAAACTATTTTTTTTCCCCTGCAAGCTGTCTTTATTTTGCTCAGCAACAGCTGGGGAACCAGTGTGTATGATGAGGCCACAATGTAGTGCATGGGCAGCGCTGGCCAATCAGAACCCACATAGCCCATCCTGTCATCGCAGGCGAAGAGGAGAGAAAGCCGCGAGCATTTCAAATTCCCCAGACAGGTACAGCGGGGATACCAGCTGTCAGTGTGAGGGATCGCTGGACTCCAGGTTAGCGGGGCCAGGGGGGATGGGGTCCAGTGTAAGTTTACCTTACAGATTTTCTGTGAGGTGAACTTACACTTTAATTTGTCAACCCGCCGCAGTACATATACTGCAATGGGGCTGCAGCTACAGTATTGTATTGTTGTATTGTTTTAAGTGTTTTCTGGTTTTGAAATGACAGACTCTTTCTTTATACCCAGGGGGGGGGCGCAGTTTGCCATCTTTGCCCTTGGCACCAGATGACCTTGTCCCGGCACTGTATGCACCTGTCAAACAGGTGCAGAAAAATTGGTCTTTGGGTGTCGGTGGCACCTTCCCACCGTAACCCTATAGAGGTACACTTGATGAAAGCAAGAATTGGTCTTGCTGTAAAAAAAATTGCAATAATATGCACCTGTCAAACAGGTGATAGAACAAATGAGGAAACAGATGAGGAAGGTTTATTAAGACAGTTCACCACCTCCTCTGTATGCTGTGGCTGGATAGCATGGGCAAACTCACTAAACAGAGGAAATTATGCCCTGCCTGAGGACTGACCACCACGTCCACCTTTGCCTGTGGACACATTTGTTGCTGACCCCCTTACAGTGCCAAGAGAGCATCTGCCTCTCCTTGTTGTCCTTCCAGACATTATTGGGAGGGAGGGGGTGGTGCTTATAAGCAAATGTAAAGAAGAAGTGGAAATCAATTTAAAGTGGTGTTTGGTGCTCTTTCATTTGAGTACTCACACTACACAGACACACTCCACGGATACACTATAATATACTGCAATATAACGCGCCAAACATACAGTAATGCACAGAACTATATGGCATTAAAATTGCAGTAACACACACAGAAGTAAATGGCGTTAAACTTGCAGTGACGCACAAAACTATATGGTGTTAACCTGGCAGTAACGCACACAAAACTATATGGCATTAAACTGGCAGTAACGCACACAGAACTATATGGCATTAAACTGGCAGTAATGCACACAGAACTATATGGCATTAAACTGGCAGTAACGTACACAGAAGTAAATGGCATTAAACTTGCAGTAATGCACAGAACTATATGGCGTTAAACTGACATTAACGCACAAATCTATATGGCGTTAAACTGGCAGTAACACAAACAAAATTATATGGTGTTAAACTGGCAGTAATGCACACAAAGCTATATGGCGTTAAACTGGCAGTAACACAAACAGAAGTAAATGGCGTTAAAATGGCAGTAACGCAATCAAATAGATGGTTTTCAACCGTCACTACACTGATTCTATCTGAACAGTCCCCACTCTAGCTATACACTAATGAACAGTGGGCACAATAAGGCACCCACATCATGGGATTGTGGTCGCCACAATAAAAAAAAAATAATAATTTAAAGTTTTAATATTTAGAAAAAAAATTATTTAATAATAAAAAAATAAAAAAAGAGCGGGCTAGTCACGAGACAAGGAGTGGGAAAAACGTTTTTTTTCCTCAGTATCAAGAGGCTATATAAGCCTCCTGCATGACAGACCCATTCACATTTGCCTTGAGGGGCTTAATCTTAAGCTCTGCTGCGCTACATTCAGCTGGCTTGGCCGTGACAGGGCATTAAGTCCTTGGTGAAAGGTCAGTGGTCACGTGGTCAAGTGCGCCCCTCTCCTTTGCTCGAGCTGGACTTCAGCAGACACCAAGAGATTCCCTTCATTAATCGGGTAAATCAAATACCATAACACATGGATGGTCATGAAATACAATGTATTGAAAATATCTCAGCAGTTATATAGGGTTTACAGTACATGTACACGTCACATACACGTAATATATATTTGCATACTTTGTCTGGAAATATGAGACATTAATCATTGGGGTTTTTTATAAACTATTTTTTATATATATATATACTATATTAACCTTTAAAAAGATGATCTGACATGGTTGGAAATAACCGTAGCCCACGCCGTGTCTGCACAATGTTCCTGAATCTGTCTTAACCACAAGTAACTTCCTGTTATGCAAGCCTAGTTCCACAGTTTCTGTTAATTAAGCATTTTAGCAGTGTGCATTCTATAAGTTCAATATAAAATGTAGAGCAGTTAAAGCATCACTCCAACCCATGTATGTATACATGAGCCCCATTCCTTAACAACCCCTCCATTGATCAAAGAGAGAATGACATTCTCTGTTTGATCACCCCCTGGCCACTATTGGTCATTACCTGATTTATCCCTCGCTCAGCTAGTTTGACCTTTTTAACTTACTTACTAGATATTGACTGAATGTGGTACCCTGTTATTGACTGTGCCTGTGTTTTAGACATTTGCCCTATCACCTGTGTACAACTAGGTAGTATGTAGCCTGTGTCTATAAATGTTGCTCTCTTCTGCACATGAGTACTCTCATTACCTGTGTGGTTTCTCAAAGCAGTCTGGAAACTGCAGTTTGAGGTCATGCAGCAGCTAAAGGTGATCCAATATAATACCTTACATGTTATGAGAAAAGAAAAAACAATAATAATCTGATGGGTACATTTCTGCTTGGTAGGTCTCTTGGGCAGAGAGGGGGACTAGTTCAGGGACTGGTTATAGGTCATCAGGTCCGAGGCTTCTAATGCCTCTATGTCCACTGGGCAGGGTGTGCAGGGTGTGAAGGGGGGTGGAGTGAGGTGGTTGGCTTTATCTGAGGGGTCTGAGTCCATTCTTTCGATGGGTGAATCGGGACTTCCTTCTGGCCGGGTCCTTCTTTTATCCTTGAGGCGTGTACCCATTGTGGTACTTGTTCGGTGAGGATCGCTGTCCTGGAGGCTTTCAACACTTCAAATGGGCCTTGGTGGATGGGTCCCGCTTGTTTCCTTGCAGCGAGTTGTTTCACCAGAACCTTATCTCCAGGGATGAACGGATGTGTTGGTTCTGTGGAAAGAGGAGGAAAAGTGACAGCAACCTTGTCATAGGTTTCAGTTAAGCTACTTACTAAGTGTTTCACGTGCTCTTCCTGTAAAGAATATAAATTAGATTCTTCCCCTTCCGGTGGCCTTTTCTGAGCTGGTCTTCCCATTAGTATCTCATAAGGGGAGATCTCTGTCCTACTGTGGGGAGTTGTTCTTATTTGAAAAAGTACTCCTGGTAGGAAATGGAGCCCTGGGTGGCTTTTTTTTTTTATTTGTCTTTAATATTCCTGTTCATTCTCTCTACTACTCCTGCACTCTGGGGGTGATAGGGGATATGTAATTTCCACTGTATTCCTAAAACCCTAGCAAGCTCCGTGGTGAGCTTGGCTGTGAAGGATGGACCCCGATCTTAGTAGATGGCGGTGGGCAACCCGAATCTACAGATCCAATGTGGCCAATGCGGCCGCCTGTTTTGCTGCGATGTCTGCTAAATTGTTTCCCCTAGCTGTGTGAGTTTTGCCATGAGCATGTCCCCGGACATTCATTTTAGCCAGTAAGTGAATAGCTTGGAGTAAAGCTGTCACATAATGTATACATTGATCTTTTGGTCTTTAAAAAGCTGACATGCTCTTATTACAGCATAGAGTTCTGCTCTATTTGTAGCAGATAGAGGTTTTGCTTCTATGATTCTATCAGGAAGTGTAACCACAGCGTGCTGTGACAGTCAGAAGTTCCTGTGTACAATCATGTACGGTTTGTTCAATGACTGGGAGTTTCAACAGAGCGTGTAACAGTTTCATTGCTGGTGTGGCTTCTGTACAAGATTTTACAGTCAAATTGTGAGTATTCATTAGAATAATTTCATATCCACTGGATCTTTGGACAGTCATATGTTGAGTGGACATATTTTTCAACAGATGCAGGACACTGTGTGTTGTATACAGAGTGGTGGGTGAGCCTAGAGTAATTTTAGAGGCTTCTTTTACTGTCATTGCGCAGGCTGCCAGTGCCTGCAAACAGGCAGGCATGCCTTGAACTGGCACTGGTAATTTTTTTTGAAATATAGGCAACGGGGCGGTAGTGAGTGCCGTGCATTTGCGCAAGGATTGCAGCAAATGCAGGACCTCTGACCACACAGTAGAGTGCAAAAGGTTTGTCATAGTTTGGTAACCCTAATGCAGGGGCATTGGCCAATGCTTGCAAAAGGGATTTAAAAGTCATTGTCATTTCACTGGTATATGTGACAGTCTTTGGTGCCTGGAGGTTGGTAGCCGGGCGTAGAGTCATAGAGTCATAGTAGGAACAGTCAGGAATCCACTGTCTGCAGTACACTATTGATCCAAGGAAGGACAAGAGGGCTGCTTTGTCCTTTGGGGGGCCTAGGCAAGTGAGGGTCTTGACTCTCTTTGGGGATACCATTCTGGTCCTGCCTGAGATAATACATCCTAGGTATTCCACCTTTCTCTGACACCACTGGATCTTTTTGCGAGACGCCAAGTGGCCCTTAAGAGCTAAGTGAGTCATCAGGCTCTCGGAGTCTACCGCACACTGCGCCCCATCTACACTGCACAACAGCAGGTCATCTACATACTGCAGTAGGACTGAACCTTTTGGTGGGACCCAATCATCTAGAGTGGCTTTCAGAACCATAGAGAAGGCAGCTGGACTGTCTACATATCCCTGTGGAAGACGGGTCCATGTTAGTTGACCCTTAGGTTGACCCCCCCATCCCATGAAAAAACAAATATGGGTTGAAAATCCTCGTGCACATCTATGCTAAAGAAAGCATTTGACAGATCCAGTACCGTATTCCCTGAATTTTCTGTAGTGGCAAGGCATATTGTTTTTGAAAGGAAGGAGAGGTGTCTATTTTTAAAGTGGGGACATAAGGAGTACACTTAATGTGTCCCACATCTGTTTTTGATTTTGCCCAAATAGGATGTCCCTCCAGGTGGACGGGTATGGACATGAAGTAAAATACAAGGTCACGTCTTTTTGGCATTGTAAGGTTACAATGGGGGGATTTGGCCGTCATACCCCCATCCCTGTCAAATTTGATGTGTAGTCCCAGTTTTGACATTAAGTCTCGTCCCATTAGACATAATGGACAGTCTACTAGTACGGCAAACTGAAATGTGGTGAGTAATTTGTCACCCAAGTCAGAGACCTCCAGTGGAGGTGTGATTTTCTGGATAAGGTCTGTCCCGTTAATTCCCATAGAGCATAGAGCATTCCTCGGTGCAGTCATCAGTTACAAAACGGGGGTCATTTAAACAAGAATTTAAACAACATTTAAACAACAAAAAATGCATCACCAAGGTGGGAACATGCTCTGGGCAACCCTATTGTTGATTGTGGAAAGGATTATTTTGTGACATGTAATTGTCATTTGTGTGTCCTGGCTAATTCATTTGAATGTTTGCCCCCCGTGTTTCCCTCTGATGACCTGGAGGAGGACCAGGAGTTTCAGGTGTTCTGTATTGGGGAGACACGTTCTGTCTTTGTGTGAAACAGCTGTTCCCTCTATATCCCCTATTAGGACCTCCCCTCCATTGCATTCCTCGTCTTGGGCGATAGCCCCTTCGTTGAGGACAATCTGATTTCCAGTGGTTAGGGTCCCCACAATTAAAGCAACCCTGTTCATTTTGTGTGTAAGTGTTGTCATACCGATGTGCGTAGCTAGATACAGGGATGAATGGGCACATGGTTGTCTGTTCAACTGCTGATACTGCTGGTACTTAATCTGCACTAGTTTGTGTGAATATACCTCCCTTTGTGTTGTACCTAGTGACTGCTCATATTCTTGTATAGCTTGTCTATTTATTTCTTGTTGTTCTAGCCAGTAATTGCCCTTGTCCTTAGCAATGGCCATTAGGGCGCCTATGGTTAATTCGTCTGAGGGGTATAATTTCTTTTTTTGGTTTAGGGTCTGGTTGTTTTGGGGTCATCACAGGAGCTGTGAGAGTCCCATCAATTTTGGCCATGACATAGGGAGGTGGCTCGGGATAAGGGACTAGTGGTGGGGGCAGTGTGAGAGTTGTCGGAGGAGCACTAGGTGGTGGTCTGGAAATAGGATTTTTATAAATAGTCTGGGGGAATTTCTTTTTATATTCCTTTAAAGATTTTGACCAAATCTTGTAACAATTCAACATATATTCTTTATCATAGGGAAATGGTGGGTAATTGTACTGTCTGTGTTGACCATATAATTTAGTAACCTCTTCCCAGTCCTCTTGACTACAAGGACCATGTATAGTCAATCTAGATATTTGCAAAGTGTGTGCACGGGACAGAATATTAGTCCAAAAGGGATCAGTACAATTTTTCCCATAATTTCCCAACACAAAATCAATTGGGGTCGGCTGTTCTGACTTACCAACAGCATCCAGCTTCTCCAATTGATTCCCCATAATTAACAAATAATTTTGAGCATACAACAAATAAGTCACCAATTCAATAGTACTTCTAACACCTTTAACACTTCGAAGACAAAGTTATTGTGGATATTAAATCGCAAAGTCCACACCCGGGGTGGACCTCTCTGAATAGAGACCCTTTTCCGACTTTGTGATAATATCCACCAGAAACAGAACAAACAAGATATGTATGCTGACCACGATACACAAACAATAAACCAGTTTTACAATCTGGACAGCGTCCTGTCCTTAATTCTCTAAAATGCCCTGGGCCACTCATTTAAAAAATTGAAATCTCTTGGTTGTCTTGTCCAATGTGATAATCGGAAATTATTTCCAATTATCTCTTTTTCCCCAGTCTTGGCCAACCTAGCGGAGACTGTTATCATTACACAATACAATACAATCATCAATATTTCCAATTATCTCTTTTTCCCCAGTCTTGGCCAACCTAGCGGAGACTGTTATCATTACACAATACAATACAATCATCAATCATCAACTTTAGCGAGCTACTTGCCTACAACTTTCAACTTTAAGGTTCGAATTTTGAATCCTATCAAAGCAAGGTTTTCACAAATAATTGTGTGATAATAAACCTTACCTTGACCGGAAGTCAAAATCCCACTTCTGACACCATTCTGAAAGGTCAGTGGTCAAGTGGTCAAGTGCGCCCCTCTCCTTTGCTCGAGCTGGACCTCAGCAGACACCAAGAAATTCCCTTGATTAATCGGGTAAATCAAATACCATAACACATGGATGGTCATGAAATACAATGTATTGAAAATATCTCAGCAGTTATATAGGGTTTACAGTACATGTGCACGTCACATACACATAATATATATTTGCATACTTTGTCTGGAAATATGAGACATTAATCATTGGGGTTTTTTATAAACTATATATATATATATATATATATATATATATATATTATATTAACCTTTAAAAAGATGATCTGACATGGTTGGAAATAACCGTAGCCCACGCCGTGTCTGCACAATGTTCCTGAATCTGTCTTAACCACAAGTAACTTCCTGTTATGCAAGCCTAGTTCCACAGTTTTTGTTAATTAAGCATTTTAGCAGTGTGCATTTTATAAGTTCAATATAAAATGTAAAGCAGTTAAAGCATCACTCCAACCCATGTATGTATACATGAGCCCCATTCCTTAACACTTGGTAAGAAGAGTCCTGGAAAGGGCTGAAGCAGAGGGAGGTAATGAATGGCTTCAGCAGTGTCTAGCACTCGCTGAAGAAGACACATCAATAGTGGCTGAGCAGCAGCATACCCAGAGTGTTAGGGAGCCGCTTGACGAGTCTCTGTCAGCTGCCTCTACCTCAGCACATCGTTCACCGGCTCGCAGCATTCAGCGGAGCTTACCTTCAGAGGGCACAGTTATAGATGATGCAGCGGTGTGTGAGGAGCGGTCTGTCTCTGCAGCGGAGCAGGATGATTCTTGTCATGGGGCTTGCAGAGTTAACCGACGTGGCAAGAGGAATAGATGGGTGTTATCCCCATCTCCCATCCGCAATAGAGGAGTTAGAGGTCGGACGTGGCACTTGTCCAATCCGCCCAGGGAAACTCTTCACATAGATGAGTTGTATCCGCCCAGCTTAGCAGATGCTCCTCCTGGCTCTCCTCGTGTAGGTATGACTCTACCTACAGCGCCAAGGTCGCCTATCTCTGCTTGGAATCATCCCAGGCAGGTACCTCAGGTCATAAATTCGGCATCACTTGCATCCAGGTGATCTAGGCTGGATGCTGTGAGCACCCCTGTGTGATGTTAGCCAAGTACCAACTCCAGGTACCCACATCCCAGTTAGATGTAGTCATCAAGAATACAACCATGCTGGTGAGTCTGCTCAGAATGATTTAATTAATCAGTTACTAGTTTCATTAAACAAATTTAATGAGAATATATGTATTAATCATACCTCATCTGTATCCACATCTGTATCTCCTTCTCCAGTTAATGTTTGGCCAGGTAACTCAGGAGCTAATAACAATCCTGTTGTTACACATACAAGCATTCCTGTCTGTATTCCTACTTCTGTTTCTGAGACATGTTTTAAAGAGGTACTTCCTTGTGAGATGTCTCCTTTAGGATTACATTTGCCTTTAGCAGTAAAAGAAAACATATGGAAAGGTGAATTCTTAGATTCATTATCTTTATTACCTATTGCAAAAGATTTCATTATAAAAACAGGTAAGAGTTCTGAGGATGGCGCTGATGTTTTGGAGGCATATAAACGATTTGGTGTTATAGGATGGTTTAGTTATGATGAATCGTTTCGCCCAAAAAATGCAATCTATCCTCACCTAAAATGGGGTAATAAAGATGGCTAAACCTCATTATTTCTCAGAAGCCTGTATATACAAAACAACAGCCCCAGTCAAATTTGAATCCTAATGTGTTAACTTCAGTATATAAAAAAGGGACATGTTACGCATTTGATGAAACTCAATGCAAATGGTTGAATTCATGTCGTTACCGCCATGAATGTTCTTTTTGTTTCAGTAGCCACCCAGTCTCAAGATGCTTTAAAAGACAATCTAGCAATCAAGTCCACAGGGATCATTCAAAAGGCCTGCACGCCAGTGAGGCTGTTCGCAATGCATCCATGGTTAATGTTATACCCCAACAAGGGCAAAGCACATTACTAATTGATGGTTTTTCAACAGGTTTTAAACTTCCTATATTTACAGGTCCAAGCTGTCAGTTATCAAATAATCTAAAATCAGTATATATCCACACTGACATAGTAAGGGACAAATTAATGAAAGAAATTTCAGCCAATAAAATTGCTGGCCCTTTTATCTCTCCTCTGTTTGTTAATTTTCGAGTTTCCCCTTACCTAAAAGGGAGCCTAATTCTTACCGGCTGATTCATCATCTTTAATTTCCTGCAGGTCACTCTTTAAATGATGAAATAGACCTATTATCTGCTTCTGTTAAGTATGCGACTTTTGATGATGCTATTCAAATTATAAAAACGTTTGGTCGGGTGCATTGTTAGCAAAAGCTGACATTCAATCAGCTTTTAGATTATTACCAATTGCTCCAGAATCTTCTAATTCCCTTGGTTTTTGTTTTGAAGGTAATTTTTTCTATGATAAATGCCTCCCAATAGGTTGTTTATTGTCATACTATTATTTCAAGATTTTTGCCTCATTTCTCCAGTGGGTGTTAAGTTATGAATCTGGCCACACTGGGATAATTCCTTATCTAGATGACTTCCTTTTCATTGATCCGACAAATTCTATAGTTTGTTCTTTAATCCTCAAATAATTTTTCCTTTTAACGGAATACTTCGGTATACCCCTAGCAATCTAAAAAAAACACCTTTCCATCTCCAATCATTGATTTTTTAGGCATAAAGATTAATACATTATTGTTCCAATTTGAACTTCCTGCTTTAAAAATTTGCAGGCTTCAATCCTTTATTGCGTAGAATTTTTTTTTTTACTGAAAGAACTTCCATCTTTTTTGGGTCTCCTGGCTTTTGCTACACGTATTATGCCTATGGGAAGAATATTTTCAAGAAGGTTATCCTTGGCCATGTCAGATTTTAAATCCCCATTTTCCCACATGGTTGACTTGTGATCTTAAAGACGACTTATTGGTATGGTTCCAATTCCTGCAGGATTATAATGGCAGATCTTTTTTCCAGGAGGATTTCAGATTTCAGATTTCAGAGTTATAATTATTTACGGATGCTGCTGGTTCTCAAGGTTTTGCTACTATTTTTCATACTCATTGGTGTTCAGGTTCATGGCCCCCCCTTTGGATCTCCAACAAAATTACAAAAAACTGTTTTGTTGGAGCTCTTTCCAGATGTGGTTGCTTTAGAAATTTGGGGTAATGAACTCACCAAGAAACGGATCATTATTAATACAGATAATAGAGGCATATTATTTGCTTTAAACTGCCTTTCTTCAAAATCCTTATTAGTCATAAAACTTTTACGTTGTTTGGTTCTCTTATGTTTGAAATTAAACATTTGGATTAAGGCAAAATATATACCAGGCAATCTCAATGTCATCGCTGATGCCTTATCTCAATTCCAGATGGCACTTTTCAGACAGCTGTTGCCTCATGCAGATCTGGTTGGGTACCCTTGCCCGAGTCATCTTTGGTATTTTCGGTTATAAAAAATGGGATCACTCCAAAAACATGGACTGACTATTCAGTTGCATGGGAAAGATGGCTGAAGTTCAATTACAAGTTAGGTTCTCCTGGAATGCCCCCTTCTGAAAGTATGATCTTGGCTTTTCTTTGTTCACTAATACAGTTGAAATTCTCCTTTAATCATATTAATAAAATACTAGCAGGGGTTTATTTTTTCTTGAAACTGAATAATTTCCCAGCCTGTAACAATTTATTTTCTGTTAAACAAGCTTTAAAAGGTTTGAGGAAGGTAAGATTGGCTCCAGATATGCACAGGCCGATTACTTTGGACGTATTATCCAAGCTGTGTTTGGCCACTCCTTTTGTTTGCATTTCAGTTTACGAGGCTTTTTTATTTCATGCTGCTTTTGTTTCAATGTTTTTTGCGGCTTTTCGTATCTCTGAGATGTTACCAAATAACAAACACAGTTTGGATGGTTTGTTTTTATCTGAAGTTTACTGTTTAGAGGATAAGGTTCTCATTTTTGTTAGAAAATCGAAAATGGATAGATCAGGAAAAGGTCAGTGGCTCAATCTATTTGCTTGTGGTGACTCAATCCTCTGTCCTCTTTTAATTCTCAAAAAATACATTTCGATAAGACCTGTTTCAGGTCAGCATTTTTTTGTTCATATGGATTCTCCTATGACAAGATTCCAGTTTTCAGCAGTCCTAAAACAATGTTTTTCTCACTGTCTTTCCCTTTTAAACATTTTCTACCCATTCCTTCAGAATTGGAGCTGCTACAGAAGCTGCTAGATTGGGTTTGATTGATGAGGTCATTATAAGATTAGGTATATGAGAGTCTAGTAGATTTAATATTTACATTCGACCTAACTTATCTCTTTTATTTATAGGTGAAAAATCTTACATATGGATAGTTGGCCATTCATACATATACTGGGCTCATAAAAGAGCTTCACAGCATTGCTATGGTTCCAACCTATCATTACCTTCTGATAAGTTTCATATTCTTTGGAAAAGCATATGTGGTCTAAAATGGACTTATTTTTTTTTTTATCTTTCTGATTTGTTTCATTCTTGGCCTTCTCCATCTATGTTAATTTTACACCTTGGAGGTAACAAAGTTGGTAGATTAAAAACTTTAGATCTGATGTTCTCAATGAAACAGGATTTGCATCATTTAAAATAAATTTTTCCGAATACTTGTATTATTTCCTCTGAAATGGTTTCCCACCTACCTTGGTTATATTCTAAGGGCGGTAGACCGCTTGAAAAAATTTAATGGAGAATTAATCATTTGATAAATTCTTGCCGTTGATTGGGGGATCTCTTTCCGTCACGTTGATCTGGAAGGAGGCTTTCCTGGTCTATGTAGACAAGATGGCGTACATTTTTGTGATGTTGGTCTTGATATCTTTAACTTAGGTCTTCAAAATTGCATTGAGCAGGCCGCGGTGCTGGGGTAGCCGTCTTTTTGTCTGCAAAAACCCAGCTGGTGGGGACTTGGTTATATGAATTGATTTATTTATAGCTCCAGTCTTATGACTGAGTGAGTTTAGAATATTTTTTTTTAAGTTTGAAATTTTTTTTTTTTATTCTTTCATTGATTAATTTGATGTATTTTAATACCAATAAAGGTGCCGCGGCTATTTAAACACCAATCTGCTGTACTGTGTTTATTTAATTAGTATATGGTGCGACCTACAATCCCAGAAACAGTGGGCACAATAAGGCGCCCAAATTAAGGGATTGTGGTCGCCACAAATAACAATTTTTTTTTTTTTAAGTTTTAATATTTAAAAAAAAAATTTTTATAAAAAAAAAAAGAAGAGCGGGCTAGTCACGAGGCAAGGAGCAGGAAAAACGTTTTTTTCCTCAGTATCAAGAGGCTATATAAGTTGTTCACATTTGCCCTGAGGTGGCTTAAGCTTGAGCTCCCCTTCCCTCCCACCCTTGTCTCTGGCACCATTATGTGGTTATGTCACTCTTGGATCAAGGGGGGGGACTTGGTTATTTGAATTGATTTATTTATAGCTCGCCCTCTGACTGAGCGAGTTTAGAATTGTTTTTTAAGTTTGAAATTAAATAAATGTATTCTTTCATTGACTAATTTTAATAAAGTTATTTGATTTATATTAATACCAATAAAGGTGCCATTTAAACACCAATCTGCTGTACTGTGTTTATTTAATTAGTATATGGTGCGACCTACAATCCCATGTCAAAATTACTGACATGGTCTCACTACACTACACTGAAACTATCCCTACTGTACACTAATGTATGTATGAATGACACAGTCTCACTACACTACAGTGAAACTATGAACTGTCTCTACTCTAGCTGCACACCATGCAAAGCTGAATGATGGTCCTCCTCACTACACTCACACTATCCCTAGACTGACACTAAACTAATATTCTACACTGACAATTGAAGCAAAATAGCACAGTATAGCACACTAACTAACTAATAGCATGGAACAGAGCCCTGTTCAGTTTCTCTACATGTTGAAATCACACTGAAAATGGCTGCCATTGAAGGAATACTTTTATACTGTGGGGCGGAAATGAGCTATGACTGGATAAAGTCATGATGGCAGTGTCCAATCATGACTCTGACAGTGCTCTGTGCCCTTATTGACTGAAGCTTTCACTGCTTCAGCCAATCGGGGCTTGCAATGCACTGTTCAGCGCTGCAATGCATTGTGGGGGCCGAATAAACAGATGAACGACACGTTTGTTCAGCTGTTCGCCGAACGTCTGAACAGCGAAAGTTCGGCCCGAACTTATGCTTGGGCCGAACCGTTCGCCCATCACTAGATTGGACTAAGCTAAAGTCAGATTTTAGGCATCTTCTGCAACAAAAATAAATTGTTGATGTAATAGTCCCAAAGGGTTAATCACTTCTAAAGACACTGCATTTTCCTCATTAGAAGTCTGCAAGTGTATCTGCTGATTATTAATGAAAAACTTAAAGATAAAACAGCTAGGACTCTGAAACAACATTTGTTAAAATCATTGCAATGTACATTGATCACCAATGATGGTTTGCTTTTTTCAGGAATTAAGTGAGTGACTAAATTGCATTAAAAGTAATGAAATGCGCAGAATTTCTTTTAATGGGAATTGAATTAGATTAAACCAATTTAGCACATACTTTATATGTTCTATTCAATTCCCAATATGGCCAATAAAAAACACTTTACTTAAGACCAAGTTGTGTTTATTGGCTCTGATGGAATGGACTACAATGTAGTATGCATATCCTATCCATTATGCCTATAGTGAAATGTTATATATTCCAGGTATAGGTATAGTATCATTCAATTGAAAAAGAAAAAATAGAAAATATATTTCTGTCCAACATCTGTGTTGTACACATTCTATAAGGATTTTGCCACAAAGTTTGTTTTTTTTGACAATTTATTGACAACACCATTTATGCTCACCTACTGCTTCAGAACTTGACAGTAATTATTCAATATCAAAGTGGACAGGCCAGTCCTTGATGACATATTTGGCCAGTTGAACAGTTGAACAGTTGAAACCTAGTAGTTAGGCACATTAAAAGGAAACCTATACTAGAATCTAATACAAATAAGTATGCTAGGTGACTTAGCTAGGTAATATTTCTGCTGACACAAGATCTTCAAGACTTTCTGAGTCCCTTACCATTACCAATTATGCAAATAAGCTGTCTCACTTCCCTGGCAACCTATTTGTTATAGATTTCCAGAATTCAATCACACATAAGTGTTGAGAGCACTGAACTATTTGCAGCTTTCTACTGAGACACCAAAATGGTTGCTATCTAAATGCTAGTTAATAGGTAATCACATCATGGAGTATCTATATTGTTTCATTGTGATCTAAACACTGCAATCTTTCATCACATATAAAGCCAAATGACCATGTTTGGAAGACACAACACAGGATCGCTTGTAATTTACTTCTTTATTTATATGTTTATTTTCAAGAATTACACACTAGCCAACATTGTTATATATTTACATGCTGCAACTGTCTGCAATAAAATTCAAGAAAATATCTCTTATGCGCTATTCATTTACAATCATGTTTACAACCTTGTGCCATATGAGGCTGGCTGCCTTTTGTTTTAATAAACAACAAATCAATATTTACTGTAGTTACCGTTCTCTTTCTCCAGTCCCAAAACATTAAAATAAAATGCATTATGTGCATATAAGAAAGGCTAAAATTCTAACAGTAAGGCCAATGATTGCTCATACAACAAAGCAATGTGGATGTAAATCAATTCCTTTCTTTTTTAGGTACTAAACATATTTAGAAAACACTTAATACCACAGTTTTATTACTGAAATAAAATATGATTATTGCATAAAGTTTGATGCAAAAAGTAAAGGTGTCAATAGACAGGCTAATTATTGGCCAAGAAAAGTCATGTTAGACCTTACTTGCTAATAAATGTTTTGTGTGAATGCTTTGGACTTGCAGTCAACGTTAATCCATTGATATAAGAAAAATGTTGGAATGGACCATGGGATTTAGTGATATCTCCACTCGTGAGTATATGAGGTACTTGTATAACCACATATATTGTCTCCTACACAATAAGGCCTACACCAAATAGTATAGCCGTCAGATTTGTTCATCTATGTACATGGTCAAATTTGTTAAAGATTGCGCCACAGAGAAAAGGTGGCAGATTGATCAATCTGTATGAGAAACAGTAAGGCTGCATTCACACTGGCGATTTAGGCTGGTGCACATTGCAGCGGCAGGAATATTCTGATTTCTGCAGTGGTTGAGAGCAGCTAGGTGTGTGACTGCCAGCTCCTCTTATTATAATGACAGGTCGCTGGTGGCCACAGCTAAGCACAGCTCTCTGCACACACAGAAATTACCTGTGATGATCACTGCTGGACGCACACAAAGGACGAGGTCACTGCAGGTAATCGCTGGTTATGTGGACAGCTGCGAATAGCTAACTATCAATATGGTGAATAGGGCCAATGGCCACACCTAGACGATCACAGCAGAAGCAGGAATCAGAAGATTCTTGCTGCTGCAATTCTCACTGGCCTAAATCACCAGTGTGAATGCAGCCTAATTAACAATGACAAGGAGTAAGGCCCCTTTCACACTGGCGGTCCGTTCAGGTCCGCCTGTCAGTTTTTTAGGCGGACCTGAACGGACACTCCATAGACCTCTATGGAGAGTCGCATGTCAGCGGTGACACGTCTGCTGACATCCGACCCGCTCCGATCCGAAAAAGCTATTTTTCCATCCGTATGCGGATCGCATAGGGTGACGACGGACTCTACAGTCCGTCGCCATCCAATCCCCCATAGGGAAGAGCGGCGCTCTGACAGGTCCGTCCCTGCACAGTGCGCAGAGACAGACCTGTCATCTTCCTGCTCAGCGGGGGATCGACGGAGCGATCCCCCGCTGTGCAGAGCGGGCTCAGTACACAGACATGTCCGTGTGAAAGAGCCCTAAGTTTGTTAGACTAGAAGGAACATACAAAGCTTATCATGTATTCCAAGATGGAAGCAAAAATTGTACAGGAAATACATGTTCTTTGTACATGTTTTGATTACTTTTAATTTTTTTGTATTTACTGTAATATAAAAATGACAGTGTATATTGTAAGGAAGCACTTTTATATTAAAAGAGAAATACAGTATTGCTTAACATTTGTACTAGGATGTCAGAATAGTTTTTTTACTTGATTGGGTGAGATCCTTTTATGGGGTTCAAAACATCTGATAAAAGAAACAAACCTACACAAGGACTCTTCTTTCTGGCTTCATTCCAGATTTAGGACATTTTTTTGGTTTGTGATACTGAATAATATATATAAAAAGTGAAAAAAGAACTACAGTCACTACCTTGGCGCTTATGGAACCTTCAAATTTAAAACATAAATATTTCCCATATTTCCAAGAGATAGCAGCCACTTAAATTTGTAAACTGTATAAATAAAAAATAGTAAATGTCCACAGGCACCTCAATAGGTACCTATGAATCCCATAGCAGTGCTACTGTCATTAGTTGTTATGACCAGCTTTTATACGGTATTCACATATGAGAAAAGATGTATAACAGAGGGTGATAGCCAGTCCAAAAGACACAGGTGTGGGTATAAATGTGGAATTTGTTGAATTGCACCTTACACCAGAGATCCTTAAACCGTGCGTCACACTCCCCCTAAGGGTTCACACTCACCAGAGAGTTAAAAACATCAACCGTTGGAATGTTTTTAAATGACCGTCATCCTCCTTCCTGGATAGTATCAGCACTGCAAATCGTCTCCATGTGTACTCAGATGAGGGAAAAAAAGCTCCAAATAGCGTAATTCCATCTTAAATCCTTTATTACGATTTCCACTGAAACACTTTAGTAAAATCCAGCAGTATCCAATGCTACACACTGCAGCATTACTCACAGCACAGGATTTAACATGAGAGACACTGCTATGGTATAGATAGGTACCTATGGAGGTGCCTGTGGACATTTACTATTCTTTATTTATACAGTGATACTGAATAGACTTAGCTTCCTTGGTTTTTTATGTTACAATATAGTCAAGAAATGGCCTCTGTTGAAAGAGCTGTAAAGCTCTAAAAGCTCTAAAGTATCAGACCTCATGATGTAGTCCTTAAGGAAGGAAGACTGGGTGAAGATGGCAGCGTTGGGGATCTATGACAGTGCGGAAGGGATCCAATTTACAGGTATGTCTGTCATAATGTACTAGTATGCAATGCATACTAGTACATTATGACTTAATCCTGCAGGGGGGCTAACCTTATTTGTATTTCAGTGGCGGTTTACTATCACTTCACATAGGGAACATACAAGAAACACTGGAAACCTGTTCAGTACTTAATTTTGTGTCTAGGCATTGTTGTAGTGAACTTGTTTACCCTACTGCCATTTGTCAGTATTCTTGTTTTTTTGAGATGCATGCTTATGATGCAGGAGACCTATTTTCTTCCATACAGAAAACAAATATCAGTCAGATGTTTCTCCCAGCCATAAGTCAGATTCAAAAAATGCTGTGAAAGTGATACAGGATGCACAGTGATAAGAAGTTAAACAGTGCATGTTTAAAACATTACACTCCCCGTGCAGATGAATAAAAGTTTAATTCAGATCATTATAAAAAAAACTCAGATTATGGAAATCTCAATGGAAATGTTTACTTTAGTGCAGCTAGGGTTCATGTGGACATGTATTGTTTCCCTACCTGGGACTTGCATTTGGAACACACCTCAAACACAGGTCAGCTAATTCCTTAAGCCCCATACACACGGTCGGATTTTCCCATGGATTCTGTCCGATCGGACAATGTTGTTGAAAAATCAGACCGTGTGTATGCACCATCGGACAGTGTACGTCGTATTGTCCGACGGACAAAGTCCTATCTCCTGCTGGATAGATTTTCCGACAACACGGTCCGATCACACCAAATCCGATCGTGTGTATGGTAGTCCGACTGGACAAAGTGCTACGCATGCTCAGATCACATTACAAGACCAAAGCTATTGGCTACTAGCCTCTGCGTAGTCCCGTCGTAGGCAACAAACGTCACCACGTTCAGAATGATCGGATTTTCCGACAACTTTGTCTGACCGTGTGTACGCAAAACCAACATCAGACAAAGTATGACGGACATGGTCTGACGGACCTGGTCCTCGGATAATCCGCGCGTGTGTATGGGGCTTTAGACTTGCATTGAGCAGTTCACAGGCTGCATCTGATCTGCTTGTATTACTTATATTGCCTGTATTTGTTTGGACACAGTTTTGATTTACTAAAACTGGTGCACAGAAAATCTGGTGCATCTTTTCATAGTAACCTATCAGCTACTGGGTTTATTGTCAAAGCTGAATTAGACAAGTTGAAGTTAGAAGCTGATTGGTTACTATGCACAGCTGCACCAGATTCTCTGTGCACCAGTTTTAGTAAACCTCCCCCTGCATGTCCTAATATGGTGCATTTGAACTGCAGGAAAAAGTCAAACACTGCTTTCTCATGTCAATCTATACATTTTCCATTCAAATGCAGCTGTGTGCGATGGTATGGAAAACACAGCATTTGACGGGAAAGCCTGCAGATATGATAGTTTAGCATTTGCTAGATAGCATTGGTAGTTCTCTACTTGGGCTCAGTTGACATTTCTGTTTACTACTGTATTTGTTACACATAATTAGACAGTTACAGAACAGCAGGGTTATCTTTTTCATGCAAATGGTTGGGTTTCAAAGGCCTAAGGCATAGCCCTTTAAGTAAATCATCTGCTAATTAGGTTTTTTAGGGTCATTAAAAAACAGAAATGGAAGACTCAGGATTAAATGATGACTGTGAGAACCATTAAAAGTTCCAGATTCTATACTAGCTATGAGGTGTGGAACTCAGTTAGTTAGAATGAACTAACTAACAAATTATGTGAATATATAGAATATATTGGTAATACTATTTTGAGGTTTGTGGCATAGTTATAGGATAATGACCTATATAAACCCTGCCGTTAATTTTATAGCCTGAACTGTGATTGTGTATTGTCCAAGCAATGCTTAATTTGTCACTTTTAAGCCCTTTATACTTTTTGTTATTAATATTTATTATTAGTTTAAATAAATGCAATTGATAGTCTGTGTTAAAATGAAAGCTGAATATTGGAAATGTTTTACATCCACAAAAGATATAATTACACTAAAAAAGTTATACATTGTGTAATTAGTAATATAGATAACATAATAAGCATTAATACGATGTTATAAACATGCAAATAAAATATATAATGAAGTTATTGAAAAATCATGAGGATAAAAGATTCCCATCCTATGTAACTGTGAAGGCTCATATAAATGCCTTACATTTTATTTTTAGTGTATTCAATATATTGGCTCATATGGAATTATAATCTTAAAAGGTCTGCAACATAATATCTGGTCCAAAGATTATAAGTGTGTTTTAACAATCTATTTGCGGGGCACTGTGGGAATTAAACCCAGGAATTAGATGATTTGATGGCAGTGATCTGAGAAGTTCCTACATGCTTAACAATAGCATGATCCTAATCCATCACATAGGAAGACAAAATTATTAGGGAACTAGAGAACTCCAGTATCAGTGCTGCATATGATCTAGCAATCAAGGTGCATTCAACAAAAAGAGCATTGACAGGTGCATGCCCCAGGGAGAAGTATTACTCTGGAGGGTATGCTGCATGTATTCAAAAGTGTTGCAAAGCATCTATACACAACAGAAGCAGGGAATGAGAGAACTAACAGTGCTATGTAAGAATATCTGCAACTTGTTCAAAATGTCAAGTCCAATCATCTGAATGATTGTAGAGTTGAAAACAAAAAAACATAATCTCTCACAGGCTACATACCCTGCTTCTGCAAAGGTGGAAGGAATAGTATCATGATGTGTATTTTAACCAACCTAATGTCTGACAGCAGAAGAGATATGATGACATTGCCTGTGCACTTCAGGAACTACAGGCATACCTCGCGTTTAAGTACACAATGGGGTTTATTTACTAAAGCTGGAAAATGCTAAATCAGGCTCACTTCTGCATAGAAACCAATGAGCTTACAGGTTTTATTACCAAGGCTTAATTCAACAAGCTGGGGTTAGAAGCTCATTGATTTCTATGCCGAAGTGAGCCTGATTTTGCACTTTCCAGCTTTAGTAAATAAACCCCATTGTGTACTTAAAAGTGGGGTATGCCTGTATATCACACAAGTGATACTGAGCCTACATCAGCTTATTTTTAGGAAAAGCATTTCTGGGCATATATAGCCTGGTGCCCAACATCACCTGAATGAAATTGTACGTTCCGCGCAGCCAGCCTGTTTTACTTAAAACAATTTATAGCTCAATTATTACTTTTGAGTAGAGTGAAGAGGTTCTGAAGTGGATTGGAGTATTGGTAATAATGCTAGTCAGTTTTATTGTACACTAGATAGCCTCACTTACAGAGTAATGTGATCCAAATAACTCATCAGCCAGTAAGTGGCTGAGTTGATACAGATGTTGTATTAAAAGTAATTTACCAACAAAAGCCAAATCCGGTCATATATTTATTAAAAATCAAAAGATAAATAATATAGCATATATTAACCTTGTCTTAAGGCACATCCCTAAATTGAAAAAAAAAAAATAATAATATTATTTTGTTTTCTTGTAAACTTTAAAATAAAGTTTTCCCAAGTTACCCTGCATACATTAAATTGTATACTAACAATTATATGTAGATTAAATCTAAAATATTAGTTAAATAATATTTTCCTAGTCTACAAACTTAAACAAAGACCAAACAAAAAAAAGTTTATTCTACATGTCTTACATTTTTACTGGGCTATATTGTTCTCTTGATTGTCAATATATTTTTCTTCATTCTAATGGGTGCTAGTTATTTTACAGTGCAGTGTTTGTACATTCAAAAGCTGTTAAACTGGATGGAAATATTTTATTCTCATAATGTGTTATGATTCTACCCACTAACATACAAATTTCAGACCAGCTTTCATCCCACTGTTAAAACAGTGTCTTACAAAGATATATTATATCCGCTTATAATGTCCTCTTTATTAGCTCTCACAAAAAAATAAAAAATAAAAACATGCAAGCAGAATGGTAATTTTCTTACTAAAGCAAAGCATTCTTTTCTGCAGACCAGACATAGGTGAGTACAGAAAGCCATTGTCAAATAAAATATAGCAATTTTCGTTATTTACACGTAGGCTAGAACACTTTAACTGAACTTTATCATTTTTGCCTTGCTATTAAGTACAAATAAGAATTTAAAAATGTCTTAAGAAATTCTTTACCTTATTTACAAATGGTTAGCTTTAATGGCTGCTCACATCATATGACCTATGTACAGGTATAGCAAAATTGAAAGCATCACTACAATTACAGTGAATTATTATTTACAGCACTTTAATCTAATTTCTAAAAATCATCATATTTTTGCTTCTCTTGGTAGTTTAGAAGTTGTATGCATTGTTCATTTCACTGATTATCAGCATTGATATAAAAAAATAGGAAATAGACAAGCAATGAGAAGATTAGTCTAATGGACGATGCAGAGGGATTCCTAAATTACTAATATACATTGTATTGTTTTGTAATTAAAGGGGTTGTGTCAGGCAGTTTCAACATGTGACTCTTTCACTGATACAGAGTGTTATTATAGTGCTAGGAGTGAATAGGTAACAACAGAAATGTGTTCTTTACGGGCTTTTAAATACTGCATTTCCCTGATATTCACAGTAGCATGAGCATGAGTACACAAAAAATGTATACTAAATTATACCCCACAATACCATTGGGCCTCTTTGTGACTAATTTCTCCATTAGGAATGCTATGATAGTCTGTAGCCTTCCACTTTTTCACCAAATATATCTGTTGCATTATAGAGCCAGCCATGAGAACCAGCAAGAAATTAGCACCAAGTTTGACAGGTATTGAAAGCACTATAAACATTGATTCAGAATTGTTGCTGGGAAAAACACCTTGCTCTCATCATAGCATCAACTTACCAATCCACTTAACATCTTTCCACATTTTGCCTACACAACCCCTTTAATAGTGCAGTCAAGAATGCCCAATTTACAAGATACAGCCATAAGGTTTCTGTAATCATTTACCATAAGGAAAGTGTTCTTATTTATTGAACCATAAAAAATTGGTATTAGCTTATTCCTTTGATCATCCACCACTCACATACACATACATGGTTTGATATATATATATATATACTTATATTGATCACCTAGCTACAATTCAAGTACTGGAAACTTAACTGAGATGCGAGTCTGGATTTTATACCCCTTCTACAACTGAGTATAAATAAATTATGACTGGACAATGGGATTCCTGTATTATGCAGTTGGTCAATTTGCTTCTACATAGTTTGTGCTTTTTTCATAAATTAAATAAATGTGTCTTATTTATATATTCAATGTAAAAATGTTCTAGAATTATATAACCTCTTTACATACATTTATATATCTATATATATTTAAGAATGAGAAAAGATTGTATCTATAGACATTGTAAAATAATTTACCCAATAATACCCTGCATTTGTATTGAATATAAACAGAACATTCTTCATGGATTCTTCACAGACACATAATGCATGAGTTCTTTAGATTTGGAAATGCATACTATCATACTTGCTAGCAGTCATTTACAACATGTATTTACAAACACATCTCTTTAAAGCTGTACCATAAAATAGTCCATAGTTAAACTTTACATTTGGAAAGGTCATCAGCACATTGCTCTGCAATATGTTGCAAACCCACCAATACTCTGAAAAAGTATTAAGCTCTGCTTCTGACCTCTGAACATTCAAAGACACCTTATTTGCTGGATTGTCGCCTTGCTTAACATTTTTGTTAGCAATTAAGTTTCACAAATGCATTTTGGCAATGCATTCCATTTGCCTGAATATTAAGGAAAACATTATGTTTCATGTTTCCTTTATAATATGGCTGTTTCTGAATGTCATTACTTTGATTGGCTCTGAGATCTTTATACAAAGAACAAAGTCGCCTCTAGAAAGTCTGAATGAAATTGTCTCTATTCTCAATGAAACTGCTCTTCTTTTGATGTTCATATGGACATTGTGGCCTAGATTAATAAAAGAAAGAAATATATATTTAAGGTCTGCTATATTTCTGTCCATTGTTACAAAAATAAATTAATTTATTTAACTTGCCATAACCCCGAGGTAAATATATTTAAAGATATACGTTTTGGAGTGTGCAATGTTTTAGAGTTTGTTTTAATATTTGGAAGAAGCAATATAATGCTGTGAGTTGAATCAACCAATCAGAATGCAGATTTCCTTGGCCTAAAATTTTAGGTTTTCTACTTCAAACAACATAACTAAATGCCGCATATGAATTTGGAGGCACTGTTGATAACCAATGTGCTGTATACAAATCTGGAAATACAGGTTTTTATACAGAAATCTATCGCTAGATACTACTACATGTGAAGAAAATACAGTAGCACTGTGAATACATATATTTGGCTATGAAATGTTCTTATTATACAAAATAGGGCTAGCATTATTTTAATAGGAAATCCAGCTGTCTTAATAATAATGATAGTGCTAAGGATTACCAGTTCCCACTCATATAATTATGGACATATTATAATATTGCTAATAAAGAACATTTTGTACCAGCCCTGCAAATCTGTATCTACTTCAAATATCAAAATTGATAAAAAAAATGAAATGTTCTCTAACTTCATAGGGTGTTTGAAGCATACCCAGGTTAGCATGATTGGTGTTAAGGTTCTAATAGACAATGACAATAGGCAATGTTATTGCAATTTCTAGATCTCCTATTAAAGTCAATAACTCTCTAAGGGGCATGTATGTTTGAAGCAGTGAGTGTGATATTCACTGCATTGTCACTACAAGTGACTCTTTCTTGTGGATGTGGTATACATTAGAAAGAAGGATTGATCACCTGTAAATGTGTGAATATTGCACTTACCGCCTCATATATACTGCTAAGAGTACAAAGCATCTATAGGAAAATTGACAATTTTCCTTCAAGTACTTCAAATAGAATAAAGGGATGTAAAAAGAGGAGGGCAAAATGATATACATTTTAATGCATTGGAGCAGAGTAGGTACCCAGCAACTTGGCTCAAATGCAATAAAACACAAATGTGTAAGTCATAAATTTACTCCATTTTAGCAAATTATGAGACTTGCTTTATGATGCAGATATTTCACATAGAACAATAGATTTAGCATAATTAGTTGTAATAATAATAGTAGTTGTAATAGATAACTATAATGGTTTATTGTGTGTATTTATATCAAGGGGCAAAAAAAACTGAAATGTTGTCCAATTATTTAGATTTGCTGAGAACCTTCTAAGTAATCCACACACACACACAGGTGTTTTTTCAGCAAGGGGTGTGTGAAGTCACAGCTTAGCATCAATTAAAAAAATTAATTAAACACCTAGTTAGTCATGTTGCTCCCTACTATTTAACATAAAAATGTCCCGTGTTGTAATGTAACAATAGATTCTTCCTAAAACATTTTTAAATGACATAGTAACAGAAATAATAGCACACCTTAATTCATGTTCTGTTTCTTTTAGTGAAACTAAGCTCCAGGTGAAAGGAGTTAGCCTGTAAGCAGGAAGCATATATAAGGTGATTCTGAATCATGCTGAAGGATGTCTTCCTATGCTGCCCTTGTAACTTTTTGTACCCTATGCACAGAGCCCTCTAATAATGCTAGCATGCAATATGTAAGGAGCTGATACAGTCCCTTATCTCAAAAAGCAGGCAAAGCTGATAAATGTGGCACTTGGTTAAGGAAGCAGATTGGCTACAACATGTACATTCTATTCATGAGTTTACATTCTGTATTTTTCCTATGGTAATTCTAAATCCACATTCTAGTGTACAGTGTATTCATGCTTTCCATGACAATATGATCCACAAGCACATTAAAATATAAATCAGCGTCTCATGGTTCTGAATGAAGTCGACTATGAACTTTACAATTTTCAAGTCACCTTTAGAATACCATGACCAAGACTAGCAATTACCACATATAGGCAGCATGCTACATATTTCTGTGTAGCATTGTTCAACCAAAAATAGACATGGAACATTGAAAACAAAATGACTAAAAGAGAAAGATCATAATTACAGTCCCTCAATGATGATGGCCATTCTATTTTTAAAGTGTATGTCTAATATCTTTAGCAATGAGCTTCTCTTACTAACACCCTTTTGCTTTGTTAAATAGTCTTCTAAAAGCGGTTTTGTTATATCGGTTTCATAATTGAAAAAAAGACCTGATGATCTTGTCAGAAATTCAGAGTTAGACTTTGTCCTATGCATACTTTGTTACCTCACAGGGTTCAGTTAGCTCTCCCTGTTCTTGTCTTGGCCTACTGAACAACTGCTCTCTAAGCTGTGGAGATGATAGGAAGAATTCATTAATTTAGCTACAGACAACTAGGCAGGGTTGACATACTTTCCCACAATTTCAGTCAAGAAAATCCTATGGAAATTAAGGCAGGCCATAGACAGTGTGAATTTCTTTCCTTCAACCATGGGTTGAAATGTGCATGATTCCCCTATCATTAGTGACAGTGCTGACAAGGGAATCTCTGCTCCTGGTGGGGGGGGGGGGGGGTGGGAAGCCACACCCCCCCCGGAGAAGACAGTGATTATTGCTAGCGGCTAAAGCAGATGTTAGTGATAATCGCAAATTAATCTGGCAGGCAGATTGTACCCGAGTTGATCAATCAATCAACTTGGTACATTCAGTCTGCCCATACATGGTTCACATCTCGCAAAGGTTCCTGCTGAACCGGCCGAGATTCAAGCTGTCTATGGCTGGCCTAAAAGCTAAGTGCAATTTTGGTAGATCAGCAGGTGTTTTTCTGCACTTACAGGGATAACTCTTTAAATAGATAAAGCATGGGCAAATGTGCATGTGCTGAAGAGATATACTGCATATTCTTTTCATCCTGACATACATTTTAAGGAAGAAAAGACATCAATTGATTATATTATAATTATTATATTGTTTTTCTTTTCAGGTTACACTCTGCTCTACAAACTTTTGTTAGTTGCATATAAATAAAATGCTGTCCAAAGTTTTGACTATTGCTATGGTCTTATTTAAAAATGTGCTATAATTTGAATCTTTTTTGAGGATTTATTTATTGATGCACTTATTGCCAATGATATTCAAATAAAGATTGTGATGACCTAAAATAATTGATATTTTCATCTATAAGTCATTATAGTTTTGAATGAAAAAGCAATAATGTATTAGGAAACTATACATAAAATGTGGCAAATGCAAAAAAAAAAAAATGGTCATTAGCATTGTAAAGAACTTCAACAAGAGGCACAACATTTTTCAAGTTTATGTGTATAAAAAATAAATTAGCAATACAAGTAAAATATCTACGAAAACAAATGTAGGTGCAATAGATATGTTAGCTTGTTATTGGAATAAAGGATTAAGAAGAATGAATAGTTAATATCATATGCATTTATCAAACATGTAAAGTATGAGTCATTCTTCAGTACACTTTATGCACACAAGGAAAAGCCTTATCATGTATATAAAAGCAACCTTGGAAATCCTAAAGTAGATGGGAGGTGATAATGCTTCTAATGAGTCTTCAAAGACTTTATACATACAGAATGGTGAAACGTGCCAGCAACTAAGGTGTTTTAAACAGCTTGTGTCCTGAATTTTTTTTCCTAAGCCCCACTTCTTGTTTCACACATAAACAGAACAGACATCCAGTTCTTGTCTACTGCATGGCTTTTAGTCTTAGTTCACGTAATATAGCCAGTAGACAATGTTGAAGAATGAAAAAACCACAGGAAAGATCATGCGTGACCATCTGTCAATAGCATTTACATCAGTCAAGTCAGGTATGGTTATTTTCAACTGGGATGCACGCCTCCGTAGTCTGCTTTTTTTTTGTACCACATGTCGTTCTAAGGCATTGCGTCCAAAGCTATGCCTTGGTAATCCGGCTTTTCGGTACTGAATGCTGGAGGTGTCATAAGCTAGCATGGTATTTCTTGGATCACCAAGACCCATAACAGCTTCTGATGCTGCCATCTCATTTTTAATTTCAAGTGTGCTAAGCAAAATATTTTCATGTGGGTCCATCTGAGAAAGGATAAAAACAAGAGTCATAACCTTTTTACCTTGATATGTTGGTATCAATTTTACATTATTAAAAAAAAAAAAAAAACAGGATAGTAAGGTTGTAAAAGCACACTAAATGCATGAGCTATAGAGTCAATATACAGTATCACTGACAATAGCAAAATAATATAATAATAGTATAACTGAATAGAACATAATAATAATCAAATAAATTAATTTAATTCATTAATGGAAAAATTATCTCTTAAATACTTTTTCTGGTATCTCTGCTGAAGTACTGTAGGGACTACAATTCAGACAGATCCACTTATAAGAAAACTGTACCAGAACATTAGTACCCTATGTTCCAAAGTAGTGATCAAAGGATTGTTGCTCTGAAATTTGGTGCCAGTGGAAGCATAGTTTTTGCTGAAAAAAGTATTTAAGGCCTAACTCTT
Organism: Lithobates sylvaticus; assembly: GCA_028564925.1. Lineage (NCBI taxonomy): Eukaryota > Metazoa > Chordata > Amphibia > Anura > Ranidae > Lithobates > Lithobates sylvaticus. The sequence continues at coordinate 235,743,901 of CM053029.1, forward strand.
TGTTTATTTTCACTTTAGCCAAACAAGCCCCAAAAAAACTATTTCCACTGCATAATTATGCAACCACTGTGTGCAATGTAATATACAGTACATACAGTATGTGACACTGTGTTCCTCAGCAGTATGGGCGACTGCCCACCATCTATGGGAAATAAATAGAGTCAGGCTGAATGCTTCTCCACCACTCATGAGAAGCCTTGTATTTTTACTAATGCATACAAGCCTTCCTTTGATTGGCCAAGGTGGAGAGGTGGGCGGATGACTTCACGATCTCCATGGGAAGGCACCCGTAGTGCTGCAGAACACAGCTTTGCATATGGTATGTAGCCAAGGCTCCTGCTGTGTTTTACAGTGCGCACAACATTTGCATAATTATTTAATAGAGATAACTTGTTTGGACATGCTTGGGCCAAACAAACTGTTTAAAATGATAGCAAACCTGAAATTGAACTCTAAAGAGTTAGTTCACCTTTACAGGACATCTGAAGGTTACCTAACACCAGACCCCTCCCAGTCCCTGCTATATTTACCTTCCATAAACCTAAGCTGTCAGGGCTTACGCAAGTCACTCCACAGGTCCAGGAATTTGAAATCCCTTTGCTTTCCCTCCTGTCCATCCAGGACTGCCATAATGGACCAGACAAATTCTATTTGGACACCACTGGATTGTGCTGACCAATCAGAGACTGTATGGTCTGTCCATGCAGCACTAGATGGAGATGGATGAAAGCAGCAGGGATTTGAACTGTCCAATTCCTGGACATTTGGAGCAGCTTGCAGGAGCCTGACAGCTCAGGGTCACATGAGGTAAGTACAGCAGGGACTAAGGGGGGGGGGGGTCTGGAGTTAGGTCACCTTTTCAGATATTCTGTAAAAATGAACCCTTTATGTCAAAGGAACTAAATGAGTGATTTTAATCAGACTGACCATTTTGAGGGGCCAGATCAATCACTCAGATTATATAGCCACACTGGCAGTGACTATGGTTAAAGTAATACAATTACATACCTTATTAATTTCCATTCTCATTTGCTCATTATTGGCACTAGCAGCCCTTTCTGCTGCCTTCTTTTGCCTCTGTGGTCCCCTACCAAAAAATATGTAGTTGACCAATGCATACTCCAATAATGCCATAAAGACAAACACAAAGCAACCCATGAGATACATATCAATGGCTTTCACATAGGGAATTTTGGGTAGTGTTTCTCGAAGGTGAGTGTTGATGGTTGTCATAGTGAGAACAGTTGTGATTCCTAAAAAAAAAAAAAAAAAAAATACAGTTAATTACATAATTTTTTAAAAAAAGTGTTATGCAAAATATTCAGTTAATCATTTTTTTTTATGTTGCCCTAGTTTTTACCGTTTATTTCCTGAATATGCATGTATTAAATCAATGAATAATTAGTAAAGTAACAATCACTACATCATTTAATGCACAATGCTGTCTTTTTTTCTAGCAGAACAATTAGTTCTAATGCCCCGTACACACGGTCGGAAATTCCGATGGAAAATGTCCGATCGGACCATGTTGTCAGAAAATCCGACCGTGTGTGGGCTCCATCGGACTTTTTTTGTCGGAAATTCAGACGGAAAAAATTTGAGATCCTACTCTCAAATTTTCCGACAACAAAATCCGATCAGACTTTTTCCGATCGTGTGTAGAAAAGTGCCACGCATGCTCAGATCAAATTACAAGACCAAAGCTATTGGCTACTAGCCTTTACGTAGTTCCGTCATACGCAACGAACGTCTACACGTTCAGAATGATCGGATTTTCCGACAACTTTGTCCGTTTGTATGCAACACCAGTGTCGGACAAAATCCGTCTGAAAAAATCCGACCGGTTTTGTGGTCGGAATTTCCGACCGTGTGTACGGGGCATAAGATATTTCTTAATCTGCACTGCACATCGCTCACAGAAATATAGTATTTGATCTGATTTTACCCTGCGACTTCATGCCCGACTTCTGTCTGATTTTAATAAACGGATCCAAATTTGATCTCGACAATACCAGGCTCTTTGAGTCTGAAATCTTGAGGAGGAACCCCCACGCCAAAATAAAAAAATTCATACCAGACCCTAAATAAGAGCAAGGCAGGTCAGGAAAGGGGGGATGAGCGAGTGACCCTCCGTACCATACCAGGCCACATGCCCCTACATGCCCTCCACCCCAAAGCACCTTGTCCAAATGATGAGGACAAGAGCCTCTTCCCAACAACCCTGAGCAGTGTTTTTTGGTGTCTTATGGACAGGGTGCTTATCGGAATCTGGAAGCCCCCAGATCCCTGCCCCCCACCCTATGTAAATGAGTATGGGGTACATTGTACCCCTACCCATTCACCCAAAAAAGTGTCAAAGAAATAAACCAGCACTTATTAAAGCAGCTCCAGCATCTCTTCTTCCTCTGATTTCTTCTCCCTCTGATGATGTATTCATGCTCCAGTTCCTTTCACTGCACTGGTGTCTTCTTCCCCTGGTTCTTCTCCTCTCCACTGATGTTCTCATAATGCTAGCTCCCGTAGTTGTGCAAACTCCGCTCTCTGCAGGTTATTTTATAGCCATAGGGCGTGGCCATCCAGTGACGTCACTCGGAGACCCTGCCTTATTGTGATGTCACTGTCCCATCATGCCTCAGGTGGTGACATTACAGAATAGCCACACCCCATTGCTATAAAAGAACCTACAGAGAGCAGAGCTCATGCAACTGCGGCAGCTAACATCGGGAGAAGATCAGAGGAAGAACCGGCAGCGGAAGAAGACAGTGGAGAGAAGAAGAACCATAGAAATGGAGGACGAACCGGCAGAGGAAGAAGACATAAGCAGAGATAAGAAGAACCGGAGGAAGAACCAGGGGAAGAAGACATCAGCGCAGGGAGAAGAGATGCTGGAGCTGCTTCAATTAAGGACTTTGTCAAAACCTGAGTGCTGGTTTATTTCTTTAACAATTTGTTTTGGGTGAATGGGTAGGTTTACAATGTACCCCATGCTCATTCACAAAGGGTGTGGGCTGGGATCTGGGGGCCTCCTTGTTAAAGGGGGCTTCCGTATTCCGATAAGCACCCCATCCACAGACGACGACAACCACCGTCCAGGGTTGTTGGGAAGATTCCCTTGTCCCTATCAACATGCGAAGCTCCCGGCCCCCATGTTGAGGGCATGTGGCCTGATATGGCCCAGGACGGGGGGCTCGTTCGTCACCCCCTTTCCTGACCTGCCGGGCAGCGTGCTCGGATAAGGATCTGGTATGGATTTTTAGGGGTTCCTCCTTAAGATTCCAGACTCAAAGTGCCTAGTATTGTCAAGATCAAAGTCGGATTCCGCTCATTGAAGTAGGAAAAAAGTCAGACATGAAGTCACAGGGCAGAATTGGATCCCCAGTGTGAATATTTTAGGGTATATTTACGAATATTATTGTACAACAAGTCAACAAAAAATTCATTCAATAAAATAACTTGTAAATGTTATACAGTATCTCACAAAAATTAGTTCCCCCCCTTACATTTTGTAAATATTTTATTATATCTTTTCATATGACAACACTGAAGAAATTACACTTTGCTGCAATTTAAAGTAGTGAGCTTGTATAACAGTGTAAATGTGCTGTCCCCTCAAAACAACACAACACACAGCCATTAATGTCTAAACCGCTGGCAACAAAAGTAACTACACCCCTAAGTGAAAATGTTAAAATTGGTCCCAAAGTGTCAATATTTTGTGTGGTCACCATTATTTTCCAGCACTGCCTTAACCCTCTTGGGCATGGAGTTCACCAGAGATTTACAGGTTGCCACTGGAGTCCTCTTCCACTCCTCCATGACAACATCACAGAGCTGGTGGATGTTAGAGTCCTCCACCTTCCATTTGAGGATGCCCCACAGATGCTCAATAGGGTTTAGGTCTGAACACATGCTTGGCCAGTCCATCACCTTTAACCTCAGCTTCTTTAGCAAGGCAGTGGTCATCTTGGAGGTATGTTTGGGGTCGTTATGTTGGAATACTGCCCTGCGGCCCAGTCTCCGAAGGGAGGGATGTCACAGTACATGTTGACATTCATAGTTCCCTCAATGAACTGTAGCTCCCCAGTGCAGGCAGCACTCATGCAGCCCCAGACCATGACACTCCTATCACCATGCTTGACTTTAGGCAAGACATACTTGTGAACAAACGATTATAATTAAACATGTGATAACAAGTGAAATATATAATCAAGTGGCACTGTGAAAAAAACAAAACAAATAAATAAAGATAAACGTAAAAGTGAAACTAGAAATAAAAAAGAAAAACACCTAAATAAATGACACCACGTGAAATAGTGTCCAAATGAAGATACAAAAAACAGTGTCCATTTATAACTGTGCTGGCAAGAAAAAATCCATATGTAAATCAATCTTCAAAGGAAAATAAATCCACCAAAATATATCCAATAAAATGATCAAATGAATCTTCCACCACACTGACTTGTGCTCCCTCTCCCAATGAGACTGCACTCACCAGATGGTATTGCCTCGCACTCACGTGGTTGGCAATACAAGTCACCTCCTAATAACAGAGTGGATAAGTAGACTGGTTCATCTGGTGATACATGCATTATGAGGGATTGGTGAGTCACCGATTCACCTTCATAGTCACTTCTGGTCCAACACCTACAGTGGTGTGAAAAAGTGTTTGCCCCCTTCCTCATTTCCTGTTCCTTTGCATGTTTGTCACACTTAAGTGTTTCGGAACATCAAACCAATTTAAACAATAGTCAAGGACAACACAAGTAAACACAAAATGCAATTTGTAAATGAAGGTGTTTATTATTAAAGGTGAAAAAAAATCCAAACCATCATGGCCCTGTGTGAAAAAGTGATTGCCCCCTAAATCTAATAACTGGTTGGGCCACCCTTAGCAGCAACAACTGCAACCAAGCGTTTGCGATAACGTGCAATGAGGCTTTTACAGCGTCCTGGAGGAATTTTGGCCCACTCATCTTTGCAGAATTGTCCAGTTTTTCAGTTACATTAGAGGGTTTTCGAGCATGAACGGCCTTTTTAAGGTCGTACCACAACATCTCAATAGGATTCAGGTCAGGACTTTGGCTAGGCCACTCCAAAGTCTTCATTTTGTTTTTCTTCAGCCATTCGGTGGTGGACTTGCTGGTGTGTTTAGGATCATTGTCCTGCTGCAGAACCCAAGTTCGTTTCAGCTTGAGTACACGAACAGATGGTCGGACATTCTCCTTCAGGATCTCTTGGTAGACAGCAGAATTCATAGTTCCTTTTATCACGGCAAGTCTTCCAGGTCCTGAAGCAGCAAAACAGCCCCAGACCATCACACTACCACCACCATATTTTACTGTTGGTATAATGTTCTTTTTCTGAAATGCAGTGTTCCTTCTACGCCAGATATACTTGGACACACACCTTCCAAAGAGTTCCACTTTTGTCTCATCGGTCCACAGAATGTTGTCCCAAAAGTCTTGGGGATCATCAAGATGTGTTGTGGAGAAATTGAGACGAGCTTTGATGTTCTTTTTGCTCAGCAGTGGTTTTCTCCTTGGAACTCTGCCATGCAGGCCATTTTTGCCCAGTCTTTTCCTGATGGTGGAGGCATGAACGCTGACCTTAACTGAGGCAAGTGAGGCCTGCAGTTCCTTGGACGTTGTTGTGGGGTCTTTTGTGACCTCTTGGATGAGTCGTCGCTGTGCTCTTGGGGTAATTTTGGGCGGCCGGCCACTCCTGGGAAGGTTCACCACTGTTCCATGTCTTCGCCATTTGTGGATAATGGCTCTCGCTGTGGTTCGCTGGATTCCCAAAGCTTTGGAAATGGCTTTATAACCCTTTCCAGACTGATAGATCTCAATTACTTTCTTTCTCAATTGTTCCTGAATTTCTTTGGGTCTCGGCATGATGTGTAGCTTTTAAGGATCTTCTGGTGGACCTTACTGTGTCAAGCAGCTCCTATTTAAGTGATGCCTTGATTGTGAACAGGTGTGGCAATAATCAGGCCTGGGTGTGGCTAGAGAAATTGAACTCAGGTGTGGACAACCACAGTTATAGTATGTTTTAACAAGGGGGGCAATCACTTTTTCACACAGGGCCATGATGGTTTGGATTTTTTTTCACCTTTAATAATAAACACCTTCATTTACAAATTGCATTTTGTGTTTACTTGTGTTGTCCTTGACTATTGTTTAAATTGGTTTGATGTTCCGAAACACTTAAGTGTGACAAACATGCAAAGGAACAGGAAATGAGGAAGGGGGCAAACACTTTTTCACACCATTGTATGTCCAATTTAGATCAGTGACATATGATGTTGGATCAGTTTTTGGAAATTATCATGCACACGACTGACTCATGGTGATTTTATTTAGGATTTTTTATGTATTTTAATACTGGGGCTAAATGATTATTAGCGCCAATTTTAGAATGGGTGCTAAATGAATATTTGCGCCAAACTTTTTAAGGTTCATCCATGGATCTATATACACATGAGTTTAGTGTTCTAGCCGCTTACACCTGTGTATGGACTAACATTAGAAGTACTGATTATTATTTTTAGTAGAAAAATATTCTCAAGTAATTTTTATTTAAACCTTCACATGATGTTCATATTATATACATACATAATTTACATTCTAGACGTTATGGAGTAATGGTTCACTTATATGCTTACATTTCTGCCTTAATGTTTATATATGTATGCTTTTTAGAATGTTTTATGCTGATTCTCTATGCTTCATGTTGGATGTTTGTTAAAAAAACATTTATACCATCAGCCATATAATTCCATATATTAATTGCTCATGGATGTAATGACTGAGCGCACTGAGATCACAGTTGGGAGTCAGTTTCATATAGTTATCAAGCATACTTGGAACTGGCCGACCTGTTTGATGGGAACAATACCATCTGCGCAGGCGTTATCGGCTGTGAACAGCCGCTGTACACATTGGTACGGTGGTGGGTGCGAGCAGCCTATTGGGGATGCGCGCGCATCTATGCACGCAATATTACCCTATTGCGCATGCGTGGATGGAGATGAGAGTGTCACACGTAAGCGATATACGCTCAGTGTGGATCATTCCAATGCGCATGCGCGGCCGTAGTTCACGGAGGCGCGCGCAATGGATGCGCGCGCAACCCGGATCCAACTTTAATGTTAATCCCCTATGAGATGTGCGTGCAGGATACAGCACGCTCGGTTAAGAAGAGCCAGCTGGCGCGATTGAGGGGATATCTCACACCTGGGGCTTGCAGGTGATTGGCCGATCGGCGATCACGTGATCGCCCGTGATATCATTTAATGCTAATTCACTGTCCGTGTAGCCAATCCCTTTGGAAGAAGTCTTGATGACGAAACATGTCAAGGGCGTGGCTACACGGACACTGAGATACTGAACACCATTTGTTTGTCTGGTTATCTGATTGTTTTTGTGTGGATCCCTGTTTTTTGCTCACTACCCGGCAACCTCACGTGAGTGACTCCTGGATAAAGAACCCACACCAGGAGCAGTGCTGTGGGAGGCGGTGAGATCTATATTACCCAGTTTTGATACCCATTGGTGATCACATGTGCGCTCGGCCAGCTCATCTGTCATCTGAAATTTGCAGTGGATTGTGTGCTGTATTTTGCTATTTTACACTGATTTTCTTGTAAGTTGAAACATTGAAGTGTGAGTGAAGTTGAGTTCGAATAAATATTTTTATCACAGAGTCACGCTATGTGGAGCAATATTTGTTTTATATTTTCACATATGGAGTATCCAATCTTGGAGTGATCATATTAGTAACCCAGGTGTGGTTCAATCGCTTGTATTGCCAACCACGTGAGTGCGAGGCAATACCATCTGGTGAGTGCGGTCTCATTGGGAGAGGGAGCACAAGTCGGTGTGGTGGAAGATTCATTTGATCATTTTATTGGATATATTTTGGTGGATTTATTTTCCTTTGAAGATTGATTTACATATGGATTTTTTCTTGCCAGCACAGTTATAAATGGACACTGTTTTTTGTATCTTCATTTGGACACTATTTCACGTGGTGTCATTTATTTAGGTGTTTTTCTTTGTTTATTTCTATTTTCACTTTTACGTTTATCTTTATTTATTTGTTTTGTTTTTTTCACAGTGCCACTTGATTATATATTTCACTTGTTATCACATGTTTAATTATAATCGTTTGTTCATTGTTACACATTTGTAAAGTGGCAGCTTGGATTTTATTTGAGTATAGATCATCACAGTTTGTTGTGTGCACCACACACACATTCACCCATACAATTTTTGGTGACATTGGCGCAAGGTTGGTAAAATATTTTAGGAGCGGCATTATAGATTACCTATTAACCAAAGACATACTTGTCTTTGTACTCCTCACCTGAACCAAATATGTTTATCTTGGTGTCATCAGACCACAGGATATGGTTCCAGTAATCCATGTCCTCAGTCTGTTTGTTTTCAGCAAACTGTTTGCAGGCTTTCTTGTGCAACATCTTTAGAAGAGGCTTTCTTCTGGGATGACAGCCATGCCGACCAATTTGATGCAGTGTGTGGCGTATGCTGTTAGCACTTACAGGCTGACCCCCCCCCCACCCCATCAACCTCTGCAGCAATGCTGGCAGCACTCATATGTCTATTTCCCAAAAACAACCTCTGGATATGACGCCGACCACGTGCACTCAACTTGTTAAACCAATGCATGGTCTTGGCCACTGTGCTGCAGCTCAGTTTCGGGGTCTTGGAAATCTTCTTATAGTCTAGGTCATCTTTATATAGAGCAAGTATTCTTTTTTTCAGATCCTCAGAGAGTTCTTTGCCATGAGGTGCCATGTTGAATTTCCAGTGACCAGTATGAGAGAGTGAGAGGGATAACACCACATTTAACACACCTGCTCCACATTCAACCTGAGACCTTGTAACACTAACGAGTGACCAGACACCGGGGAGGGAAAATAGCTAATTGGGCCCAATTTGGATTTTTTTTTCATTTACGGATGTACTCACGTTTGTTGTCAGCGGTTTAGACATTAATGGCTGTGTGTTGAGTTATTTTGAGGGGACAGCAAATGTACACTGTGTTGTCACATGAAAAGATAATAAAATATTTACAAAAATGTGAGGGGTGTACTCACTTTTGGGAGATACTGTATATATATAGTTGCCACACTTAAAAATCCTTAATAAATTATGTAAACTATAAAGATGGGGCATATCTCTTCTGCTTTAATTTGCATGATCATTCACTCTCTCCCCTAACTGAAGCTGATTATGCAAGGATAGCTTGGGCCCAGTCTTGCCACTTCAATATTCTATCTGAATATTTGGTAGTTGAAGAAAAAAAGCTAAGATAATGTTCTTATGGTAACTATCAACTATAGTAGACCTCTAAATCAAGATCTCCAGATTTACAAGTGAAGAACTTGAGTCATGATTCTCCAAAGTGGGGAGAATGGGAATAAAGAATCACTGATATTGATTGGACAGTCATTGTAAGGATCTGAGATCCCAAAAGAAAATAGGTTCATATAAAAATAATTTCAATGCCACGTATGACTGGAATCATGGGCCACCTGTGAAGTATGTGCACTTAATGGTGGTGTGCTCAGGCTGCAGCTGACCAGGTACACGGAATCACCAGAGACACTAGAGACAAAGATCTAGGATATACAAAAACAGAGTCACTCAAAGGCATGAGTGCAGGGTTATCTTGCAGCACTGGGGTACTGGAAATATAGGAGGGCAGGAGTAATAGCTGAAACCACTTGAGTACAAAAGTGCAGAGGTCTCTAGGAGGGTTGCTGGAACTCACTCGGGCCCATAGATGATGAGATGTACAAGAAACACAGAAGTGCAAAGGTGATCCAGGGGACATAGGTATACGGGATATGGTTGGAGTACACAAGGAGTCTAGGATAGGTAAAATACCCATTGGCACTAGTGAGAGAACCCAGCATGCCTGTACAGACAGCAAAGGTGAGAGCCTGTAGAAAGGCTGAGGTGCAGTGTCTCAGAGTCACCCGAGCATGCTGGTACTGGGAACTAAGTGCTGAAATGCCGGTAAAAGCCCTTTGCAATACTGGAATGGGTATGAGAGTCACAGGGGTCATAAAAAGCTGCCTGGATACCCTCGCTTCCACAATTCCTAGGTCACACGACACCACTTGGTGTATAAATGACTCTCAACTGATAGTGAGGGTGGTCAAACAGACCTTTCCATCAAACATCTCATCGTCTTGACCCATCCATCTCATCGTCTTGAAATTGAGAAAGAGATTATTTAATATCTAATGATACGGGTGATGTCTCCGCTCTTACATTATGGGAAGCTCACAAAGCTGTCATTAGAGGTAGATTGATACAACAAGCAACTATACTTAAAAGAGAGTGTAAAATCTTGTTTGCTAAACTTGAATCTGCCTTTAACGACTGCTATCAGGCTTTTCAATCTTTTCCGAATGCCATTAATAACACTAAACTTGAAAAGGCCCGTCTTGATTTAGATCTCTTTCTGACTGATTCGACGGACAACTTTATACGCAAATGCCAGCATATTCAATAGGTAATTAATTTTCATATTGGAAATGTAGCCAAATAGTTGGAAAGCTTTGATCAGATTCGGGATAGAGGTGTGGGGACGTGTTAGGGCAAAGAGGAGGTCATCTGCATATGCGGCTATCTTGTATTGACGTTCCTGTATCTGAAAGCCAGTCACATCAGGGTTGTTATTAATTGTGCGAATGAAGGGTTCAAGGGACAAAATAAATAATAATGGAGATAGGGGGCAACCCTGTCTTGTGCCGTTATGTATGTTCACAGCTTCGGAGAGGGTACCATTTATTTTGAGCTTTGCCTGGGGTTGGTGATATAAGGCCGTCAACCAAGCCATCATATGTGTGCCTAGGCCTATATGCGTGCAAGTAGCAAAAAGGTAGTCCCAAGCTACCCGGTCGAAGGCCTTCTCCGCGTCGGTGGACAGGAGAAGACCTTCAATGCCCTTTGTGTGGGCGCAGTGAATTAAATTGAGTGTCTTCGTGACATTGTCACGTGCCTCCCTACCCGGCATGAATCCCACCTGTTCTGGACCTATGAGATGTGGGAGAAATGTTGAGAGCCTGGTGGCCAAAATTTTGGCCAGTAGCTTTAGGTCCAGGTTCAGCAGCGAAATTGGTCTATAGTTCGAGCAGTCGGTGGGATCTTTCGCCGGTTTGGGAAGCAATGCGACGTGTGCTGACGTAAAGGTGTGTGATGTTGGTGGTGAGGATTTGAGATGGTTTAGTGCACGGAGGAGAGGGGGTTTAAGTATGTCAGTAAACGTCTTATAGTAATGAGCCGTGTACCCGTCAGGGCCTGGACTCTTTCCTGCCTTAAGGTTTCTAATTGCCAATGCGAGTTCATCTTCCGTAATAGGTAGTTCCAATGATTCACGTTCAGGCGCTTTCAGTGTGGGCATACCGCTGTCTTTGATGTAGTTAGCTAAGGTGTGTTCCCTAGTGTCCTTGAAGTCGGGGGGTTTATGTGGTGGGGGTATATTGTATAGTCTGGTGTAATAGCTGTGGAATTGGGATGCGATGTGGTCTGTGTCATGTAGTGCTCGTCCTTCTTGGTTTTTAATTGCTAGGATAGAGTTGGAGTGTGTTATTTCCTTGAGAGCTTTTGCTAGAAATTTGCCACATTTGTCCCCATGTTCATAATAGAAACCTTTCCTGAAATAAAGAACCCGTTTAGCTTTGAGATTGAGTAGTGAATTCAACTTGTCTCTAGCGTCCAGTAATTCTGCGGATACATTTTCTGCTCTAGATTGTTTATGTTGGGTTTCTAGTAGTGTTATTTTATCTGCTAGCATGGTAATGTCTTTATTAGCCTCTCTCTTCTTGTGTGCACCCAAGCGGATCAGTTCCCCCCGTATGACGCATTTGTGTGCCTCCCAGATAGTCATTGGCGACATGTCCTCTGTTTCGTTGAGTTGAAAATACGTCTTGATGGCTGTAGAGATTTGTGGGCATATTGCAGGGTCAGTTAGGAGTGCGGGGTTCAGTCTCCAGTTACATGGTCTGTGGTGTTTGTCCATTCGTGTTATGGAGATTGAGACAGGGCAATGGTCTGAAAGTGTCTGTATGCCTATACAGGCTGAGTTTAATAGTGGCAGGTCGCGTTGAGTAATGAAGACATAGTCAATACGAGTGTATTTCTTATGCAGGGCCGAGTAGTATGTAAAGTCTTTCCCTGTCGGGTGTGCCAAGCGCCAGGTGTCTATTAGAGTTAAAGAATTCAGTGAGAGTTTGATTTTCTGCAGTATGGAGTATGATATGCTGGATTTACCGTTGGAGGTATCCTGTAGGGGTTGAAGTGGGATGTTAAAATCCCCGCCCAGTAGGATGCAACCAGAAGCAAAACTTTTGAGTTCGTCAACCATGCGACGACAAAATGCTAAGTGTCCCGTGTTAGGGAAATATACGTTTGCGAGTGTAATTGGCCTATTGTGCCACAGCCCTTTCAAGAACAGAAATCGCCCTTGAGGGTCCGCATAGCGGTGTGTCACTTTAAAGTTGGCGTGTTTATGCAGCAATATCGATACTCCTTTGGATTTGTTCACCGGATTTGGCGCATGAAACACCTCAGGGAAATGCTTATCAAACAATCTTGGGATAGCTTGGGTGTGAAAGTGAGTCTCTTGTAAGAAAACAAAAGTTGGTTGTGCCCTCTTCAGTTCTCTTAACAGTGACACGCGTTTCTCTGGTATGTTAAGGCCTCTCAGGTTGTGAGAGATCAGCGTGGGACGTTTGCCTAGGGAAGAATATGCCATAATGGGCCCTTGTGAGTCAGCAGTGTTAGGGTAGTGAAGTATGTGTCACTTACTTGGTATATGCAATAACAATAAAGACTCTTAGAAAAAAATTCACTAAAATAACCAGACACCTATTAGATTAAAGATGGGGAGGGTGTGGGTAGGGGAGGGTGGGAGTGGGGGGGGAGTCACGGAGTGGTGACGAGAAAAATAAGAGTCCCCCGAGTGTACGGGAGGATAAAGTGCAAAGATTTATCACGAGCACACCTCTGGTATCCCAGAGGGGCTCCACAAATTGTGGCCTACCCGTCTTGGTAATAACTGTTTAACACATGTGGAGCCTCTTTATCCACAGGGATAAGGGCTTCAGGTTTTATACCTGCCAGGTAGCGTGTTTGTCACACCAGGAGCAATGTGAGCTCCCACGCTGCCTGCCGGCCCGCCATCTCAGGTGTATTCTCTGGCTCTGGTGCTCCTGGAGACCTGTGAGGACCTCATGGGTGCTGCTTCTTGTCTCTTCTGATACCCTTGATCAACAGCAGCGAGATCACCTTGAAAGTCCAATTCACTAAATTTTCAGACAGCGCCAGCATGTCAGCCTTTAGCTCTGTGACTGCCGATGAGAAGGCGTTTTTTATGTCTGCTACGAATGCCGACATATCGGCATATGTCAGTGGCTGGTCCGAGGAGCGGTGTCTTACCCGGTCCTCGTATGCGGCCTGGGAGTCCTCGCTGTCCTCGTGTTCGTCCGGCGCCATCTTGGAGGCCTCCGTGCTCTGGGTCGTCTGGGGTCTGGATCTGAAGAGATCCGGTATGCTGTGGGATCGTTGCACCGCCGGTTGAGGGTCTGTTCGTTTTGCCCATTATCCGTGCTAAAGTGGTCAGTATTAGGCTGAAGGGCTGCGGGAAGAGCGGAGCCTCGTCTCTATGCTTCCATCCGCGTTGCGTGCCAAGCCACGCCCCCCATATTCAGTATCTTAAGGCAAACAAATCCGACACACCTATGGCTAGACTCTTGAAAACTACATAAAAGACCTGGCCCGGATGGATTCTCAGCAGCCTATTATAAACAATTTGCACATATCCTAACGCCTATTTTAACCAATGCCTTCAACTCAATTCTTAAGGGACAATCGTTTAGAGCAGAGACACTCACCTCTATTATAGCAATGATCCCCAAGCCGCACTCTGACTCTACTTCTTGGACTAATTATCGTCCAATATCCCTCCTCAATCTAGATATAAAATTAATAGCTAAAATCATGGCCACAACAATACCATAGGCCATTTAATTCATAGAGACCAAGCAGGCTTTATGCCAAAACGCCACGCAGGGGATAATATTAGACGAACACTGTTACTTCTCTATGCTGCTAAAACCAGACGAATCCCAGCTTGCCTTGTATCCTTGGATATAAGGAAAGCATTTGACTCTGTCACTTGGCCATATATGGAATACATCCTTCAAAAATGGGGATTCAGTGACCATTTCCTGACCTGGGTTTCCTCTCTATACAATAATCCTAGAGCATATATTAAATACGCTGGCTATAAGTCCACAATGTTCAACATCAAAAGAGGTAATAGACAAGGTTGTCCCCTTTCCCCTTTACTTTTGCCCTGTTAATTGAACCTTTGGCACAACTACCGTATATACTCGAGTATAAGCCGACCCGAATATAAGCCGAGGCACCTAATTTTACAACAAACAACTGGGAAAACTTATTGACTCGAGTATAAGCCTAGGGTGAGAAAAGCGCAGCTACTGTAAGTGGAAAAGAGGGTCAACAATGCCCATTTGCAGCCTCACTGTGCCCATTTGGATGCCTCACTGTGCCCATTTGCCGCCATAGGTCCCCCAAACTTCAAACTTGGTAGTTAAGGGTTCTTAAATGCCCCCTAGTTGCGGCCAAAATTTGGGGTCTCTGGACCCAAAGGGTCCCGAAATGACATTGCTGCAGATGGACACAGTTGACCAAGTTTGGGGCCCTGTATCTTGGGGCTCTAGGAACCCCATCTTTGGATCATTGGATATGTTGTAGTGCTATGTCCACTGTGTTGGCACATTAAATTTGGAGTTCCTAGCGCCAAGTGGCCCCGAGATACGGGGCCCCAAAAATTGGGTCAGATTTATTTTTTTTTGCTGCAGAAAAGTGCTTGACTCGAGTATAAGCCGAGGGGGGCACTTTCAGCACAAAAAAATGTGCTGAAAAACTTGGCTTATACTTGAGTATATACGGTAATTAGAAATAACCCTGATATTAAAGGTATCGAATTAGGTGGTCATCACCATAAATTATGCCTCTTTGCTATCCTGATATTTGTGTCACGTCCCCATATATCTACCCCTAATTTACTAGCTACACTAGAAAACTTTGCCCTAATCTCAGGTCTATATGTCAATGCAACAAAATCAAAAGCGTTAAATATTTCCCTATCGCAATCTGCACTTCAACAGACAAAAACATCCTTACCTTTTACTTGGGTCCAAAAACAACTCCCATACTTAGGAATACAAATCACAATCTAATTGGCTAATTATTTACCTCTCCTGAAACAAATTACTAACCTTATGAAGCAATGGGCTTCTTTCTCTTCCTTTGTCATGGTTGGGAAGGGTTAACGCTACAAAGATGTCAATATTAACTAAATTATTGTATTTATTCAGGGTGCTCCCTATACCATTACCATCTTATTTTCTAAGACTTACTCAACATAGAGTTATGTCCTTTATTTGGGGTACTACCAAACCTCGTATACCTAAAACTACATTATACCTCAAAAAAAGGAGTGGAGGTTTGGGATTACCCAATTTTTCTTATTATTACAATGCTGCACAGATTGCACTTCTCCCCAAATATCATGCTACAATTGAAGCATCCTTATGGGTAGCTATCGAATCAGTAGATTGCGATCCTATATCAGTAGCAAATATGCTATGGCTTTGTCCTGCTGATAGAGTTCATCTTTCTAATCCTATAACGAAACACACCTTGACAATCTGGGATAAATTCAAATGTTTGCATAATCTACAATCATCTCATAATCCCCTACTTTAATTCCTTAATAACCCAGGCTTTTATCCTGCTTGGAAATTTCCAAGATCATTCTCTGCATGGTCCACTTCAAATCCATTTCGCCTATATAATCTATCCTCTTCTACCAATATCCGTACCTTTCCAGTACTATGTGAAACCTTTGGGTTACCTACAACGGAAATATTTTGTTACCTACAAATTCAAATTTTTTACGAACCACTTCTTAATACGGGTTTAACTCTTAACCAAATTACTCAATTTGAGCGTATCTGTATAAGTGATCCACATATCAGAGGACTTATCTCATTATTATATCATCAACTAAATGAGATCTCCAGTGGATCTCTGCCCTCATACGCTACCAAATGGGCACAAGACATGAATCGAGAGATAACAAAGATTGGTCTAATATATGGTTAGCCACCAAATCCTCTTATCCAAATTGTTTTGCTGTAGAAATTACAAGGTTCTAGCACATTGGTACCTAGTACCAGCTAGAATAGCCAAATTTATCCCCACACATTCACCTAATTGCTTTAGAGGATGTGACACTCCTGGTACGCATTTCCACATATGGTGGCAATGTCCAGTTGTCAAGGAATTCTGGAAGAACATATTTCTTATGGCTTCTAAAGCTCTGGAAATTAAAATTTCTCCAGACCCTGCTATGGTACTTCTGAACCTTAAACCCACTACTCTTACCCATACACACTTTCAATTGTTTATTCAACTAAGTACTGCAGCTAAACAAACAATCGCTAAGGCATGGAAGTCTCAAACTCTTATTGTAGCCGAAGCTAAGCACAGAATGAACAAAGCACTCATATACGCTAAGATGACGGCTATTGAAGAAAATAAGATCAATGAATTTTGTATGATTTGGCAACCATGGATTAAACCCTTCTTCCCCACCGACTTTGACCAATCCTTGTTGCTACCACACTAGGTTTATACGTTATACCCCTTAATTAACTATATATGTCTACCACGGGCCAGGACACCTTCCCGAGCAACTCCTTCCTTCTATCTTTCCTATCCTTTCTTTCTCCCCCTTTTTTTGTATTTTCTTTTCTATAAACATTGCAGGTATTAAGGATACTTATTCTTTATCTTTTTTATTTTTACTCTACTTATCTTACATCTAGACTATTTTATTCAGTTTGACTATTTATTATTGTCTTCATCCATACTCATATTGCTTATAAAGTATGTAATGTTAACACAGTTGTAAGATGGTTTGTACATAATATTATATTGTACTACATTCTGATTTATGCTATGTACCAATGCATTATATGTCTTTATTTTTCTTTGTGAAAACTCAATAAATATATTGAACAAGAAAAAAATAAATAAAAAAACTCAAAAAAAAAAAAAGCTGCCTGGAGTACATGGTAACTTAGAACCGAAAGCAGATTTATTGATTAATGATTGCACAGACTCACTAGAAGATGACTGAAGTGCATGTGAAAAAAGAGAGCAGAAAACTAGGGGTGCACAGAGTCACATGGGTCACTAAAAGCAAGCTGGAGTGCACAGAAACACAGACCAGGAAGCATGTTAGGAGTGCACAGATTCCCATGGGTCACTAGAAACTGCCTAGAATGCATGGGAACACAGAACAGGCAACAAGTTGCTGGCAGGATTTACTTGGGATAGGATGATTGACACTGGGAACACTGAATGCAGAGAGATTATGCTGGAGAAAAATGGAAGGCGACATTGGGGGGCACTAACAAAGTTACAGGGGCAATGTGGGTCCAGCTATAGGGTTATTCAGAATCTTATGGTTACTAGGAACACTCAGAACCCCTTCAAGCTTTAGCAGAAATGGATATGTTCTGGCTGGGCTGTGACTGGGCATGCAGCTGATTGAATCAGCAGGTGAATTACATGCAGAATCTTGCATGTTAAAGCTATGCAACTATATGTTTTAGCAGTTTTGTTGCTGATCTGTCACAAACAATGTATTTCTAAGTTTGATAAACCTCTATTCAAACAATGGATTTGAGTGGCATCTTGTAATAGTGTCAGATAGGAAACAGGGATTTTTATCAACTACGTCTCCCCATTAATGTGGTTGAGATGTATTCCCCTGGTTGGACCCTACTGTCTCTTTAAAACAGGGTGTTACTGTATGGAGAACAGAGCAGTCACATAACTGCTGCTCTGCTCTGTGCACTAGGAAATCCTTGTGAAGGATTGATGTATTGATGTGTCACCTGACAGTGGCCATCTTGAGTAAGCTAGTGCCTACTTCTGTCAGTAAAATCCCGCAAGATTTAGATGGCCATTTTGGTGTGGCTGTAATATATGTATATATACAGTATCTCACAAAAGTAAGTACACCCCTCACATTTTTTTAAATATTTTATTATATCTATGTTTATGTGACAACACTGAAGAAATTACACTTTGCTACAATGTAAAGTAGTGAGTGTACAACTTGTATAACAGTGTGCATTTGCTGTCCCCTCAAAATAACTCAACACAGCCATTAATGTCTAAACCGCTGGCAACAAAAGCGAGTACACCCCTAAGTGAAAATCTCCAAATATTGTGTGGCCACCATTATTTTCCAGCACTGCCTTAACTCTCTTGGGCATGGAGTTCACCAGAGCTTCACAGGTTGCCACTGGAGTCCTCTTGCACTCCGCCAAGTCATCAAAGAGCTGGTTAGAGACCTTGCATTCCTCCACCTTCCAATTGAGGATACCCCACAGATGCTTAATAGGGTTTAGGTCTGGAGACATGCTTGGCCAGTCCATCACTTTTACCCTCTGCTTCTTTAGCAAGGCAGTGGTCATCTTGGAGGTGTGTTTGGGGTCATTATCATGTTAGAATCATGTGGATCCAGTTTTGCATGGTATAGAGAAGAGACAACAGCATGTGCAGCTTGCAGTTTTGACTAGGTGCTGGAAGGGCTTCTCTTTGGGGGGAAATGAGACATTACCCTGACACAAACCCTAAGTAGGCATGGGAATGAAGAAACCTCATAGAGGGAATATGTGAGTTTTCTCTGGACTAGACATTTCCACCTCATTCCTGGAGATGGAATATATCACAATGCAGCACCTCCTCTTGTGTAGCTGAGGAAGTAAGCAAATAGTAGCATGGGACTGTACTGTATTATGTGAAACGGTAAATGAATGCCAGTGTATGGAATTGTTATCACCATTGTTTGAAAAGTAAAGAAGCATCCTAAAATACAGTAATTCACCTTATCCTTATGATGCATGATGCAGAGGTGGGTCTTTATAGGTCAAAGCACAATATATGAGTTTTTTCAGGGAGATGAAAAAATGGCAAGCAATCAGTTTGGGGTAGGAACGAATTGTGGCCAGGTGACTGTGGGTCCTGCTGGTGGATCTGGACCCCGTGTACCTGGGTAGACCTTGATGAATTCCTTAAAGGATGACTACAGTTAAAAAAAAATTGTTTGAATAAGATGACTATAGATCAGCTGGCTGATCAAATAGATTATTCAAGGAAGCATTTAAAATGGGTTGAAAGGGAAAGAATAAACAAAAGATATTACTACATTTATGTAGTGTAATAATGTACATTGTATTCATTGTATATAGACTTAAACAAGTGTTGGTCTTTATTCCACATACAAACTCTAATAATAATGAGTTTACACTGACAATTATTTTCATTAAGACAACAAACATTGGGAGATGCTTACCTAAGGCAACCCGAGCAGCTGATGCATCATAGTTAATCCAGAAAGAAACCCATGACAGAATAGTGATCAAAATAGAGGGCATGTATGTCTGCAAGATGAAATAGCCAATGTTCCTTTTCAGCTTAAAGCTAAGAGATAATCTTGGATAGGAACCTGTAAAAAAAGAATTCATGGATGATATGACTTTGAAAAATATTAGAACAGTAAGCATACCTCAGCCAATGACAGAGGTTGGTTAATGTCAACAGTGATCTGTAAAACAGGCAGCAGAACAAAGACATACACCCACATCAAACACATTCATAGATCTAAGAATGTATGTACTTCAAGTGTGAATATATAGGTGGTTTTCATGTGCTTTCTTTATTTTTTGCCTTTCAACACTGCAACAGGACAAACTTCAGATTAAAGAACTTGGTCCATGTGATGTTATCACTTCTGCAAACCTGAGATATGTATGCGGGTGGTGCATGCAATATGGGTTGTTCTGATATAGTTTAATCCTTGGAAATTAATAAGGTTATTATTATAATCTCGGATGTATGCTTTACTGCTTCATTAGGGCTCAGTTTTATCACAGTTTATATGGTTTTCAACACCTGGTTAATCTCTGGCTGCAAGCTTTGCTGCTGACAGTTAACACATTCATAGATTAAGATAGGTAAAAACGCAGGATTGCAATGCTGCCCATTAAGAGAAGTTAGTTACAAAAAAGGCAGCAGTGATCCATTCTAAAATCCATTTAGTTACAGTTACTTCATTTAGAGTTTCAAAAACAGAGCATGTCAGCAAGGTGAAATACAATGATGAGTAGAAAATCCAGTAAAAAAAACAAACCTTTTTTCCCCCAAGATCCCATATACTTACTAATACTGTTTTACTATTCCTTTCGTATTATACTGGTGCTCACTGTCTAAGTTAGCCATTAGGTGCTCTGGGAGGGAAGGCCCACTGTCAGCAACTGATTTACTAAAACTGTCAATCAGCTTCTAACTTCAGCTTGTTGAATTAAGCTTTCACAAAAAAAAACTGGTGTCTATGCAGAGCTGTACCAGATTTTGCACTCTCCAGGTTTATAAAGTCAACCCCTCAGTCTCTCCATTTTGACTGTGCTCATAATCCTTAACCGCTTCCCGTCCATGCTATAGACAAATGAAGGCTACAGCGCAGACCTACTTTGTCAGGACTCATAGGACATCCTCCCATGTTTAAGCTGCCCGCATGCCCCCTGCAGGGCCAGCAAAACGCGATCTCTGATCAGCGAGTCTATGAGACTCGGCTGATCACAGATCGGAGTAAGGGGTTCAATCCCAACCCTTACCACGTGATTTGATTATAATATGTCAATATATACTTTGTATATATTTTTAGTACATTTTATTACATATCACAATCTTCATTTTTAATATAAAATATTTTAATATAATTGAATATATTTTTAACACTCCTAATACATATTTTTAAAGGATTTAATAATGAACTTTTTGATATGTGTATATATATATATATATGTATATTTTTATTTTATACATATCTGTTAATGTGTTTTTAATAACATATATCCATCAGTCTTACTTTTATCCCTTTTTTTATATATAGATTTAATGTTCCTTTATATATTTATTTTATTTTTTGCATTCAATGTTGTTTATATGATGATAACTATTATTACTAATCATTACCTCCTCCAATAATGTGTTATAGTATCTTGTGGATGTCCCCTTATAGTATATATACATTGTGTTTTCCTTCCTTGCACTATGCCTTATTTCACTACATGGTCGAAAATGCTGTACTCAGCTCCAGTGACTTTCTGCCTCATTATTCCATTCCGGCCACGCCCCCTCCCCATCTATCTATATAACTGCCCCCAGCTCCTTGTACCACTATGCTTGAAAAAGGAATGCGGCCACTCCCCCATACTGTGGCTAGCCTATCCCGAAACGCGTTGCATACCGGTGACGTCACGGCCGGGCGACGACGCCGTCTGTTTGCTCTCCAGGCCTCGTTTTCGTCACCTCAGTACACGGCCGTGTCTCTAACATCTCCCTGGCGAGACTGACGGCTTCCTGAGCGATCCCCCGGCGCTGTCCCGGCATTGACACCTCCTCATTACCCTGAACCTTATCACCGGAACCCCTGCTCTGCAAAATGGGTTCTATTATGCCCCACCCACAGACTGGACTATTTTAGAAACCTGCATCTGGATTTCTGGAAATTCTTCTCCCCACTATGCTCTGCCACATCCACGTGACAAAGATCTAAAGCTGGGAGAAAAGTGAAGTGGATTTGCTAAAGATTTGCAGCTTCCCCACCTCCCCAGCCCAGCATGCAGGACCTGAATGGGACTTCATATACCTCTACGTGAGTGGTTATTGTTGTTTAATAAAATTTTTTTACACGTATTCAGAGGCGCCCCCCTTCTTCTTGTATATTTCTAGCTCACTGGAACCCGCTCTCTGGTTCTCTTGGGAGGCTGCCCTGACTGACCAAACGATACCTTTCTAGAGTATATATATGTATATACATATGTTATGACCATCCTTGGACTATCTGGTGATCCTGTAAGAGGTATATACATTTGTTCTGAAGCGCCTTTTTTACTTGTATTTATTCTTACCACGTGATCAGCTGTCAGTCAATGACAGCTGATCATGTGATGTAAAAAAGCCGATCACTGACAGCTGTCAGAAGGACATTGGTCCCAATCACGGGAACATCTGTGGCCACCTGTGCCGCCTGCCAGTGCCATCTACCAGTGCACAACAGTGCTGCCTACCAGTACCCACCAGCGCCACCTATCAGTGCCCACAGTTACACCTCTCAGTGCCCACAGTGCCACCTATCAGTGCCCACAGTGTCAACTATCAATGCTACCAATCAGTGCCTCATCACAAGTGCTGCCTATGAGTGTAACCTACCAGTGCCCATCAGTGCCATCTATCAGGGCTAACTAGCAGTGCCATTCCGTGCCGCCCATCCTGTGCCCATCAGTGCCACCCATCAGTTCCACCTATCAGTGCCACCCATCAATGCCACCTATCAGGGCCCATTAGTGCCACCTCATCAGTGCAGCCTTATCAGTGCCGCCTTATCTGTGCCTAACAGTGAAGCCTATCAGTGCACATCAGTGCAGCCCATCAGTGCCCATCAGTGCAGCCTATTAGTGCCCATCAGTGCAGCCTCATTAGTGAACATCAATGAAGGATACAAATTACCTGTTTGTAAAATTTTATAACAAACTATGAAACATTTTATTTATCTTTTTATATTTTTTTATATATGTTGTAAATACATAAGAGAGTACTTGAGGGTATCCTCAATCAACACCTTCCTTACAATGAAATGACTATGGTTTCACATATGATTTTAGAATTAAACGTCAGCTTTACCTTAAATGTTGCAGTTTTGTACAAGCTCCCCTTCTGCACTGAAATTACTTACTGATTTCACTGCTCACTGTAACCTGCCCATAGTATACTTTGGAAAATTAAGCAATTCAGGTAGAGCCTGCCTCATTTCATGGCTGGAGGACATCCAGCATTTTCTAGCACTTTCCTTCTTAGCCTTGGTTTCCCTAGCCCACCCATTTAATTTATAAGACTTCAGATATTTCAGTCATAAATGGTTGTAAATATTTGTAATCTATAGTGGTCAAATTAGATTCTGCAAACCTATCCCTTGGATTGTGCTAGTATGATTAGCTTGTGTTAACCAATTGTACCCTAAATAATTACCCATATCTATGATACTTTGCACCCTCGAGTGGGCAAATGTGGTATGTACTGTTTTAAATCAATGAAAACCTTTCAACCAGCACAGAAAATAGCCTAATAACATTTGTTCTTTCTTTGCCCGCACAGAATAAATCTACACACACTTACACTGGGCAAACTGCTACGCAAACTTTTTATAAGTAACAGTCAGTATTTTTTTGTTTAACATATAATGTTTTCAGGACAAGACTTTGGCCTCTATGTATACTTTACATAGTTTAAAAGTGGAGCATTCACAATACATTTTAAAAATACATATAATAACCATTTTACATACATTATATTTACTTACCAGTGGAAAATACAACATTTTTTGATAGGAGCTTGTAGTCTACAATGGAAAATTGCGGCAGTTCAATTCTATCAACTCCTGTGACAGCATGGTTGCCTCCCCTCCAATAAAACTCAATGTCATCAGTAGTATAACCATCTAAGAAAGAAACAGAAAAAACAGATAAACAACCTAATTATTAATGACCATTGTCTATAATATTTAAAATAATAGTTTAGAATATTACAGCAATGAATGATAGCCCAAATGCTTTAAAGGATGTAAAACACAATTTGAATAGCCATACATTGGTATAAAAAGGGTGACTGTGCCATTTGTGTACAAAACTCCTCCATAAATCAAATATTTTGAATCGAAGACCCATTTACATTTGTGTGCTGTGGCAATGTGCATTAAAATTTGCTTTCACTCAATGCATGGCACCTACTCTATGCGCAGGGCTTTGCAGTGCCATCCATTGCAATTAGCACCCCAATGCACTGTAAAGTAATGCACAAGGCAAAGCACACCACAGTGCATCGCAATGCACATACTGGGTTCTATGCACTTTTTTGTTCATTGTGGCTGTTGTCAGCCAATTCACAATGCATGGGCTGCCCTAAGACAACACACATTAATGCTCATAAGTGTTAATGCCCCACAATGGATTGCTAAACAGTTTATTAGCCTGGCTCTCAATTTCCTTCTGCCTTGCCATCAGGGATTTCCCTATGGTTCTCATAAAGGGGTATATTTAAAATAAGTAATTTAGACACATTGGCCTTCCTAAGCTATTAGAATTCACCAGTAGGGAGCAACTTCCAGTTGGGGTTGAACATACATTCAACCTCAACCCAGCCTGTTCAGAGTTCAGTGAGCCATTAAACAAGCTGGGCATATTTAGCCAGTTCACCAATGCAAATACTCAGCTTTCTCTTTGTACACGAGCCAAGGATCTCCCATTTATTGGCAGTAGTATCACTGCAGTTAAATGACAGATACCTGTCCAGCTTCTATTTGAAAGCAAACTATCCAGGGATCCTAGATGATGTCATTGACCAAATCGGGTATAAAGAGGGTTTTGGGACTTTAAATGAGGCCCATAACATTTTATAGCAAAACGCCTCCATCCCAGAATCTTAAATTTAAAAGGATACGGCTTGGGACTTTAAATGTAGCATGTGACACATAGCTGGTAAAGTGGTCAAATGCATGATGGCACATTTATTCTTTCATATACATGCAGATATCATGATGGCATATTATCATTATAATTCATATGTAAACACAGATGTCATCAAAAACACATTGCAGTATATAGTATAATTGCTGTGGGCTGGCTTGTAATCCATATCATAAAATATATATTAAATTAATGATTGCAGAAAGTTCATAATAATCTAAGCTGTAAACGCATGATTATAATGATTCTAAAAAAGCTTGATGCGTGCTCTTCGTGGAATTCACTCCACTTGTTCAGGAGCGGATACAAGGTGCGTATGTTGCGCATTGGTGCCGCGCTTCATGCCTGTCAAATTTGGTGCCTTTGCACTGGCGCACCATAATAACTTCAGCGGCTATTCCATGAGGGAGGCTCTTTGGCGCCAATCATTGGGTGGCTGCTGCCGCTTAGGTGATGACGCCTTCCCTCATTAGCCCCTCCAGTGTGATGGGAGGGACCCGGGCCAGTGCCTTTGGTATATATATATCACCCCTAGTTGGATTAGTCCGTCTCTTTTTTCTCTTCTGAGGAGGTTGCAAACCACACCTGGATTATGTTGCTAACATGTGGGATCGGGGCGGAGCTTGGTCGCTCATGGAAATGGCTGCTTAGATCTCCCTTTCTATCAGCAGGGGGAAACAAACAGCCGATCCGCCTGCTACAGCCTCTGCACCTGCACTCCTCATGACAGCACAGCTCTCGGAGACCCTACCAAACATGACACGGAGGAAGAATCAGCCGGTAGGGCTCCGCAAGCTGACAGAATTCTTCCCCGGCCCGAGGGCTTGAGGGCTTGAGGACAAACAAGATGGCGCTGGCTCTTCACACAGAGCAGTGCCAACATCCTCACAGCATTTTCCAGTGCTTGTTTGATTACCATATCAAAAGACTTTTATGCACTAATTAACAAACCCGGTGCTTTCTTAGCCAAACAACATAAGCACACAGCAGCAGCATCAAAGCTTAACTTTTTAAAAACCAACAATGACTGAAAAGACTTTAACCCATCGGAAATTGCCAAACACTTCCATCAATTCTACTCCACATTATACAATCTATGCGATGAACACACATTCTAGACCCCAGACCCAGAAGTTTTTAATTCCATTAATCATCCGTCTATAACAGACTCCCAACTTGCAGACCTATCTTCTCCAATCACCCCGGCAGAAGTAGACAAATCCATTAAATCCCTTCCTCCACATAAATCTCCTGGCCCTGACGGTTTTGTGAACGAATAATATAGATAATTTAACATGTGGGATCACCAGGTAGTTCATCTGGGAGACTCTCTTTCTCTATATGGGCTCATTTAGTACTATGTCTACTAAAGGGCATGTGTTCTGATAGGGTTCAGAAGGAGGGACGCACCCTCGATGCCTGGACACGCAAGCTGCAAATCTGGATAAGGTTCTGGCATGAATTTTATAAGGAACCTCCACTCTCCATTGACTGGTATTCTTTTTAATTTCTTTTTGCATTGGCCCTAATGGCAGGGCCCATCTACCCATGCCCTTACAATAAAAGCTTGCACAAAAAACATGAAAAAGTTTAGAAAAAATAGAAAGTGTCAGCTCCCATATATTTTAAAAGGGTTTGGAGATATGTTCAAGGTTCAAGACTTCCCAAGGGGTTCACCAAATCTCCTGTGAACTGCACTTTGCCTGGTTCTGTCATCAATATATATACCAATCACCCAAGCTCTATACTTCCCTGACAGTGAGTGAAAATTAATATTTTTTTTTTCAGTGCATTAACAAAAGGGCAAATATATCAGAGGGTGTGAGCACAGACATAAGTAGAAATAGGCATGGCAGTCCTTTCGTGAGTACCAATCAATGATGGGAATCGATGGTGGGTCCTTCATAAGAACCAAACAATGCTATATCCTAGAATTTTCTGTCCATAACCACTGACTGTAGCATTGCCTTGTGGAGTGGAGAATAAACTGCAAATGAGTGATGAACTGAACAGTCATTGCTTAATAAATATGAACCTTAGAGGAAATTCTCTCTCCATTTGTGGGTTTACCAAAAGCAGGAATGGAGCCGAAATTACACTCCCCCACAAACACACACACACAATCCGCACACTAGCTATTAGGGCACATGACAGCAATACCAAATTCCTTATTTTTAGTAAAAACAAAAATGTCTTATCCTTGCCATGAACAAAAAAGCTTATTTCCCGAGCACCCTTATTTGACCTGAAGAAATTAAATGGTAGATGTAGCGTGAAACTGACTTGCTATGACAGGCCACCCATGACTACCACACTGGGGAAAGATCCTTATGTGGCTGAATTCACACTGGCTTAAAGGACAGCTTTCAATTTATAGTAACCACACTCTAACTGTGTTATTTTTTATACAAACCCTTTGGCCTACAAAATTATTTTTCCCCACTGGTGTCCCTCTGTATTGGTGGCATTTCAGGTGGTGTTCTGAAGCAAGTGGCAGCAAACTGGGTTTTTCAGTATTTGTAAAGACACTGTTTTTGTACTTCTGCACTCATTAGTGTTAGTATTACTAAGATTACTCTGCATCTATACACTTCTGAAGAAGATACAGACCTTCCTTCTTCGAGTGTTTCTTTCACAAGATACGGCCCAGTCTGCTGACGAAAGATGAAGCAATATGTGTTTAATCTACGAGTGTTGTAAATACCTGCATATGTAATAACAGCCACATCTGTTTAAAACGTGTATTATTTTATTTGCTTTTGTATCAATAAAGGACCATGTTTATTGTTTAATACAGTTCATATTTTTTTGCCTATAAAAACCCAAATTAAAAGGGGTATGTCTTGGTTAAGATGTAGAGTGAAAAAAGTGTACCAGAAAACTACAATCAAAAATCAGAGTCTACATACTGTTATACAAATTATAAAGGTTTTTAAAAGATTGATAAGCACTGATAAGGTATGATAATTATGCTGATGTCTTTCACATGAAAATGTCAAAAAATTAAAAACATTGCGGTTCTGTAAATCTCTTTGCATGTACTATAGATAGCTCTTTTATACTACAACATTGGAAAACAATCCCGACTGTAAATATCACTGATGTTACCAGAAAAGTCCACCAAAACTACACGTTCGAACGGCTCTTGGCAATTAATTCACTTAATTGTTCTAAATTTGATGACATGTGGAAAATATGGACCGACAAATACGCTATCACATAGCTTTCTACATAACTTACTGAGAATGCTGTACATATTCTGGTTCTGTGCTTCTATATATATATTTAAAATAATATATTTATAATTATGCTGATGTCTTTCACATGAAAATGTCAAAAAATTAAAAACATTGCGGTTCTGTAAATCTCTTTGCATGTACTAGATAGCTCTTTTATTTATGCTTCAACTGAGCTGCTTACATTTCATACAAACCAGTTAAAGGGCTAATTCTAATATTAAAAATATATATTTACGGTGTTGCTTTTGACACTTTTATCTTAAATTAAGTAAGGAAGACCAGCACTTATCTATATTAGTATTTGTTTCTAAATTTAAAAAGGAATCCACAGATTTTTAACATGGCAAATATTGTAACTGTCAAATTCACTGCAATGCAGTTAGTCAACAGTAAGGTAATTTTACCATAACTAGAAATGTAGTTAGTCATCCAAGCATATTGAATATGCAATCTTCACTTGTCAGGCTCTGACCAGTGAAGTGTAAAATAAATGTACTCTAAGATGTAGCTATTACAAAAAAACACCTATGCTATTATAGCATTACTTGACCTAAAATAGTTAAAAGAACAATAGCAAAGGGAATTCAAAAGAAGCAAGTATGTTGAACTTAACTTGTACATTTTAAAAGTACATAAAATCATTACTTATTGGGGAAATGCATTGATGTCAGTGCGGAAGGTGTTTTTTATAAAGTCCAAAGGCTTTAAATTGCTCCTCCTGTTTAAGTAAGCTCCTTTCAACTATCCTGGACTTCTTTCTGTGCCAAAAACAATTCATCATAAGCTGATATTAGACAGTAGTGAAAAAAAGACCTTTGATACACTGTCGTGTTGAAGCATACCATAGTATTTCTGACAAAATCATTTCACTTGGCAGGCAGCGTGGCACAGGCTGCAACACTTATTGATCACCAGGTCCCTACTGGTTCAAGTACACATCAATTTCCAGATAATTTTCATCAGACACAATGGCAGCAGCCCTTGGAGGAATCAGACTCCAGGTTGGCATAGGCAACCATGGCTTAAACTGCTGCCTACATCACAGGGATCATAAAAGACCTTTGAAGTTTCACCTTCCTGGCTTTGCTGTCCTGCACCCAAAAAGCCAGAGCTTACTGTGCTGCCATGCTGGGATTAATAGACTTAATAGCCTTTATCTGTCTGACAGCAGTGGAAAGTTGGCTTCTACTTCTACTATATACACTATATTACCAAAAGTATTGGGATGCCTGCCTTATAATGGCATCCCAGTCTTAGTCTGTAGGGTTCAATTCGATTGTCAGGATTTTAGTAAATGTATTGTATGTATTTTCAACAACTTTCTTAGAGGGTAGAGTTCTTCAATGCAAAGATGAAAAGAACAAAAAGAATGGCTATTTGGGTGTTTTTTCAGAAGATTTCATGGAAAGACAATGTTTCAATTTATAAAAAGACAGAGCATTCAGGCAAAAATTGGGTCAGGTTAGTTCTGCATAAATTGCAATGCGATGTACTATTTGTCAAGACTTTAACAGCATTCACTGGCATGCATGCATTTAATTTTCAGGTTTCAGCTGTGTTAATAAGAAAAGGCTTACAGACTAAAAATATTCCAGCACAATGTAGCACTTGCTGATGCGTTTGATTCCAGCTTTGTCTTGGAAATGTTATGATGTGCATCATTGAATTTACAACTCATGCTGCGTTTTATAACAACAAAATTTAAATAGGATGTACTTTTGCATCTGGCTTGCTTTGACACTTCAAATATGTGAATCTGTAAAGTTTTACAGCTTGCTGTTTAACAAGAGGTAAATCATATTATGTGTCAAGGCATGTCTGGAAATAGCCAATATTTCACTTTCTCAGCCTTCCCCATAGAGGAACAAAGCAGCTTGAGGACATTAGCCTTTATATTTATTTGTAATACTCACTTTTGACTCATTGCTTCAATTGTTTATATAATACGCTAAACTTCTGTGTAATATAAAATATATGATGTACAGTACTTAAAATGATAAAAATACAAATACAAATTACTTTTTACAGAACAAAATGTATAGGGATTATTGTATATCTGGATGAAACTGATCAGGATGTTACAGTTGGCACCCAAATCCAAGATGGTGAGGCGGGCCTGAAGACTGCACTAAAACACTTAAAGTTGTAGGAAGACAGCACTGGACTTCTTGGGCTGGTAAGTATATGTTTTGTTAAAAGTCAGCAGCTGCAGTACTTGTAGCTGCTGACTTTTACTTTTATCAGACCTGGGTGAAGTTCCTCTTTAACCACTTCCTGACCGGCGCACGACGATGGCACGGGCAGGCAAAAGGGTGTACAGGTACGTCCCCTTTAAGATTGCCGCCATGCCGGTCGGGACCCCCGTGAGTCCGGTCGCGGGTCCCGCGGACTCGATCGCCGTGGGGATACCCGCTATAGTCTCACAGGAAGGCTGAACGGGGAGATGCAGAAGTAAACAGCATCTCCCCGTTCTGCCTAGCAACTAGTGACACTGATCTCTGCTCCCTGTGATTGGAGCAGAGATCAGTGTTCACTAAATCACAGCCACCCCCCCACAGTTAGTATCACGCCCCTAGGAACACTTAACCCCTACACTGCCACCTAGTGGTTAACCCCTTCACTGCCAGTGTCATTTACACAGTATAAATGACAATGGTCCCAAAAATGTGTCAAAAATGTCCGACGTGTCTGCCATAATGTCGCAGTCACAATAAAAATCACTGATCGCCGCCATTACTAGTAAAAAAAAATTATTAATAAAAATGCTATAAAACTATCCCCTATTTTGTAAACGCTATAACTTCTGCGCAAATCAATCAATAATCATTTATTGCGATTTTTAACCAAAAATATGTAGAAGAATATGTATCGGCCTAAACTGAGGAAAAAAAAATTTTTTTATATATTTTTGGGGGATATTTATTATAGCAAAAAGTAAAAAATAACGCTCTTTTTATGTTTATAGCGCAAAAAATCAAAACCGCAGGGGCGATCAAATACCACCAAAAGAAAGATCTATTTGTGGGATAAAAAGGATGTCCATTTTGTTTGGGAGCCATGTCGCACGACCGTGCAATTGTCAGTTAAAGCGACGCAGTGTCGAATCGCAAAAAGTGGTCTGGTCTTAAGCCAGCAAAATGGTCTGGTCTGAAAGTGGTTAAAATCTAACCCGAGGCAAAACACAGTTATTTAACCACTTCCCACCCAGCTAATGTACATAAAGAGAGGAGCTTCCCTGTTCTGAGTGGACGTACCGGTACATCGCTCAGAACGGGTGCTTACGCATGGCCACCCGATCCTGTAATGACTGTGATCTTAGGACACAGACCTTCATAGATCAGGATATGGGTGCTGTGATTGGCCCTCCCAATCACGTGATGGCTGTGTCCAATCACAGCCTTTACACAATGTAAATCGAGACCTGTCTGTGTCGGCAATCCCTGCTGAGCTCAGTGATGGAGCAGGGAATGCTGCAGCCTGTGCTTACAGCTCTCTGTGTAACAGATGATTTTATACAGAGAGCTGTCACAGATCACACAGACGGCAAACAACACTGTCCCTGTCACATGAATATATGTCCAATGAACATCTGTACCAGTGCACCAAACATTTGTCACAGTGTACCAGTGTCCCAGTGTCCCATCAATATCTGTGCCAGTGTACAAATACACCTGCAATAGTGTTCCATCGCAACATCAACATCTGTCAGTGTACAAGTGCACAAAAAGATCTGTCAGTGTCCCAGTGTCCCACCAATAAATAAATAAAAAAATGTAAGAGCCCCTGTCCCCCACCCTGTGCTCATGTGCAAATGCGAACGCACACGTTGGTCACATGCGCATAAGTAAATGGCGATTGCACCGCGCGTGTGAGGTATCGCCGCAAATGCCAGTGCAAGAGCAATAATTCTAGCACCAGACTTCCTGTGTAACTCTAAACTGGTAACCAATAAAGGCTTAAAAAGTGTGGAGATTTTGGGGTTTGACCCCATTTCACAAGCATGCACAATTTTAAAGCGTGACATGTTTGGTATCTATTTACCCGTTGCAACATCATATTTTATATTTTCCAAAAAATGTGGGTATTATATTGTCTTTGTGTGCATTGAAATTCATGAAAATGTATTTATGCGTTAGTGTGTAAAACTGCGTTCGAAAAACTGCTGCGCAAATACCGTGTGACATAAAAATTTACAAAACCCACCATTTTATTCTCTAGGGCCTCTGCTACAGAAATAGATAATGTTTGGGGGTTCTTTGGTACTTTCTTACAAAAATACAGCTTTTTACTTGTAAACAAAAGGTGTCAGAAGAAGGCCTGGTCTTAAAGTCACTGAAGAATTCTTTGGATGTTGCACTTCTCTATGTGGCTAGGCTGTGAAAAAGTCTCTCATACTCAGGATGAGTATCAGAATGTGTTTTGGGGTGTAGTTGCAAGTATTACTTTGCCGTGTGTAAGAAATAAAATTTTTATGAAAAAAATTATTACATTTCTAAATTTTCCAACGAATTTTGGGCAAAAAATGACAACGTCAAAAAAAATTATAATGCCTCTCACTAACTATCTTGGGCTGTCTACTTTTCAGAAAAGGGGTCATTTGGGGATATTTGTACTGTCCTGGCATGTTAGGGCCTCAAGAATTGTCTGTACATCAGGTGAGATCAGGTGTGATAAATTTTCATGATTGGCATCATAGCTAGTAGACTCCATGACTTTCACACAGACAAAATAGTATACATTAGAAAATATATAAATATTCTGTGCTTACCCAAACTGTGTGAATGAAGAGTATAAATTAAATATATGTAATATAAACGGTGCTGCTACTTATATAAGCCTGGATACATGACTAACTATATTCAGCATATATAAAATAAATAAGTGTGCAACCTGTATGTCAAACAATAAAGGTGAAACATTCTAAAAAAAAAAATCAGAGGTTAGCATAGAACAACTGATGGTTATAGACAGGAGGTCAAGAACCGGGCAGAATCATATACCTACAGTTGTAAGCTTTATATGGATTCAGTGGACAAACGAGATATACTGCAATAAGTGGAGCAGTAACATTACATGGAAGGAGCGCCCTTAAAGGAGCTAATGATTGTAATATCTCTGTCGGCTGAAATCTGTTGAAGTGAGTATGATCTCTATAACTTGAGATCCAATTCTTCTAGTAAGAGGTGTGTGTTTGTGTGGGAAAGGCACCTTACTGAAGCATCATTTTGTAAAGAACTCTTCATTAATAGAGCATGAATAATTGGACTTTTTTTTCACTGTGGACTGGATATGTTTTTATAGATTTTTTATTTAGAATTTTTCACCTTTATTGTTTGACATTCAGATTATTTGATGAAACTTATGAGTATATGACATACATTTATTAGATAGATGACGCATCCAAAATAGGGTAAACCCCCCACGTCGAACATGGGAGACACTGGAAAGGCACAATAGCTGAAAGATATTTGTATTGGTATTATATGGCATAGCTAAATTTCTCCCTTTTTCCCCCCTCCCCCTACACCCTAGCCCCTACCCCCTTTCCACCCCTTACCCAATCCTCAAATGTGTGTATATGGACTCACCAATTTTAGCTATGCTAT
Source organism: Lithobates sylvaticus (assembly GCA_028564925.1). NCBI lineage: Eukaryota > Metazoa > Chordata > Amphibia > Anura > Ranidae > Lithobates > Lithobates sylvaticus. Next base: position 235,777,473 of record CM053029.1, read on the forward strand.
ATAATACCAATACAAATATCTTTCAGCTATTGTGCCTTTCCAGTGTCTACCGTGTTCGCCGCTGGGGGTTTACCCTATTTTGGGTGCCTCATCTAAGGCCGTCCATGACCCTGACTGGGTCCCCATCAGTAAGCCAAGCTTACCTGCATATAAAATTTGCTCCAGTATTGTTGTCACTTAACGTATACTTGTGTACCTCTTTTATCTAATATTTTATGACCTAATTAATTCGAGAATTGTATTTCCTTGCAGATGTATCAGGTCAATCCCTCCTAAAGAAGCATATTTTTTTGTGAAACATGTAGAGGATTATACATTGGACCTACATCCCCAGAGGCTCCACCTATGTGTGGGGTTCCTATTGTTTAAAGTCTGTACCATTTTTGCTCTCTATGCAATTATGTTTTATATGTTTTTCTATGTCATTTGTGTTAATGTGTATCCAGTTGTCTTTCTACAATAAATATAATTTTTTTATATTCAATTGTCCATTTCTGGGTACCAAGATAGTCCATATAAATTTTATGTCACGGGGCATTTTTTGGAGCAGCCTCTGACATACCCCCTCTATACATTGATTTGGGTTATTTTTTTTACCAAAGAAATGTAGCAGTATACATTTTGGTCAAAATTTATGAAGAAAAATTACTTATTTGCAAAATTGTATAACATAAACTAAGAAAAACGCATTTAAAAAAAAAAAAAAAGATTAAGGTATTTTTAATTAAATACCACCAAAGGAAATCCTGATTTGTGTGAAAAAAAATGATAAAACTTACATATGGGTACAGTGTTGCATGACTAATTAAGTAATTATCATTCAAAGCACGACAGCACTGAAAGCTGAAAATTGGCCTGGGCAGGAAGGGGGTGAAAGTGCCCAGTATTGAAGTGGTTAAAATATTGGGAAAGGCTAACCCATAAATAGCTTGCCTTTTTTATTTTTTTTCTCTCTGTGTCTTTGTTGAGCATTTTTCTTCAACAAAGAGAATACAGTAAGAAAAACTAAAAGATCTTGTCTTTTGCAACTATATCCAATACTAAGAAATAAAACAACAGATTTGGCTGGATTTGTGTTTACAAGTCCAACTCCAGCTAAGCCTATCTTTTTTTTTAATTTTGGATAGAGTTTTGGATAGTGTCAGAACCTCTAATTGTTTTTATCACAGAATAAAAAAAATATTTTTTAGTGGAGTGGAGAAGGGTAAAAACAGGAAATGATATCAATGCAACAAGAACACAGGCAGCAAAAAGTGCAAATAGAGACTGAAGAGTGCTTGTTCACTTCACTTTTATACATTTAGGCTGGGTTCACACTATCTTCACATGCGGCTCACAGCAGGGGTCCAGTGCATTTCTGTTCACAATTTTTGGCTGAAATCGGACCTGAAACTAACCAAAAGACGCACAGCCACAGTGAAGATATGTGAACCGGCTCCATAGAGAGCTGGTCAAACTCTCCTGCTATTGCGAATTGGATGCACATCCAATTCGCAATAGTGTGAACTCAGCCTCAGGCATTTTGAAATGTAAACCCCATAAAATATAAAGGCTGTGATCACAACATAAGACAATTAAGAGCATTCTTTGCAGACCAGAGCACTGTATCGTAATGCAAAGTGTGAGTTGTGTTGTACTGCAGTACATTAACCACTTCCCGACTGGCGCACACAGATATACGTCGGCAGAATGGCACGTACAGGCAGGAGGACATACATATAAGTCCCTCCTTAATGCCTGTCGTGCCATCGGGAGCGCGCCGGTCGGGACCCCCGTGAGGCCGGTTGCGGGTCCCGTGGACTCGATCGCCGCGTGGACACCCGCGATCGTCTCACGGGAAGGCTGAACGGGGAGATGCCGAGATAAACAGCATCTCCCCGTTCTGCCTAGCAACTAGTGACGCCGATCTCTGCTCCCTGTGATTGGAGCAGGGATCAGCATTTACTAGTTGACAGCCACGCCCCCCCCCCCCCCACAGTAAGAAACACACCCCTTCACTGCCAGTGTCATTTATACAGGAATCAATGCATTTAAATAGCATTGATTGCTGTATAAATGACAATGGTCCCAAAAATGTGTCAAAAATGTCCGATGTGTCCGCCATAATGTCGCAGTCACAATAAAAATCGCTGATCGCCGCCATTACTAATAAAAAAAAAATTATTAATAAAAATGCTATAAAACTATCTTGTAAACGCTATAACTTCTGCGCAAACCAATCAATAATCGATTATTGCAATTTTTTTTACCAAAAATATGTAGAAGATTACGTATCGGCCTAAACTGAGGAAAAAAATAGTTTTTTATATATTTTTGGGGGATATTTATTATAGCAAAAAATAAAAAATAATGCGTTTTTTTTCAAAATTGTCGCTCTTTTTTGTTTATAGCGCAAAAAATAAAAACCGCAGTGGCGATCAAATACCACCAAAAGAAAGCTCTATTTGTGGGAAAAAAAGGACGTCAATTTTGTTTGGGAGCCACGTCGCACGACCGCGCAATTGTCAGTTAAAACGACGCAGTGCCGAATCGCAAGAAAGGGCCTGGTCCTTTGGCTGCAAATTGGTCCGGTCTGAAAGTGGTTAAAGCACAGTTGCATTGTGGAGATGTTTTGGGGTGTTGTTCAAAATGAATGGAACTACAATGTACCAATACAAATAAGATGCATTGCCATGCATTGAATGGAAGTACTTGTACAGTATTACCATGAGTGAGGATTTTACATTTTAGGAGACACATTTTTTAAATTATATATACTACAGTATCATGTATTTTACTGCATCAGATGGAATACTGCAGTCACTTTGTACTATGTACTATATTTACTGTTTTAACTGGACTTGCGTCTTTTTTACCGAAGTTAGTCCACTTTCTTTAATTGTACAATTTGACTACCACTGTTAATTTATCCCTGAAGGCTACATAGCTGCCAGATAAATAGAACGGCAGAAAATGCAAACACAACTAAATTGGTAGATTGGTATATTAGTGCATAGTCATGTAAAAAGTGAATTTATTGAGAATTGATAACCTGAACATAATGCCACTTCTATCATGTTACCTTTGTATGTACAATAAATCAACAGCAAGCTAAACAGGTGTCATGTGTAAAAAAGATGCCCTCCTTTCTCCTGTCTTTAAATATGAAAGAACATCACTCATATATAAGCTTTTCATCCAGTCTATGGCACCAGACCACTCCACACCAAAAGTGACTTTTTTTCTGATAAATTGGTATTTTAGAAACATCATCTACTGAATTATTTGAATTGAATTGAATTATTATGTGTGCAGACGGGAATTGCAGTAGTAAGTTGTGTCCACTAGAAGATCAGAAGCAATGTCATTATGCTAATGATATCCTCCTTATTCTGTTTGCAGCCCAATCCATTTATTTCCCATCTCCTCGTTACACCCTTCTTTTCGCCATTTATAAATACTATTTTCTCAGTTGTTCCCTATTCGCTGACTGTAATCAACAGCAACAAGCAAACGTATTATTTCCCAAAATACTGATTATTGATAACCTGTTCATTACAATTAGAGCTTGCATAAAATGTATTCATGTCAACACTTTCATGTGTTTCCCTCTTTCATGATTTTCCACATGGGTGCAAATGTTGTCATTTATAAATACATGCACTTCACGTTGCTCCAAGACACAACATATAGTAGAAAACAATATGTACAAAGGGGTTAATTTACAGATAGAAAGGAATAATTAGCTTAAAATTGAAATTATTTTCCCAATGCCCATTCAGTGTGAAGTATAAGGTAAGAGAGATTAATCATATCAGTCTGACCTGTACAGAGGCCCAATTAAACAGAGTGTATGCATTGATATTTACATAAAGCAATAGGTAGCATTTTCTTTGCAGCATGTTACCTGCTGTCAACTGGCCTATCTTATTAATTATATGCCTAAAGGGCAGTTTGTTCAGTAAAACAATTATGTTTTGCATGAATAATCATTTCTGGACCAGATGTGAGCTTCATTTTAAAGGCCAGTGTTTATTAATGTTATCCATCTGTACTTTATTATATACAGTATAAAAAAATATGGTAATGTGGTATAATGGTGTTACTGCAACTTGCTTTATACATATCAAACATCTTTTAAGAGTTTCTTCAGACAATAAGGCCCCTTTCACACTGGGGCGGGGAGCCGCGGTGACGGTAAAGCAGCGCTATATTTAGCGCTGCTTTACCGTCGTTTTAGCCGTGGTTTTCAGGCGCTCGCAGTGCGGTTTTACCCCCCGCGAGCGGCCGAAAAAAGGGTTAAAGACCCCTGCAGAGCGCCGCCGTAGCGGCGCTTTGCGGCGGTATTGCTGCGGTGTCCCATTCTAATCAATGGGAAGGAGTGGTATAGGAGCGGTGAACACACCGCTCCTATACCGCTCCAAAGATGCTGCTAGCAGGACTTTTTTAACCGTCCTGCTAGCGCACCGCTCCAGTGTGAAAGCCTGCCGGCCTTTACACTGGAGTTAAAGGGACCGGATTTTTTAAAAACGCCCCAGTGTGAAAGGGGCCTAAGTAAAATCAGTTGGTGAACTGCTAACTAGCCACTTGCTGGCCAGGTCTTGTTCTGACATTTTTGTTTGCTTGTTTTAAGAAAAAGACAGCATTTTGTGCTATAAAATTACTTAGACCCCCCCCCCCCCAACATAATATTTTATATATATATATATATATATATATATATATATATATATATATATATATACATATAACAGAAAATTGTTGTCAATATCTCGTAATTTAGGTTTTCTGGTCTGTCTCCACGTCAGCACACTATAGGTTAACTGTTCCTCATTAACCCTCAGGGCGACCTTCTTCTAGTGTTATAAATCCCTGTCCTCCCCTCCACCCTCGTGTTCTTTTGTAGCAGCGACAGGCCACTTAGGGAGGGAAGCTAAAATGTGCTGACGTCAGGATGGACCAGGAAAGGGAAATCTTGGTGAGTATGGACAAGTTTCCATTTTCCTGGTTGTCCTCCCACCAGCACACTATGGGATATACCAAAGCTAATATAGGGTGGGAAAGAAACAACAAAGAATCTTCTAATTCCATGCTTAACCATACTTTTAATTAATTAATTGATCAAAGGAGTCAAAACTACTATCGCTCCAAGTGTCGAAGAGCTAGCAGCGACTACATCTAGTTTGTAGTGCCGAGCAAAAGTCTCACATGAGCTCCAGCTAGCAGTCCTGCATGTCTTCCACCAGGATCTTTGCTACGGACGCCCAAGAAGCTGTCATCCCTCTTGTAGAATGAGCCCATATAGTATGCGGAGGAGCAAGGCCCTGTTGCTTGTATGCCAAGGAGATAGTTCTTGTGATCCAGGTGGATAAGACCCTTGATGGTGCTGCCTCCCCTTCTTGAGTCCCGAAGGGAAGATGAACAAACTATTAGTTTTGCGTATCTGTTGTGCCCTTTGAAGATATGTTGATAACAAGCCAACCATATCCAGAGGTCTCAAATATAACTGGTTCGCCTGCTCTTGAGGTTGTGTAAAGCAAGGTAACACTGACTCCCAATTTATATGAAAACTTGACAGTACCTTAGAGGCTAGAGCTGAAGGTGTAATGGCCGTCAAGAAGACCAGATTGATTGTCAGAGACCCCAGTGTGCATGAGTTTGCTGGACTGAATGGGGATTGCAACAGCGCTTTTAGGACCGTGCCAAAGTCCCAAGTTGGTAAGAGGTTCTTTCTTGGTGGCCGTACTCTTATTACGGCTCTGATGAATTGTTTTATCAAAGGTTCCTTAGCCCATCTATGTCTGGTAAAGCAGGACAGGGCGGACACTTGGACTTTAATCAAGTTGTATGCCAAGCCTATAGTTAGTGTTGTCTGTAGAAATTCCAAAATATTTGCGATATCCGGAGTTAATGGGGAGAAATTATGCTGTAATGCAAAGTCCACAAATCTCCTCCAGATCCTGGAATATGTGGTATTTTTTGAAGACCTCCTTGCCCCTAGTAAGGTAGTAATTACTTCCTCTGAGAGGCCCTGTGCCTGCAGTCTGGCCGATTCAACAGCCAGGCCATCAGCCGCAATCTCTGCGGGTTGGGGTGTATCCATTGCTAACTGCTGTAATAGATCTCTCCTGAGGGGGAGGTGTACTCGTGGGGCTGATGTCATCTGCAGGAGCAGCGGAAACCATGGCCTCCTGGGCCAGAAGGGTACAATTAAGATGGCATGCACCTCTTCCTTCTTGATCTTCAGTAAGGTCCTCATGATTAATGGGATTGGAGGAAACATGTACACTAGGGGAAACCACCACAGGATCGAAAAGGCATCTTGGGCTATTGCCCCATTGTACCTGAACCTTGTGACAAATTCTGGTACTTGAGAATTCTCTGGTGTGGCCATAGGGTCTACACTGGGTGTCCCCCATCTGGCCAAAATTGGTTGAATATAGAGACTGTCGAATGACCATTATCCCTGGCTGGGAAATCTCTGGCTCAATCGGTCTACTATCTGGTTTTGACTGCCTGGAATGTCTTCCACATGAGTCTCGGCCCAGTGGAGAATCTTGGTTGCCACCTGGAGTAATGCCACACTCTTGGTTCCCCCCTGTCGGGTGATATATGCTACCGCCGTCTGGTTGTCCAACCGAAGCTTGACTCAAGCTCCCTAAATCATCCCCTTGAATGCCATCAGGGCCATGTATGCTACTTGAAGCTCCAGTACATTGGAGTGTCTGGTTTCCGTCATGCTCCACCTGCCTTAAACCTGCTTGCCGAGGCAGTGAGCCCCCCAGCCCTGGAGACTGGCATCCAAAGTAATTACAATACAGTCTCCCGGGCTGAGAGGCATTTTCAGTTCAGACTCTGTCGGATTCATTCGGTACCCAGATCTTCTGGTCCAGTGATCGGCCGTCCCATTGTCCTAGCACGGACGTCTGGAAAGCTCTCATATGGACTCTTGGCCCAAGGTAATGATGGGATAGCTGCAGTGAACATCCCCAACATTGTCATGCAGTCTCTTGCCGACAGTGTCGGAGCCCCCATTACCCTGTAGACACAGGCTTTTAGTTTGGCTACTTTGCGATGTGGTAGGAGAATCCGACCTGACTGCATGTCGAACACCATGCCTAAATACGCCATCCATTGGGAAGGAATGAGATTGCTCTTTTGACTGTTTATTAGCCATCCAAAGTTGGACAGGATGGCTATCACCTTGTCGCGTTGTAGTGCCATCTGTTTGCTTGAACGTGCCAGGACAAGAATGCCGTCTAAATAATGAAAAATCTTTATTCCCTGCAATCGGATAAATGCTATAGTTTTCAAAAGGATCTTGGAGAAAATCCTGGGAGCTGTGTTGATGCCGAAGGGCAGACATCTGAATTGATAATGTCTTTCCTCTATTGTGAATCTGAGGTACCTTTGATGATGATTGCAGATTGGGACATGTAAGTAGGCATCTGCCAAATCGATCGAGATTAGCCAATCTCCTTGTTAAACTACTGATGTTATTGTATATATTGATTCCATCTTGAATCTTTTGGGCATGATGAAAAGATTTAGGGACCTCAAGTCCAACACTGCTCTGAGCTCTCCGGATGCTTTGGGTACTAGGAATATTGGAGAATATACTCCCTTACCCTGGCAATCCTATGGCACTGACATAATTGCTTGTTTCCGAGATAATTCAGCAACGTATTCCTTCAGGCACTTGTATCCATGTTTGACTGTCTGACAGGGCCAGCGGTCCTTCACATTTGTTGCCCATTCCCTCCAGTATCTTGCCATCCTGACTCCAACCTGGAGGGTTTGGACGGATTGACCGTCAAAAAGACTTTTTAGACTTTTTCACCACCTGTCCTGCGGTTGACTTCACTTTGCGCAGAAAAGAGCTCTGTGCACCCCTCCATTGCTGTCTGTTGTATTCCCCTTCTGGAATCAAACCGACCCAACCAAAAAGGTTGCTGTCTTTTCTTAGCGGTCTGAGGTAACAGGCCTGACTTTCCACCTGTGACCCGCTTGATTGTCTACTTCGGGGTCTTTCCGAATAACATCTTACCATTGTATGGAAGATTGCATAACGCCTGTTTAGATGCCGCATCTGCGGTCCAATGTCTGAGCCATAACACCCTCTTTGCGGTCACTGCGTGTGCCATCAATATCGTCATTAATCTTACCAGATCAATCGAAGACTCGGGCAAAAAGGCTGCTGTCAGGTTGAGTTCCTCCAGTGCATCAATAACTTTAGCTGCTTCCACTCCAGCCTGCAGTGCCATTTCCACATTCGAAACCCAGACTTTTAGGGCTCTTGAGATTGATGTTAGGGCTATGGGTGGGCGACAGGCTGCTCCTGCAACACCATAAATTCTTTTAAGATCAGCGTTGTGGAATCCTCCATCGGGAGGGAGACATACCTTGCAAGGCATTGTAGGGCTGCATCTATCCCTGGTGCAGATTCCCAAAAAGAGGCATCTGATGGGTTAAAGGAATAAAGTTTATTAAAGCGATTTTGGATCCTCGCCTTTCTCTCTGGCTTCTCCCATTCATCCTCCATCACTTCCCGGATTTCTTCCATAAATGTGAAGGATGGCCCTTGTTTCCTTGAATTAGGAAAAAATCTCTTAAACTTCTCTGGAGGTTTTGAGTCCTGATCCCATTCTATGGCCTCCTTTATGTCCGTAACCTATGGCTCCATCAGACGATAGTCGAACAAATGCTTGGGCATGTCCTTTGTCTCTGATAAGGAACCTGATAAGATCTCACAGATCCTTGATGATCTTTGCCTTTGATCTGTGGAGGTGCCTGGTCTAGGCTCCTCCTTAGAGCAGGATGTACTGGAGCCTAGATGCATACTTTCTGTCACTGCCTCCTTTATCCACTTTCAGACCGGACCAATTTGCAGCCAAAGGACCAGGCCCCTTTTTGCGATTCGGCACTGCGTCGCTTTAACTGACAATTGCGCGGTCGTGCGACGTGGCTCCCAAACAAAATTGACGTCCTTTTTTTCCCACAAATAGAGCTTTCTTTTGGTGGTATTTGATCGCCCCTGCGGTTTTTATTTTTTGCGCTATAAACAAAAATAGAGCGACAATTTTGAAAAAAATGCATTATTTTTTATTTTTTGCTATAATAAATATCCCCCAAAAATATATAAAAAAAATTTTTTTTCCTCAGTTTAGGCCGATACGTATTCTTCTACATATTTTTGGTAAAAAAAATCGCAATAAGTGATTATTGATCGGTTTGCGCAGAAGTTATAGCGTTTACAAGATAGGGGATAGTTTTATAGCATTTTTATTAATAATTTTTTTTTTTATTATTAATGGCGGAGATCTGCGATTTTTTTTGTGACTGCGACATTATGGCGGACACATCGGACATTTTTGACACATTTTTGGGACCATTGTCATTTTTACAGCAATTAATGCATTTAAATGCATTGATTTCTGTATAAATGACACTGGCAGTTTAGGAGTTAACCACAAGGTGGCAGTGTAGGGGTTAAGTAGGCCTAGGGGTGTTTTTTTTTTACTGTGGGGGGGCGTGGCTGTCAGCTAGTGAATGCTGATCTCTGCTCCAATCACAGGGAGCAGAGGTCGGCGTCACTAGTTGCTAGGCAGAACGGGGAGATGCTGTTTATCTCGGCATCTCCCCGTTCAGCCGCTCCGTGAGACGATCGCGGGAGTCCCCGCGGCGATCGAGTCCGCGGGGACCGCGGCCGGACTCACGGGGTCCCGACCGGCGCGGGAGCGCGCCGCTCCCGGTGCGCTCCCGATGGCATGGACAGGCTAAAGGAGGGACGTATATATACGCCCTCCTGCCTGTACGTGCCATTCTGTCGACGTATATCGTCGTGCGCCGGTCGGCAAGTGGTTATATAATCCTTAACCCTCTGGGCTTCTTCTTCCTTATCCGTGGCCACATCTTTTATGCATTCGGCACATAGAAGTTTCCCGGCAATAGCTGGTGCTGCGCAAGCCCAGCATGAGCCCTCTGCCGGTCTCCCAGACTGTCATGGTTCTACCGCTGAGGATCTACTGCAGCTTGGAACACTAGGAGATTGATCCCTACATTTGTAGTGGGACCTAGTACGATGGTGGGACTTTTCATTCCGGGAATGTCTTTTTTTTAGGGCTCTTGCTCCTAAAAAAGAATAAGCAACACATCACTCTTTTGCAGGATTTTGTCCCCCGTAGACCCCTCCTACCTTTACGCAGATCTTCGTGCCTGCTGTGGTGAGCTCATGGCTACAGACGAACGAGAGAACAATAAGTTAAACAATAGACGCATCCTAGTAACTATCCTCTTCCCCTCCCTTTAAAAAAATTTTTTTTTGTGTGTCCTATCTTTAAATCGTCAGCCATCTTACATGCAGCAAACAAGCTGAGAAGTGCAGGATGACAGAGAGGCCGATGGTAGTAACAGCAAACAATTCAGCCAAACCTGTCTGGAAAGGAAGAGCAAGAGGAGAGTGTAAGAAGCACATAAGTCATTTTAAAAAAGTTTGGGGAGAAGGACCATGAATTCACCTACTGGAATCCTCTGCAACACACAGCGATCGATCGCCTGCCACCGCTGTGGTGTCCGGCTTTATGGTGTGCTGGTTACCTCAGCAACGCACGGCCACTCCAACTAATCCCCGCCCCCTGTGAGGTCATTCAGCGGTGACCTAGGCTCCAAAGGGGAAGATGCATGTAAAATCCTCTTCAGCTCGCCACAGTTAAGTGTGTCCTTTTTTTTTTTTTAATTGTGTTTTTATTGAAAGTTTCAAAGTTACAGAAAATGCAGTGTCAAAAATGCATATTCAAATTCAGACAACAAAGAAAAAATGGGATTCACACATGTGAACCACCTAAAAAAACAACAAAGGAGAACACATGTACGGGTTGAATTAAAGTACATATAACTTACAACATAGGGGAATAAGCCAAATACAATACAAGTCAGTATACATTCAGGGAAGCACTTAGGACATTGAGGATTCACTGGGGTGTCGTATCAGATAAGGAGGAATGGATGGTACGGCCAATCAAAGTGCGGTATCAGGTAAAGGGGTGCCATATTCAGACATGTCCCAAAGGTCCCATATTTTGTTAAATTGGGGGATGCAATCGTGGACAGAGGCTGTCATGTATTCCATCCTGCGGATATCCGTTATGAGTTGAAGGAGTCTAGATTTGGGAGGGGTGGATGTGGAAAGCCAGCAAAGGGGGATTAGTCGCCTGGCAGCCAACAAAAAGTAGGTCACCAGGCGGTTGCCCTGTTTTGTGATACCTGGGAAGGGGAGGCCTAGCAGATAATGAATGGGATCGAGTGGCAAAGATACGTCTATTACCTTCTGTATTAGCTCCATTACTTCCTGCCAGAGAGGTTGGATCAGGGGGCATTGCCAGAAAATATGATATAGGGAACCAACTGAGAGTCCGCAGCGCCAACAGTGGGCCGGGGTCGAGGGGTCATATTTATGGATGACTTCAGGGGTTTTGTACCAGGACATAAGAATTTTTATAGATGTTTCCCTCTGAGTGACACATTTGGAGGATTTAAAAATAGAGGACCATATTCTATCCCATTTTTGGAGGCTGATAGGTCTTTCCAGTAAGATTGCCCATTTTTTCATGTATAGGTGAGTAGTCTCGGACATAGGGACTGACTCTTGGAGAATAAGATGAATGGAGGAGACTAGGTGAAGTTGGTGGGGACCTTGAGCACAGAGTGATTCAAAGGGGGTGGGAATATCCAGAGTTAGGGTAGGAGAGTATGTTTGGAATAGATGTCTAATTTGCAGGTAGAAATAAAACAAATTGCGTATTTCTCTTGTAAAGTATCAAATGTGTGTAGGTGTCTAGATACAGGGTTGACTAAATTACGCAGTTGGAAGACAGAAGCGTTGACCCACGGGAGAATATGTCCCAGAGATAAGCTGTCTGGAATGGATGGATTAAATAAAATGTTCAAAAGGGGGGGGCATGGGGATGAGAGGGAGTAGGACTTGCAACATTTCTGCCATATAGACAGAGAGAGATTCATAGGAGCAGTACATTGGCGTTTAAAGATAGAGTTAGTTTGTGGCAAGTCTGACCAGATTAGGGAACATGGATGAACCGGGTATAGGACACCTTTCTCTATATCTGACCAGTGATTAGGAGCCTGTAGACTGGACCAGGAAACAACGGTCCTAAGGTGAGTGGCGTAATAGTATTTTATGACATCCGGCGCACCCAGCCCCCCACGAGTTTTGCGAGAGAATACTACCGAGGCTGCTATACGGTGGGCCTTATTGTTCCAAATGAACTTTAAGAAGGCCCTCTGCACAGCTTTGAGCTGTGAGAGGGGAATGGCTACAGGGAGGGTTTCAAAATGATAGAGCAGTCTAGGCAGAATAGCCATTTTGAGAACGTTTACCCTGCCCAGGAGGGAGATAGGATATTTGGACCACGTCTGTAGTGATTTATTGATGTCTGTAATCAGGGGGGGGGGGATTTTCAGAGTATAGTGTGGAATACGTTGATGTAAGACGTATCCCTAAGTATTTGAGGGATGTAGAGCACCATCTATAGGGAAAGGAGGACTGCAGTTGGGAGAGGAGGGGTGGAGGGATATGTATAGGGAGGGCTTCTGTTTTTGAAGTGTTGACCTTATAGCCTGAAATAGCACCAAAGGAAGAGAGAAGGCTGTGTAAGGAGGGTAAGGAAATTAAAGGTTGCGTAACGGTGAGCAAAATGTCGTCTGCAAATAAAGATAGTTTGTATTCCCTCTGTCGCATTACCACTCCATGAACACTGGGTTGTAGGCGGATATATTCGGCCAGGGGTTCCAGGCATAGTATAAACAGTAATGGGGAGAGGGGGCATCCCTGCCTCGTGCCATTATGCATGGGGAAGCAAGGCGACAGAAAGGAGGACATTTGAACCTGCGCAGATACTTGTGAATACAGAGCTTTTAGCGCACTAATAAAAGGGCCCCTGAGGCCAAATCTCCCGAGGGTAGCGAACATATATGGCCAGCTCAACCTATCAAAGGCTTTCTGTGCGTCAAGACTTAAAACCAGGGCTGGGAGAGAGTTTCTGTCTAATAGGTCAATAAGATCTATGGTGCGTCGGGTATTGTCCCCTGCATGTCTGGATGGGACAAACCCCACCTGGTCTCTGTTAACGAGCTTGGGAATAAATTTGGACAGTCTGGATGCTAGAATTTTAGTAAATATTTTGTAGTCTGAATTTAACAGAGCAATGGGCCTATAATTGTCTGGAAGGGAGGGGTCTTTTCCAGGTTTGGGGATCACAGATATGTAGGAATGTGTGAACTGCGAGTGTGGGGGTTGGCCTTTAAGGAGGGAGCTATAAAGGGATAGAAGATGAGGGGACAATATGTCTATAAAGGTTTTGTAATAGGAGTAAGGGAGGCCATCAGGGCCGGGGGATTTATGTAAAGGGAGGCCTTTAATGATGTTGTAGAGTTCCTCAGTAGAGATAGGGGCATTGAGGTCAATGAGGTCTGTAGAGGAGAGAGTCGGGAGCCTAAGATCAGCAAAAAAAGTTTCAAAGTTATTTTGTGAAAAATTGAAGTGATTTTCGGGTGACAGGCAATTATAGAGTTTCTTGTAAAACTCGCCAAAAGTTTTAGACATTTCACGGGGACAGTAGGTTTTTGTGCCGTCTGTTTTAACAAGGAAGTCAGGGAAGGAGTTAGAGGGCCTAGGTCGGAGTTTATTCACCAACATTCTATGGGACTTATTCGAGAATTCATAGAATTTCTGTTTAGACCATAGTAGGGCTTTCGCTGTTTTGTTAAAATGTATAGTTTTAATTTTTTCCCTCAGTAGTACTACTGTGCGAAGCCTCGACACCGTGGGATTTCTCAACAACTGTTTCTCCGCAGACACCAAATCAGATGTCAGCGTCTGCAGGAGCCGAGATCTGTCTTTTTTTAATCGAGAACCTTCTGCAATACATACCCCACGAAAGACAGCCTTATGGGCTTCCCACAGTGTCGAGGGTTCTGAGACAGAGCCTTCGTTTAGCAAAAAATAATCCTTCAGGCTGGAAGCCAAAGAGTTACGCGTGGGTTCCGATCGGAGGAGATGATCATTGAAACGCCAATGACATGTCCTAGGATGGGGTTGGGATAGTAAAACATCTAGGGATATAGGTGCATGATCAGACCATGTGATGGGGGCTATTTCAGAGTTGACAGTGTAGGGAATGAGAGGAGCTGAAATGAGAAAATGATCTAATCTAGAGTACATTTTATGGGCCGTAGAATAGAAGGTAAATTGTTTGGTCGTTGGGTGTTTGATCCTCCAAGAGTCAAATAATTTATGCGATCTAGTGCATTTGCGGAATGCGTTGGCTTGGGAGGCAGTTTTCTGGGAGAGATTGGCACCCGAGACACTTTGTCTGTCTCTTGTAGGGGACATGACCAAGTTAAAATCACCGCCCACTATAGTGAAGGGCTGAGGGTGGTATTGAGGGGAATCGAGGACTTCGTTCAGAAAGGCTATCTGTCCACTGTTGGGGGCGTAGACATTGACCAGAGTAAAGGAAGAGGACATGTAGTCACAGTCCAGGATAATGTATCTACCGTGTGGATCTGTAAATGAACTTTTAACCCTTATTGGGCAAGATTTCTTGATTAAAATAGCCACTCCTGCCTTGCCTGAAGGGTCCGATGCAAGATAGGATGTAGGATAAAGTTTAGATGCAAATTTAAACGATCCACCGGTGCGGAAGTGGGTCTCCTGGACCATGACTACATCCGCCCCCGAGGATCTGAATTCCTTAAGGGCGATCCAACGTTTCCGAATGGAATTCAGACCCTTAACATTATATGATAAGAGTTTTAAAGCCATGGATATTGCGGGTAATGAGGCACAAGTTGTTTAAGACCTATAAAATTACATACATTGTTTCCGACTCTATGAGTAAGTTGCAAAGAACAAACATAGGAATACCAGAGGTAGTTAAAACCAAAAAACATGATCAGGAAATAGTTTTCCTCATAAGCTGACACAGACCTGTGATAAAGGGGGGGGGGGGGAAGGGTGAGTAGACCTCGGAGGGCTGTATTGACTTGTAACCCATAAAATAGAACATTTCAACCACTTGCTTGTGGTTTCAGTAAGAACAGAAAAATAAATGAAAAACAAGAACAAAAAAGAAAAAAACATTAGCATAAAGCCTGGGACAAATTCATGTCTCAGGAGGCCCGAGACAACGTCACGGGCCAGGAGGGGACGCATGACGACCACTAACTAGGGGTACTGGAGAGAGAGCAGGAAAACCGACCGCTCTCCTTATGGCAGAAAAAGGCATAAAAGAAAAAGTGCAAACATCTAAAATGAAAACGGTGCAGAATATCAAGGCACAAAACATGTTTCACCACATGGGAGTGTGAAAACAAATGTCTCACCTGCTGAGAGGCATGGGGAATGAAGCAAAAATAAAATCCATTGCCTCATGGTGAGACATGTAAACAAACTTGAAGTCCAGGACACAAAATAAGTGTTCATCATGGACTTTTAGGAGGTAAGGGAGAAGCTGGACATCTTGCAAAATGCGTGTCATCAAGGAGGTTGCTTGGAGGACCGAGGGCGCTGAGGGGTAGAAAGGTGCTTCTTGGATTGATTTCGGACCGGGGTCCAGGTGCGACTTGGCGTGGTAGGGAAAGGGCGAGTTGGTACTTGAGTAGGTTGGGGTCCCTCATCAGGTAGTGGAGGGAGTGCAAGACTTTTGATGAAAGCATCACCTTCTTGGAGATCTCGCATGCTGTGCTGGATACCATCCTTGGAGACAACAAGGCGGAAGGGGAAACCCCAGTAGTATGGTACCCGGTGTTGTTGGAGATGGGCTGTGATGGGGCGCAGATTTCTTCTCTTGGCTAGGGTTATAGGCGAGAGGTCACTGAAAATCTGCAGCTTGGCCCCCTTGTAGGATATTTGCGATTTGTTACGTGCAGCCAAACTCAGGGCCTCCTTGCTATCGTAGAAATGGAAACGTACGATGACATCCCTGGGCCTAGCTCCAGCCGGAGGTTTTGGGCCCAGGGAGCGGTGTGCCCTATCAAGGCGCCAGTCCACATCCACAACTGCTGGAGCAAGGGTATTAAAGAGACCCAGGAGATAGGAACGTAATGAGGAGTCACCAACCGTTTCAGGGATACCACGGAACCTAAGGTTCTGGCGTCTTTCGCGGTTCTCAAGGTCTTCTTGTTGTAGTTGCAATTGGGTCATGGATTGTTTGAGATGGTGGTTCTCTTCTTCTATCGTTTGCACATAGTTCACCAGATCGTCAAACTTATACTCTAAAGCATCAGTGCGCTCACCAATCTGATCAATTTCCCCCCTCAGTTCTGTAGAAATCTTGCTCACCTCTGCCACAATGTTCCTGGTAATCTGCTGGAGCAAAATTTGCAGCTTAGCGTCAAGTTTGGCATCCAGGATGTCTGGGGTTAACAACCCTTGTGTAGCGGGCAGGGGGTGATCCAGGGTAGGATCAGGGGTGCTACTATGTTCCTCGGTCCCCATGAGAGGATCCATCGAGGCGAACGGATCGGCGGCGGTACTCGAGGCCGCGGATTGCGGCCTAGTGATGTATCGATCCATGCTTGATCCCGCCCGCGGACCAAACAGGGGATTATATGAATGTTGCTGCTGGCCAACCTTTCCCATGTGGCGCTGGGGTATCAGGGTGTTGTGGGTGTCTTACCCCCGGAGCTTGTGAAGCGAATTGAGCGGTGCGGGGGTCTCGGAGAGCGGACGGGTCCCGGAGCTCACTCAGCAGACGTCCGCCATGTCAGGAAGCCGCGCATGCGCCCGTTAAGTGTGTCCTTTAGACAACAAATGCCCACAGCCTGGCACCATACTTCCAGTGTCATAAGAGGCTTTACCTCTATCCATTCTGGACCCTCCAACCCCAGGAGAGGCTCAACTTGGGGGGGGAAAGATTCAGTAGGGCAGTGTAAGCTGGAATTCAGTCCGGTAACATGGCGACCAATGAAAAAAGAACACGAGGGGGAGGGGAGGACAGGGATTTATAATGCTGGAAGAAGGTGGTCCTGAGGGTTAATGAGGAACAGTTAACCCATAGTGTGCTGACTGGAGGATGACCAGGAAATATATATTAGCAGAGGCCCTAGAGAATAAAATGGTGGTCATTGCAATTTTTTAAGTCAAATGATTTTTGCACAGCAGTTTTTCAAATGCAATTTTTGGGGAAAAAATACACTTTAATGAATAATAAAAAAAACACAATATATACCCAAATGTTTTGTAAAATATGAAAGATGATGTTACTCAGAGTAAATAGATACTTATGCTTTAAAATTGTGCACGCTTGTGGAATGGCTCCAAACTATGGTACTTAAAAATTCCCATAGGCGACATTTTAAAAATTTCTACAGGTTACCAGTTTAGAGTTACAGAAGAGGTCTAGTGCTAGAATAATTGCTCTCCCTCTGACGTTCGTGGCAATACCTACTTTAGTGTGAACACTGTTAACATATGTAGACGTGACCTATGTATATGTTCACCACTGCTCACAAGCACGGGGGGACAGGGAACTTTAAAGAAAAAATATATATTTATTTTATTAAATTTTTTGAATTTTAACACTGTCCCTTTAAAAAAAAAAAAATGTTTTCATCACATTTGTTGCTATCGCAAGGAATGTAAACATCCCTTGCGATACCAATACAGCATGACAGGTCTTCTTTATGGAGAGATCTGAGGTATAAAAGACCCCAAATCTCTCCTCTACCCTTAAAAACAAAATATTAAAAAATGATCTTGTTTGTATGGGACCGGAACCAAAATTGATGTCATGGCATATGGTCCTCCTAGGCCTTAGAGATGAGCGGAGGCCAGCTTCCCTTCACTAATCTCTGTGCCCAGCTGCAGTCAGTGCTGGACTGGTTCATGGAGCTACCGATTGCCCCCTCCCTTTGCTTCTAAAAGTGATCCAGTGGCAAATGTGCCGCTCGGACCACTTATATCAAAAAGACCAGTGTCTGAGAGAAAAAATTATACCGGGGGTTATGGCATCTAGATGCAGCCATAACCCTAGTATTGAACGTCAAAGTAATTACGGATTTTGGCAGTTAGCGATCGGCAAGTGGCTAGAAATGAAAGGCTTATTTTTGGTTTTGACACTGACTGCGCCATTTTGTTTGAAGCACCCTTCTAGCTAGGTTGCTAGGAAGCTAGGCAAAATTAGCTTTTTTGCCTCATCTGTAGTCAGTGGAGCAGTTTTTGATTGCTTTTGGCTGTTCTGGATCTCACAGGCTGCCGGTTTAATTGCTCTCCCCTCCTTCCGAGAGGCTTTTGGAACAAAGAGGGTTGAGCAAAGCAAATGAGCAGTGTGAATATTAAGTGTGCCTGATTCCTGGGGGGGGGGGGTGCCCAGAAGGTAGCCAGAGAGACACATAAATAGTCTGTGATTTAGAGCAGAGGGGTTCCCTGTTGCTTGAATAGGGAGTACATCCATCTGCTGCAGCAGATCTCCTGGTTCCAGCTAATACTCCAGCTGGGGCATAGCTGGGGGGCTTATTCCTAAAGACCCAATTTGAAGGTAGTCCAGGGAACCCTCATTCAATGATCTGCTCTGGAGAGCTCACTGAAGAGTATCTGGTGGAAGTCAGAAGGAGTATGGCTTTCCTGCAGCATTGTGAGCATTAACCTCTCCCTCACTGAAGAGTGTCTGGTGGATACTGGAAGGAGGGCATCCGGTGATCCTGTGACATTGTGATTACTGAACTGGGCTCACGGTTCCAGTGGCTTTGTGCTGTATCCCTTTGGGTGGACAAGCCAGTAGTATTCCTGCCGGGAATAGCTTCTAAGAAGGGGGCTCAGGCTCTGCCATTTGTACTTGTTCCAGCATAAAGACTGCTCAGAGGGACTTAGCAAGGTGGAGCGTCATCCTGCAAAGAATCACAGAATATGGAATATCCCATCACACTACATCTACTAATTCAGAGTGTATCCTGTTGCTGTGTGCCTGGCTGCCTCTGCACTAATCTAGGGAAATAACAGGTGAAATTACAGTGGCTCCTATGGGGGTAGTGCTACATGTTACATGAAGATATGTACCAACATTTAGGCAGCACAGTGGCTTAGTGGTTTAATTTCTGCATTACAGCCATGGGGGCATCCATTCAAATGCCCACCACAACCCTACCAGAACACAGCTTACATGTTCTCCCTCTGCTTGCATGAGTTTCCTCCGGGTACACTCCAAAGTCACGCTGGTAGTTTAATTAGCTCCTGTCTATGGATCTTAGATTATACTAGAGGACAGGGACTGATGTGAATGTACAATATGCGTAAAGAACTGTGTGCTATATACAGCTATATACAGTAAATATATTTGTAGTCCAGTTCCCACTAGTTATATCTGTAAACGAGCACAAGACAAAAACATCAGGGACATATTAAATAATATAGAATACAATACAATATAGAATACAGAATTTCACTCATAAATTAAAAAATATAAAATAATATGTCAGTTCAATTACACTATATCCATATATGTGTCTATTTATCCATATAAAAAAAAAAAAAAAGAACTACTGTACTGTAAATATTATAAACAAGCTGTCAGTTGCAGCTAGAAACTGAACATTTTCTTGCAATATTGATTGTCCAGTAAGTTTCAATCCATCATATAACTAGACAACTATCATTAGTGCCATTAAAATACAATTTAAGCCAGGGGTCTCAAACTGGCTGCCCTCCAGCTGTTGCAAAACTACAAGTCCCATAATGCCTCTGCCTGTGAGAGTCATGCTTGTAACTGTCAGCCTTGCAATTCCTCACGGGACTTGTAGTTTTGCAACAGCTGGAAGGTCACCAGTTTGAGACCCCTGATTTAAGCTATTTGATGTTGATCTGATGTTATGTATTCATTTTCCTCAAGTTGTATTTCATTTCCCAAAGTGTTGATATAACAGTACTGTATGTATTTTGACTTGCAGGCAGGAGTGACAAAAAACTCTCTAGCAGTTTAAATGACACTATGCCACATGTCAATGTCTCTCAGTTAGACTATATCTCCCACACAGAATCTAGGGTAAAATACAACATGTACACACACATATCTTTGTTATAGGTTTCTAAGGAGAAACTATGAAATAAAAAAGTTCTTGCTATCTAATAAAAAGTGTGACAATGGCAAAAGGTTTAAGAAACATATTTTCAATGCCATCTCCACAGACAATAAGAATGTTGGGAATAACAATGAAGGTAGCAACAGCAGCACCAAAAACCACTGCTGTTCCCCAATTTGTTGCAGGAGAACATTGTATCGCTGTCAGACAGTGTAAACTATTAACTAGATAGTTTTTTGTCTTTTACATTGCACAAGGATGCAAAATTTTTGACAGTAATCAAAAGTCCAATCATTCCTCCCTGCTCCTAGGCATAGATACATAATTACATAGTTGGTAAGGTTAAATAAAGACACCAGTCCATCAAGTTCAACCTATGTGGGTGTGTGTATATGCCCGTGTCAAAAATAATTTCCCATATCCCTATATATTGTGTTTGTTAAGATACTAGTCCAATAATTATTTAAAACTAACCAATACTTCCCACCGACACCACCAATTGTGGAAATGAGTTCCACATCCTTACTGCCCTGACAGTGAAAAACCCACTATGCAGTTTAAGGTTAAACTGCTTCTCTTCCAATTTTATTGAGTGTCCCCTGTTGCGCAAAAGTTATAGCGTCTACAAAATAGGGGATAGATTTATGGACTTATTTTTATCGCTTAACTGGTAATGGCGGCAATCTGCGATTTTTAGCAGGACTGTGACATGGCGGCAGACAAATCTGCCCCCAAGTGACACTTTTTTGGGGACCAGTGACATTATTACAGTGATCAGTGTTAAACAAAATGCACTGATCAATGTATAAATGACACTGGCAGGGAAGGGGTTAACAATGGGGCGATCAAGGGGTTAACTGTGTTCCCTGGGTGTGTTCAAACTATGTGGGTGCTAGGCTCACTGGGACAATACAAAGATCGCTGTTTCTAATCACTAGGAACAGCAGATCTCTATGTTGTCCCCTGTCAGAATGGGGTTCCGCATTGTTCACATAGGCAGATCCCCATTCTGCCTCTCTGTACCGTGATCGCGGGTGGCTGGCAGACAGTATCTATTGCAGTATCTATTGCATGAAACAACGTACAGATATGTAGTTTCACGCAATAGAGCCACCCTGCCACATTATATGTGCAGTGGGTGGTCTTAAAGTGGTTAAACCTCATTTGCCATGCAGTTGCCCACCCCATTATTTTATTGAGGTCTTCTTGTAAGGTTCCTATATATTGCTGTAAAGTTATTGCCCTACTTAGCTTTGTATCATCAGCAAACAGTAAGATTGAGCTATTTATATGAACCTTTATATAATTTATGAATAAATTAAACAAAATTGATCCCAGAACAGAGCCATGGGGTACCCCACTTACCATTTCAGACCAGCCTTAGTACTTGCTATTTATCACCACCTGTTGGATGCGCCCCTGTAACCAGTGTGTCCTGATTCCTGCACTCACGTTCACCACCTCCAGCTGCTCCTCCTTCTCCAGCTGTCAATATTTTCAATGTCAGACTCCCTCCACACTGGTCCCCTCTCTCTTTTGGTGTGGCCCCTGAAAATCCCAGTCTCTATACTCATATGGATTCTCTTTGAGGCTACATTCACACTGGGGAAAGGTGGGCTAGCGGCTGAAAAAGTGTTAAAACCGCCCGCAAAGCCCCGCTTTGGCAGCGCTGTCCCATTGATTTCAATGTATACACCGCTCTAAAGCCCCATACACACGGTCGGACTTTTTCATGGATTCTGTCCGATCGGACAATGTTGTTGAAAAATCAGACCGTGTGTATGCACCATCGGACAGTGTACGTCGGATTGTCCGACGGACAAAGTCTTATCTCCTGCTGGAAAGATTTGCCGACAACACGGTCCGATCACACCAAATCCGATCGCGTGTACGGTTGTCCGACCGGACAAAGTGCTACGCATGCTCAGATCACATTACAAGACCAAAGCTATTGGCTACTAGCCTCTACGTAGTCCCGTCGTAGGCAACAAACGTCACCACGTTCAGAATGATCGGATTTTCCGACAACTTTGTCTGACCGTGTGTACGCAAAACCAACATCAGACAAAGTATGACGGACATGGTCCGACGGACCTGGTCCTCGGATAATCCGCGCGTGTGTATGGGGCTTTACAGTGCTGCAAAGATGCTGCTTGCAGGACTTTTTTTTACTATTCTGCAAGCGCACCGCTAAAGTGTGAAAGCCCTCGCTTTCACACTGGAGAGACAGGAGAGGCTCTTTACAGGCACTATGCAGGCGCTATTTTAAGCGCTGTAGCGCCTGTAAAGCGCCTCAGCGTGAAAGTAGCTTTAAATAAGTTTAATCCGTTTAATTTGTTATTCTATTCTTTTTTCTTTTCTATTTTCTTTTTTTTCTATTCTATTCCTTTATGTTCTATTCTGTTTTATTGTCTTTGGAAATTGGAAAACAAGTTGAAAACTTTTCAAATTTGAAAACGTTTTAAATTTGAATACTTTTCGAATTTGAAAACTAATAAAAAATGATTAGAAAACTATTTGAATCTATTTGAATTTGAATTCTGTCTGAATTTATTTTTTATTTTTTGTTATTTCGGATTCGTTTAAATTCGGTACTATTGTATTTCAAAATTTTCGGATATGTCCGAATTTCTGAAAACGGAAATTTCAATTCAGAGCAAAACAAACTGCACATGTCTAGTCTAACTGACCCCTAAAATCGACATAAAGAGGACTAGTCACTACTATAACAACTAGTAGTAAATTGAAAAAAGTAAAAAATAAAATAAAAAAAGTAAAATATATGTAAAATGTAACAAAATATAGCAAATTTAAAAGACTTCACCCACATAAACATACGTATTCTGGAGACACGTACATAAACATCTGTCAAACGCAATCTTTGGTCTAGAAATATTTGTTACCTGTTTGCAATAGCCCTTTTTGCAATAGCCCTTCTGTGCCTTAGATATTAACTAGACCAGTCAGTGAATTACATTATTTGTATTAGAAGATGCCTATTACCTAGTAATTTTAAATATACACACTTGTTCATTGATCATACAACATTGATATATATGTCAAAATATAATATATATAAAAAAACAACACATATTTGGGATCCCTGTACTCGGGATAAATAGGAATAAATGATTCAGTTTCAATATGTGGATTGATATTACTTTTACAAAGCAGGTCACACACTTAAAAAATCTGAAACTGCATTTTTAACAATTTTGTCTATTGCTCATTTGCCATATAGTGTAAGTGACTACAAACAAAAACAGGGAGGAAAGCACCACCAGACAGAAGAATAGAGAAAAATGTGTATGGTTGGGGGTCCTGGGGTGGAACAAAAACAAGAAATGGGACACCACATATAAATAAAGAAACATAGAAGTCTGATTGCAAAAAAAAAAAGAAAAACAGAAAAAAATCATTCCTATCACACACCTTTGTGTCAGCAGTAAATCAGCATACCATACCTAACAAACCTTCAATTCTATCCCTTACAAACAGTTTAAACAGTAGTACACCACACCAGTCTAAAACTGGTTGATTGGTACCGTGTGGATGCATCTATGATAATCCTGGGAAATAAGCATTAAGTCAAATGTCAATTTGCCTGCCAAAATAACCAAATGTTTACATTATTTAGGTTCTACGTTGTACTTTATCTGAATTAAAGGAAACCTGTGCTAGAGAAGACAGCCATTGCTACCATCTCCCTCTGAAAATATGAGTTAACTGTCATGGTGATCCAATAACTTCAATACTTTCTGAATTACTAACCTAAAGTTTAGGGGTGAGCCAAACAACCCCCAGTTTGGTTCATAGCAGAACATGCAAACAGGCAAAAAGATTTGTGTGAACACCTTGACTATGGGACACGAACATGTGCTAATTTTAAAGGCTTATATGCAAGTTATTGCCCTAAAAAGTGTATGGGGACCCAGGTACTGCCCCAGGGGACATGTATCAATGCATGGAGCAGTGATTTTAATAATGCTTAAAGTGAAACAATAAAAGTGAAATATTCCTTTAAATATTGTGCCTGGGAGGTCTCCTTAGTCTGCCTGTAAAGTAGTGCATCTTTCCCATGTTCATAACAGTACCAAAGCAAAATGACATTTCTAAAGGATAAAATGTAATTTAAAACTGATTTTGGCTGTAATGTATTGTCAGTGTATTGTGGGTCGTTTCCCCCCCTGTCCATCACCAGGCCATTTGGGTCTGGTATGAATATAAAGGGGGACCCTGTGCCAAAATTTAAAAAAAATGGCGTGGGGTTCTCACCCAAAATCCATACCAGACCCTTGTCTGATCACACAATTTGGCAGGGTCAGACAAGGGGTCGGGGGGACAAGAGAGCACCCCCCCTCTTTAACCATACCAGGCCACATGCCCTCAACATGGAGAGGGTGTTTTGGGGTCCCCCTAAAGCACCTTGTCCCCGTGTTGATGGGGACAAGGGCCTCATACCCACAACCCTTGCCTGGTGGTTCTGGGAGTCTGCAGGCGGGGGGGGGGGGGGGGTTATCGGAATCTGGAGGCCACCTTTAACAAGGGGGCCCAGAGATCCTGGCACCCCCATGTGAATGGGTATCGGGTAAATTGTACCCCTACTTATTCACCCAAAAAAGTGTCAAAAAAGTAAAAATGACAGGAGACATTTTTTTTTTTTTAAATAAAGGAATTGTCAAAAAGTCTCCCGCCATGTAAATCCATCTTCAATTACAGTGCAGACGGACCGAAAAAAAAAATGGAAAAACTCTGCCTCGTCCCCGCGACTGCAGCCTTTTCGTGCTGACAGCTCTTATATAGCCAAGGGCTGGGCCACTCAGTGATGAAACCGGGTGACCCCACCCCGTTCTGACGTCATGTGACATCATAGTGATGCTGGTGTGTTTCAAAGTAAGTTAAAATTAAAGTTAATTACATTTTGGGAGTGGGAGCATGTTTTTAAGATCATTATAACTCTTTAGGGTAGCTTTAGATTTAGTTTTTTTTCTGTGGCAACTACCGACTGTAAAGCTGAACTCCAGGTATTTTCTTAATTACATACTTACTTTGGTCCAGCTAGGCAGAAGAAAGAAGGGAAGAGGGAGGAGACAGCTTCTCCCTGCTCAATCCATATATACAAGTAAAGGTGCAACTGTCAGGACAATTTAAAAGAAAAAAACCTCTGGACAAGCAAAAAACTAAAAATAATAAAATATAGCAACACTATTTTTAAAATTAAAATTAAAGGGTAGAGTCCATTAATAATAAAGGATTATTACTAAAGTCCAATAGGGAAGGTTGATGAGGTGAGTTCCACAAGCAGGGCTGCCTTCAGAGGGGAACTGAAACCAAGTTCCGAGATTCTACAATAAAAGCACAAAGAGAGGGGCGCCTCTGGGTGTAGCCGTATAACACAGTTTTATTGGTACATTAC
Organism: Lithobates sylvaticus; assembly: GCA_028564925.1. NCBI lineage: Eukaryota > Metazoa > Chordata > Amphibia > Anura > Ranidae > Lithobates > Lithobates sylvaticus. Next base: position 235,802,959 of record CM053029.1, read on the forward strand.
ATATACAGGCAACTCACATTTTCGATGTTAATCGTAAGCATGAAAAAGATATCCATCATAGGTACCATCAGATCTGTCACCAGCTCCTTCCGCTCACTAAATGCCTGGCCATATGTTGGAGACACCGCTGTGTAGTAAAGCCGGCCACGGTGGAGAGGAAACTCACTCAAAACGAGGCCTGGAGGGCTGTAGTGGGCAGGCAAGGGAAAATTACATCAATGGCAAGCAACGCGTTTCACGAGCGTATGGGCTGCAATGACGTGGCAGCCGCACTCCTTCATGAATCCCTGCTCAATCTCCTAATGGTAAACATCTGTACAGAAGCTTATTAGAGGTAGTGATGAACCAGTAGGGGCTGTGCAAACTTCATAGGCATTCAGATGCTGAATCCAAACTTCACTGAATTCAATGGGAGATGAATCTGACAAATTAAAAATGCCCATTTTCTGCACTAATAGGCAGAAGGATGTAAAAAAAAAAATTGCATGAGTGTGGGCACTGGCCTGGGTACCATTGCACAAATACATTATTTTAAAAAAATGTAACCGCTGAAGTAGAACATTAAAAGTTTGCAGTTCCTTTAAATAACATTCCTGGGGGTATTCTAGTCTTACTTGTAAAGGGGCACATCTCAAAAAAAGCTGCTGCAGCAACACTGACATTTACAAAGAAAAAAGATTTAAAATGTCATTGTCAGCTCATTTCTTTGCACACAAAAAAACAACACAAAGCTCTGCATGGGCAACATAACCTGGGGAACACCCCAGAGAGGACAGCAATAACGATTCTTAGTCTGCCTCTCCTAAGACAGTATGTAATAAAAGTCTGGGAAGTGGCCTAAGAGGTAGAGGGTCTGCCACAAAACTATGAACCTGCAGTAGAAGATAACTGGAAGGGGTGAACAGATCATACACACGAGGTAGAGGTGATCAAGTTAAAAGGGAGGTGTAACTGTGGATAGTGGGGTAGGCACCCCCTTCCATCTGTAACTGCCCTAACATATTCCTCAAGAGATATTCCCAAAGGGAATCTGACCTTCAAAGAGAATTCACAAAAGGCACCTTTCCTGAGCAGGATCAGCCGACCAAGCTCTAAGCTATAAAATTCTGCACACAAAGTAGGAACATTCTGGAGGCCTGACACATTTCATTACCAATTGTGTCTGCACATAATAGCAAAACCATGGGCAAATGCTGTGATTTTGCAGAAAGAATAAGGTTTACCTATTTCCTCAGACAGTTCACTATTGAGTTCTTCAGTCCAGTTTGCCACAGTCTGGGCAACAGATAAGATGGCAATAGCCAGCTGTAGGGTTGGACCTGCCAGAGCAAAGGATGACCCTAAGAGAGTCTCCAAACACCTATAAACTGAATCCTTAAATAGGAGAATGCCCACAATACAAACGGTAGATTATCTAGTGCAATAATGGGTCCATAGTGAGAAGAGCCCATTACATTTTTAGTTCTGTTTCCATAAGGTATAAGGCAGAACAAATGCCTGGGGGAGGTGACTAACCTCCCAGAATTGGAGCAGTGATTATATAGAGCCCAACGGGTTTGATCCAAAATAGGGAAAGACTTTCTAGATGTATCTAGTTAGGGATTAGTATACACTACCTCAATCAATGAGTTCACTGTAGCCAACATGTGGCAAGAAGATGAAATAATAACTGCACTGTTGGTGGTGAAAAATATTCAGTATCCTCTATTAAGATGTCCGAGTCCCCTTTTATTTCTGCCAATGTAAGTTTTCTATGCAATTCAGGTTTTAACCCATTAATATAGTGAGGGGATAAGAGGCTGAATAGCATTTGCTGTTGGCACACCCTTTTTCCATAAGTGACAATAGCCTCTGGAGTAGATCAGAGATATTTGTGACAGAATCTGGACACCCCGACTGGGTATCTCTGCCAAGAAGCTGCTTCCCAAGCTCTAGAACACAGGACCAGTGAATCTGGTTATAGTTAGCCCAAGAACTAGGCAGTACCAGTTTTGGAGTAAACCAGAATAAGAACTGTTTATTTGAACAAGAATACAGGCTTTTATACACTTGAGAAGGAGGTCACTCACCACATTAACAATGATCCAAATATTTACCCTAAACATCACACAATGGTTTATCTAATGAGGTACAGCTGACTCATGGCTAATCCCTTCAAGGAGGATCCTTAATTAACCACCTAGATGACTCAGATGTCTCTTTGCAGGTCAGACTTGTCAGCTCCAAGCTCAGAAGGTACAATATACATTATCATAAGTATAAACACAGAACACCTTCAGACAATAGCTGAGTTAATTAGCACAAATAACAATTGGTGAAAGACCCTTAGAAGGCCCACTAGAGTAGTGTGATGCAGTGTGACGCAGTCCTTGCTGGAAATGTGGCATATACAGTAGGCCCTTAACATGGATCCTAGAGTCTGTGTGACTTGGGAAGCCATGGACTTGAATCCAAAGTAATATTACTCCAAGGAACCCCAGGCATACACCTCACAAAGAGTAGTGTTCCCTTAAAATCGGGGGCCCATAGTCAGTAGGCAAGAGGCTAGCATTCAGTCCCCTCCAAAAGCCTCTGTGAAAATATTGGCAAAGAATACTGCTTTAGCCAGAAAGGCCACATGTAGTGCATCTGTGAGGCATCACAGAATCAGGGGGACAGAGTGGTGTCATTGTACGATCTTGCTCCAGAACAAGGAAACGAGGTTCAGCATGTCTGGTATGAAGGAACTGTAATAACCAAGCTGCTAACCGAGTGCCTGTGTCTGTGTCTTTAAAGCAGGGGTAGGCAACCTTGGCCCTCCAGCTGTGGTGAAACTACAAGTCCCATGAGACATTGCAAGACCCTAACATTTACAGGTTTGACTGTCAAACCTTACCGACATTACCTGTCTAGGTTCCACGCTTCTGTCACAGCATGAATACCCTAAAAGGGGTCCTCGAGGTCTGGGTAGCATATGAATGGACCATAACCCCTAGATCTGTATAGCAACCTTTGGCTAACTAACTCTTTGAACCACATACCACATACCATTAGCCAAACGCATGATCCAATGCCCAAAGCAAATATTACAGGCCGGTCTGGTTATGGTTTCCAAACTTCACATAATGCAAAACTGATCCAGAAACTGCTTATGAGCCATAAGTCAATTGGCAATCAGATCTTGATAGCAATGTGAGCTAAAAAAAAAAAAAAAAAAAAACTGGTGACAAATAGAAAAGACAATCTCCAGCAGGAGGTGTTAGTCACCTGAGAAGCCTCATGGAGTGAGTGAGGGTGGTCCTAGCAAAGCTTTTTCCATAGTTCAATCACATGAAGGTAGCAGCATATATCCCACGGTCTAGGAATCAAGTCCTGTGTTCTGTACTGTATGATTAAACTACATTTTTTGGGGCATACAGCATTTTGCAAATACATTGTTCATGTATTTTGTGCAATTACTACATCAGCCAGTAGATGACAGTGTTTATAAGTTTGTAGCTATATCCATGGTAAACTCTGTCTTTTCTCTGTATAATAAAAGTTCATTTTTCCTGTCTGCTGTTAAGCAGCAGATAATGTAAGATTGGGGTGATTAAACTGAAGAGGTAGGGGCATTTACAATAAGTTGTGCCAGTCCAAAACTATATTTTAGGGCATGGCAGCCCACTTTTATTTAAAAACAAGTCAAAGTCTATACAGATAGCTTGTCCTACACAGTGGGTTTGCACCACCACTGCAAAGACATAACATTCAGCATCCTGGCTCTCTTGTGGCTCTCTTTATTACTCCAAGTACGTCTGCAGGGTCTTCTTGGCCATCAAGCACCTTTTGTTCTTCCTGACCATCAAACACATCAGAGTGTTTATGAGCATATGCTGTATCTTAGCTCTTTGCGTCTTTCCTCACAGCTCCCTAGCTGCACTTGTTCCGCCTACACTTTCTCTCAGGCTTCGGCCTTAGTCTGTTTCAACCTGGACAGCATTGTGCATCAGCACCTCACGGCTCCCTTCACATACTGACATCCTCAAAGGGGTAGGGGCCCTGAGCTCTAACTCTAGCTCTCTTATGAAGCCAGCATACACCTGAATAATCAGTGTGCTTGCTTCTCTCGCAATTTGGCATAAACCACCATTTTACGGGATCACCCTGCTACAATACATACATGTGGACTGTGCACTGTCCATTCTGTAGGGCTAAATACAGAATTTGTGACAGGTTATGGGCCCAGGCATAACTCAGACACCTAGCTAGACACCCAGAAAAAATCAGAGAATATAGTCATAGCCCAGTAATAGCCAGCTACATCAGATAAAGTAAGTGCAAAATACAGCAACAGAAATAAAACTACAAGCGAATACCATAAAATGGTCAGTAACACAGCTGCAATTAAGCTTTCAGTTGCAAATCTGACAAACCAGAACCAAATACCAGTCTTTGAAATTCAAGATGAAAATGCTGCTAGTAAGAGAAGGTACTGTATATGGAAATGTATAAATTACGTCAGGCCAGAACACCCTTCAGATGAGTGGTTTGAGAAAGCCCAAAAAGGCTCATAGCACAATCGCTCTTAGCATAAAAGTATCAATCATACATCTACTGTATGTAAGTGTGACACTGCTAAAGAAATGTGGGAAGGATCACAGAAAGTGCATGAAAGAGCTAATCTCAGTAATAAACTGTATTTTATTACAAAGCTATACCAAACCAAGCTAATGAAGGCCAGGATATGCAGTATCACAGAAGGCACACCTTGGAAATGGTTGAACGCCTGAGCGGTATAGGAGAAGAAATAAAAGATTTTCATGGCGCAGCACTATTACTCAGTGGCTAATAGAAAGTTATAAAAACTCTTGTCACAGCAGATCCGGATGATCAACTGATATTGGAATATGTTAAGGGCAAGCTTGTGGATGAATTTAAGAGTAAAACAGAAAGCATTAATAGTGACGATGCTTCTGTCGGAGAGTCTGCTTTAAAGACGAAAAATAGGAATAAATACAGTAACATGGTACAAGAAACACATGAATGTTTTGTGTGCAAGAAACAATGTAATTTAAAAGCAGATTTCAGAATCTGGAAATCTAGAATTCAAAAACAAACAAAACGCCAAAAAGGTGAAGGAGGAAACTGAGTTGGCTACATATAATGAATATCTTTTTCAATTCAAAAGTTGCATCTCATCTTTGCAGGCATGGTCTGTTGATATAAGAGCTACGAGTCACATGACAAATGACAAAAAAAAATGTTTTCACCATTACTTTTACAGAAAGAATTTATACCCAGAACAAAATGGGGTTGCAGAAAAAATTAACCATACTTTACGAGAGAGTAGAAGGACCATGCTGTTTGAATCAGATATGCAAACCACATACTGGGGAGAGGCATAATTATGACCGCATGCTATATTATAAATCGACTTCCGGGAAGATCAACTGAGAAAACTCCATATGAACTGTGGAATGGAAAAACCCAAATTTTAACCATCTAAAAAATTTTGTGCACATCCCAAAAGAAAAACGTACAAATTGTGATGCTTGCACAAAGGAAGGTGTATTTGTTGAGTACAGTGAATTACAAAAGGGATACAGAATTCTACACCAAGACACAAACAAGGTAACCATCAGTAGAAGTGTAATTGCCAAAAAAGAAGAAACCAGACCACAAGAGGTTTCAATCGGCGAAATCCACCAGTAGCAATAAAGGTATCCCATTTAAACGTCTGACCTATGTTGCTCCCTTAGCATTAAAACAAGCCACAGATTCATGGCATGAGATACAAAGACTTCCCACCCATGAGAAACAAAAGTGGATCAGATGCTTTGACTAAACCGCTTACAAGAGATGGATTTATAGAACTGAGATCCGAGATGGGACTTATATAAGAAGTAGTTGTTAAGTGGGGGTGTTGGAATACACTGTTCATGCATTTTGTGCAATAACTACATCAGCCAGTAGATAGTAGTGTTTATAAGTTTGTAACTGCATCTATGGTAAACTCTGTCTTTTCTCTGTTCAATAAAAGTTCATGTTCCCTGTCTGCAGTTAAGCAGCAGATAAATATACAATATGTGGACTGTGCACTGTCTGTTCTATAGGGCTATATACAGCATTTTGAATACAGCAGCAGTCTAATAATCTACCTACTACTTCATTGTAAGTAAAGTAATTATACTGTCAAAAGGCCAAGTAAATGGGAATGTACAAGTATTAACAAATGGGTAAAATAATTTGCTTGTACACAGTAAATTAACTTTAATAGTTACTAGGCTATAGCTTAGCAGTTAATCTCGATCACCATGGTACTAAGTAAGTTTAATCTAGTAACAGCAGCAGCGGTGACTACTGTGAACAATATAAACAATAAACAGTGTAAACAGTGAACAGGATTAAGAGTAGTGAAAAGTCTCACAGTAATTCCTCTGCAAAAAAATATCAGTAGGTATCTCAGAGTGCCCTCTGTGTATACCCCAATGAGTGTAAGTATGAAAATACTATATGCATAAGAGAGGTACCCCTTGGAGACAGCTGTTCAATATCTGGTGCCTGACCTGCAAAATGCAGCCTGCTAAATAGTGGGGCCCAGTCTGTATGGTGGGGCACTTAATTACCATGATCTTAAGTCTGCATGCAGTGCTTTACTTTTAAGCCCCATACACACGGTCGGACTTTTTCATCAATTTGGTCAGATCGGACAAGGTTGTTGAAAAATCAGACCGTGTGTATGCACCATCGGACAGTGTTCGTCGGTTTGTCCGTCGGACAAAGTCTTATCTCCTGCTGGAAAGATTTCCCGTCAACCCGGTCCGATCACACCAAATCCGAGCGTGTGTACGCTTGTCCGACGGACAAAGTGCTACGCATGCTCAGAAGAAATTCTGTGACGGAAGCGCTCGGTCAGGTAAAACTACCTTTCCTAATCGACACAGCACATTCGTCACGCTGCAATGTTAAAATGTCTTTAATGCATTCTCTTTTTCTTTACAATGCAACAAGAATGACATGTTTTAGCTGCTCCTATTCACCCGCACTTCTCACAAACTTACTTCTTTATTACTTTGCAGCATTTATACACTACATGTTTATTTTTACTCTGAACGGAAAAGAATCTTTGTTATTTTTTTACCATGATTTGTCTTTTTTTTTTTTTTTTGGGGAATACATATTTGAATGTTTTTTTTTTTTTTTTTTTGGAGGGGGGTTGTGTGTCTCAAATTACCAAAAACACATTATTTACATTTGTATTTCTTGCTTAAATTTACTAGGAGGTTGTTTGTTGTTGTTGCCCCTTGTTAATTCTACTTTAGGATTAGTGAAATGTACCAGCCTACTCAAAGAAAAACTGTCATTGTAGCAAAGTAAAACACAATAGTCAATGATTATTTCAAATCAAAAAAAACCTTTATTTAGGTCACACCAACAAACCAAAGAGGAACGCAGCCATGGTGAAACTTGGGGAATTTGCAAAGTCTTGGCCCCCACGGCAACCATCATTGTCCAAGCGTAGAAAATTGGGGGCCTGAGGAGTACGTATATTAAGGGGAGTGCAATCTGGTCGTGAAGTCCAAAGTATCCGGAACTGCAGCAGATGCCATCTAGGTCCCCAGGCTTTGGTACTACAAGAGGCTCCATCTTCTCTCACACCAGACTGATTGCAGGTCGTCACTCTCAGGTCTTCCTTCCACGCTTCCTTCCACGCTGTGGCTGTCGTGCTGGTGGGGTGGCAGAAGGAGGAGGAGGAGGAGGAGGAGGCGGAGCATGGTAACTATGGCAAACATGTGTGACTGGGGTCATCTCCCCAGCCCTACCCTTATTTAGGACATGGAGGATGAGCCCCTCACACATGTTGCGTTGCCCCACCTCCATACCCATCATTTTTGTGACAACCACCGAGCCAAAGGTCTCCTCGTCGGCGGGTGTGGCATGTAGGGAGTCTGAAGCCTCTCTGATCATCCGGAGCGCTGACTGTGCCGCATAACCCCCCTTCTCGCCCTTTTGTACGGAGGGCGGAGGGGAGGGGTTTGGGTGTCAGTCAGGCTCCGAGGCCTAGCCCCCTCTTGGCTGCCACTACCCAGCTGGTGGCTGCCACTAACCCCTGCCTCCTCCTGACTGCCACCTTCCACAGCCACCTCCTGGCTGAGGTCTTCCTGTGTAGGAAAAAGGGACATAGTTTCAGTTATTTGTTCATCAAACACACACAATTCTCATCTAGTGACTGGTGCAAAATGTTTACAAATAGAAAACCATACAATTCTCAGCCCAGCAGTTTAGATTCTGGCCCCAAATGTCTCCCACACCACTGTCTGTTGATATGTCAAACACGTTAGGAACTAAGCAATTGGCGATCCTGAATTAAGTGAACATCATTCATTATTCCCATAAATGGTAACAAAACTACTATACCTGGAACAAGCTGGGCTCCTCCACCTCTTCCAGACTGGAAGGCCCAGGTTGCTCCTCGGAAGCCTCATCAGGGGTGGGCTGTGCGCAAGGAAGCGTGGAAGGAGGAGTTGAGGTTGGCTCCGTGACATCAGCCTGGTCCTTCAGAAAATGGAGACTCTGATAGTACCAGAGCTTGGGGACATAGACCTCATCTGCTGAAGTTGCAGTTTCCTCAGACTTCACGACCTTCTTCCTCTCCCTGATATACGCACTCCTCAGGCTGCCAATTTTCTTTCTAATATCATCAACAGTTGCCGTGGGGAACCTTGGCTTGACAAATTCCACAAGTTCCTCCAGGGCTGCGTGCCTCTTTGGTTTGTTGGTGTAATGTGGGTGTATACCCTGCCACAATATGGGAAAATCCCTGTATTTGGCAATGAAGAGGGGGAGAAAACTCATGTCGTTGAATCCCTTCATATCAATCTCTGCAAGACACAACAACACACCAAACCCTATAAATTATGTCAGGCTAAACTCTCCTAATCTTCTCCATAAAGAAGCCTCAAGTTCAAATCAGTCTAGGCTAGTTATGTACCAACGTTAAATTGTACCTTCGTTTGTAGCGATCGTCTCGTGTGAGTTTTCTCTCCCCTCGTCTCCCAGATCATGGCGGGGACACAGCAGGTGCGCCACAAATATCCCACCAACGAGGAGGAGGACGAGGAAAGTCCGGAGGCAGAAACGTCCCGATCCCGGAACCTGAAATTCAAGGCCTCCAATATGTCATTTGGAGAAATGTTGGAGATGGTGGACATATTAAAGAGGAGCGACTATAATGGGAAGTATGGGCCTTACCTCAACCCCAATGTCCGCAAGGCCAAGATCATGTCTAAAGTTGTGAGAAGGCTGTACAATAATTTTGGGGTACAACGATCCAAGGAGCAACTCAGGAAACGCTGGTCAGACCTGAAACTGAGGGAGGCCGATCAGTACAGAAAGATCAAGAGAATTCTTCAAAAAAAGTAAGTAGTTGTGTTTTGTGTTTGATTTCTTGCTTGCATACTGCTCCATTGTGTTTTGATTTTTACCAAGTTGTACATTCCAAAATGGCCACTTTCAGGTTCGTCTGTGCATTCGATCGTACTCAGCCTCGATCTTTCTGCCACTGTCATGGTCGTGTGTGTGTGCATTCGATCGTACGCAACCTCGATCGTTCGGCCACTTATAATACGATGTTTGGTGTTTTTTGGGGAAAGGAAGTTTGTTCTCACTAGAAATGTCATCAAGAATGTAAAGCCAATTTATTCAATGTAAAGGAGAGGTCACTCAGTAGCTGTTTACCCATCTGGACTCTAGAGCACTAGTGCTGGGACACCCAAACCCCCTTTTTATTATGCTTTTCCACACATGTGCTCCAGTGGATACTAGAGGGGGGTCTCCATCACACAAACTTCTACCAAAAAGCTAGTCAGTTTAGCACCTTTACAAAGTGACTTCATTCATGTAGTTGACATTTGTAACTGGCCAAACTAAAATAGTGTCCGTCACTTTCAAGCAATGTTTGTCATTTCCTATTTCTGCCCTCAATAGCTTGTGTTGCTAAATCTTCCTTTTGGACATTCTCATAGGGGAGCGAAAACTTGGGCCGTCTGAGGAAACCCCCAAACCAACACCTACCAAAAAAGGGGAAAGAGCAGAAGCAGAGGAGGAGGAGGAGGAGGAAGGAGAGATCATCGAACTTGGAGAAATTGTCACCACAACAGGTGAGTGTGGGAGAACACAGCTACTGGTAAGCTAATCCATGTATGGCTGCCTCATTTCCAACACCCCATTTTTGTTTGTTTGTGGTTTTTAGGTGACGTGGATGTTGTGGAAGAAAAATCGCACTTTACCACAGAGAGTGCCCACGTACTCATCGGAGAGATAATGGTCTGCAATAGAGATCTAGATTACATAAAGCAAAACATCAATGATGTTCAACAAAAATTGAAGAACATCATTGATATTTTAGGAAAAATATGAAAACGCACCAAGTAATTAACACACATTTGTGCCAGCTTCAGAACACATTTGCAACTTAAAAACTGTCTGAAATTTGGAACATGCACACATTGTGTCCACATGTGCTAGCTCCCACCATGGTGGATGAATGGCAACGTTTTTTTGGGGGTGCAAACACTTTACGAACTACGAAAGTGGTTGTGGTGAAGGGGTTGCACCCCAAAAAACGTCCATTCATCCCCATGATGGACAAATGGCACTTTTGAAGCTTCTAGGCATGTGTTTTACCATCTAATGACCATTTTCAGTCCCAAATTGTGTGCATGTTCCAAATTTCCACTTTTCGGGGGTGACCCCCCCATGTGATGAAGGCAAGATCAAACACACTTTGAACATATAGTCATGTCTGATCTTGTCTTCACTTTACAAAGTTGAACTTTCCAAGTTCCTAGTGTCTACATCTTGGAACAAGAGCATTGTCTAAAATTGGAGGCTGGAAAGTATTTGCACAGAAAAGTAGAGGCTCCCCTTCACAGATTACTCACCCCCCCATCAATCCCCCCACTTCTGATGGGCCATTGGCAATAACTAGGGGTTTTGGGGGGGGGGTGGTGGACAGCTAACCCTCTGCACTTCATTGATTGGCAAATGGCTCAATAATGTGGGCTAGTTTGGCCAGACCCTCTGTACTTAACACTATTGGCAGGCCACAGGAAAGATCAAATAACATTTCCCCCCCCCCCCCCCCCAAAAAAGGCAGGCACAGTGTGACATTATTAAATTACCAAGCAAGCTAATAGGAGGGAAAGAAGACAAAAAAATAGGAAATGGAATGTATGGAGGCAGTCCCTTGCACTACATGCTTTGCTGAATTCATCCCTAAAGATGCGCACTATAAAGAGGTAGGTATATAGTGTGTATGGACCTTGGGAAAGCCAGCAGATAAAGGATTGGTACCATCTGACAGAGCAGTTGGGGGAGGGGGTTCCTAATGAGTTTGCCCCCCCCCCCCACCAAAAGAACAAAAAAGGGGGCTCTACATGAAGTAAACCACACAGCAAACATTTGTGCATATTTTAGGGGGTGTTTTGGGGCAAACAATACTATGCAGCAGACAAAAGACATTGCTTAAGTGACTAGGCCATAGGTGTCTATTGGGGCAGAAGAGCATGCTGGTGAGGTAAGTGAAGGGAAAAATGCATGAAGGAGAAAAGGGGCACAGCATATTAGAACATATTGCAATCATGGTAATTAGGGAAGGAGGTCAAAAATACAAGTCATTAGCAAACAGAGCATACATAGAAGGGAATAGTAAAGTAGAAATGTTACCTTAATATAGTCCTCCTGCAGGACCTGAATGATGGCAGAACAGGTCTCTGGAATAATGATTCCCAGGGCCTGGGGAGAGATACCTGAAGAGAACTTCAAATCCTGAAGACTTCTCCCTGTCGCCAAGTACCTCAACGTGGCAACAAGCCTCTGCTCCGGAGTAATGGCTTGTCTCATGCAGGTATCCTGCCGGCTGATAAAGGGGGTCAGCAAAGCCAAAAGACGGTGAAAATCGGGGTCCGTCATCCTGAGAAAGTTCCTGAAATCATCAGGATTATTCTCCCGGATCTCACGAAGCAAAGGCATGTGCGAGAACTGGTCACGCTGAAGCAACCAATTCTTGGTCCACATACTCCTCGTCACTCTGTTCATGGACGGGTCTTGGGTCAAAGCTAAAAGCCCGACACCAATTCCGCGTACAGCACGAACTCGGCGACGAGTACGCACGGGAAACATCGCTCAGAAGGTCACAAAAGGTCGGCTGGTCAGAACGGACAAACAGAAAGCACCGATAAACAGCAAGGCCTGAAAGAACGAAGTGAATACCAGCAACGAGCAGACAATAAGCAGTGCAAATCAAAGCGTCCTATATCAAGATATAGGCCGCAATGACCAACAAATGCGAACTGACTACACGCACTAATAAACAGATACGCACGACAAGCACAAACTCAGTAACGATCTGAGTCAGAAAACGACGACTTACGTCACGACGTTCTTCCGGACCGGATATTCCGACAACGTAGTCCGACCGTGTGTACGCAACGCCAACATCGGACAAAGTACGTCGGACAAAGTCCGACTGACCTGGTCCGCGGATTGTCCGAGCGTGTGTATGGGGCTTAAGAGTTATTACGCAAATAGGCAATCCCCTCTTTTACTGATCTGCTAAACATTGATAAAGTCAGCATAGCCACATCTGCTCATCAGTCCTGGTACCCAGAAAACCATGTCCTGGATACACATCTGTCTCTGGTCCTTGGGAACCCAGTCCTTTGTGGCTCAGTCCTCAGAAATCTGGTTCCCATGGGCTCAGTACCTGGCACTTTAGTCCTCATTGGTTCCATTCCAGCACTCTGGTTGTCAGTGGCTCAATTCCCAGCACTCCGATCCTCAGTGACTCAATTCCCAGCACTCTGGTCCTCAGTGGCTGTGTCTGGTCTTTGCACACATAGCGCCCAAGTGTGTATAGCTCCAGTACCTACACAGCAAGACCCTCTTCCTCCCTCAGAGCTGGGGAAACTTCTCCTCTTCTTTTGCAGGGTTTCTTGGCATTTGTAGTTTATAGTTGTATTCACCCCCACAGCACAGCACTCCTTGCAAACTACATTTTCCATGATCTAGTGTGGCTACATCAAAGTCATTTTAGTCCTTTCTGTCTTTCCAGCATCTACTAGTGTGTGGAAGCAAGACAGTATAGTGAGTGAGATAGAGGGACATTAACAAGCAGGAGAAGACAGCAGCAGTGTCTGTGTACTGAGCGCAGCCGCACCAGCATTTCTGCACCCTGCTACAGATAAAACTGCTCTCCTCCTCCTGGTAAACGCTTCATTATATTTACATTTTTAGACTGATGCTGTGTGCTCCAAAAATATTTTACTTGACCTCAGTTTTAATGTACAAATCTTGAGTACACTGCAGTATTTTATAACATCCTGTATTTGAAATGGTCCAAAAAAATGAATGTCTCCCTCTATCCCTCACAGCACCAGTATATAACATCTCAGCCTTGAAATGTATTGTGGTGTTCTGGAAATTGACACGTGTGGGAATGACTGAGTTTCCATTTGATGGGAGGATGAAGTTAAAAGATCAAACTCTTTGACACTTCACATTATCAAGAAGTACAGGATGTTCGATTAAATTGAAAACCCCAGAAGATTGATGTTGCTGCCTGTTCCATAATTGTTTTGTTAGATTTTTGCCATGAACAGATCTGAACAGGGGATCTATACACACAACACAATAGAATATTTTTTGGTAAATTGGGTGTCATTTCAAATACCAAATATTATGACGGTGTGAAACTGTACTACAGGGATTTTTTCTAAATCCAAGACAGCAGATTGAAGATTTTTGTAAAAAAAAAAAAAAAAACATACTGCTATATGCTGATCTGTTATTATCTTTCTAATATGTCTAGCTACTTCCAAATGTTTAGCTATAGCCTTAGATAACTAGTCACAGACTGGTAAAGGGTGTAGTCTGATCACATAGGGGGTCATTTACTATAGCGATGTGGTGCTAATTAGCACTAATTACCATGAAGTAGAACTAATTAGTGCTAATCGTGCTATTTAGCACTAAAACAGTATTCACTATAGCACTGGTAAAAAAAAAAAATACTCCCAAAATCACATTTACTATAGTTCCCTGGAACGAAATAGCGCCCAAGCCCTTACTCTGCTAAAACCTGGAGTAGTGCACATGGAAATAATGTTTAGAGCATGATATAATTGCCTAAATGGTACTGAAATAAGCAGTATATTATTTAAAGATAATCTTTTTTTAAACTGTGTGAAAAAGTGATTTCTACACTGAAATATCTTTAAAAGTCTGAAAAGAGATACATTCCCTGTTTTTGTACTAGGTGCCAGCAAAACTGAGCATGCTCGGACCTGCAAATAGCTCTCAGTTTAGCTCCAATGTCTTTTTTACAGTGCGCTATAGTAAATAACAAAATGAGCACTGTGCAAAAGAGCATTTTTTGGGAGTGAAAAATCTGCGCTATTATAGTCCCATGCAAGTTTTAGCCATTGATTCCAATGGTACAATTGTAACTTCCCCAAATAAATCCTATTACTATTGAGATGAAATGTATCTTTCTCTGAAATAAATTTTCCTTTGTAACATTGTTGCTTCTACTATTTTGTTTTTAAGAATGCTAGAATGTGGAATGTTTTGATGTTTTGGTAAAATATATTTTTCTCTGTCACTTTCACTTGTTACTCCCCATCTCACAACAATCTTTACCCAAACTCACACAGGTGTCTTTACAAAACACAAACAATACCATTGATGATGCAAATTTAAAATGAGCAACAATTTGTTGTGCTTTTTATTATTTCCAAATAATCATAATTTGAGCCCAAAAAATGTGATATGTGTACCAACATCAGAAATCAAAATGTAATTCCCAAAAATTTGAGGGTAATATCACTATTCTACACTCACCCACAAAGAGCCACCATATATCACAGAATAAATCAAGAAGAATAACTCTTAAGTAATGTAATTCCATCACCTGTATGTCCAAAGAAATGCAGTATTTATGTGTAGGAGGTTCTCACATGTGGCAGCTCTGTGGACGAGAGGTTAGAACTTCTGCTTAGCATCCCTGAGCGTCTGCGTTCAAATCCCAAACATGCTGCTTCATGTAGAGAAGTTGTCTCATCTCCCAGGTCCTAAAACTAAGTCTAAATGTAGTATTTATGTGTAGGAGGGTTCCACCACCATTGTAAATCTTGCCAAATTCACTATCTAGCCAAAGGTATTGGGACGCCTGCCTTTACACACACATTAACTTTAATGGCAGCCCAGTCTTACATAGTAGGTGAGGTTGAAAAAAGACACAAGTCCAAATTATGTGTGAATTAGAGCAGAGACTGCAAGCCAGGCCTTCTCATCCAACATCAGTGCCTGGCCTCACAAAAATCACTTCTGGAAGAACGGTCAAACATTCCCATAGACACACTAAACTTTGTGGACAGCCTTCCCAAAGCTGTTCTAGCTGCAAAGGGTGGGCCAAATGAATATTGAATCCTACGGACTAAGACTGGGATGCCATTACAGTTCATGTGCATATAAATGCAGGCATCCCAATACTTCGGAAAATATATTCTATATTGCTGGTGACACTGAGCATGGCAATGGACTTAGGGCTGGTTCACACCACAGAGATGCAGACATGTGTGAGACTGCCCGCTGGCTAAATGGGTAGCAATTCCATCTAGCAGCACTGGGGTTGCTGGTTCAATTCCCCAACATGCTAATGCTTGTGTTGAAGTTTATATGTTCTCCCTGTTTGGGTTTCTCACCACAATCTAAAGACATGCTGGCATTTTATTTGTCTCCTGTCGAATTAGTCTCTAATGTAAGAAAGTTTGTTTTGAACTTTAGATTGGAAGCGCATTGCAGCCAGGGACTGATGTCAATGTTTGTTAGCACTAATTATGCCCAGGGACTTGGATTTAAAATTGTAGGGTTTACACTGCACAGATACATATGCTTAGAAAACTGTTGCTTTGTTTATGTGCATGCAAATAGACTTCGATTTTTGGCCTGTAGTTGGAGATTTGATACACATAGCCAAGGGCTAACACAGTTGCAAATAGTATTACGTGTTCCTGCTCATCAGGTGCAATCACATTAGACATACATGAAGACAGATTGAAAGATACTGGTGGGCGTGTACTTCTATTGGGCATGTGTCAGTGTGCTAACAATACAACCTCTCTTATATAAAGGGCTGCAGTGGAGGGGGGGGGGCGTTTGGAGTGAAAAGGCCAGGTTTTTTGCTGTGATTTGTGGGGGAGAAGAAATTTTATTGTGTATATTGTTTGCTGAAATTCTTGTGCATTTTTTCCATCAAAAGTGGGTTTATGCGGCCATGCTGCCAATGTGTGTGTATTGTTCCTGTCTGACCATGCAAACATGGGTTGGGAGCATGTGCTGACCTTCTACTCTTTGATCTCATTGTTTAATCATGTACACAGAAATGCAGCTTCCAGCAGAACATGTACACCTACAGTGGTGTGAAAAAGTGTTTGCCCCCTTCCTCATTTCCTGTTCCTTTGCATGTTTGTCACACTTAAGTGTTTCGGAACATCAAACCAATTTAAACAATAGTCAAGGACAACACAAGTAAACACAAAATGCAATTTGTAAATGAAGGTGTTTATTATTAAAGGTGAAAAAAAATCCAAACCATCATGGCCCTGTGTGAAAAAGTGATTGCCC
Source organism: Lithobates sylvaticus (assembly GCA_028564925.1). Taxonomy (NCBI): domain Eukaryota; kingdom Metazoa; phylum Chordata; class Amphibia; order Anura; family Ranidae; genus Lithobates; species Lithobates sylvaticus. Next base: position 235,819,606 of record CM053029.1, read on the forward strand.
CCCTTGTTAAAACATACTATAACTGTGGTTGTCCACACCTGAGTTCAATTTCTCTAGCCACACCCAGGCCTGATTATTGCCACACCTGTTCATAATCAAGGCATCACTTAAATAGGAGCTGCTTGACACAGTAAGGTCCACCAGAAGATCCTTAAAAGCTACACATCATGCCGAGACCCAAAGAAATTCAGGAACAATTGAGAAAGAAAGTAATTGAGATCTATCAGTCTGGAAAGGGTTATAAAGCCATTTCCAAAGCTTTGGGAATCCAGCGAACCACAGTGAGAGCCATTATCCACAAATGGCGAAGACATGGAACAGTGGTGAACCTTCCCAGGAGTGGCCGGCCGCCCAAAATTACCCCAAGAGCGCAGCGACGACTCATCCAAGAGGTCACAAAAGACCCCACAACAACGTCCAAGGAACTGCAGGCCTCACTTGCCTCAGTTAAGGTCAGCGTTCATGCCTCCACCATCAGGAAAAGACTGGGCAAAAATGGCCTGCATGGCAGAGTTCCAAGGAGAAAACCACTGCTGAGCAAAAAGAACATCAAAGCTCGTCTCAATTTCTCCACAACACATCTTGATGATCCCCAAGACTTTTGGGACAACATTCTGTGGACCGATGAGACAAAAGTGGAACTCTTTGGAAGGTGTGTGTCCAAGTATATCTGGCGTAGAAGGAACACTGCATTTCAGAAAAAGAACATTATACCAACAGTAAAATATGGTGGTGGTAGTGTGATGGTCTGGGGCTGTTTTGCTGCTTCAGGACCTGGAAGACTTGCCGTGATAAAAGGAACTATGAATTCTGCTGTCTACCAAGAGATCCTGAAGGAGAATGTCCGACCATCTGTTCGTGTACTCAAGCTGAAACGAACTTGGGTTCTGCAGCAGGACAATGATCCTAAACACACCAGCAAGTCCACCACCGAATGGCTGAAGAAAAACAAAATGAAGACTTTGGAGTGGCCTAGCCAAAGTCCTGACCTGAATCCTATTGAGATGTTGTGGTATGACCTTAAAAAGGCCGTTCATGCTCGAAAACCCTCTAATGTAACTGAATTAGGACAATTCTGCAAAGATGAGTGGGCCAAAATTCCTCCAGGACGCTGTAAAAGCCTCATTGCACTTTATCGCAAACGCTTGGTTGCAGTTGTTGCTGCTAAGGGTGGCCCAGCCAGTTATTAGGTTTAGGGGGCAATCACTTTTTCACACAGGGCCATGATGGTTTGGATTTTTTTTTTTCACCTTTAATAATAAACACCTTCATTTACATGTTTACTTGTGTTGTCCTTGACTATTGTTTAAATTGGTTTGATGTTCCGAAACACTTAAGTGTGACAAACATGCAAAGGAACAGGAAATGAGGAAGGGGGCAAACACTTTTTCACACCACTGTATGTATGTGTGTGGACTGTGGGCTGGTGGTGGGTGTTATATTTTTAATATGTGCCTTTTTTAATATTATGTTGGAATGCTTTGTAAGAATAATGACTGCTAAGTATGTTTCTATAATATTGCAGATAATAATGATGTGGGCTGGTGGGTGAGTAGTTGTATGAAATGAAGTTGTATACGCTGAAAGTAAAGCTGTGGCTACTCTAAGGTTTGGACACATTTTAGATTGTAAGCTCCTATGAGTAGGACCCTTAAAACCCAATTTCTAACTGTTTTGGTAAATGTAGCACCATATATCCCGTAGAATCTTTTTTTGAAGCTACTGTAGTTAATGAATATAGATAGCAAGTAAATGATAAAGGTGTAATCTTTATATATATATATATATATATATATATATATATATATATATATATAATAGCTGTAGAGAATTCAGCTGGTGTATAGGCAGTGTTCTATGTGGCAGTCCTGGTTCACATTGGTGTGATTTGACATGCGATTTGACAAGTCAAATCAGCGGCAATTGCACATCTCTAATTGGTGCGGCACTGCAATTTCCAATAGTGTCTGTACTACTTTTTGGGGTCTTTGGGGTGCAATTTTTATTGACATCAGTGCAGAAACCTGCACTCATGTCTCTGTAATCCCCCCCGCTGTCAGGACTGACATGCAGGAATGAAATCGTGTGAGTTCAACTGAACTTGCATGATTTCCTCCTGCTGTCAGTGTGAACCAGGGCTCAAACTGGGCCTTTGTCTTTGTAATTCACCTGCTGCTATCCCAAGGATACACAATTTCTTATCGAACTCCTTTAAGTTTACCTTCAAATATCATATGTAGAAATACAGATTTGCATATCTGCAAAGAAACTCTAATCGTGGTTGCGATCAAATATTCACAGCTGCGATCAAAAGTGTGGTTTCACATTCTGACCCGGAAATGAGTCATTGTAATCAATGTTACTTGTCAGGATCTCCATCTAGGTGGACATGGCAAGGTCCTTCTTTAGCAAAGAGGAGGTGCTGCTCATTTGCCGGGTAAGTGTATAATTTGAACTTGTGCTTACTCAATGTGGGGGTGGATGTGGTAGTGGTGTGGGTGGGGTTCATATATTTGTTTGGCATCACCACACATTTGCTTCTGGCCCATGTGCACACATCACTTCCTGCATTTGTTCTGCTGATGTAAATCAGTAAGGACTATGCAAATATAAATGAGAGCTCCTTTCTATTAAAATATACATGACTCGTTTCACAGTTGGGCGAATTTTGGGTGACTTTTCCAGCAAATTTGGTCCTCTGAGTTGCATGACAAGTTGTACCCCATGATTCTCAATGATAACCATTCATATCTGTGCTACTTCAAGTTGCAACAACTTCAAAGTAGTCCCTGTACTACTTTGGTGTGACTTTACATAGGGCGCTATATTACACAGGCATTCCTAGAATTTGGGGCCAAGTTGCAGCAGTAAAGTGGCAGCAAAATAGTGTGGCTTTCAGGTCGCAGCAGTGTGAATGAGATTCATGGATAATACCTTTGAATTAGGCACTATTCTCACTTTTGCATCCTGCAAGTGGGTCAAATTTGTCCCTGCACTACTTTGGTAGTTTTGACTTTGATGCGACTTGAGGTCCATATACCACAAGATTACACAGGCATTGGTCGCACAAGTGCAAATGGGGCCTAATTCAAAGGTGTTATCAATGAATCTCATTAGGTTCCTTTTACACTTGGCCGACTTTCATACAACTTGAGGTCCATAAGGCCCCTTTCACACTTGTGCGACCTGAAAGTCCCGCGATTTTGCAGCACTTTTTGCCACAAATTTGATGTGATTTGAAGCAATGCCAGTGTAATCTTGAGGTCTATGGACGCAGGAGTCACAGGACAAGTTGCACAAGTGTGAAAGGGGCCTTAGGGCTGGTTCACACTGTTATACTGTCCGACATCGGATGTGATTTGCCCCACACTGCAAATCACATGTGATGTCTGTGTGATGCAAACTCAGCCATACAGATTGCATGGTTGAATTTGCATCGCATTCGGACCAAACTCACACAGGACCCTTTTTTTGGTCCACAGCAGAATCGGATTGCATGGGTGTTGTCTGAATTTGCAGTTCACTCTGCAATGTACAAACTGATTTGGGGGGTGTAATTAACTTTCTACTGACACTCCCATCAGTTCACATATGTCAGGGTTAATTGACTGCGAGTTGTATGCGATGCAGGAAACCGCACTGGATTTGCAGGGTTCCTTCATTGCTCCAGTGTGAACTGGCCCTGACCCTAGGTTCACACCTATGCAATTTGCAGAAACACTCTACAGTCCATTTAACATGGTTTCCTATGGTACTAGTTCACATCTATGCGTTTTGCGGCCAGTGCATTTTTGGAAATGGTAAAGAACTTTTTTTACGTGATTTACGGGTAATAGATTTCAATGGAACCACACCAGAAATGCAACTGTTGCATTTGTGATTAAATATTTGATGTGTTTTGCAGTTATTATTTTAACACTGTATATAGCTGGTTGCTAACCGGAGGGCCGGGAAGCCAGCTGCCGTGTCCTTAACAACCACTGTCATCAGCTGTCAGCGGCTTCCCCACTGAAAGTAAAAAAAAGTCAGCCAAAAAACGTAAATAAAATGGCCTTTGGGTCTAGTATGGATTCAGAGGGGAACACCCCACTCTAAAATAAAAAAAAATGGGCTTGGGTTCCCCCCCAGGTCTATACCAGGCCCTTTGGGTCTAGTATGGACCTGGAGAGGACCCCCATGTCAAAAGTAAAAAAAAAAGGGGTGGGGGTCCCCCCAAAATCCATACCAGACCCTTATCCGAGCACCCAACCTGGCAGCCCACAGGAAAAGAGGGGAGGCGAGATAGCGCCCCCCTCCTGAACCGTACCAGGCCACATGCCCTCAACATGGGGAGGGTGCTTTGGGGTCCCTCATCCCCACAACCCTTGCCCGGTTGTTGTGAGGGTCTGAGGATGGGGGGGCTTATGGGAATCTGGTAACCCCCTTAAACAAGGCCCCCAGATCCCACTCCCCCCATGTGAATGGGTATCGGGTACATTATACCCCTACCCATTCAAAAAAAAGCAGTGAAAAAAACAATAGCCAGTTTTTGACAATTCCTTTATTGTAAAATAACTCTGAGTGGTATTCTCTCTGAGCCGTGTCTCCCCGTCATCCTCTCCTGGTGCTGTCTCTCTTGCCACCATCTTCTGTCACCATCTCTCCCGCCACTGCCTACTTCTCTAGCTGCTGTGTTCTTCTCACCGCCGTCTTTCTCCGTTGTGTTGTCCCCCGCTGTCTGGCATCTCTTATACAGCCATGGGGTGTGACCATTCGTTGATGTCACACGCAGAGCCCACCTCTTTACTTTCTGGAAAAAAGGGGGCGGGCTTTCTGTGTGGCATCAATGGATGGTCACGCCCCATGGCTGTGTAAGAGACGCCAGACAGTGGGGGACAACACAATGGAGGAAGACGGGGCGAGGAAAAACATGGCGGCCAGGAAGAACACAGCAGCGGAAGAAGTAAGCGGTGGTGGGAGAGATGGCGACAGAAGATGGTGGTGGGAGACACAGCTCAAGGGAGAAGACTACTACTACTAGAGCTATTTTACAATAAAGGAATTGTCAAAAAACGGCTATTGTTTTTTGTCCAATTTCACTGCTTTTTGGTGAATGGGTAGGGGTACAATGTACCTGATACCCATTCACATGGGGGGGATCTGGGGGCCCCCTTGTTAAAGGGGGCTTCAAGATTCCCATAAGCCCCCCTCCCGCAGACCCATCAATATGGGGACAAGGTGTTCCCCAGAGCACCCTCCCCATGTTGAGGGCATGTGGCCTGGTATGGATTTTGGGGGGGAATCATTTTTTTTTCAAATTTTGGCACAGGGTTCCCCTTAAGGCTTGATTCACACTAATGCGTTTTTTGATGCATTTTGCAGAAAAGCAGGGAAATTTTTTAACATGGGTTCCTATGGAACATGTTCACATCAATGCATTTTTGTTCCTCTGCGTTTTTGGAAAGGGTCTGGGACTTTTTTCATGCAAAATGCAGCGTTTTGCACTTAATAGAAGTCAATGGACCAGCATTCAAAACGGCAGTGCCGCTTTTTTACCGCGTTTTTGCCGCGATTCGCATTTTGCGTTTTTTTTTGGGGGGGGGGGGGGGGGGGTTTACACTGTATATAGCTGGTTGCTAAGCAACCACAGTAAAAAATAAAAAAATAAAATAAAAAACTGAAAAGCAACATGCATAGATGTGAATCAAGCCTAATATCCATACCAGACCTGAAGGGCCTGGTATGGAATTTGGAGGGGACCCCCACAATTTTTTTTTTTTTTTTGATGCAGGGTTCCCTTTAATATTCAAACCAGACCCAAAGGGCCTGGTAATAGAATGGGATGAACTCATGCCGTTTTTTACAATGACTTTTATCATTGAAAAAGCAGTTTTAAAATAATTTTTTTTTCCTTTAGAAATTTCATTTTGCTGTGGTACTGTTCTAAACATGGGAAAAGATGCACTACTTCACAGACATACTAAGGACACCCCCAGGCACGATATTTAAAGGAATATTACATTTTTATTGTTTCACTTTAGACATTATTAAAATCACTGCTTGCAAATGACTACTGTAATAGAAGTCAATGCAAGTTGCCTGAGTCTTCCGCTGGAGCGACTTGTCTCCTGTCTGGGCATTCTGCCAAGAAAAGACCAAAAAGATACAATCTTTCTTCTTATCAATAGACTGAACTCTGTGTGGAGAAGTTCTCAGTTTAACCATTTAAAGACCAAGGCCCCTTTCACAAGAGGCGGACTCCGTGCAAGCCGGCGGATGACATGACCACTGAGCCGGCGGATGACAGGTCCCTCTCTGCTCACTGAGCGGGGAGGGGCTTGTCCAGCACCGCTGGTCTCTATGGAGAGATCGAATGAAAACGGACAGTGTGTCCGTTTTCATCAGATCTCACCCGATCTGTTCCGCCAGCGACGAATCTGGACGTAGAGACATACGTCTGCTTTTGGCTGATCGTACCGGGTCTGATGTCTGCGGTCATGTCTCCGCTGACATCCGATGCTCCATAGACTAACACGGAGCGCCCGTTCAGGTCCGCTGTCAAAACTGACAGGCGGATCAGAACGGTCCGATCGTGTGAAAGGGGCCTAAATCTTTTCTGACACTTGTTGCTTACAAGTAAAAATCCTGTATTTTCTGCTAGAAAATCACTTTCATTTTTAATCGCTTTTTAGCAGAGACCCTAGGGAATAAAATAGCGGTTGTTGCAATATTTTATGTCACATGGTATTTGCGCAGCGGTCTTTCAAACGCAATTTTTTGGAAAAAATACACTAATGATTTAAAAAAAAAATAATATATATATTTTTAATGATAAAAAAAAAAAAAAAAAAAAACAGTAAAGTTAGCCCATTTTTTTTTTTTTTTTTTTGTCCAAAAGTTTTGATTACCTGTTTTTGTGTATTTAATATTTAAGATATCATTTTTTTTTTTAGCTAAATTATACATACTAGTGAATTGATTGGAGGTTTGTTTTGTTTAATAAAATGTAAAAAATTTTCTGTAACACTTATTACTTAAGGCTGCTTACACACTGGAGCGGGCAGGCATTGACAGTAAAACACTGCTAGTTTTAGTGGCAATTTACCGTAATTTTAGCGGCGCTATTCAGCCACTAGCAGGGCGCTTATAACCCAGCTAGCGGCCAAGGAAGGGGTTAAATGCGCCCGTGAAGTGCATTTAAAATCGCATTGCAATCGCTTCAGCAGTGGTGCCCATTCATTTCAATGTGCAGGAGTGGCGTAGGAGCAGTATACACCACTCCAAAGATGCTGCTTGCAGGACTTTTTTTAACGTCCTGCCAGCGCATCGCCTCAGTGTGAAAGCCTGAGTGCTTTCACACTGAGACTGCAGGGGAGCCATTTTGCAGGCACTTTACAGGCACTATTTTTAGCCCAAAAGCGCCTGAAAAACACCCCAGTGTGAAAGGTTTTAACTGTTAGATTTTATGAAATGAAGACAAAAAAGACAAAAAAAAAAATCGGCCTAACATATCGGCCCAAAAAAATCGGCATCATACATCGGCCATCGGCCGCCGCAATTTCTAAATATCCGCATCGGCCAGAGAAAAACCCATATCGGTCGACCTCTACATATAAGCCTTTAAAATTAGCACTTTTGATTTTTCATGTTCGTGTCCCATAGACTTTAACGGTAATCGCACACATTTTTGGCCTGTTTGCAAGTTCTGGTGCGAACCGAACGGGGGTGTTCAGCTCATCCCTACCCAATTGCCAATGGCACATGAGCATGATTGGTACCATAATATTGATGCCTCAAATGCAAAGCATTATTGCATAGAATGAAAAGAATCAAACATTAGTAATAGTATTTTCTATGTATGATTGTGCTCAGCTTCTCTATAGCATAGTGGTATGCCCTGCTACGTTCAAAGTTTCAAGCCATGGGTTTGAATCCCACCAATGGTATCACCTCCTGAAAATGTACACTGTACTCAGCAGCATAATTGGTGAATGCACATCAGTTTGGTTTATTCCATCATTTTAACTCTTCAAATACATGCAATGCTATGTAATTATTCAATTATATTATGGTGTGGAATTCCAAAAATCCAGCTATTCAAAAATCAAGGGAAAAAAAAACGCTCAGAAGAGCTCAGACAGGTAAAGGGGAGCCACAATTGTAAAAACACAGAAGGATTAACCAAGGGATAACCTCATTAATGTGGCAATGCTCCTCCATTATCCAACTGCAGTAAAACAAGTTCACCAAACTAGTGTTTGGTGACTGACGGTGAAGTCATCATGCAACAAAATCAATGGGTGAACTGCTAAAGACAGTTTTTCAACTTACTTGAGGCACCTGTTAAACTCATAGGCTTATTTTAATATTTTGAAGTTTACATGTTAAAACTTGTGTTTGTTCAGCTGTGTTGGTCCACAGAAAGTGTGGTTTCAATACATGGCACTGATGACTAGCCTGAAACAGATATATGAAGTTTGGACCAAATGGCTCTACAATATTAGGCTGTATCTATATCTATAAACCAACAGTTCTGAATGTGCAGTTGGTCATGCACAAATTGGAATAAAGAAAGATACTTTGCTCCACCCAGTATCTTAAAATTAGTATTATGTCCCTTATTTTTTGGATCGCTAAATTAAGTGAGACCTGCTAATACCTTCCGTTTTAGAAAGGCTCTACTGTTTTATGCTATTTATATGAAATCTTACATTTTACACAGACAATTATATTTAAAGGGCAGCCTTAACAAGGGTCTAACAGCATTATGGCTTTCTAAAGAGAGAGCAGAGCAGATGATATTTTTTATCCCACTGTTTGTCTCTAACTAAAATTTCATAAAGTATGCATAAAGTAGACATGGCAGGGAAGGACTAAATCTATATTTTCAGCTTTGTGTGTACATTTCCACATGAGCAATTGAGCTCTGTATACCAAAGCTTTGCTTATTTTGAGTATCCTGGAAAACTCATAAAAAGTCTAAAGCTTCACATGCTGTGTGTACATGTAAATATTAGATAGTATTATGCAATATTTATCTAACAAAAACATCTAACAAAAACATCTAAAAATATTTTACAAAATGTATCTTACTGTATAGTTCAGACCACGTTAAATAAGCAATGAAACAAATTATGCAGCATTATATATTTCTGTTAACGATGACCATGTCATAAATGTATATAGGGGAAAATAAATGTTATGTTTTTATATAATATCATGACTACAACATATAATGTGTTAGCATAAAGAGAATGCCATTTTTGCCAATTTTTCTATGCTTTGATCCATGTTCAACATCAAATGATTCCTCTAGAGACTCACAATATACATCAGCAAAATTTTCTGAGAACACCACCAATAGCATTACACTTCACAGGTTTGTAAATGGCTTGAAGGCGATATTTCATGCAGCATCAAAGCCATAAACATTGTGAATAGAAAATCAGCAAAACCAGAAAGAGCAGAGTCAAAATGTAAATGTTATATTTATTTTATAAGTCATGCACATCCAATCACATTGTAATTACAGTAAAACCTCACAAACTCTAAAACAGTTTATAAATGAACCCTCTAGAACCACAAGATGTCTGGAAAAAAAATAATGGCACTCAGTGCTTGGTTTTAGTGTACCTCATAAAAGATAACTAAAATCGAGAAGAAAAATTATTGCACTGTAGCTTAGCAGTCTCTAGATGTAGTGGCTGCATTAATTCAAATTTTCAGGCTATGAACATTTTCAGAAAGTACAGATAAATATATGTTGATCTCTCCAGAAATGTCACTTGTCACTTGTGAGCAGGACAGAAAGCAAAACAACTACTTTTCTTCTGTAATTACTAATTCCATACCTCTATATAACAGAGATGAACAAAGGCAGATATGTTTGAAGTACAACTTGGGTGGCAATTGCGGCTCCAAAGTGAAGGTAAGAGTGTAGCCACCCAGGGGCAGAATGTATGTTATTCACATTATTTCCAGATGAAAAAAGAAAAACAAATGCAGTCACCATATCTAAGGACCAAATACACTGCAATATAAAATGTTATCCAGTAATGACTTTTCTCAGTAGGACTATAGTTAAACACTGTATTCTCAGCAAGTTGCTAAAGGCATAGTTCAACTTCATAAACTGGTAACTGTTTTATCTTCTGAAGAATTTGTAATTCTAATTTTTAAGTTTTGTAATACAGGCACTCCTGCCAGGCAGCACAACTATATTTCTGACCTCCAAACTTTGTCAAGTACACATTAACCATCAGCTGATTAGGCCACTTATGGGCCTACCATGTTCTCTACTCCTTTTAGCTTGTTTACATTCAGTAAATGTGCACCAAGCCAACCTTGATTAGTTCAGACCCTACTTCTACCTGTGTCAGTGATGCTGTACAACATATTACAAGAGGTTGATATGAAATCAAATCAGGTACTCACAGGTACTTATTTTAGAAAACACATGCTGTAACTTTTTATTTGCTGTTTAGCTGGAGTTCATCTTTAACCACTTTTTTTTACTATTCAGCACTGTGCTATGTTAACTGGCAATACTTTTTTTCACACAAATTGAGCTTCTTTTGGTGGTATTTAATCACCACCGTTTTTTTTTTCATTTTTGCCATGTAAATGAAAAAATATCAAACAACTTTCTTAGTTTCTGTTATAAATTTTTTCAAACAAAAAATCTTTCTTCATAAATTGAGGCCAAAATGTAGTCTGCTACATTTCTTTGGTTAAAGCGGTTCTGCACACATTTCATTTAGTAAATCTCTTTGCCTTCAAATCAGGCAAAGAGTACTAAATGAAATGTGTTTTTTTTTTTTTTTTCACTTACCTTGTAATTGATGACTTCCTGTCTTCTGTCTCTGCGTGGGTGGGCGGGGTCTGTGCGGGGATCCTCGTCACGCCGCACTGTCTCCTGGGATCTGGTGTCATTGATCCCAGGAGTCTGTGCGGGCATCTTTCGAAATCTCGCGAGATTTCGGACACATCTTCCGAAATCTCGCGAGATGTCGGCAGATGTGCCGACATCTCGCGAGATTTCGGAAACGTGAGCTGCACTTTGCCGTTACTGCGCACGCGCGAGCTCGGCGCAGTAACGGCGGTGCATCCTGGGCCATCTAAAGTGCCTGTGGGGTTTCACATGCCCACAGGCAAGATGGCCCCCAGCAGAAAAGAAGAATATAAAGAATTTTATCGGAGGAAAACCGGCTGCAAAAGAGATGGAAGATGGAACAGGTGAGTCCCCCAATTTAGCTATATGGCCTTGGCATATTCCCCCAAAAAAAAAAAAAGCAGTGCAGAACCGCTTTAAACATAACCCAAATCAGTGCATATTATTTAGTTTGTGTGAAATATAAAGTTATAAAGCCTACAAACTATGGTATATATTTGAAAATTATTATACTGGGTTTATTAAACAGGGTTTATATAGTGCCAGCAGTGCTTTAGCGCTACAGCAGGAGGGCCCCGCTTCTGTGAGCTTAAAATATAATAGGGAGGGGCTGGTGAATCAAAAGGTAGTAACTGTCAGGGATAAACTGATGGGAGAAGGACAATTGGTTGTTAGCTGAAGACAGGATAGACCTCCCTGAAGAGATTAATTATCAGGGATTGCCGAACAGAGTAGGAGATACCTGGACAGATTTGGGTAGTGAGTTCCAGGGGATGGGAGAGGCTCTGGAGAAGTCCTGGACAAGAATGGGCGCAGGAGACAATGGAGGAGAGTTGTAAATGGCTTTGTATGTTATTGTTAGTGTTTCCAGCTTTATTCATTGGGCAATGGGAAGCCAGAGGGGGGAAGCAGACACTGAATGGTTGTTAAGGCGGATGAGTCTGGCAACAGCATTCATGATAGACTGAAGAGGGCATAGCCTGTGGAGAGGTAGGCCAATGAGGAGGGAGTCACAATAGTTAAGGCGAGAGATACCAAGGGAGTGAATAAGTTGTTTAGTAGTTTAAACGGTTAAAAAGGCGGGTATATTTGGATATGTTATGAAGGGGAAGTCTGCCAGAGTTGGACAGCGATTGGATTTGGGGCTGAAAGGACAGGTAAGAGTCCAGGAATACACCTAGTACCCTGGCATGAGGGGAGGGACTTGGTTGTTTTATTGATCTTGATGGAGAAGTCAGGGGATCAATTGATCAATCCTGATGTACCGACTGTCTAATTCCTTTTTGAAGCCCTAAAATGCCAGGACAGTACAAATATCCCCCAAATTATGCGTTTTTGGAACGTAGACATTCTAAGATATTTATTAATGATTATCTCATTGTTTGCTATGATGTGATTGGCTCAAAGCTATCACATGGTACAATGTGCTGTGATTGTCCCAGGTACCATGTGATCACTGGTGACCAATCACAGATCACACACAGTAGTAAACAATGATGCCATGAATAGATTGCATTCATGCCTATTGTTTACTATGTGACATGTGATCACACTGTGAGGCGTCTGGCACATAGATGTGCGCAAACACATAGAGTTTCTCTAGGAACGGCTAACAGGCACGCTCACACTTGCGGGCATAATCCCTCTTGCTGCCAGACAACCTAATTAAAGGGAGCCCAGCCTCCTTTCCTTTGCTGACTGATCTTCAGCTGTGTCCTGTATCCTGATCCTGTGTGCTCTTCTACTTGCTGACCTAGCTTGTTCTTTGACCTTGGCTGTGTATCCTTTTCCTGTTCTGCTGCACACCTCTGACCCGGCTCCGTTCCTGACTCTGGCTCTGTCTATGATTTTGTACCCCGCTGCCTGCATGCTGACGACCCTGGCTATTCCTGAGACTCTATTTCTGTCTATGATCCTGGTTCTGTTAACCCTCCGATGCCTGCCTGGCTGTCTCCTGCTCCAGCTCTGCACATTGCTGCATAATCCAGTCTCCAGAACTTTGACAAGCTGCCTGCCCGGAATCATCCACATCAGACACTTGTGTCCTTCCTGTCCTTCGGCTTCCTCTGTCTCATCCTCAGTGGGGCCAGTACAGGAGATATAAGCGAGGCTGACCTCATCAACTCCTGTCAGGTATATGACACACTGCTTACAGCGGCCCAATACCGAGCACCACAAGTGAGTGCAGTGCGTGTACACATATATCATAGAGCTTAGGGGAGCCACCTGCCAGACACATTCATGCCATGAGAACCACTAGACCAGATTTCTCCATGGGGAGTCATGTCACATGGGGGTGTTTTTCCAAAAATATCCTTTCTTATTTTGGATCGGAATTATCCGGGGACACGTGGCGATGACTGGAACAAGACTCTGCTCCAACATGAGCAGAGGTGGGTATTCTGCCTAAACAGCACGTCACCCCCAGGATTAAATGAGTCCCTATCATTTAGACCCTTTTTAGAAGGATTCAAGTCAGGGGTCTTAGAAATGAACCTATATTTCAAAAACTGTATCCTATTGTTGTACCTCCCATTTCTTTGAAGTATTTGTCACTTTACTACTACTATTGGCAATTGGATAGGTGTTTACATGCTTATGGTGGCGACTCTTTCTCTCTAAATGTATATCCTTATATACAGCCCCTATTATCTTAAATTAGGTGTTTCATTGTATCAATCTATTTGCTTTCTGTTTTTGTTTGTTTTCTTTTTAACTTTAACTGTGATATTATTTTTTGTATTTCATTTGTACTGTATTATTACTTTTGTATTCATATTGATGCAATTTTTTCCTTCTACGCTCCCTCTCTGTATTTCTATGGCTGTGCCTGCCCTCTCATTTCCGCCCACTAGATGGAGCTGGGTTCCACTCTTGGTGGGCGGTGACAAGACGCCTCTTGTTTTTGGCACCCAGCACTGTGCCCATCATTGCCACCTGCCTGCTGCCTTGCTGTGGCACCGCGTGCCGCTCGCTCGGAGGGGGGGCACCTTATGGATGCCCTCACCTTTTTGATTACACCTACACCACTCATGATGCTCCACCCCTTCCAAGGATGTCTCCTCTCTCTGTCCCGCCCTCTCCTCATTCAAAGCATATAAAATGCAGCTGGTGTAATTCTACACTCCTGCTGGCTCTCTGGTGAAAAATCCTTCCAGACCTGGGACATATGTATGAAAGTCCACCTATGTGGTAAGCTCTGATTTTTGCTCAGTTTTCATACAGTGTATCTCCATCTACCGTGGGCATGTCTTGTATATGCTGGTCTATCATCTTTTAGATCTGTTCGCATTAGATGCCTTATGTATATCTATTGGATGCCTGTATGCATACCGATAGGTCTTTTGTGCAAGTTTGTCTACTTTGCTCACAAAGGATTCCCAATTATAATAATTATCTATTGTCTTTCTTCTTCTGTCATTTAAAGATACAGATATATACAACAAAGGTGATCTTTCAGGCCTGTTCCAGCGGACACTGTTCCCCTGTAATATCAAATTTGTAAGTAAGCAGATAAAATACTATTTTACTCATATCATCTTCTCTTAAACTTTAGCGCTTGCAGACACACAGAAAACAAAACGCATATATACATATACTGCCATTTGTATACCAAATATTCCATTATTTTTATTTATTTTTATTATATACAATCTATAACAGTGGACTGTTCAGCATCGGTTGAGTTGTCCCCTTCTTTGTCCCCCCCCTTTTGGCTTTCTCTCGGAGTGGCCTCACCCGCCTCCGTCTTCCCTGGGAGTTGCAGGGCTAGCATAGTCATACTTCCTTGTGTTTAAAATCTCTTGATGCAACATACCAAGACACCTGCGTCTATATGGTCAGTAGATACTGGCCTTATTTATTGTATTGACTGTCTGTCTGCATATTGATTTATGTATTATTATTTGTATACCTATATCATATACCCTTTACTTATTGTTTTTCTTTCTTACAAATTGTAGATATCATAGATATTTATACCACTTCTCCTGATGAAGAGGAAAAATTTATCACTCTGTTCAAATGTACAAGAGTGATGTAAATTAGTGGTTCTTTGATCTCATTATGAACAATATGTTACATCGTTTTCATATATTTTCTTTTATATATAGGTAATGCTGTGTCTATATTTTTATATTTTGTATTATTAAACTTACAATAGAGAATACAAGTGGCCACTGCAACAAACATTATACAGGTATGGTTTACTTTTGGTGCAATCAGAGAATCTACCATGAAAAATTATATGAGAATCTATCATGCATGCATGTAGGAGTATTAAGATGCAACAAAGGATAAAGAAAAGTAAAAACAAATATTTTATACAAAAGAGGCAATTGATACACAGTGATTTTAAAAAGGAAATCTCATTCAGTTGGGTTTAAATCAACTTTATCAAGAATTTTGTAGTTATCACAACTCAAACAACTGGGTTGAATTAAAGGTCTTTTTGGTAGAGCCATACAATGATGGTTAGAATATTTATTTAGACAAAATAAAGGTGAATAAAGTACCTGGACCAGATGGGTTACATTCAAACACCTCAAACACCTCAAAGAGCAGAGCCTTGTTATATCTAAGACATTGTTTCTAATTTTTAGAAATGTTTTAATGACTGTTTGTTTTTTAATGACTACCACTGGATTGGCATAAGGCCAGTGTGTTCCCTTTTTTTAAAAAGGGATCAAAGTCTTTACCAAGTACAGTAACTACAGACTGGTAATGTTGACTTCTATAGTCGGCAAGATACTAGAGAGTTTAACGGGTTCCCGACTGGCTCCTGTACTTTTATGTCGGCAGAATGGCACTGCTGGGCAAAGTAACTCACCTGTAGGCGCACGCGCCTGCCGCGAGCTCCGTGACCACGCCCGCGGGTCCCATGGGTACCCGCGATCGTGTCCCTGAGCTCAAGAATGGGGAGATGCCAATGTAAACAGCATCTCCCCGTTCTGCCTAATGACAGCACACTGATCGTCTGCTCCCTGTCATCTGGAGCAGCGATCAGTGTGGTGTCACACACAGCCACGCACCAGACAGTTAGGCTGCATTCACACCTTTCAGGCAGAAAATCGCGCGAATTGCGGCGTTTTTTCGCGGCGTTTTTTACCGCGATTTGCGGCGTTTTTTTACCGCGATTCGCGGCGTTTTTTACCGCGTTTTGCCGCGAATTTTGTGCAGAGCAAAAGGTCACCAATGTAAAAAGAATAAAAACGTCCAAATCTGCCCGATTCGCGCGACAAAAAAGGGTCCGGAACTTGTTTGAGCTTCAGGCGTAGGGCTTCAGGCGTTTTGGAGTGGAGATGTGAACCATCTCCATAGAGAATAATGTATTTTTTCCCCTCTAGCTTTTGTAGCTTCAGGCTTCAAGCTACAAAACGCCCAGGTGTGAATGCAGCCTTAGAAACACACCCCTAGGAACACTTAACCCCTTCCCACCCCCTAGTGGTTAACCCCTTCACTGCCAGTGACATTTTTACAGTAATCAATGCAATTTTATAGCATTGATTGCTGTATTAATGCCAATGGTCCCAAAAATGTGTCAAAATTGTCCGATTTGTCCGCCATAATGTCTCAGTCACAATAAAAATCATTGATCGCCGCCATTACTAGTAAAAAATATGTAGAAGAATATGTATCGGCCTAAACTGAGGAAAAAAAAATTTTTTTTTTATATATTTTTGGGGGATATTTATTATAGGAAAAAGTAAAAAATAATGTGTTTTTTTCAAAATTGTCGCTCTTTTTTTGTTTATAGCGCAAAAAATAAAAACCACAGAGGTGATAAAATACCACCAAAAGAAAGCCCCATTTGTGGGAAAAAAAGGACATCAATTCTATTTGGGAGCCACGTCACACGACTGCGCAATTGTCAGTTAAATCGACGCAGTGCCGAATCGCAAAAAACGCTCTGGTCAGGAAGGGGGTAAATCCTTCCGTGGCTGAAGTGGTTAATAAAACAACACATAGAAGAGTGTTTTCTAGAAAGAAATATTTTAAGCAATAGACAGCATGGATTCACAAAAGACTAAAGTGAGAGGGGAAAGAAGCGTTACTGTATTTGTATAATCCCATTGGACAAATTGAAAGGTAAATCCCCCACATGAACAGTTTAAACCAAAAGCTAACAAAAAAACCTAGTGGTCGCTAGCCGGGAAGATAGCTGTGTAGGAGAAGAGCTCACGGAGTGACTGTTGACTTTTCCCTCACCACCATGACAGGAGACAGCCCGGATCACTGCCTGCAGCACCACTACACAAGCGGGAACCCAAGGTGAGAGATGAGGAAACGCAAGAAGAGAGAGGGGCCCCACAAACTCACAGTTTTGCACTCCTCTCCCCAAGATGGCGCTGGCTCCAGCAGTTCCCAGCCTGCAGGGCACACCTTGCAGCATGACAGGCGGCAGTACTTCCCGCAAGACAGGCACAGCTCCCAGCCTTACTACAGCATCTTTTCTTGCAGGGACTCTGCTTCTAATTGCCCACAAAAGAGCAGGCAAAGGAGGGCAACTGACAGCCCTCAGGATAGTGAGCACATGAGAGATTCCTTGTCCCGGGACTTGGAAACTGTTCTTGCCTCAGACCTCCAGTGCTATGTGCAGCAGATGATTGCTGCCTTATTTCCTGACATGCCAGAAAGGGAAATAGTGGTGGACAGGGCCCACAGGCTTCTAAAACCCTAATTTCTCCTGGACAATGTTCTGAGAGATGTAATAGCTAAAATCCATTTCTACCATGTTAAGAACAAGTTGATGCAGTTTGCAAGGAAAAACTCCCCTTTACCGGGCCCTTACAGCGAAATAGCCCTTTATGCTGACCTATTATAGCACACTCTACTAGCACAGGCTAGCAAGGGCAACAACTGGTCAGAAAATGGGGGCTGATCCCCTCCACAGTAGGGTTCTCCACCGTTCTAAGTCTTCATGTGGTAGAGTTCCCTCAGATTGGGTGTAAACGCCTGGTTAAATTGCCCATATGTCTACAATGAGACTGTCATGCCCCAGTTGAAGTACTTTTGTACGAAACCTGTCGGGTACATAGCCTGCTTCAACTCTGCACACTGCGCTTATTTTTTTCAACTAAATTCCTCCTCTGAAGTGGATTAATTCACCCTTTGGTGCTCCACATGCAGGGGTTTTTTGCTTCAATTGTCCCTGTAACCTCTAAAATCTCTATTTCTGATTTATTAATCACAAAATATGATATGGGTTAAATGAGAGTTCTACAGATCAGGAGGAAAGGCTTTGAATATAATAACATTTATTATAAGTAGTTAAAAGTCAAGCTAATACACAAATCCCTAGCACATCAAGGCAGAGAATGCTAGGTTGAAATAAAATATATATATATATGAAGGAATATAGATTATATTCCTTCAGACCGTGAGGTAAAAGCATGTTTAGTTACAAGTAGTTAAAAGTCAAGCTAATACACAAATCCCTAGCACATCAAGGCAGAAAATGCTAGGTTGAAATAAAATATATATATGAAGGAATATAGATTATATCCCTTCAGACCTTGATCTACAAACATGTTTAGTTACAAGTAGCAGGGCATACCTTCCCCTGCTACCTGCCATCCTACCTGCTGGCTGGTTCCCCGGAAAGGACCGAGCTGCCTCTCCTTTCCTCAGAGTAACCAAAACCCCGCCTGATTCCTCATTGGCTGGCTTAGAGTCTAAGCCAGCCCCCTTCCAGGCGAAACTCCCACCAGTGATGTAAAATATACCTGCATGGTCTCACTTCGTTACCTATCCCGGCATGGGGTCATTTATAGTGAATAGGTGACAACCAATGTTAATTGGCTCCCCATTGTCCTTCAAGTCTCGGCGCCGCAATGTCTACAGTTCACAAAAGCTGGGAGGAGGGCCTTTGCCCACCTTTCAGCTGCAAGCAAAAAGAGATATATTCCTAATATTTCACAGATATTAATGGAAATTTCACATAACCGCATCAGGCAACAGATGGCCCCTTGTGGCCAGTTGAGTATATGAGACTCGGCCACACATAGAATAATGGTTTATGTGCAATTTTCTTTAATATTTGGAACTTTTCGGCTTTGCCCTCTGAAATGAAATCAAACTTCTTTGAGAATAAACAAAACTTTTAAACTCTCCATCTCTACAGTTCACATTTCTGGATCCCAGTATCGGTAGTCATCACTTGTTCTGGATGTAATAAGTCCATAATAATAACAGAAAAATCATATGATAAATAAAGAGAAAAAATAACAACACACCCCCAAAACAAAAAAAAAAAAAATGAAGGGGGAAAAATAAAAAAAAATAAAATAAAAACATGAGGATCCTTGTTCTCAACTGTCCAATAATAATAGTGCGAAAGTCCATAATGTCAATCTGGTTATGTTGCCCTTGCTTCTGGGACAGCCTTCCATGGTGATTCCAGTTGGATACAGCATACAGTAATGGCCTTTGGAACAGCTATCCGGGCTTTCTAAGATTATACTTTATTAATGTGGACAGAGGTAGAGAAAGAGATACACAAGTACATTTGGGACATATGTATTCAAATTAATGCTTGTCTGGTAAGTCTGAGCAGTAAGGACCTTTTAATTGCCATAGATATACTGCAACATAAAGTGAGACTCTTTTCCCAGTGACATGTGTAACAATTTTAGGTTGTGGTTTTAGGTTTACGTCCTTAAGCCAGGTTTCTGATTTCACCCCTCATCTTTCTTCCTCCATTGTCATATGCCTGCAAGTAACTCTGCTCCACCTTCTGCTGAATACCACTGTGTGTGTGTGTGTGTGTGTGACACTTTAAGTGTCCAGGGGGATTTTGTTGCCATCACAACTCACCACTAGCTCCTTTTACTGCAGCTATGTTCAGTGCTGGTGCCAAACCTTTGGGCATATAGCTCCGTCCTTGGCTACCATGGGTAGCTACTGTACCGTCCTGCCTTTAGCAGGCTACAGAAGAGGTCACCACTATGAGAGTTCTATGTGCAGATTAGGCAGTGTCATCTACGCAGACAAAAATAACTTGATTTCAGAATATGGATAAGTGTGATGTCACCAGTCACTAGTGGCTTCAGGAACAATCAAACTAAAATACTTTTAAGTACAATTGTACTATACTCCCTGCTATTTGCCAATCACTATGAGTCTCACCAGTTCCAGTATATCTATATTATATTCACGCAATGCTCTTTGACTTATTCTGGCACACAAAGGAAAACCTGACCAACAAAAACAATATCAATGACCACATCTGATGACTGCCCAAATGTTAGAACTGTAGAGAGGATTGTATGTCACATTTACACAGAAAATAGTCACATGACTGTTGTTAAACCCTAATATTACTAGTGTCATGATAAATAGCTACCATGACCTAAATTCATATAAAACGATTATCCCATGTCATAAGAGAAAACTAACACCTGTTGGGACTTGGCCCATCCCCAAAAATGCTACAGGGAAGCCTCAATATTCTATATCAACATTTCTAATCGCTTTAAATGTTCTCCATGTAGTGTTCCCCATACTCACTCCCCTCTTTTTTTTTTATTTGACCATAGTCACGCAAAACTGAAGAATCACCAACAAAACAAAAAAAAAAAATAAAAATAAAAATCCTTTCCCTTAAGAGAAAAAGAAAAGAAAAGAAAATCAAAAACAAAAAAAAAATAGATTAAAAAAAATTAAAAATTACGATTAAAATAATAAAAAAACAAAAATAATAAAATTAAAATAAAAAAAAAAATAAAAAAATAAAATAAAACAAAATAATAAAACCATACAGATTGAATGCTGGCCCAAACTTTAACTTTGTTGAAGCGGCTTAAATCTGTGTCTTGTTAACCCAAAAAAAACATTTGAAAAACTGCCTTTAGCATTGTAGGTATACTAAAGGCAACCCCCTCTCCCGGTTGTGATCGCCATCTGTAACCTCTAAAATCTCTATTTCTGATTTATTAATCACAAAATATGATATGGGTTAAATGAGAGTTCTACAGATCAGGAGGAAAGGCTTTGAATATAATAACATTTATTATAAGTAGTTAAAAGTCAAGCTAATACACAAATCCCTAGCACATCAAGGCAGAGAATGCTAGGTTGAAATAAAATATATATATATATGAAGGAATATAGATTATATTCCTTCAGACCGTGAGGTAAAAGCATGTTTAGTTACAAGTAGTTAAAAGTCAAGCTAATACACAAATCCCTAGCACATCAAGGCAGAAAATGCTAGGTTGAAATAAAATATATATATATGAAGGAATATAGATTATATCCCTTCAGACCTTGATCTACAAACATGTTTAGTTACAAGTAGCAGGGCATACCTTCCCCTGCTACCTGCCATCCTACCTGCTGGCTGGTTCCCCCGGAAAGGACCGAGCTGCCTCTCCTTTCCTCAGAGTAACCAAAACCCCGCCTGATTCCTCATTGGCTGGCTTAGAGTCTAAGCCAGCCCCCTTCCAGGCGAAACTCCCACCAGTGATGTAAAATATGCCTGAATGGTCTCACTTCGTTACCTATCCCGGCATGGGGTCATTTATAGTGAATAGGTGACAACCAATGTTAATTGGCTCCCCATTGTCCTTCAAGTCTCGGCGCCGCAATGTCTACAGTTCACAAAAGCTGGGAGGAGGGCCTTTGCCCACCTTTCAGCTGCAAGCAAAAAGAGATATATTCCTAATATTTCACAGATATTAATGGAAATTTCACATAACCGCATCAGGCAACATCCCTGAAGGAGAAGAAGCGGTTGAAAGCCCTGTCAGTAATCCTAGATAAAATTAAAGCTTTGGAAGCACTCCGTAAACAGAACCTCGCCCCTCAAATTTTAAATGAACTACAAAAACATAGATTAGACCTCAGACAACATCTATTATTATTACAGCATGAAAAGCCACGTATTACGCCCAGGGAAATAAAGCTGGCCACCTGTTGGCTAACTATCTGCATTCTAGGCAAACCAAAACCAAACTATCTTATCTGTTGCATCCTTCTACAGGCTCTAAAGTTTTCCACCCTAAGGAGATCACTGACTCCTTTAAAACATATTATTAAATTTGAAAGATGATCCAGAGACTACCGAATCTACTAATGCAAGAAACTGATTTTCTATCTGGTTTAAACTTATCCTCAGTGACCACTGACCAGCTTAATTCTCTAAATCTTCCAATTTCTGACAATGAAATTCTTGCAGCTATTAAGACCATACCAAAAGGAAAGTTACCAGGGCGTTGATGGCTTTTCGGCTGAGTATTACCAAACATTTTCTAACATACTTACTCCGTATTTAAGCAGAGTTTACAACAGGGCAGCGACCTCGGCTTCCTTTCCCCCTGAAATGCTTAGGGCAGTAATTGTTACTTTACCAAAACCAGAGAAGGAACCTGACCTTTCGGCCTCAGAACTTCCGCCCAATTTCATTATTGAACACCGATTTTGAAACTATATGTGAAAATATTTGCTAATAGATTGTTGACTGTTTCTCCCACACTAATTCAAGTGTAGGCAGACAGCAGGTGGTACACTGAGGATGTTCAACCTTTTGAGAATAGCGGAGATGTGCAAAACCCCCATGGTTTTTCTGGCATTAGATGCAGAAAAAGAATTTGGTAGGGTCCCCCACAGCACAAGTCTACACCTCTAATGCACTCTTGGATCATTTTCCAATAACAAATGGGACTTGCCAGGGGTGTCCCTTATACCCTCTTATATTTTCTTTGTTAATGGAGCTTCTAGCATCCTTCATAAGGTCCCACCCCTCAATTACAGGAATTACGGTAGCTAACCACCCCCATAAAATGAAGTTGTTCGCAGACAATGTTATTTTTGACCCTTAGGGCACTTTCACACTCACAGTGCCCAGGTGTCGGCGGTAAAGCTTTCCGGTGCTTTTCGGCCGCTAGCGGGGCACTTTTAATCCCAGCTATCAGCCGAAAAAGGGTTAAAAGTGCCGGCAAAGGGCCGCTGCAGCGACCCTTTGCCAACGCTTTGCCAGCGCTTTGGTGGCACTGCCCATTGATTTCGATGTGTAGGGGCGCTTTAAAGAAGCTGCTAGCAGGACTTTTTGTTACGTCCTGCCAGCGCACTGTTCCAGTCTGAAAGTCCTAAATTGGTTCAGCGACATATCTTATTACAAGCTTAATATAACGAAATCCTCTGCTTTTCCCATAGGGTTATCCAAGGACATTTTGAAGGCTGTAAAGGCTTGTTTTCTATATCAATGGGAAACTATCAAACTAGCATATTTAGGCATTACTCTTATGGCCCCATCTTCACAGACGTATGAGACCAATTATAAGACTTGCATGATAAGGCTACAACTCTATCGCCAAATTTACATGTGTCTTATTTACATGTGTCTTATCTACATGTGTCTTTCTATTGAGGCTTTGACTCCTCTAACATTGTGTTCTGTCAATTATACTTAATCTTCAATATAAAATATTTGAAAGAATATCCAACCTTATAAATTTGATGGCTATGCAGTTGGGCAAAATGTTTTATTTTTTTTATTTTTTATGAAGCATAATTAACATTAATGCAAAATACAATACTAATCTTCAAATCACACTTGGTTTCCTATCTATACAGTTGTAGTAAACAGAGATATCACAGTTTTCAGTGCTCTCTGAAGAAGATAGGTGTTAAAGGAAAAACATTTAATTATTTTTGACATTTTAAGCTTGTTTGTTGCACTAAACTGACTTTAATCACTGTTATTTTCCTAAAACTTTCTTTTAAAGCTGCACTCTTCATATTATTATCTTTTTTGAGACATAAAAATTAGTCTTCTCAGGCAACAAAGTATATGCAGGTTTATAAAAATATGCTACTAGGCATTAACAATTATAATAATAATAATAATCAGCACATCAGTCATCATTACTGCATTCTGCTTCATACTGAGATGGCATCTTTTAACTCTGGAAATGTTATCTTGGATTCCCTCTTTGTTATGCTACAAGCAGCTACAATCTGTCAGCCTGTCAGGCTATGAACAGGCTTCTATTTGAAATGAATGGAGGTCATGGCACACATGTGCCAACAGTGATCTGAGGATTTCTGAGGTTTTCAGCCAGAAGCTGTGCAGTGTCGGTGGTTTAGCGGCGCTGCCCCATTGTTTTCAATGGGAAGGGGTGCTTTAGGAGCGGTGAATACACCGCTCCTACAGTGCTTCAATGATGCGGCTTGCAGGACTTTTTGTACCTTCCTGCAAGCTCACCGCTCCAGTGTGAAAGCCCTCAGGCTTTCACACTGGAGAAAAGGCAGGGGGGTGCATGTCCCACTTCAGATCAGTTGAACCCAGAGATGAAACTCCCCCAGTGCTTGAAGTTCAGCAGCAGGAAGAGGACAGGGCAACCTTGCAGTGAAGATTTCTACAGAATCCAGCAGCGTACACATCTTGGGACATACTTCATTACAGGTTCAATACTGCTCAAATTGACACATCTCAAATGCCCCAATTGAATACTGGCTTGTCAGGCACAAACTGGCAAGCATCTACACACTATCTTGGCAACTACAAACATTAAACTATTAGGGGAGCAGTTTGGATTGGTTGAGAATGAGACTATATATACCGTATTTATCACCGTATAACACGCACTTTCCCCCCCTTAAAATCAGAGGAAAATAGTGTGTGTGAGTTATACGCCAATATAGGCTGCCTCGAAAGGGGAATGGGGTGAACGAGCGCCACCGAAATAGACAGAGCCGCGATCTCCTGTGTGCTCGCAGTCACGCCCAGTCCCCGCCTCCTAGCATTGACATCCCGCCATTGGACCAGTGTTATGTCCATCATAGAAACCGACCCAAGGGGCGGGTCTGGGCATGACTGTGAGCAGAGCTGAGTACACAGGAGTTCCAGCTCTGTCTATTTTGGCAAAAATAAGGCTGCAGATGGGCACTGATCATGCTGCAATGATGGGCAAGGCTGAAAATGGGCAGTGATCAGGCTGCAATGATGGGCAAGGCTGCAGGTGGGCACTGATCATGCTGCAATGATGGGCAAGACTGCAGATGGGCACTGATCATGCTGCAATGATGGGCAAGGCTGCAGATGGGCACTGATCATGCTCCAATGATGGACAGGGCTGCAGCTGGGACTGGTCATGCTGCAATGATGAGCAATGGTGAGGCTGCAGATGGGCACTGATCAGGCTTCATTAATAGCCAATGGAGAGTACAAATATGTTTAACCCCCCAGGAGTTAGAGTGTCCATCTTAAATATCCACCTCATTTCGTTTTTTGAGATGGCTTGTTTCAGGTTTAACCCTCTCCAATGCTGTTCTATCTGATCTATACCATAAGATGGCCTCTTGGGTACCTATTATGTACCACTCAAAAATGGTTGGAGACACTGTGTAATGTAAAACCCTTTTTAGTATTAATTACATGTTCCCCTATATGTGTCTTCAGCTTCCAAGTGGTACGACCTACATACTGATATCCACACTCACATTCTAATACAGAAGTGATGTGTAGTATTTAGAGTTGAGCGGACACCTAGATGTTCGGGTTCGACAGGTTCGGCCGAACTTCGCAAAAAAGTTCGAGTTTGGGACCGAACTTGACCTGAACTTGACCCCGAACCCCATTGAAGTCAATGGGGACCCGAACTTTTGAGGACAGAAATGGCTCTAAACAAGTAATGGAAAGGGCTGGAGGGCTGCAAAACGGCAGCAAAATGTTGTTAAGAGCATGGCAAGTGCTCTGCAAACAAATGTGGATAGGGAAATAACTTAAAATAACATAAAATACATAAAAATAAAAAATAATGAATGAATGAATGACTTGTATAGCGCTACCTATGCGAACTGAATCGCCTCAGGGCGCTTTTTGCCACTGGTGTCCATCTGTGGTATAGCGCGGTCCTTGCCCTGTGGGGTCCTGGCACGCTTACAAACACATACACATATTTGGCCAATTTTATCGACAGGATCTAATTAACCTACCAGCATGTCTTTGGAGTGTGGGAGGAAACCGGAGTACCCGAAGGAAACCCACGCAGGCACAGGGAGAACATGCAAACTCCAGGCAGAAGGTGTCGTGGTCGGGATTTGAACTAGCGACCCTATTACTGCTAGGTGAATGTGCTAACCACTACACCACTGTGCAATAATCTTGACCTTGGAGGACGAGGTCCATATGGAGTAGGAGGTTGAGGTGGCGGTGGATGTGGCTGTGTAGGTGGAAGCGGTGGTGGAGGAGGACAAGGTAGCCAACACTGGTTTTTGTTTATAATTATTTTTTTTTTTAAATTAGGGTACACCCCAAAAGAGTGAGAAAGATCAAAAATACAACAATGGCTGGGCAAGGCCGGTGATGTGTCGAATTCTGTCCCCCTTGCGCAGTACAGAGGACAAGGGGATTCCGAAAATCTCAGAAGATGATTGGCGCCTGTGCCGTGAGTCCAGGTTCAAGCCCCACCATCCAAGGTTCAAGCCGAGAGAAGCGAGGCCGTGTCCAAAGCGTGGCGAGTGAAGCGTGGCGAGCGAAGCGAGGGGCCCTGTTACTATGTGCTACCGTATATCCACTTGGATGGTAGGCCTTAAACCTGCACTCTTCGGAGATTTTCGGAATCTCCCTGTCTCTTTGTCCTCCGTACTGCGCAAGCGTTGCGCCTGGGTACGGACAAGGTACGGACAAGTCCTGTGGGATCCATGCCCGGTTCATTTTAATGAACGTGAGCTTGTCCACATTGGCTCTGGACAGGCGGCTGCACTTGTCTGTGATAACGATAACGCCGTGCTAAATACACGTTCAGATAATACACTGGCTGCAGGGCAGGCCAGCACCTCCAAGGCGTAAAGGGCAAGCTCAGGCCATGTGCCCAATTTGGAGACCCAGAAGTTGAAGGGGCAGACCCGTCATTCAGTATGTGTAGGCGTGTGCACACATACTGCTCCACCATGTTGGTGAAATGCTGCCTCCTGCTAAGACGTTCAATCTCAGCTGGTGGTGCTGGTTGTTGTGGCTTGCTGAAAAAGCTTTTCCACATTTCGGCCATGCTAACCCTGCCTTCTGAGGTGCTGGCGGTGCCCCGGCTGTGCTGGTGACCTCTTCCTCCTCCTCTGCCTTCGCCTCGTGCTTCCACCGCGCCCCCGCTGTCAGGTGGGAATGCCACCAGCAGCGGGTCTACCAGCGTCCGCTTGTACTCGCTCATCATACGATCACGCTCCAGTGAGGGAATTAAGGACAGTACGTTGTCCTTGTAATGGGAATCCAGCAGCGTGACCACCCGGTAATCAGCACCAGTTAGAATGTGGGCAACACGGCAGTCGTTGCGGAGACACTGCAGCATGTAATCGCTCATGTGTGCCAAGCTGTCCTCTGTGGGAGGTGTATCGTCTGTGTCCTATGTATCCCCCCAGCCACGCACCAGTGATGGCCATGAGCTGGTCTGGGTGCCACCCTGCTGTGAACATGGTTCCTCCTCCTTCATCTCCTCCTCCTCATCCTCCACCTCGATATCCTCCAGAACTGTGCCCTTGCTGGACAATTGTGAACCTGGCATTTGTGCAGGAACCCACCATCGTAGCCACTTGTGAATGACTGCCCTGAAAGCTTTGGAAATGATCCCTCTTCCTCCTCCTCCTCCTGTGTCACATCCTCTTCCATCATTGCCCGAAGCATTTTTTTAAAGAGGCATAGAACTGGGATAGTAACGCTGAGCACTGGTCTTGTTGGTGGAGTACTCGAAATAGCACAACAAGGCACACAGGTCTCGCATGGAGGCTTAGTTATTGGTGGTGAAGTGGTGCTGTTCTGCAGAGTGACTCATGCGTGTGTGCTGCAGCTGAAACTCCACTATCGCATGCTGCTGCTCGCACAGTCTGGCCAGCATGTGCAAGGTGGAGTTCCACCTTGTGGGCACATCACATATGAGGCGGTGAGCGGGAAGGCAGAAGTTACGCTGCAGCGCTGACAGGCGAGCAGCAGCAGGGTGAGAATGCCGAAAGTGCGCACAGACGGTCCGCACTTTCTGCAGCAGCTCTGGTATATCGGGGTAATTTTTAAGGAACCTCTGGACCACCAAGTTCAGCACATGCGCCAAGCAAGGGATGTGCATCAAACCAGCTAAGCCCAGAGCTGCTATGAGATTTCGCCCATTATCGCACACCACCAGGCCGGGCTTGAGGCTCACTGCCACCAACCACTCATCGGTCTGTTGTTCCATGTCCCTCCACAACTCCTGCGTGGTGTGGGGTTTTTCCCCCAAACAGGAAAGTTTTAAAACTGCCTGCTGTCGTTTACCCCTGGCTGTGCTGAAGTTGGTGGTGAAGGTGTTACGCTGACCAGGTGAGGAGGCAGTAGAGGATGAGGAAGCGGAGTAGGAGGAGTTAGCAACAGGAGGCAAACTGAAGTGCCCTGCAATCCTCATGGTGAAAGGACATGCGCCAAACTGCTATCCGCCTCAGGCCCAGCCGCCACTACATTTACCCAGTGTGCTGTTAGGGATATAATGTCCCTGACCGTGCTTACTGGTCCATGCATCCATAGTTAGGTGGACCTTGCCACAGATGGCGTTGCGCAGTGCACACCTGATTTTGTCCCCCACTTGGTTGTGCAGAGAAGGGATGGCTCGCCTGGAAAAGTAGTGGCGGCTGGGCACGACGTACTGTGGGACAGCAAATGCCATCAGGCTTTTAAAACTCTGCATCTCCACCAGACGGAATGACAGCATTTCAAAGGCCAGGAATTTTGAAATTCTGGCATTCGGGGCCAGGGATCGCGGGTGGGTGGAGGGATACTTCCTCTTCCGCTCCAGTGTTTGGGAGATAGAGAGCTGAACGCTTCCATGGGTGGTAGTGTTGCTGGTAGAGGTGGATGAAGAGGCCGAGACTGCAGCAGAAGAGGAAGCAGGAGGAGCCAGATACCTTTCTTGGTTTTTGAGGTGTCTACTCCACTGCAGCTCGTGCTTTGCACTTAGATGCCTGGTCATGCAGGTTGTGCTCAGGTTGAGAACGTTTATG
The DNA here is from genome assembly GCA_028564925.1 of Lithobates sylvaticus. Taxonomy (NCBI): domain Eukaryota; kingdom Metazoa; phylum Chordata; class Amphibia; order Anura; family Ranidae; genus Lithobates; species Lithobates sylvaticus. The sequence continues at coordinate 235,848,434 of CM053029.1, forward strand.
CCTCGCTTCAGGCTCTGATTGCACAGTGTGCAAACCACTCGTGTCTTGTCATCAGCACATTATCTGAAGAACTGCCATGCTAGGGAACTCCTTGGACCTGGCTTTGGTGTGCTCTGTCCCTTGCTGCATTGGGCAGTAGCAGGCGTACTGTCTAGGGGACGGACGCTCCGCTTTTGCACCCTGCTCCCTCATCTGCTGTGCTGGTGGCTCTGTGCGACCACCGCCTCTTCCTCTGAACTACACAGGTCACCTGCATGATGTTGATTCCATGTGGGGTCGAGGACCTCATCGTCCTCCACATCATCTTCCACCCAGTCTTCACCTTTTCCCCTCCTTGTCGGTCTGCACAATTGAGAAAGCAGCAGCAGTTGGCACCTGTGTTTCGTCATCATCCGAGACGTGCTGCGATGGTCCTCCCATGTACTCATCTTGAAACATAAGTGGTTGGGCATCGGTGCACACAATCTCTTCCACTTCTGGGGCAGGGCTAGGTGGATGGCCCTGGGAAACCCTGCTAACAGAGTTATCAAAAAGCAGAAGAGACTGCTGCATGATTTGGGGCTCAGACTGCTTGGCTGATTTGCAAGGGGGTGAGGTGAAAGACTGATGGACATCGGCTGCAGGTGCCAACTCTGATCTTTCAGCAGGAGACTGGGTGGGAGACAATGTGAAGGAACTGGAGGCACTGTCAGCAACCCAATCTACTATCGCCTGTACTTGTCCTGGCCTCCACATTCGTAGAGCCGCATTAGGCCCAACAAAATACCGCTGCAGGCTCTGTCGCCTACTCGCACTTGAGGAAGGTGTTCGACCACATCCTCTCCCTGCAACAGGAACTCCACCAGCAGCACCATGACCGGGGCCACGTCCCTTCTTTGATGTTCTCTTCATATTTCTCAAATTTAGGCTCTTGCCCTAAATGGGTGTTTTTTGAATAGCAGAATAGAAGAACAGTATCTAATGGGTGTATCTCACACATACAGATATGCAGAAAATGCTATTAAAAAAATATATATATTTTGCCCTAAATTATTTTTTTTTTTGAATAGCAGAATAGAAGAACACTATCTAAAGTGTGTATCTCACATGTACAGATATGCAGAAAACACTGCAAAATATATTTTTTTTGCCCTAAATGGGTGTTTTTAGAATAGCAGAATAGACCAACAGTAGCTAAAGGGTATATCCCACACGTGCAGATCTGCAGAAATCACTGCAAAATATAATTTTTTTGCCCTAAATGGGTGTTTTTAGAATAGCAGAATAGACCAACAGTATCTAAAGGGTGTATCTCACAGTAACATATGCAGTGCTGGTGCACTGAGCTTGCATAAAATGCCCGCTAACTAACAGACGGATAAAAGTTTTCTTATCTCTGGCACTGGGCTCAGGGCACTGTAAAAAGATTGTGCACTGCACCCACACAAGAAAATCAAGAAAGATCGCTGAGTAATTAGATTTCTGAATCAGGACTCCTATCTAATTCTCTCCCTCAAGTTAGCAGCAGCAACCTTTCCCTACAATATCTATATTTTCTCTGGCACTGGGCTCAGGGCAGTGTAAAAAGATTGTGCACTGCACCCACACAAGAAAATCAAGGTAGATCGCTGAGTAATTAGATTTCTGAATCAGGACTCCTATCTTATTCTCTCCCTCAGAGCAGCAGCAGCAAACTTTCCCTACACTATCTAAAGCAGAGTGACGTGCTGTGCTATGTGCCCCTTGCTTATATAGAGGCTGGGTCACATGCTGCACTGGCCAATCACAGCCATGCCATTGGTACGCATGGCTGTGATGGCTTCTAAGGGCACACAATTTAAACAAATGTTGATTGGCTGTCCTGCAGGTTTTTAAAAAATGCCATTACATTGCCGAACACCGAACCCGAACATACAGTAAATTGTTTGTGTTCGGGTCCGGGACCCAAAAACCCAAAAGTCCGGTACGAACCCAGACTTTACAGTTCGGGTTCGCTCAACCATAGTAGTATTGCATGTTATAAACTTTTTTATTTGGTATTCCTTTCCTGTTTGGTTAGATGTAAACCACTTCCTTTATCTATTGGTCCTTTGGACTGATGTGCAGGGAACACATCTTCTTCATCCAAAAAAACCTGTAACATCTAGGAAAGTTGTAGTTTTCTTTGGAGGATCTGGGATATTATGTACCATCTTTAATCTGAGATTGGGGGCCCTCCTATATATAAACTAAGGTTTTTTGGGTAAAACCTTCCCTAATACCAGATCCCTCCCTAAAATAGAACAATTCTTTTTATGATCCCTCCAGTTCTTTGTACTGACTGTTCAAGCCAGTGATGAAGGGATGTTTTGTCTATATCCAACCAATATACCAACTACTTTTCTGATCTCTAATAATGTATCTTTGTTGTAGCCTTTATCTAATAATCGATCAATCAGTATATCTGTTTAATCGATGAAGTCCTTCATCAAATCACAATTTCTTTTGATCCTGGCGAGTTGCCCTTTTGGTATGGCCATTTTCCATTTGGGGTGGTGGAAACTTGTTAAGGGTATATACCCATGTCTGTCTGTGCTCTTAAAATATGTTTTAGTGCACAGAGCTTTTTGAGATTTGAAAATGACCAATTCAAACTTTCCCGTTCTATGTTTACTATGAACTTAAAGGCATATCTATTAGAATTGAGATGTTGGATAAAGTTGTCCAGTTCTCCTTTGGATTCCTTCCATAACATGACTATATAGTTTATAAACCTCTGGTATAGTGCTAGTCCTGGCCAGATGCTTCCAAATATCTCCTCATGCTCCCATTTATTAAAAAAAAATGTTTGCATATTTTGCCCCCATCACAACTCCCTTGGTCTGATTTTAATAAATATGATCAAACCAGAAGAAATTGTATTTAAGTTTAAGTCCCTCCACTATGAACTTCTGTTGTTCCCCTTTTAGGGTGGAGTGATTGCTTAAGGCCCATTTAACTGCTTCCAGTGCATCGCTTTGCTGGATGTTGGTATAGAGTGATTCCACATCGATGGTTATAAGGAAGCGGTTGTCATCTACTGTTACCTTTCTTAAAAGGTTAATAAGGTCAATACTATCCTTTAAATAAGTGCGTCCTTTACTTACTAGGGGTTGTAAGTATATATCTATACACACCCCCACTCTAAAATCTAGAAATGTAAATCATCTCCACTAATGATGGGCCTCCCTGGTGGTTAACTTAGATTTGTATGTATCTTTGGGACTTAATGCATTACTGGCATCCGGGTTGCATCTGGTACTAGGTATTTTTTTTTCTTTCAAATTCAAAATATTCTTTTTATACCCTTTTTTCACATATTCCTTCAACTTTTGTGTTAATTTTAAGCTGGGATTGCTTCTCAGCTTCTGGTATATGGTAGTATCTCCTAAAATACTATATTAAATAACCTTATCTGGATGGATTTTAAATTCAGTACTTCTGAGTTACTCCTAATGAAGCAGATGTAAAGTTGTCAACATGTCAAGATTTGAGGTTTAAGAACAACTCCATTCTGTAGTGTTTATAGATATATGAACAGTCTACTGGATGTTATGTGACAACTAATGTGATGTGAGCCTAAGTAGTATTGGTATTGTGGAGCTAATTTTATTTAAATTGTCTATGACATATTTATACTAACTATTGTGTATAATAAAAACTATTTTTTATTCTTATATATTTTTTTCTGAACATGATAAGGGACAAGTCTCTTCTTCAGGGACTAAAACCTATCCAATATAAACTGACTGCATTTTAGTGTGCTGTAAACAGTTATTGCTGATTGGTTGTTATGGCTTACTTCCCTTTACACCATCTTCCTGAAAGAGCATAGCACTGTATAGTTTATCAGAGCGTGTCAAACTGTACCTTAAAGCACAATTCCTGACTTGTGTGTAACAGAAGCGTTATGTCGCAAAGAGGCATATGATTAATTTATAGAAAAGAAAGTTTGTTCATTATCAGCTGTTTGCCAGAGATATTGCCAAGTTCTGCTGCTGCAGCTGTCATTCTCTATCTGCTTGCAGTGCTTCTGGAGGCCTAACAAGTCATCATTAACTTGAAGTAAAGACTTTCTCAATATGTAAATATCCCTTTAATCTGCAGTACACATTCCAGGCAAACAATATCGGAATCACAATCTGCACGTTGTATTGGCATACATTAACAGCTACAAGAAAGGAGGGCACATCTTGTTTACTTTGAGCGAGATCTGCATATTTCCAGAAGATTAAAAGTTGAAATGGACAATTTCATTCCATGCTATACAAACACTTGGAAACAGAAAATAAGTGTTGTCATTATATGCCTCACTAGGCTGCTGGGGTACATACTGTGGTTGTATTTACAACATAGGATTACTTGATATTGCTTCTGTTATTTTGTGGATATCGTCCTGCAAATAAGAGAGATTCTAATGCTTATTTCAGAAAATACAATTTTAAATGCAGTGATCCATACACACCAATGAAAATATGTATGTGAGTGATTTGTTTAAAGCAAACTAAATTCAGCTTAGTTTATGAGTCTAAAACACAGACTGTGCAGGGAGCTGCTCTTTGATGCAGTGTCTGTATTTGTAAATAGCTATTGCTTTGTAATTATTACAGAGTTAGTTGGTTATAGGTACTTCCTGTTCCTGCTAGCTTGGTCAGGGACCGCAATGGAGGACTCAGATATCTTTATATAAAAAAGGGAATTTCCAGGAATCAGTGAGAGAATTGGAACACATGACCTCATATGCAGCAGTTGCTCTGCTGCATTTCATCTAGACCAGAAACTGAGACATTACTGTGTTCTAATAGTTTAAATGTTGCAGCTTCTGTGTGTACCTGAATTCTGGTGATAGAAGTGTCTCTGTCCTATTGTTGTTATCCCACATGCATAGTGCCACATAGCTAGGTCTGTGCTATTGTGTGTAAAGTGGTCAACTTTCAGTACTTGCTGCATGGTAATATACTGTGAACCACTTTATTAAAATAGAGTTTATGTGCAGCATAGGGTAGAGCAAGCTTAGGAATCTGACTGTCCATAGGTACTGTAGGTAGAGGTCCAGTTCCAAAGCAGATTATACACTGTTGGGGACTAAGAGTCGATACACTGACACTGAGTTCCAGTGTCATACTGCAGTCTGTGGTAGTTGATCGAGTACAGGTTGGAGAATCCCCAAAATCCCATGTACAACAGCAGATGATGTCAACTGTGTTTCCTGCCGTCACTGTTTGCTAACATACCACTGTATTCTCTACACCATATACAACTTAAATAAATTCCATATACAATAAAAAAAATAACTTTATATTTTTTCACCAAAGAATAGAAAAAAAAATTGAAGACAATATTATTGTAAATAGAAATTTCCCAACTTGTACTACAATTTATGTGTGTAGGTAAAAACTGCTGACAGGAAAAATACAAAAATAAAGTGTTTACCATTTAAAGATTACATCCACTTGTTGTCCATACTGAAAAGAACAATGTGGCAATTCCCACCAGTGTGGCAATTGTATGAAGGAGGGGGAAATGTCTTACCTAATTCTTGGTGAGACAATTGCCTATCTCTAAATAAGGCTGTGCCAGTTGCACACCAAATGATGTAGAACCACAATGCAGTTCATTTACTAAAGGCAAATATACTGTGCAAGAGAAGTGCACTGCAAGTGCAGTTGCTCTAGATATGAGGGGAAGCTCTGCTGATTTACATCATCCAATCACATGCAGGCAACAATGCAGTTTTTTTATTTTCCTTGCATGTTCCTCTCAGATCTAGAGCAACTGCACTTGCCCTGCACAGAATATTTACCTTTAGTAAATCAACCCCATTGTGTTGTAGTGACTGGATAGTTAGCCCCTTCCCACACACACGTGTAACATAATCTTCACTGACACACCTTCTATACATGTAAAGAAAACAGTTTTTTTTTTTTAAGAGGTTTTTTTTTTTTTTATGTCACAAAATACAAAACCACCAACATTTTGGGACCATGCATAGTTCTGCCCGTATAAAAGGACATGCTATATACTGGGTACCCTTACCCCTTACAAGGTTTTACACAGAACTAAGTTAATTGGTTGTTAATTGGTGTATTGATTGGCTGTGGTTTGGATTCAAAGAAAACTACAGACTAGGAGCAAATGGATTGTGGTACCATTAATTGGGAACGTGTAAGGGGACTAAATATATATATATATATATATATATATATATATATATATATATATATATATATATATATATATATATATATAAATATATATATATATATATATATATATATATATATATATATAAACATACATCTAAGTTACTTCCTCATTTCAAATAAGTGTGGGAAATCTAGCCCTGATAAGATATCAGGGCAGGTGTTCATTGTCCAAGAAAATAACGATAGGTGAAAACATATTTTCAAAGTTGGAGCCTTTGTTTTCATGTCATAGTGTTGGGGGGAAAAAAATGTTGAAAACAAAATCTAATATATAACACCATAGCTTCAACCCCATATATTCTCCCCATAACTTGCAAAAAACAGGTACATTTGGTTTTGTATGATTCAAGCTAAACTAAAAAAATGTGTTTTAGAAAAGAAAAAGCACTTTGCCTTGTCATTTACATTTTTATGTGGTTGAAATCAATAGAAAACTGTTTTTTTTCAAATTTTTCACCCGTTTATCTTTTTAGAAAAAAATATATTTCATTTAAAGTATGGTATAAAAAGAAAGAAAAACACCAAAAAATAAGGCAATCTGTCACATGTCCAAAACCTGAAAAAAGCCCTAGGACTATATAGGCTAAAGGTGCTCGGACCCAAGAGGTTAACCATCTATTGTTCTGGTGTTTTTAGATATGTAACTAACTACTACTAGCATTACATTGACCTGGATAATATAAACCTTTACAGACATCTAAGGACTGATTTTGATTAGCAACTGCAGACTCTTCTTAGCTAACCACAAAAGGGAAACTGGAAAGCACAGCTACCCAAGGGAGTAGCTGTTGTCTAAGTAGGTCACTTAAGTTAAAGAAGTAATGCTGAGTAGACAGGGGCTGTATTTTACAGCAGGAAAAGGGACATGTTGAAATGGGTGCTACATAATTTTCTGCCCCACCGCTCACCACCCTATAATATATATATATATATATATTATATACACCTAAACAAATGGAGCACTGGTAACATTGTAGGGTTGGGTCTTTTTGTATTATAACGAACAAAAAAATAAAATATCAGCCAGATATTGGGTAGGATCAGATTATCTTTTGCTTATTTCTAGTCAGTACCTTTCCAGTACAAGAAAACACTGCTCTTATTTGTATCAGATGATTTCCTTTTGAGGCTGGAAGTTCAGCTCTATTAGTTCTCAATGTACCATATCTGTATAAAGAAGTATAAGCGGGTCTGAAATGTAAACATTATTCAGTACTTTCTTCAGGCAGCCATAAATAAACAACGTATTGGTAAAGTGTGACAATAAAGTCAATATAATTCAGTTTGTTGACATATCAATCAGTGTAGCATTTGTAGGGAGTTGAGATTATATGTACCATGCAAGGATATACAATAGAACAACATTTGTTTATTAGGCTACAAAAAAAAACATCTGTTATAGTAAAGACGTAGTTGAATTAGTAAAAAGTTCAGCGAAGAACAACAAAATTAACAAGGGGGCTGGAGGACCTCAGCTGTGATGACCGATTACATAGATTACAGCTATTCACTCTGAAGAAGAGGCACTTAAGGGCCCTTGCACACTGATATGTTTTTTTTCTGCGTTTTTTTATGTGAGACCATCTAAGGACCAGGAGGTAAATCCTTTCAGTTTCTGGAGCTCAGGGTATTGACTATTTTTGAATATGCGAGTAAAAGCAGCATAACCCAAATAGTGGATAATTTTGTTTTGCATTACGCCATATTTTGTCTATTAATATCAAGGTAGGGTACTGAGATAATGCTCCAAATTTCCCAGCCTCCAGACAATCAATCAGATTGTTGTTAGATAGTACGGTTGGAAGGATGTGTTTCACAGGATCATGAAAATTGGGGTCCTGCCATGCTGTAAGATGCTGCAGTTGCGCCGCCATATAGTAAAATAATAGATTGGGTACCGCAAGTCCACCTGCATCTTTTGGTTCCTGCAGTGTTTCAAGTTTAACCACTTTCCGACCGGCGCAAGACGATGTACGTCCCTTTTTTGAAGAGGCATATCTCGGTAACGGCAGCAGCTGCTGCCACAACCGAGGTATCCATCTCTTCAGGCGCCGGTCGGCTGTCCGATAATGGTGGTCATCGCGGCGGATTCGCCGCGAGATCACCGTTATCGGCGGGGGAGAGGTGCCCCCCCTCCCGCCGCTCTCCCGCGCCTTCCGCCGCTTACCAGAACCGGCGGAGGCGATCGGGTCCGTTCCCCTTGTGTGTCTAGAGATGAGTGACGCTAAGATGGCCGCCACTCATCTCTATACCATAGGAGGGCGGAAGCGACGTCAAAAACGTCACTTCCGCCCATACCTCTTAAAGAGGAATTTTCAAATGTCATTTTTTTAAATGACATTTTTTTTTTTTTTCTTTTCATTGAAGTCCAAATATGAGATCTGAGGACTTTTTGACCCCAGATCTCATATTTAAGAGGACCTGTCATGCTTTTTTCTATTACAAGGAATGTTTACATTCCTTGTAATAGGAATAAAAGTGAGCCAATTAATTTTTTTTAAAAAAAACAGTGTAAAAATAAATAAAATCAAGAAAAATAAATAATAAAAACAAAAAAAAATTTTTTAAAGCGCCCCGTCCCGACGAGCTCGTGCGCAGAAGCGAACGCATACGTGAGTAGCGCCCGCATATGAAAACGGTGGTCAAACCACACATGTGAGGTATCGCCGCGATCGGTAGAGCGAGAGCAATAATTATAGCCGTAGACCTCCTCTGTAACGCAAAATATGCAACCTGTAGAATTTTTTTAAACGTCGCCTATGGAGATTTTTGAGGGTAAAAGTTTGATGCCATTCCACGAGCGGGCGCAATTTTGAAGCGTGACATGTTAGGTATCAATTTACTCGGCGTAACATTATCTTTCACAATATATAAAAAAATTGGACTAACTTTACTGTTGTCTTATTTTTTTATTCAAAAAAGTGAATTTTTTCCAAAAAAAGTGTGCTTGCAAGACCGCTGCGCAAATACGGTGTGAAAAAAAGTATTGCAACGACTGGCCATTTTATTCTCTAGGGTGTTAGAAAAAAAACAATATATAATGTTTGGGGGTTCTAAGTTTTTTTCTAGCAAAAAAAACTGTTTTAAAACATGTAAACACCTAAAATCCAAAACGAGGCTGGTCTTAAAGTGGTTAATAAGGTGAGTTTGTTTTCTCCATATCAATGCAAAAAACAATGTATTGCATTTTTTACATGGATAGGGATCCATACAGGAGTGTTATGAAGAGCGTATAAGAGTTGAGGGCCCCAAACCAGTTTTATTAGGTTGCACCTAAATCCAGCTATCAGTTTTTTGTTGAAACTTACATAGCAAGGGGTTAACATTTAACTTTACATACACCTCTAGATTTGGATGTATAAAGTATGTATTCCCAAGTATCGAAACGTGTCCACCACCTTAATCTGTGTCGCTATTGGAAGTAAAGGAGAACTTAAGGGATCCAGGGTCTAGTTAGTTAGTCAGTTACCATATATACTTGATTATAAGCCGACCCGAATATAAGCCGAAACACCTAATTTTACCACAAAAAAATTGGAAAACGTATTGACTCGAGTATAAGCCTATGGTGAGAAATGTGCAGCTACTGTAAGTGGAAAAGAGGGTCAACAATGCCCATTTGCAGCCTCACTGTGCCCATTTTCAGCCATAGGCCCGCACTTCAAACTTGGTAGTTAAGGGTTCCTAGATGCCCCCTAGCTGCAGCCAAATTTGGGGTCTCTGAACCCAAAGGGTCCCAAAATGACATTACTGCAGATGGACACAGTTGCCCGACTTAGGGGCCCCCTGTATCTTGGGGCCACTTTGTGCTAGGAACCCCAAATTTGATGTGCAAACCCAGTGGAACTAGCACTACAACATATCCAATGCGTATCCTAGCACCAAGTGGCCCAGAGATATGGGGCCCCAAAGTCGGTTCGGAAAATGTCATTCTTTGCTGCAGAAAAGTGGTTGACTCGAGTATAAGCTGAGGGGGGCACTTTCAGCACAAAAAAATGTGCTGAAAAACTCAGCTTATACTCGTGTATATACGGTAGGTTGAAAAAAGACACAAGTCCATCTAGTTCAACCATAAAAATAAACAAATAGAAAATAATATCAAACAATTCCATATACCCAATCCTATACCCACAGTTGATCCAGAGGAAGGCGAAAAAAAAACAGCAAAGCATGATCCAACTTGCTACAGCAGGGGAAAAAATCCTTCCTGACCCCCAAGAGGCAATCGTATTTTCCCTGGATAAACTTTACCTATAAATGTTAGTTTCCAGTTATATTGTGTGCATTTAGGAAAGAATCCAGGCCTTTCTTAAAGCAATCTACTGAGCTGGCCAGAACCACCTCTGTGAAGAAAGCTTTTACTGTGAAGAAACCTTTCCGTATTTGGAGATGAAATAACAAAAGTAGGAAAATATTAAATCTCTTTTCCTCTGCCCCCTTGTACTCTGTGTTGACCATAAAGTGAATAACTCAACACCAAGTTCACTATATTGACCCCTTATATATTTGTACATGTTGATCATATCCCCCCTCAATCTCCTCTCCTCAAGAGAGAATACATTCAGTTCCTCTAATCTTCCCTCGTAGCTGAGTTCCTCCATACCTCTTATCAGTTTGGTTGCCCTTTTCTGCAATTTCTCTGCACTTTTTGGTTTCACTTTTCTGCATATTCTTAGCCCCCAAGTGTATAACTTTACATTTATCAACATTAACCTCCCTGGCTATATTCCCGAGTGTTGTCCCCAGGATCCTGTGATGTCCTCCGCTCGATTCATCACAATGCCAAGCTCCGTTCCCTGCGAGCGTTGCAATGCACGGGGACGGAGCCCGGCACCAAATTCAAAAAGTTAAAAACACAGTACACTGTAATCTTACAGATTACATTACTTTATCAAATTATTTCACCTTCTTTTTGTCCCTAGTGCTTTGTCCAGTGCCCTGCATGTAGTTTTATATTATATATACTGTTCTTTCTGTCTGGAAACTAGCGATTGTCCATAGCAACCAAAAGTGTCCCGTTACTTCAAAAGCGGTTTTAGACCAGCTAGAGTCACTTGCAGAATTGAGCGATAGTGATTTGTGGGGAAATTCGTCATCAAACACTCAAAGTAATGACATTGACAATTCTGCAATTGAGCAATTTCAGTGTTTTTGATTTGATTACATTATTGAATAAATTGTATTATTATTATATTATTATTTGTTATAATTATTTATAGTTATTTATTATATTATAATTTATGATTTTGTGTTTAATTTCGTGTTTCATACCTGGGATGTCTACTAGACTCTTGTTTGGACAGATTTAGGTGTGTTATTCATAAGAATTACAGGCCTACAATATAAAACGCCAAATTTCCATGATAAACTATGTACTGCTTTCAGCATCAAAAATCTGACATAATCATACCACCAGGGAGGTTAAAACTTATCTGGCACATAGTCGCCCAATTAGACAGTGCATTGAGGTCAGCTTGTAAATTGGAGACATCCTATATTCCACTGCATAGTTTGGTGTCATCTGCAAAGACTGAAATGGTACTTTTAACCCTATATCATTTATAAAGATATTAAAAAGTAAGGGTCCCAACACTGAACCTTGGGGTATACCACTGATAACCTTAGACCATCATTATCATCATTAACCACTACTCTCTGAATTCAGTTCATTTACAAACAGATTTTTCTAAGCCTGTAGACTTTACCTTATACATTAGCCACGTGTGGGGAACTGTGTCAAGCGCTTTTGCAAAATCCAAGTATACCACGTCCACAGCCATCCCTCTGTCCTAGGTTTAACTTACCTCTTCATAAAAAGAAATCAGATTTGTTTGACAACTTCTGTCTTTCGTGAACCCATGCTGTCTGTTGCTTAAAATATTTTTTTCCAGCAATAACTCATCTATGTGGTCTTTTATTAAACTCTCCAGTATCTTCCCGACTATAGAAGTTAAACTAACAGGTCTATAGTTACTTGGTAAAGACTTTGTTCCCTTTTTAAATATAGGCACCACATTGGGCCTACGCCAATCCAGTGGTATCATTCCGTCATTAATGAGCCCCTCAAAATTAGAAACAATGGCTTTTAAATGACAGAGCTCAATTCTTTCAGGATCCGTGGGTGGATGCCATCTGGTCCAGGTGCTTTATCTAAATATTTCTGGACCATATCACTTTTGAGCCATTGTGGATCATTTGGGGCGGTGTCAATACCATCCCCACTATTGACTTGAGCTCCCCCATGCTCCATTGTATACACAGAACTAAAGAATGAATTTAATACATTTGCCTTCTCTTTGTCCCCAGTCCCCCACTCTAGATTATTTTGTAAAGGGCCTACCTGACCTTTTTACTGTTAATATATTTGAATAATTTTTTGGAGTTTGCCCTACTATCTTTTGCAATCTGTCGCTCATTTTGAATTGCTGCGTCCTTGATTTCCTTTTTACATGTTCTGTTATATTCTTTGTACCATTTAAACGACAATGGTGTTCCTTCACTTTTATATTTTTTAAAAGCTCTTTTCTTATTGTTTATAGCTTTTTTAACTTTGGCCGTGAGCCACATAGGTTTTATTTTTAGCCTTTTAAACTTATTGCCCATGGGAATATACTTTGCAGTGAGAATTACCATTTCTGTTCTGTGTTTATTGATGCCAATATTCCTTCTAATGCCTCGTACAGACGGTTGGATTTTCAGAAAATGTTTGATGGGAGCTTTTTGTCGGAAATTCCAACCATGTGTAGATTAGATTGGACAGTTTCCATCGGAATTTCCGTTGCACAAACTTTGAGATCAGGATCTCAAATTTTCCGACAACAAAAACCGTTTCTGATCATGTGTACACAATTCCGATGCACAAAGTGCCATGCATACTCGGAATCAAGCAGAAGAGCAGCACTGACTATTGATCTTCATTTTTCTCGGCTCATCATACGTGTTGTACGTCATCACATTTTTGATGTTTGGAATTTCTGACCAACTTTGTGTGACTGTGTGTATGCAAGTTTGAGCCAACATCAGTTGGAAAAAAAACATGGATTTTGTTGTCGGAATGTGCGATCGTGTGTACGTGGCAAAAGTCTAAGTCCTGGAGAGCCCTCATCCTTGGAAAATGTGATCTCTTAAAGTTAAGTGTTTTTATCTTTCCCATATGTGTTTTTTGCTTACAGCTAACATTAAAGTAACTCATATTATGGTCACTGCTACCCAGATGTTCCTTTATATGAACATTAGTAATAAGCTCTGCATGGTTTCAGATTACCAGGTCCAACTGAGTTGACTTATCCCAATTGATCGTGAAGCTAGAAATGGACCCGAAATGTATCAATAAGCAAATTCATCAGTCTAGAGACAGAGTCGGCGGTATCTCACAGGAAAAGGAGGGTGTTTTTTCCTCTGTATTGCCCCGTCTAAATCCAATTATATTGGGGCCTTGTCTAATAGCCTTCTGACACTTATTTACTGCATGCCAGCAATGACAGCCCCCATATTTTTCATAAAAGGCTAATGTTTATTCACTCTAAATAATAGTGTTCACAAAAATATTCAGAATATACTTTAAGTAAAATAAAGATAGCTTCTCCAAATTAACAGAAGCAAAGCCTGCCAAAGAATAAGATATGCTGAACACTACAGCTGCTGTCAAGCCAATGTACATCTGGGGCATGCTTACCTTTCACTTAGGCCGGCTTCACACTGGGGCGGTGCGGACGGCGACGGTAAAGCAGCGATATATTTAGCGCTGCTTTACCATCGTTTTAGCCGCGGTATGCGGCTGCTAGCGGGCTGCAGTGGCGCTTTGCCGGCGGTATCCCTGCGGTGTCCCATTGATTTCAATGGGTAGGAGCGGTAAAGAAGCGGTGAATACACCGCTCCTTCACCGCTCCAAATATGCTGCTAGCAGGACTTTTTTTACAGTCCTGCTAGCGCACCGCTCCAGTGTGAAAGCCATCCGGCTTTCACACTGGAGTGAAAGGACCCGCTATTTTCAGGAGCTACACAGGCGCTATTTTTAGCGCTGTAGCTCCTGAAAAATGCCCCAGTGTGAAAGCACCCTTATTGCACCACAACAAAAATGAATTATTCATTTGAAAGATTGTTTTAAAAAAGTGTTTACTAAATAGACATCATGATGGTTGTATGTATTTATTATTTAAATACAATGGGCAGATTTTCTCTTTATGTTTTGTAACTCATCTCTTTTAATGTCTTTCATGATACAATTTGCAAAGTGGTTGATATCAGAACGTTTTCTTTAATATGTACAAGGCTAAAACTATTAGAATAAAAATAAGTGCACATGTTTGTTTTAAGACAATCTAGTAAGTGGCCTAGTAATGACTGTGCAAACTGTTTTTTCAATTTGCCATATGTGTCAGCATGAAAATACCACCAGTAGCAGCATCTTCAAAGTATACAAAAGACAAAAAAAAAAAAACATTTCAGATTGACACTTTTTAGATGTGGTGACTGTTTTTTTCAGCCTTTTTTCCCCTTTATTTTCACTTGATGGTCCTGTAACACACAACCTGTCCTGTGACAATGCTCACTCACTGTATCTATGGAGAAGCAGCATTGTCACGCTAGAAGAGGAAGTGCACTAGGACTAAAAAACACTTTTCCCTTTCCTCAAATCCATAACATAGAGTGGCGTTGCTCTGACGTCCACAGAGGGAACTGGGTATGTAGTGGAGTATCCTCTAACCCACCTTGTTCAGCAATGTATAAATGACCCTTGAATTCCCACCCTTAAGTGCTCAGGCAGACTGTGCCTGATGGGACAGCAATGACTGGGGTCCTCCGCTGTTCCTGACATGCAGGCTGCCAGAAGAGAGCGTAAGAGCATGCAGTTTCATCTTAAGCCCCAGTTCCTGCAGTGGGTGCTGTGTTAGATGGCCCTGGAATACTGTCTTTCCAAAGCTGTGGCCCTGTAACTTCAACCTGCTCCTTGCACACTCATCCTTGGGACTCCAGCTGCTACCTGGATATACAGTCCAGAGATCCTTCTGCCTAACCTCTGTGAAGCCTGTCTAGAGATCCCTGTGGGTTACCAGTTACAGCCAACTACCTTGTGAAAGAGTTGTTATCCCCAGTAAAGTGAATATATAGGGGTTGATTTACCAAAACTGCAGAGTGCAAAATTGGGTGCAGCTGTGCATGGTAGCCAATCAGCTTCTAACTTCAGCTTGTTCAATTAAAGGATAACTCCACTTTTGTGGGGAAAAAATTAGCAAATACAAAAAAGTAATATAGCGTATACAATAGCGACTCAAGTCATATTGTAATTGAATGATATTAAAAATTACCTTTCCTTTTCGATCTGCAGTGATGTCATTTTCTGTAAAATGCAAAGCAATATGGCAACCTGGAAGCTCTCTGTACACAGATGGTAAAAATGTAATTTCCTGCTTTTGGAATTGGCTTACTGATTTTCCCAGAAGTCTGCACTAAGATACGAGTCAGACTTTTGGCATCCCCTGCAACAAAAATGTAATTTTTGGTGAGATACTCCCAAAGGAAAACACATCTAAAGAGATGCAGACCCTATTAATTTCCAAATTTGAGTCCCGCAGTGCAGCAGCTGATTGATAATTATAAAACCACTCCCATCTGCTCAAATAGCTATTACTTTAAATAACAAAAGGTTAGAGGGGAATGTGGAGTTGCTCTTTAAGCTTTTACAAAAACACCTGGGAGCTGATTGGTTTCTATGTAGAACTACACCAGATTTTGCACTTTCCAGTTTTAGTAAATCAACCCCACTGTGTCTGAGCTAGAACTGTTTATTGCTAGTGATTTCTTCTTATACTTTGTTCTCTTGGATACAAATATACTGTTTTGTACTGGAGCTCCCTATGACATTTTTTGGGAACTACCCCCAGGCAGCCCTGTTTTGGAATAGTTTCATTGTCTATTTTATCTTATGCTTACTAAATCCCCCTTTACCATTTTATTGGTGTTGTCAATTTATATTGCATTCATACTATAAACTTCAGGTTGCACATTCTGAACCATTTGGCTAATATTGCTGTATAACACTTGGCACTAGAACAGGATCAGCCAAGTCAGACAAAAGTAATGTTAGCAGTGCAATGCCAGCTTCCGTCTGTGACACTAAACAAGGGCAATAAACATCCTACCACACCTGCCATTTTAAACTATTTGTTCATAGTGGGATTCCTGCCACCAAAGCTATCCAAGTATGATCAGAATCAGGACTTGGTTTTAACTGGCTAGTAATGCCTTAGAGGTGGTTATGAGGAGGTTAATCCTGCATAAGATCAGGACTTACTGAACAAGAAAATCCACCACATAGGAGCAATGTACTGTCAGGCAGTAGCGTTAAAGGACTTCAGAGCTCACATTTGCAGCAAGTTCATTCTACAATATATACTGTAATCACCATAAAGTAAGGGGCTGCGTAGGACTGCCCTGCTTGAGTATTGCAGATGGATGACTGAAGAAAAGGTTTGTGGATGTACTGCTGTATTTTAAGGTCAGAGACACACCAGTTTGGGGTGCACTGATGACCAAATATAAACTAAAAATAATCAGAGCAATCGATGCTGAGAAAAAGCGATTAATTGCAGCTGAACACTCAAGGCCAATTACACAACACCTTCAAATAAGCTAGTAAATTAAAATAACGCAGTGCAAAAAATATTTATAGATTAAAAAACAAATAAATCTTATAAAATATATAAGAGAAAGTTCAAATAAATTTATATAAATAGTTTATAAATTGTTTATAAAAAATATCCCGGATGGTGGAAAGTGGTGTCTCTAGATTGAACATGCAGGTGTCATATAATGTGCAGCACCTCCACCATACACACAGATGGTCGCTTACCTTAGGACCATGACCCCCTGTACCAATAGGTTGGTCAAACAAGCATTCCCATGAAGGGATTTAATAGTCTGGTCTGAGTGGATCCGAGACAGTCAATTCCTCTGTAGGATCGTGGATATCGATATAAAAAGCAAATAGAAAGAATCTAGTGCTCTCTGTTATATAATCATGTATTCAATAAATGTAAAACCACTTACAATTCTGGCACTTGTCACAAGTGCAAAAACAAGCGCTCTGTGTATACACATCTAATGCAGGGAAATGGCCATAGGTGACATCATGCGTGGCTCCTTCCCCTGTACACGTTACGTCCTGGACAGCATTTCGTCAGCGGGGCCACAACTATTCTCCCGCACTTAAATAGACTTGCCTGACGTGCCATGGCTGCACAACACTGCCCACTCTAGCAATTAAAGCAGAAAACTAACCAGGCCTTTCATTAAAAGGGCACTCTAGACTATAATATCAGCCTTTCATTAAAAGGGGACTCTAGACTACAATATCTAACAAAATAAATAAAAAATAAAATAAAAATAGTACACCAAATAGTACAACAGCTCCCAGGCCATCATGCTCCAGACCACAGCTTAACAAAATATTAGAATTTTTTTAAAGATAAAATTAAAATTAAAACTAAAAACACTCCACAGCCATCTTTCACAAAAAAAAATACATACATATAAAATACACACTGAACCTTAAAATCATCTGTCAGATATTGATTTAAATCGAATTTGACAACAGGCGTAGAGACCTGTGGCTTAACTGTCTGATAAAATCTCCTCCCCTTCATTGTTTCTTGGCCTTTTCTTTGCCCCAAAATTTGAGGCCTCTAAGGTCCCTGTTATGGAACATCCTAATGTGCTTGGATACACTGTGGGTCTTTACCCCTCTCTTTATGTTGTTCACATGTTCCCCCAATCTAACATATGAGGGCCTTGGGTTCTACCAATATATTGGAGGCTGCACTCACATTCCAGCATGCAAACTCCCCCCTGGGAAGTACATGTAATGAGATCCCAAATTGTATATTCTTTATGTTTTTAGTATTGACCTTGGAATGCTTACATGCAGTGCATCATCCACATGCATACAATTAATTTTCAGAATTACTTGGGGGGTCAATTACACCTGGGGTTATACAATCCTGTAAAGCGTGAGCTTTCCTTTAAATAAACTGTGGCGATTCAGGACCCAAAATGTGATTTTGCTTCAGTATCGCCCAGTGTTTATTTACTATTTTTTCTAATTTCTTATGATGAACATTGCAATACAATAGTAGTTTGTATTTCTCATTGTTCTCTTATTTATTATTATTATATATATCAGTTACTAGGGCACTTCTATGTAATGATTTCACTCTATCTACTTCCTTGTCCAAAGTTGGTTTGTCATAACCTTTCTGTTGGAATCTCAAAGATAATACTTGGGATTGGGAAAGGAAATCACCCTCCACAGAGCAATTACGTCTGAGCCTAATAAACTGTCCTCTAGGCAAATTGCACAACCACATCCTGTGATGGCAACCATCCAAGGGTATATAGGCATTTTGATCTGTTGGTTTGAACTAATTGCAAGTCTGGAAGAGATCACCCTTCTTAAAAATCTGCAAATCCAAAAAGACCATACAATCTCTATTGAGGTTCCATGTCAAAGTGATATTCTTGGTATTCCTATTCAATTTCTGCATAAATCCTTCTAAGTTCACCATATCTTCTTCCCAAGCCATTGTAAGATATACGTCTATATACCTCTTATAGCAAACTAGATAGGGGGGTGATCCCTAATTACTACCTCTTTCCCCAGTGTGCCATAAACAAATTGGCCACACTGGGAGCAAAACAAATGGCCATCGCAACTCCCCTTGTTTGTAAGAAGAACTGCCGCTCAAACCAAAAATAGTTCTTTAACCACTTCCCACCCGGCCAATGTACATATACGGCCAGGTGGGAGCCGTCTACTTCTGAATGAACGTTCCGGAACGTCCTTCAGAAGTAGAGTGATTGCGCGCGCGCGTGATCACGCGTGCGCGTGCCTGCGCAGCGGCGCGATCCCGATGCGGCCGTGTCACCCGGACACGGCGCATCTCGGATCGGCAGGAGGGCTCGGTGATTGGCCCTCCTGATCACATGACGGCCGTGTCGAATTACAGCTGTCATGTGATGTAAACAAACAGCCGGTTGCTAGGCAATCGGCCCTCCTCTCCTCACGCGGAAGTCGTCGGTGAGGAGAGGAGAGCGGATCGCTGCAGCCGGCTGGTGATCAGTGAGTATTAGCTGTTTTTTTTTACAGTTTTTTACTCACTGATCACCAGTGTAGTGTCCCCACAGTAAAACACACATGTCCCCACAGTAAAACACACATGTCCCCAAAACACACATGTCTCCAAATAATAAAAACACATGTCCCTCACATATGTCCCAGTAAAATAACATGTGCCAATGATTATCTGCACACATATGTCCGTGATCACCTGCACACCCCTTTTACATGATCATTTGCGTACATATGTCCGTGATCACGCGAACCAATTATTATACACTTAACAGAATTTTTTTTACAAAAAACATGTAGCAGAATACATTTTGGCTTAAATTTATGCCAAAATTTGATTTTATTTGATTTCTTTTAAAAAAGAAAGGAGAAAATATTGTTTTTTTTTTTCAAAATTTCCGCTATGTTTTCGCTTATATCGCAAAAAATAAAAAACGGAGTCGCAAATAAATACCACCAAACTAAATCTCTATTTGTGCGAACAAAATGATAAAAAATTTATTTGGTTACAGCATTGCATGACCGCGCAATTGTCACTGAAATTGCGAGAGCACTGAAAGCTGAAAATTGGTCTGGGCAGGAAGGGTGTTTAAGTGCACAGTAAGCAAGTGGTTAACGTCCCTGGCGGTATGATTATTTCAGATTTTTGGTGCTGAAAGCGGTACCATTATTTTGCATGGAAATTTGGCGTTTTATATTGTAGGCCTGTAATTCTTAGGAACAACTCACTTAAATCTGTCCATAGAACATATTCTACCTTCACATATATCTGCAGACAAGTCGGTGCCCAGGCATTTGTATACAAAAAATGGATTTCAAACCTCATTGTGGTACACAAACTCACTTCAAAGGAACCCATGCTGGGATATGCAATGAAGTGAGTCCCACCCCAGGTTTCAATACCACTATTCAAGTGTATCTGGATCACTAGGATTTGCATTAAAGGGGGCTGGCTTAGGAAATCTAACCAATCAGAAGTACGCTAGGCCAACCTGTGGGGCATCAGCATGAAGGGATATACTCAGAGCAGAGGGGAGGTAACGGCTCTCTCTCTCTCTGGGAAACCAGCCATTAGAATGAAACCTTGGTAAGAATGGGTAAATTATGGGGAAAGGTATGCCCCTTTACTTGTAACTAAATATGTTTGTAGATTACTGTCTTAAGGAATCTATACTCTATATTACTGTCTTAAGGAATCCGGCTGCCATACACAGTGGGAGTACATTGCGGGATCCCAGGGACAAGGTAAGTAACCTCTTCCAGGATCCAGCGATGCAATCCCGAGTGTGGCTCGGGGGTTACCGCTAATGGTACTGAAATCTCACCCTGAGCCACACTCGGGAATATCGCCAGGGACGTTAACAAACAAAAGTCAAGGCAACACAGAAGATATAGTTTTCTGGTCAAACTCGAATCAGACAAGGCCTATTTTACAGATGCGAGGACATCCTCATGTTCTATAATAGTGTACAAAAAGCCCAGATCGGCCATAACCAGAATGCTGGATGGAGTACTCATAAGGGTGTCTAAAACTTGAATAACATGCTTAGTCTCCTTAACCGCTTCCCGACTGCCTCACACAGATATACTGCGGCAGAAGGGCACGTACAGGCAGAATCACGTACCTGTACGTTGCCCTTTAAGAGGCGGCCGATGGGCGCTTGTGCCGCAGGCAGCAAGCTCCGTGAGTCGGGTAGCGGGTCCCGTGGACTCGATTGCCGTGAGAATACCCGCGATCGTCTCACAGAGAGGAAGAACGGGGAGATGCTAATGTAAACAAGCATCTCCCCGTTCTGCCTAGTGACAGTGTCACTGATCTCTGCTCCCTGTGATCGGAGCAGAGATCAGTGACGTGTCACACACAGCCACCCCCCACAGTTAGAAACACGCCCCTAGGACACACTTAACCCCTACACTGCCACCTAGTGGTTAACCTCTTCACTGCCAGTGTCATTTACACAGGAATCAGTGCATTTGTATAGCACTGATTGCTGTTTAAATGACAATGGTCCCAAAAATGTGTCAAAAATGTCTGATGTGTCCGCGATAATGTCGCAGTCATGATAGAAATCGCTTATCATCGCCATTACTAGTAAAAAAAAAATATATATATTAATAAAAATTCCATAAAACGACCCCCTATTTTGTAAATGCTATAACTTTTGTGCAAACCAATCAATAATCGCTTATTGCAATTTTTTTACCAAAAATATGTAGAAGAATACGTATCGGCCTAAACTTTTCAAAATTTATGCTATTTTTTTGTTTATAGCGCAAAAAATAAAAACGGCAGAGGTGATCAAATACCACCAAAAGAAAGCTATATTTGTGGGAAAAAAAGGACGTCAATTTTGTTTGGGAGCCATGTCGCACGACCGCACAATTGTCAGTCAAAGCGACTCAATGCCGAATCGCAATAAGTGCTCTGGTCAGGAAGGAAATTCTTCTGGGGCTGAAGTGGTAGGAAGGCGGAAGGCCTTCGTTTTCATTACCAAAAGTTGTAGAAAAAAAAATTGATATATCGTCCTAATGGGGCAGTAACCGAGTCAATGCCATGGACTATCGGTCTGCCCGGGGGATGTACAATACCCTTTGGACCTTTGGCAAGAAATAGATAATCAAGGTTCTGCAAAATAGAGGATCCAGGTATGCTGCCACTTCGTTACTCAAAATCCCTTTCTTCTTCACTTTATTTACTAAAGTGTGCAATTATTCTTTAAATTGGAACATTGGGTCCCTACTCAATACCCATATATGTTTCATGGTTACCTAATAATCTAAACATTTCCTCCTGATAATAGGTTTTACTCAGAACTACTAACCCTCTCCTTTGTCCGCAGGGCAATTTATAATGTCCTTCTTCTTCTCTAAAGATTCTATGCCCTTTTTTATGTACTGAGGATCCAAGACCATTTTAGGGCATCTACTGTAGATCGTTGAGAACCAAATTCTTGAAAACATCAAGGTGTTAATTATTGACAGTGGAGGGGTTAAAAGTAGATTTATTCTGTAAATTAGAATGGACATCTTCCAACTGTGTGTGGTATTCCTATGAACAAGGTTGGATAAAAAATATTTTTTAATACTCAAACTCTGCATGTATCTCTGTATGTTAATGTACGTTTGAAATTTGTTCAAGTTACTCACAGGAGTAAACTTCAAGCTTCTATCTAACACATGTGTTTCATCCTCAGTTAAAGGAATACCATTCAGGTTATAAATGGGGTTTCAGCTCATGCCATGGACTGCAAGGTCTCAATGTCCTTGTGGAGCCCTTGCCATAAGAACTGTCTCATTACTATGGCCCTTACATTGCTCACAGTGCTAGTTAGAATGTGTAACACCAAAGCCCTTTCACTCTGCGTATCTCCAGGGACACTAAAGGCAGAAGTGGTCCTAAACACAGAACATAATTAGCACTAAAGTGGGACTTCAGGAATTCCACAGATACCATTATATAGCAAAAGTGAGCTTTATTAAATGGTCAGCGGAAACAGACCAAGAGTAAAAAGGAGAACAGATAATCCTGATCCTACAGCTAACCAGTGAGGAACCATCACTCACTTAGAGGCAATAAGTTCACTAGTAAATGGACAGAGATATTTTCACAAGAGGACCATAACCTGAGCTGTACCAATATTGTGAAACAAAAGATAACCACAAGAAAGAATCCTCCAATACAGGAGAAGTATCAAAGCATACAGTACCTTTGCATCTCTACAAGAAGTAAAGAAGATAATAGCTTAGATTATGCAATGGAGGTGATTAAAGAGAGTTGAAGCTAATGGACGACTCCAAATGACTCCAAAACGCTCTGTTTTTGCGAGACTATAGGCCTGAATGCTGAAGGGGTGTGTATCCTCTTCCTCTGATTGAAGAATCTCATTGTTACCCAAGTCAAGTTTCTCTCAATGCTTGATCATGCTTTCCAACACTGAAAAAGTGAAGGCCATTTAAGAGTGGAAGCCCCTGGCCATTGTGGCCATTGTCAGAGCTTTTCTAAGTCTGCTGGGATATTATCAACATTTCATTAAGCACTACTCACACCACTCTGGCCTGATCCAAAAGCTCCTATTTGGGATAGGCCAAAATGGGGGCCACTAAAAGGTAAAATGGGGACCAGAAATACAGGGAGTGTTTGATTTCTTGAAGCGGCAGCTGATGTCGACTGCTGTACTGGCCTTTTCTGACTCCCCCTACCTTTCCACCTCATCTTTAAAGACAGTATATCATATCACAGAATTATTTTCTCCATAACTCTTTGGTGACTTAGCAGGTCGTGGTCTAAGTGTCAAGTTATGTGTGTGTGGGTCTGTTCCAGTTGATCAAACAAGTTTACTGATGTTGTAAAGGGGACTGAGGTGCCACCTCTGACCTGGTGCACGTCTGCTGAAAGTACTGACTATCGACTTCAATCATGAGGATTGTGGATCACTTTACAAAAATTGTGATTGCAGTACAGGAATACCCCACTTTTAATTACACAATGGGGTTTATTTACTAAAGCTGGAAAGTGCAAAATCAGGCTCACTTCTGCATAGAAACCAACAAGCTTCCAGGTTTTATTACAAAAGCTTAATTGAACAAGCTGGGGTTAGAAGCTCATTGGTTTATATGCAGAAGTGAGCCTGATTTTGCACTTTCCAGCTTTAGTACTTAAAAGTGGGGTATGTAAAACGTATTATTACTGTTAAAGTTTCAACATATTTTGTACTCTTTTTGTACCACCTTTTCCCCAATAAAATAGTTTGTAAACAAAAGTGGGGTATGCCTGTACTAACTTATGATCAGACTTCCAAGACTGACAATTCTTCTGCTTGAGAAGATACACTTAAATTAGAGACTCTGCTTTGAGAGCAAGTTTTTTCAGGAGTGGTGTACATTTAGACAATATATTTTTGTATTGTAAATGTCAATAGTGCATAGGTTACGCAGCAGCTTTTCTTTTATTTTGAACCCCATCCGGCCGACAGTACACATATACAGTATGCGGCCACACTGAACTGGGCTTTTTCCCATGGGGCCACGTATATGCGTGCCTGTCTTTGTGCTGGGAGTGCACCATAGCAGGTCTTTTGCCCCGTACACACTGTCGGATAATCCGACCACAAAATCCATCGGATTTTTTCTGACGGATTTTGTCCGACACTGGTGTTGCATACACACGGTCGGACAAAGTTGTCGGAAAATCCGATCATTCTGAACGTGGTGACGTTTGTTGCCTATGACGGGACTACGTAGAGGCTAGTAGCCAATAGCTTTGGTCTTGTAATGTGATCTGAGCATGTGTGGCACTTTGTCCGTCGGAATTCGCTACACACGATCGGAAAAAGTCTGATAGGACTTTGTTGTCGGAAAATTTGAGAGCAGGAGATAAAACTCTGTCCGTCGGAAAATCCGACGGAAAAAGTCCGATGGAGCCTACACACGGTCGGAATTTTCGACAACATTGTCCGATAGGACATTTTCCGTCGGAAAATCCGACCGTGTGTATGGGGCATTAGTGTGAGCCCGGTTCCCATACTATCAGGAGCCAGAACTCCTGGTTCTGGGTCACCTGATTGCTGTGATAGCCTCTGATTGACTATCACAGTGATCAGTCATGGTAAAGTCTGTTTCATGGTGAAGAGTGTTTCTCTCTTTGTGAATAGAGAGGGATGATACATTGTATCTCTCTCTTTTCTTGCAAAGAGAGATTAAAAACAACTGTGTGTACAAAATAAAAAAAAAAAATATAAATAAAATAAAAAAGAAAGTAAAAAACACTAAATCAAGGTTTAATCTAGGTCAGTGTCAGGTTTAGTGTTTGGGTAAAAAGTCAAGGTCATAGTCAGTATATTTTGGGCAAGATTTAAAAAAATAAAAAATGCGCACACATTCTACCAAGCCTTTCACATGTGCTGGGTGCTCCACATGAACCAGCTCTGCCAGTACCCTGAGCCTGGTGAGAGTTGACAAGTGACGCGCCACTTGGTGTGCTCCCATGGTGTGCCCCATGGATAGGAGGGCGTGCTGATGACGACCTTCCTTGCTTAAAGCTAGACGTGCACAACCACGTCCACGTCCACGAAACCTCTGGCCACGCTACCACTCGTAAAACCGAGCACTGCCGCGGGCCTGCATTTTTTCTTGGTTTTCTGCACGCTTCTGCCTCCCGCTTGGCGGTCTTCCAGCCATTGTAGTCGGTAGTTCCCTGTGGGTGCATGCTGAGAAGAAATACCTGTAGGTAGTCCGCCGTTTTGGCTGTGTGATGCCAACTCCAACACACTAGAAGTCCTATGTGCTTCTGCAAAGGAAAATATAGGATCCCTCTGTGTGAAGCCACTAACACACTAGAAGTCCTTGTCCATGGCCTGCTGGACATAGTCCAAGCGGTAATATGCACCTTACCGAGCGACCCCGTACCCTTGTCCAGCGGTAGGCATGACATTAGCAAGCCTCCTCTTGCCGGTAGAGAGAAGGAATCGCCTTGGGTGCTTGGACCTGCTGAGGAAAAGAAAATAGTCCCTACCACTGAAAAGAGCGCTCTGTGTGCAATGTAGCACTAACTACACTAAAGTCCTGTGGGTCGACAACGGGGACTGCAAAGACACACCGAATTCTACATAGTCCCTCAGAGCAGCTTTCGGAGCTCTGTGTATGAGATCCCACTGGAACACACTAGAGGAAGTCCTGTGGGTGCTGCTGAGACTGAAGTCCGCAATATAGGAGCCCTTGTCTGTGTGATGGGCCACGATTGAACACACTAGAACTCGTCCTACAATGGGTCACCAAAGAACTTCTGCAACGTGCAGAGCGCACTTGCCCGCACAGGCGGAGCTCTGCGGTGTTGGTACAGTTGGCTTGCTGCCTCTACCTGGACTCCAGGGGCATCCGGCCTCGTTGGAAACAGTGACGACCTGCAGAATCACACCACACAACACACACACAATATACTCCGCCGCCTCATCCTCTCTCCCTTGTGGCAACCCACGTGGAGTCAGTGACCTCATCAGTCCTCCCCTTCACCACTAGAGCAAACCTGGCAGGAATGTGCAGCTGTGAACTGTACTGCCAGATTCTCAACTGGGTTTCGCTCTGTGTGATGCCACAAAACACGCCTCTCGACACTAGGGAAGAAGATCTCCTACCCTGAGCCTGGGTGAGAGAGGATGAGGAGGATGCTGGTTCCATGCAAACCTTCAAATGATATAGAAAACAAAGACGCGCTCTGGCCAACAGTGCTGATGCCACGACCAACACACTAGAAGTCCTGTGGTGCTGCTGAGCCATTGTAGTTCCGGTAAAATATAGGAGCTCTGTGTGATGCCACTAACTTGAACACAAGCAAAGTCCTGTGGGATGCATGCTGCAGAAGAATATAGAAGGGAGCTCTGTGTGATGCCACTAACACACTAGAAGTCCTATGGGTGCTTCTGCAAAGAAAATAGAGGAGCTCTGTGTGATGCCACTAACACACTAGAAGTCCTGTGGTCGCTGCTGAGAAGAAAATATAGGAGCCTCTGTGTGATGCCACTAACACACTAGAAGTCCTATGGGGTGCTTCTGCAAAGAAAATAGAGGAGCTCTGTGTGATGCCACTAACACACTAGAAGTCCTGTGGGTGCTTCTGCAAAGAAAATAGAGGAGCTCTGTGTGATGCCACTAACACACTAGAAGTCCTGTGGGTGCTTCTGCAAAGAAGAAAATATAGGAGCTCTGTGTGATGCCACTAACACACAAGAAGTCCTGTGGGTGCTTCTGCAAACACACTAGAAGTCCTATTGGAGCTCTGTGTGATGCCACAAACACACTAGAAGTCCTGTGGGTGCTGCTGCAAAGAAATAGAGGAGCTCTGTGTGATGCCACTAACACACTAGAAGTCCTGTGGGTGGTGCTTCTGCAAAGAAAATAGAGAGCTCTGTGTGATGCCACGAACACACTAGAAGTCCTGTGGGTGCTGCTGCAAAGAAAATAGAATATATAGGAGCTCTGTGTGATGCCACTAACACACTAGAAGTCCTATGGGTGCTTGTGCAAAGAAAATAGAGGAGCTCTGTGTGATGCCACTAACACACTAGAAGTCCTGTGGGTGCTGCTGAGAAGTAAATAGAGGAGCTCTGTGTGATGCCACTAACACACTAGAAAGTCCTGTGGGTGCTTCTGCAAGAAAATAGAGGAGCTCTGTGTGATGCCACTAACACACTAGAAGTCCTGTTGGGTGCTGCTGCCCCTGAGAAGAAAATAGAGGAGCTCTGTGTTATGCCACTAACACACTAGAAGTCCTGTGGATGCTTCTGCACAAAGAAATAGAGCAGCTCTGTGTGATGCCACTAACACACTAGAAGTCCGATGGTTGCTTCTGCAAAGAAAATAGAGGAGCTCTGTGTGATGCCACGAACACACTAGAAGTCCTGTGGGTGCATCTGCAAAGAAAATATAGGAGCTCTGTGTGGTGCCACTAACACACTAGAAGTCTGTGGTGGGTGCTTATGCAAAGAAAATAGAGGAGCTCTGTGTGTTGGGACTAACACACTAGAAGTCCTGTGGGTGCTGGTAAGATAATATAGAGCTCTGTGTGTGTAATGGGACGAACACACTAGAAGTCCTATATGTGCTTCTGGGAAGAAAATAGAGCTCTGTGTGATGCCACTAACACACTAGAAGTCCTTATGGTGCTTATGCAAAGAAAATATAGGAGCTCTGGTGGCCTGCCACTAACACACTAGAAGTCCTATATGTGCTTATGGAAAGAAAATAGATTGAGCTCTGTGTGATGCCACTAACACACTACAAGTCCTGTGGGTGCTTCTGAGAAGAAAATAGGGAGCTCTGTGTGATGGGACTAACTACATTCTAGTCCTATAAGTGCTTCTGGAAAGAAAATAGAGGAGCTCTGCCTGCCTGCCACTAACACACTTAGAAGTCCTATGGGTGCTTCTGGAAGAAAATATAGGAGCTCTGTGTGTGTAATGGGACAAACACACTTCAAGTCCTATAGGTGCTTCTGAGAACAATATATAGGAGCTCTTTGTGTGTAATGGCACTAACACACTTCAAGTCCTATAGGTGCTTCTGGGAAGAAAATATAGCTCTGTGTGTGTGATGGGACTAACACACTTCAATTCCTATAGGTGCTTCTGGGAACAAAATATAGCTCTGTGTGTGTGATGGGACTAACACACTTCAGGTCCTATAGGTGCTTCTGGAACAAAATATAGCTCTGTGTGTGTGATGGGACTAAACACACTTCAAGTCCTATAGGTGCTTCTGGGAACAAAATATAGCGCTCTGTGTGTGTAATGGGACTAACACACTTCAAGTCCTATAGGTGCTTCTGGGAAGCAAATATAGCTCTGTGTGAGTGATGGGACTAACACACTTACAAGTCCTATAGGTGCTTCTGGGAAGAAACTATAGCTCTGTGTGTGTGATGGGACTAACACACTTCAATTCCTATAGGTGCATCTGGGAACAAAATATAGCTCTGTGTGAGTGATGGGACTAACACACTTCAAGTCCTATAGGTGCTTCTGGGAAGAAAATATAGCTCCGTGTGTGGAATGGGACTAACACACTTCAAGTCCTATAGGTGCCTTCTGGGAAGAAAATATAGCTCTGTGTGTGTGATGGGACTAACACACTTCATGTCCTATAGGTGCTTCTGGGAAGAAAATATAGCTCTGTGTGTGTAATGGGACTAACACACTTCAAGTCCTATAGGTGCTTCTGGGAACAATATATAGCTCTGTGTGTGTAATGGTACTAACACACTTCAAGTCCTATAGTGCTTCTGGGAAGAAAATATAGCTCTGTGTGTGTAATGGGACTAACACACTTCAAGTCCTATAGGGGCTTCTGGGAAGAAAGTATAGCTCTGTGTGTGTAATGGGACTAACACACTTCAAGTCCTATAGGTGCTTCTGGGAAGAAAATATAAAGCTCTGTGTGTGTGATGGGACTAACACACTTCCAAGTCCTATAGGTGCTTCTGGGACCAAAATATAGCTCTGTGTGTGGAATGGGACTAACACACTTCAAGTCCTATAGGTGCTTCTGGGAACAAAATATAGCTCTGTGTGTGTGATTGGACTAACACACTTCTAGTCCTATAGTTGCTTCTGGGAAAAAAATATAGCTCTGTGTGTGTGATGGGACTAACACACTTCAAGTCCAATAGGTGCTTCTGGGAAGAAAATATAGCTCTGTGTGTGTATGGGACTAACACACTTCAAGTCCTATAGGTGCTTCGGGTAAGAAAATATAGCTCTGTGTGTGTAATGGGACTAACACACTTCAAGTCCTATAGGTGCTTCTGGGAAGAAAATATAGCTCTGTGTGTGTGATGGGACTATCACACTTCAAGTCCTATAGGTGCTTCTGGGAACAAAATATAGCTCTGTTTGTGTAATGGGACTAACACACTTCAAGTCCTATAGGTGCTTCTGGGAAGAAAATATATCTCTGTGTGTGTAATGGGACTAACACACTTCAAGTCCTATAGGTGCTTCTGGGTAAGAAAATATAGCTCTGTGTGTGGAATGGGACTAACACACTTCAAGTCCTAAAGGTGATTCTGGGAACAAAATATAGCTCTGTGTGTGTAATGGGACTAACACACTTCAAGTCCTATAGGTGCTTCTGGGAAGAAAATATAGCGCTGTGTGGGTAATGGGACTAACACACTACAAGTCCTATAGGTGTTCTGGGAAGAAAATATAGCTCTGTGTGTGTAATGGGACTATCACACTTCAAGTCCTATATGTGCTTCTGGGAACAAAATATAGCTCTGTGTGTGTAATGGGACTAACACACTTCAAGTCCTATAGGTGCTTCTGGGAAGAAAATATAGGAGAGATTTAAAAAAATAAAAAATAAAATTAGTGTCAGTGTCAGTTAGTGTCAGTATGTTTTAGGTAGGATAAAAAAAAAAAGCAAAATGTGCACTATTGTTACTGGGTTGTACTACAGGTAAAAATAAACAAAAAAATATACACATATGTTGTATTGCTGAGATCGTCGGGAGCACCAGAATTTCTTTTGGGTTGTTCTTTGATGGTAGGTTATGGTAAATTTAAAAAAAATAATGATTCATTGTTACTATTTTGGTCCAGTTTTCCTTTGATAATAAAAAAAAAAAAATCAGGAGATATCCATTAGAAATTACCACCAAATGAAAGCCCAAAAAAAAGCCAAGGTACAATCCACCTGGATGCATAAAGTAGTTGTGATGATATGTACGGTTTTACTAACACACGTCAAAGTTGCAAAATTGTGCTTAGGCATTAACATTTGCTTTACCTTTTGGCACAAAGTGATTAAAGAAGTGAATGTTACTTTCACAAACATTCACTGTAAGCTATAATTGTAAAACATGCAAATATGCACCGTTTACGTAAAAGTGCACATTATGATCATACATTGTTGCAGTAAACAAAGCTCCTTTTGAAAATCTATATGCGTTTTTTATCTAAAAATCCTCTACACAGACTTCATACGTGAAATATTTTTCTAGTGAATACAGTAAATCAACCCTAACAAACATAATTGATTCAAAGCCACACATTTTATTACAAATCTAATTAATGAGATAATTTAGATTCTGGAAAATGACAGTGGATGACTAACTTTCTCTACTAAGCAGATTGCATGTTAACATTTTCAAAGCATAATTCTTTTCTTGCAGCTCCTACAAAAAAAAATAGGCTATATCACAACTCTTATGGAATAGGGGAATAGTGTTATCAATCTGTATAATATTAGTAAGATAAACAGAAGAGGTTGTAAGTCTCTAGATGATGATGTGAGCAAAATTAATATGACTGATAAGAGTCATGCCTCCAGATGGTATGAGGAGTTGGTTTTAAAAAAGGATATCAACATGGTAATAACGAAAGAGTACACGTGAACTTAGATTATAGTATTGATTAGAATCATAACATATTTCCAGGCTATAAAATTGGAAGTGGATTCTAAAGCCCATTATCTAGTTAATTTCACCAGCTGTTTCTGCTCACACAGCAACTTTGTCTTTTTATTATAACCTGTCCTCCAGACACCTTGAAATCTTGTTTTGGAGTGGTGTGTTTATGGAGTGTAACAGTTTTGGCACCAAGTATATCTGCATGTCACCAGCTCATCAGAGTACCTGAGTACCTGTCACCTACCCATCAAGCGTACCTGAGTACCTGTCACCAGCCAATCAGAGTACCCAAGTACCTGTCACCAGCCCATAAGAGTACCCAAGTACCTATCACCAGCACATCAGAGTACCCAAGTACTTGTCACCAGCCCATCAGAGTACCCAAGTATCTATCACCAGCACATCAGAGTAACCGAGGACCTGTCACCAGCCTATGCCTCATAGAAAATACGTTGGGGTGTTTCCATTGTCTTGGTGCTCCAGGACCTTCAAAAGTGTGATAGTCAGGATACTAAATGTGTATTTTATGCTCCTAGAATGCCTGACGGTGCTCCCTGCATGTTGGGCCTCTCTATGTGGCCAGACAGTGGTGTAGTGGTTAGCACTTTCACCTAGCAGTAATAGGGTCGCTGCTTCAAATCCCGACCATGACACCTTCTGCCTGGAGTTTGCATGTTCTCCCTGTGCTTGCGTGGGTTTCCTCCGGGTACTCCGGTTTCCTCCCACACTTCAAAGACATGCTGGTAGGTTAATTAGATCCTGTCGATAAAATTGGCCAAATATGTGTATGTTGTATGTGTATGTGTTTGTAAGCGTGTCAGGACCCCACAGGGCAAGGACCGCACTATACCACAGATGGACACCAGTAGCAAAAAGCGCCCTGAGGCGATTCAGTTGGCATAGGTTGCGCTATACAAGTCATTCATTCATTCATTCAGACTGTGTAAAAGTCTCACACATACTCAAATAAACTAAATATATTTATACGTAGGCAAATTTAATGTCTTTGCAAAGATAACATTAAAGAACCTGTGTCTTTCAATTACTAGTGTAAACTGAGTACTTAGCCTTAGGTTATTTTGAATTATTTACAATGGCTGGGAAGCACCAGGGATGAGCTGAACACCCTCCCAGTTCAGTTCGCACCAGAACTTGGGAACAGACAAAAAATTTGTGCAAACATGCAAACACTGTTAAAGTCTATGGGACACAAAGGTGAAAAATCAAAAGTGCTAATTTTAAAGGCTTATATGCAAGTTAATGCCATAAAAACTGTATGGGGACCTGGGTCCTGCCCCAGGGGACATGCAAAAAAATATTTAAAACAACAGTTTTTTTTAGGAGCAGTGATTTTAAGAATGCTTAAAGTGAAACAAATAAAATGAACATTCCTTTAAATATCGTGCATGTGGTCCCCTTAGTCTGCCTGTAAAGAAGCACATTTTTCCCATGTTTAGAAAAGTAGCACAGCAAAATTAAATTTCTAAAGGAAAAAAAATTACATTTAAAATTGCTCACGGGTGTAATGTATTCAGATGCCAGAACCTGGCAATATACATAAAAAGTAATTTAAAAAAAACAGCTTGGGTTTCCCCTCCCCCAGTCCATACAAGGCCCTTTGGATCTGGTATGGATATTAAGGTGAACTCCACACCAATTTTTTTTTTTTAAATGACGTGGGGGTCCCCCCCAAAATCCATACCAGACCCAAAGAGCCTGGTATGGATAGGGGGGAACACATGCCGTTTTTTTTCTTAATTCTGTCATAGGGCTACTCTTAACCACTTCAATACACTATATTATATATTGTACACTGCACTATATACCTTTCACTGTATTATTTATACTACACTGAGTGCACTATATACTCTAAACTGCAGCATACATACTATACGAACTGCACTATATACACTGCTTAAAAATTGGGCCTTGGGTGTTGGTGGTGCCAGAACACGGTAACCCCTCACAGTTACTCTTGTTGGGTGCAGGAACGGTCCCTGCTGTTAAATATTATTTAACAAATTGGAATTTCATGCCCCTGTTAAACAGGGGCAGAAACTTTGGGCCTTAGGTGTTAGTGGTGCTACAACACGGTAACCCCTCACAGTTACTCTTGTTGGGTGCAGGAACGGTCCATGCTGTTAAATATTATTTCAGAGGCTGCTTGCCCTCTTTTAGTGGCCTGTGAGCGTCTGCCTCTCATTGGAGGCCTTCCGGACATGATGGGTATTTTTTTTCAACACCGCACTACACTGTATTATATACTGTGTACACCGCCTGAAGTGTATTTGTAACTGTACACACTGTATTATATACTGTGTACAGCACCTGCACTGTATTAGAAACTGTACACCGCCAAATGCACTGTATATATAGGCTGCGCTGAATGCAGAGTATATGTATATATATATATCTCAAATACACTGCCACTAACTAACCTGCCTGCCTAATCTAGCTCAATCTCTCTATCTCTGTCCACTATAACACACTATACGGCGCTGTGTAAGCAGCCTTATATAGTGTGGGGTGTGGACTTAGTCCCCCTGAGCCATGATTGTGGCTCTCGCTGAGGAGTGCACTGTGATTGACCAAAGCATGCAGGTCAGGTGTATGCTTTGGCCAATCATCATAAATCAATGCACTGCAGTCTCGCAGTGCATTATGGGGCACTTAAATTTGTCGCAAACACCTGATGTTTGACTCGAACTCGAAGCTCATTCCTAGAAAGCACATCCCTGTTATAACTAGAGGTCAAAACTGAATTAATCTGCATAACATGTATATATATCATAGAAAGGGCCACTAGACAGTAATCTGAGAAAATACATAAAACATTAAGATCTGAGATAATCTATTAATGACGTAAAATTAACCTAAAGTGGACCTTTCAGTAAATCTACATGAATAAATACATAAATAAATTACTAATATGTTACAATATAAAGCAACCACATATTAAAGGAAAATCCATAACTTTTAAGCAGTAGTATTTGGGTGCTAGTCAAGAGACTTTGCCTGAATTGAGCCAACGGGGGTTATTTACAAAAGGCAAATTCACTTTGCACTACAAGTGCACTGCATGTGCAGTCGCAGTAGATCTGAGGGAGAAATGCAAGGAAAATAAAAAAAAAAAGATTTTAGCTTGTACATGATTGGATGATAAAATCAGCAGTGCTTCCCCTCATTTCAGATCTTCCCCTCAGATCTACAGCGACTGCACTTCCAAGTGCACTTTGTAGTGGAAAGTAGAGTTGCCTTTAGTAAATAACCCCCAATGTCTTTATCCTGCTGCAAGCAGAAGGAATTGTTCATATTACAACATTATAGTCTGGTAGCAGGTCACAAGGCAGCAGCAGGGGTCTGATCAGTGTCAGATGTTTGTGAATACGGCCAACATAAAACATGTCCTAGCACTTATCAGGATCAATTACATATATCAATGCAAAGGGACTTAAAGAATATTTTACCCCAACATTTCATATCCCTGATATATGTCTGCTGTACCATGTACTTGAATGAAAAGGTATTTCTGTTATGTTTATATTGCTTCCTTTGTGTGAAGTACCTGGTGCTCTTAACTGTCTCTCTACTTTCCTATCAAAAAGTGACCGCACTAGGCATGAGAGCACAGTGTACTCAGTTTTCTGGCTGTACTGGGAACTCAGTCGGCTCTCCTCCAATAATTAGACTTATGCTGACATGCTCACCCCCCCTCCCCCCACAGTGCTTCACTGGAAAGCTCAATGTGATGCTTTTTTTTTCCCCTAGCTCTCTGAGCTCCTCATGCAGCTGAGAACAGAGTATGTAATTTAAAAAAAGGGATAAAAGGTATTTATGATGTTTTTTTATATGTATACACTAAAGTTTTGCCTTTCATTTCTATTTTTAACTGAATGAGTTGTTTTACAAGGTGAGGGTTCACATATACTTTAACCACTACCTCCTAAGCCAATTCTGACACTTCTCTCCTACATGTAAAAATCATGAATTTTTTGCTCAAAAATTACACAGAACCCCCAAACATTATATATGTTTTTTAGCAGAGACTCTAGGGAATAAATTGGTGGCCGTTGCAACTTTTTATGTCGCACAGTATTTCCGCAGCAATTTTTCATTTTTTGGGGGGTTTCATGAATTTAAGAAAAAAACAAAACAGTAAAGTTAGCCAGATTTTTTTGCATAATATGAAAGATGATGTTACATTGAGTAAATAGTACCTAACATGTCACGCTTTAAAATTGCGCACACTCGTGGGATGGTGCCAAACAAATCTCCATAGGTGACGCTTGAAATTTTCTTACAGGTTACCTGTTTGGAGTTACAGAGAAGGTCTTGGGCTAGAATTATTTCTCTTGCTCTAACGTTTGTGGCGATACCTCACATGTGTGGTTTGAATGCCGTTTACATATGCGAGCGTGATGTACGCCTTAGAGCTCCCACCTTCAAAAAGGATATGATTGCCTAATTAAGAGACTCTGACTGACCTCTTACTCTCAAACCAACAAAAAGCAGAAGCCCTCCTTGCCAGGCAACATAAACAATGATTAGCAAAAGCAAAAAATGATTTTCCCACCACCAAACCTGACAAAAGGGAAATCAACCCACATTAAATTTAGCAACATATTTTCTCAGTTGTACAATCTAAATACTCACAATCCCCCCCTTAGTTTCATCTTTTGAGGCCATCCAAATTTCTTTGGGATGCTATACACCTTCCAACCGTTACCCCAGAACAGCTTGAGAGTTTATCTGTGCCATTTTCTGATGCAGAAATCAGAAAAGTCATCCTTGACTTACAACTACATAAAACTTTTCAATGAATCCCCAAATGTAAGTGTCCCACTTACCTAAAATGTTCCAACAGAATGCTGACACAGGAAAACTCTATTTCCAAACCAGGAAACCCCACAGATGACCCACCTAATTATCGACCCATCTCTCCTCTAAATTTTGATATCAAAATCTACACAAAACTTTTAGTTAATCACATAGCTTCCCTCATCTCCCTTTTAGTCCACACAGATCAAGTGGGCTATGAAGCCAGACAACAAGCTTCCGAAGGAACCAGAAGATTTAAAGACCTTACATAATGGTCTGAATATCATCCCGTACTTCTTTTGCTTCTTTTTTTTAGATGCAGAGAAGACATTAAACAGAATTTACTGGGACTATCTGAAAGCTGGTGTAAACAAATCTGGGCTCTGGGTCATATAAATTTAGCTATTCAAGCCTTATAAAATTTTTGTTTCTAGTGCCAGCATCTGGACTTTGGGACTCCTCTCAAATCCCTTTTAGATAACCAATGGTTCTCATCAGGGATGCCCATTATCCCCACAAATTTTTGTCTATCACAAGCTATCCGCTCCAACCCTCAAATATCAGGAGTTACAGTTGGGAAAACAGAACATAAAAATAGGCCTTAATGTCGATGATGTATTACTCTCCCTGACCAATCCGACATTCTCTCTTTCTGCCTCACCAAAAACATTGGAACATTTCAGTGCCTTTTATGAAATTAATCACTCCAAATCCCATGATTCCTACTTGTTAAGAAAATAGAACTAAAACATAAATCTTTCATGCAACACCTTTCTCATGGGCACCAAATTCTTCTCTTACATACTTAGGTATACAGCTGATGTCACCAAGTAACAATTTACTCAAGCACAACTATAACATTGTAGTGACAAAACTTGAATAATATGCGAAGACCAATGTTTGCCTAAGAGCAGGATGCATATCACTTAACAAAATGTTCTTATTACCACATATACTATACCTATTCAGGACAATACCCCTACCAATTTTACCATTACATCTTTGCAACATCCAAAACATCCTTAACACATTTATTTGGGGGGAAAAAGGCCCCACATTTGGAACTCCATCCTATGTACTTCTTCTATATTCTCCGTCATGGGAGTACCTAATGTCTCCAAGTATTATAAAGCTGTAATTTTGGTGCAAGACAAACGTATTGGGGACCAATCCTAAACTGCTACTAAATGCTTCCCTCATACGACAACCAAGCAACTAATTTTTGGATACCCTAACAGCCACTTGTTGTGTCTGGAACTCTATCAAACAAGCTTCTAAAGGTATACCATACCAATCACTACAACGCTTACCTCTCCTCTTCCTGGAACTCATGTCTCAGAATTTGAAACCTACCCCTTGGGATGCAGTGGGCAGGGCATTAACTATATCATGACCCATTTGCAGATTTTAATATAAAAAAAATGTCCAAGACCTTCTTCAGTTCAATGGAATGACAACACACCAATTTTTCAGACTTTATATTTTGGAACTTTTGATTTTACAGGCCAAAGCCACCAT
Source organism: Lithobates sylvaticus (assembly GCA_028564925.1). NCBI lineage: Eukaryota > Metazoa > Chordata > Amphibia > Anura > Ranidae > Lithobates > Lithobates sylvaticus. The sequence goes on from CM053029.1 coordinate 235,886,001, forward strand.
CTCTCAGTCTTTTATGTGCTAATACACTGCAAGTAAAAACCACAGTAGCAAAGTAAACTCCCCACTATGGAATTCTGAGAAAGAGCTTAATTTTGCCATGTCCATTGAATGCTAAAATCATGAAACTTTTAAAGCTTTGAGAATAAGTGCAACAATTACACCACAAATGGTGTTACTCACCTCCTCACACATTGGCAAAGATCTTTTCATTGCACTCTCTGCTATGTTGGAGAAACTGTGGACACACAGGAACTTAAAGGATAAATTAATCTTTGATAACATATTACATGTTACACTCATATGTAGGGTGTAACATGTTACCAAAGAGCACCAGCCTATGCCCCTCTGATCCCCTGCTGGGATTTTCTCTTCACACCCACTGTCCCAATTTAAAAATAGCACAGTCATGTGGGGATCCACCCACAATTCTACAGCTGTCATTCACAGCGATCTATGAATGAATGAACTACAACTAGCTAAGTTCAATGTTAAAACTGTACACCTGAAGTGTGTACCACTTACTTAGCACTCCTCAGGTGAGCAGAGTCAATGGTTTAAAAACCATGGTCCAAGAAGGGATGAAATGGGGGTGAAGTGGTCTTAGAAACTCCTGCAGCTCCTTAAAAAAGTCTGGGATGGATCTCCATGCATAAAGTAAGAAAGCAGAAACAGGGCACTGGAGTTAGTGAGCGGGACATGCAGCAGGATGTAAGCTGTCAGCACCAAGCACGGATAGAGAACTGTCAGGCAGAGCAGCAGGGGGAAGAATACCAGCTGTCAAAACCAATCACTTCTGATGTCAGAGGTTAGTGGGCCAGAGGCAGCTATCAAAAACAGAGCAATGATGTTGGCATAGGGAAGGCCACTACACATTTCTCTGCCCCCTTTGTCAAGCCTTGACGGTGTTGTATTTTGCTTCAGCTTGCTGTCAATTAAGAACTTTAGGTGTGCTATGTTCAATAAAATATTTTTCCATACAGTTTCACTAACTCCAGCTCCTTGTTTCTACTTTCTCACTTTGAATCACAACTAGCATTTACCATTGGCTTGTAGATTTCAATGAACTTCGAAGGGTGGTGGTGAGTGCTCTCGTAGTTCATTGATCTTCCTACTCTCCAGTAACTGTCTGCCCATATGGAGGTACAGGCAGATAGCTATACTGAGATTCTGCAGGATCCTGGCATTGCACCCATGGTCTGCGGGTACAATGCTATGCAGGCTCAGTTTTATTTACCTGCAAAAATAAGTGCATTTATTTATTTATTTTTTTGTACAACGTAGCCTAACTCATGTTTGGTGGTACTGTCCACATATAGTTTACGTCTGGTCTGATATTTTTAAAATTATTACCTCTATTACCCATTATTCCTGCTGCCCTGAAGCTAAAATAGCCCTATTGGGAGTGGGAATTGATTGGTGGACCATAAATTGATCAGTGGCCCTTTCACGAGAGTATGGAAAGATACAAAAACACCATCCTGATTGGTCATCCAGATGATTAATGACCACACTCTATATGATCATCTATTTGCCAGAGCATACATAACACATGCATCACCCTAGCTTAGAACAATATGCCCTAACTACCTAATCAGATTTCCTATTCTTGATCCTTGTCTGTACATTTATAAATGCAAGTTAAACTGATTGATAAACAAATTAACTGGTAGCATCTCAGGAAAAGTGAACATATTTTTGTGATGTGGTATTAGAGGTTTTTACTGCATACAGCCTTTTTATTTTAATATGTTGTTTCTCTGTAACTAGAGACCCATTTCTTCCTTCTATTGACAAATGATGCTGTAAGAGGGTATGAACAATTGTACCAATGGCTTGGTACTTTTGACATGACAAACTCTATTTTGTATGCATATCATGTAACATCTTGTTTATCCTATTTACATGATACCCCTTACTGAAGTACTGTTATTCATGTACTTTTTTCTATAACAAATAAATAAAGTAAAAAAAATAAAGAAAGAAAATAGGACTCTATTAAGCTCTATCCCTCATCTATTCCCATCTACTTAGACTTGAACCACAGGGCACTAATCAACAAATTAAACTCTCTACTTTGAAACGTGAAAATAATCACATCAACTAAGTGAGTATAAAAACACACATTCATCTCTGGCAGGGGTGGAAGGGGGATTCCAAAGGCCTTGATTTTGATGCCATTGCACATATATCCGGTGAGCCTTCTATTTACCCAGAGCACTGGGGATCTGCATTCTAAAAGGAACAATATATGTCAAATGCATATGTATGGGAGTTGCACTAAAATATGCTGCTCTATAATTTTCTCTTTTGCCTTGGTATCAGTCCTGAGTATTTGAAGGGTGAAAGAGTAATGGTGACACCTACCAGTTCGAATTTGGATGGAAACATATTTTTGACCTAAACATGATTAGTGGGTCACTAATTACTGGTGGGTGTGCTGCCTACCTATTTATACAATCAAACAGTTTGAGAGTGATTGCTGCTTTGTGAGACATACAGTAGTAGTTTATTTTGTGTACGATGGGTGTGACATACTACACTGTGGAATCTTCTCTTTTTTGATAACATAATGTGGTGTAGTGGATAAGAGAAGTGGGAAGATGGATTATTCATCTACCCAGACTTTTATGGAAGATTAGCTGTATAAAGGAAGCATGGCATACATAGAGTGCATTGAAAAGCGTTATGTGACTCACTTTTATATAGAGTCAATATTTCCTAGTAAGCCTCCTGTACCCATCCTTGGGAAATTGCATGCATTGGTTGATGCAATAACATTTTATTATACAATGATAACTTTGGACACTTTTTATATATTTTTCACTTTGATCCATAGTAGTGGAAGTTTATATTTTCACTTTAAATTTTGGAAGCACATTTGTATATTTGAAAGTTAAAGGTGTCACTTTTCACATAAGCGCTGGTTTGTAAAGAGCATTTTAACTACTTGCCACCCGCGCTATAACTGAAAGACAGATACAGTGCAGGCCCTAATTGCCGGGAGGGTGTCCATGGACGTCCTCCCAAGCAAGCGCTGTCTACGCATCCCTGTGGGCCGCGCGCAGTGCGCTCTGTGATCACTGAGTCTATGAGACTCAGCTGATTACAGATCAGAGTAAGGGGTAGATCCTGACCCCTTACCATGTGATCAGCTGTCATCCAATGATGGCTGATCATGTGATGTAAACAGTGGCTCAGTAATTGGTTCACTGGCTTCTGTCAGAAGGACATTGACCCCTCACACAGAAGGCTGCAGCTGCATTTTCTGTGTCCACCAGTGTCGGCTGCCAGTGCCCACTGTTCCACCTACCAGTGCCACCTATCAGTACCCACCAGTGCCACCTACCAGTGCCCACATTGCCACCCATCAATGCCCACAAGGGCTGCCAATCAATGCCCATCAGTGTCTCATAATCAGCGCCAAAGATCAGTGCTGTCTATCAGTGTCACCTACCAGTGCCCATCAGTGCAACCCATCAGTGATCATCAATTCCATCTATCAGTGCCCTTCAGTGCCACCCATCAGTGCCAACCATCAGTGCCCATCAGTGCCAACCATCAGTGCCACCTATCCATGCCACTTCTCAGTGCCTTTTTAAAACATAAATAGTGCAGCACTAATTGAAAACTAAACTGAATCAATAAGGATTAATAAATGTATAACTTTAAAACTTCAGAGAGAAAGTCCATGCATGTAAACAAATACACAGGGAGTAAAGCAGAGAAAGTCCTCAGTTGTGAACACTTGTGCTGGTAAAGATGCTTTTCAATCTGGTGCAGATACGTGAAAATTCCACCACTGGCAGAAACACAAGCCGCTCACCTTCCACAGTGGTCCTAACAGATAGGTCTACAAAAGCCTTCCCATCACAAGGGGTTAAAAAGGTTTAGATGCCTTTCCAGAGATCCAGCTCATATTACATCCACTACTTTACTGCTCAAAATTGCTCATCAGATCTCCCATTCAATGTTGTTCCAGACAAACCTCGTTGTACCATGTAAGATCAGAATAAGACATCCATAGTGCTCTCTGTATATACTCAATATATTTTATTTAAATCCAAAAGTAAACTACTCACAAGTGAAGCACTGTAGTCCCAGTGCTAAGAATAAAAACGATCGCTGCAAACTGCAAGCATGTCTCACAGAGACCGAGTGGAGGGTGGCTGCTGCTGACATGTTTGGATCTTCCTGCACGTGTATCATCCCAGTTGATGGGACTTCATCAGCCTTCTCAGTGCCACCTATCAGTGCCGCCTCATTAGTGCTTATCAGTGCCACCTCTCAGTGCCCATCAGTGCCGCATTATCAGTGCCTATCAGTGCCCACCAGTGCTGCCTATCAGTGCCCATCAGTGCTGCCTATCAGTGCCCATCAGTGCCGCTCATCAGCGCACATCAATAAAGGAGAAAAATTGCATTGCAAAGGAGAATCAATAAAGGAGAAAATTGCATTTTCAAAATTGTATAAAAAACTATGAAACAGTTTTGTTTTTGTTTTTTTCCAAATTTTGGGTTTTATTTACCAAAAAATAAAAACATAGCAGCAATTAAATACCACCAAAAGAAAGCTCTATCTGTATGAAAGAAATTATACAAATTTAATTTAGGTACACTGTAGCATGATCGCGCAATTGTCATTCAAAAAGTGACATCGCTGAAAGCTGAAAATTGGCCTGGGCAGGAAGGGGGTTTAAGTGAGCAAGTGGTTAAAAACCCATATACAGATCAACTGGAAACAAATTGAACTTATCATTTAAAAAAAAATAAAAGTTGCAAACATAAAATCTATGAAAAATGAATAGCTCCAAAAAATCATGGCTTTTGATTATTTCCATGAATTGAAACTTGTGATTAACTCATGGAGGATTTTTTTTTACATGATTCCATTTAAATATTTACCAGTATAAAAGTCCATCATCGAGATCTTTCAATCATTCTCCAGTTACATTTTGTACATGGCTAATAACAATTACAAAGAAAAAGTCAGACAGTATGGGTACAAGATGACTAAGGAAATTCTTTAACAACCTAAAGAGGCATTTTGGCCAATATAGATTTTTTTTTTTTACAATGCAATGGTGGTTTGAAGCAGGGTTAAGTTTATCATTAGGTATGTAGGGCAGATCTGCCATCATCCCCCTTGATTTCAAATTAGGTAGAACACTGTGGAGCAACTATCAGACAATTGCAAAATGTATCTTCATATTGTAATAATAGTGGTGTATTACTACTACAGTATATATATATATCATCATCTGTGAAATTTCCTTAGCATTGTATTTGAAATTAACTTTAGATGGTGACACATGAAGCTGGAATAAAAAGATGGAAGAAGTAGGTGGTGATTTTCCTATCTGGAAAATATTTCAAGAACTAATGCAGTATTAAGCCATGCCCATCTTTTTCAAAATGGTGCAGTCCTTCCACAAAAACACCAGCCTAAAAACACTGGAAAAAAGATGGTATTTTAATTTTAGCTACCCAATTTGTGTTCGCAAATCCCTTCACTCATCTTATAGGCAGCTTTCTTTTTACTATGCACTTGCGCCTTCATTCTTTAACTAAATTAAACACTTTTCTTATAATAATTAAGTCTATCACATTCCTCTTTTCCCAGCAGTTCTTTTGGATTCTCATTCATCTACTTCCACTGATTTACTTCACGCTTCTCTTCTTGTTCTGTGTGGAAGTAGATTATTATATTAGTTCTGTTTGGTGAGACTATTTATTAGACTGGCATAATAGTTTTTCATAGGTAAATTGAAAGCTTTTGAAGTTCATCCCTGTCTTCTTCAAGGGAAAATATATTCCACTTTGAAATATGAGATGGCACTTTGAAACTCTGTGGCATGTATTTTTTTTTTCCATTAGAGTGAATACAAAGCTAAAAATAAAATTGGATCCAATGGTATAGCTGGTTATTTTGAAAAGAGCATATTTCTTAAATGAATATAAAGAAAATGACTATACCATTAAATGACATAACAGGGAATACTTGAAGGGAGTGAGCTGCATGACCAATCACAGAAAAACATATTTTTAATTACTTGAGATTATTTGATGCACATCATTGGCAGTATATAAGCAGCAATTTATAGCCAACGTCCTGCTGTTTTTATTTTATTGTTGTTATTATGCTTTATTTATAAGGCATCAACACAATATTATTACTAGGTATTAAAAAAACTGTTAGATTTGAGGACACACACCAAAACAACGAATAAATTATATAAAATAACATGTTAAAAGACAAACAAAATCAAACATAATTAATACTTCTAAAACACTTGCTGTTTTAGATGGTTTTTGAGAAAAATAAAGTATATATCAGCAATCTGAAACACCTTTGAATATTAATTGTGAACACATGACATCTCTCCAGAATTCTCTGCAACCAACTGGTTTAGAATGCTATACAAATGCAGGGAAAGTGATATTAGTCCACTGCCATTAAATGCACCAAATAGTAATGAAAGCCATTGCTCATGGCAACCGTGTGAATTTTGAGGCCCAAGCACTGCATTGTATATAAACATCAGTAAAAGCAGAACATAGGTAAATTGAACACAAAAGTGCTGCAAAAACTACCAAAAACAAATATAAATGGTAGCTGCAAGCATAGTATGCAGTTAACATCCAAGGAGAGTGTCCTATATATAGGAGACTATGGGGGTTGTTTACTAAAGACAAATCCACTTTGCACTACAAGTGCAGTGCAAGTGCACTTGGAAGCACAGTCGCTATAGATCTAAAGGGGACATGCAAGGAAAATTAAAAAAAGCATTTTAGCTTGCACACGATTGGATGATAAAATCAGCAGAGCTGCCCCTCATTTCAGATCTTTGCCTCAGATCTACAGCAACTGCACTTCCAAGTGAACTGTAAGTGCACTTGTAGTGCAAAGTGGATTTGCCTTTAGTAAATCAACCCCTATGTCTGTGGCTATATTAGCTACATGGTGGGCTCAAGTCTGCTCTCTGCTGACATCACAGAAGTTGGTCCAGGCTCCGCATCATCATGACCACAGAGTCGGGATCTGCCAGATCCCTGGACCAACACCCAGCTCAGCCTCTCAGCGAGCCACTGAGAGGCTGAGCTGGCCGCCCCTGCACCCTCCACAGCCCAGCGTTTCAGTGAGCGAGGAGGGAGCAGAGATCTGCTCCTGACAGTCTGCAGCTCTCTGCTCAGAGCAGTGAGAACTGAATGATCAGCGATGTTCAATTGCTCGGTTCTCAGTATAGAGGTGCACAAACCCATCAAAGTGTAAATTACCCCATGTCTGTAAATACTTTGACTGGAGTTTTGCCTGAATGTTTTTAGAAAATAAAGGAAATCCACTACGTGTCTATTGGAAGGTTCTCCTAGTATATGTAATTGACAATATCCTAAAGAACATTCAGGAGGAGAACAATTCAATCGGTACTGCATGTAAATATGTATAAACAGGGTGCAATGAATGAATTGTGTCTTGGTCTTTTTATTGCGTTGTATTGTTTCTGTAACCTGTAACCTTTTTATAAAATGAATAAAAAATATTTAAAAGAGAAAAGTCTGCAGAGCCAATAATAAGTAGTGTAGAAGAAAAGCAGAATTGATCCTACCTAATAGCTAACAGTCAGTGGCAGGTCAGTTAAAAGGTAAAAAACATGGTGCAGTAAGAGGGTCATTGGCAGCAAGAAGCAACAGCAGGGGAATCACTGTGTTTGTCCACCAGCAAGTTCTTCATAGTGGCTAGGGACTTCTTATGCCACGTACACACGAGCAGATTTTCCTTCGGAAAAAACGTGGATGTTTTTCCGACAAAATTCCGCTCAAGCTTGGCATGCATACACACGGTCACACAAAAGTTCTCTGACGTACAACACTACGACGAGCTGAGAAAATGAAGTTCAATGCTTCCGAGCATGCGTCAAATTGTTTCCGAGCATGCGTAGGAATTTTGCGCATCAGAATTTGTACAGACGATCGGAATTTCGGACCGGAACTTTTTCCGACCGAAAAATAGAGAACATGCTCTCAATCTTTTGCTGGTTAACAAGCTGTCTTTTCTTCTTTTATAGTTCTTCTTCATTTTGAAAGTTTTATAAAATCATCATTTTCTTTAGATCCAATCCTAAATGCTCAAAATGAAAAACTATAGTTAAAAATAGTAAAATGTTATAGAATCCCTGAGTTGATGACTAAATTCATAATGACAACCAAAAATAAAAAGATAAAAATGAATAGCCCATTAAAAAAAAAAAAAAAAAATCCTGCAATATTAACCTAGTCAAGTAAGTCAAGAGATTTCCCTCTCTGTACTTTTTTTTCTGCAGCTAGATGTCCTCAGGTTAATAGTTAGCATCATTTAACTTACTACATCTAAGCTTGAATTCCCCTGGAGCCACCCCTGCCTGTGACTGGACAGTGAAAGAAAAAGCAGCTCAGTAATGAGAGCTACACCCATCTACGCATTCATTGTTTAGAACTTGAACATTTTTATTGAGTCTCAAAAAAACACATAAAAATTGTAACATCTTAACTCATACATAGGAAACTCAAAAGTAAGCATTGCTACCCAGGGGTAGGCTGAGCCCTCAAAGCTATAATGTCAACATAATTGCACATTGTGTTACACAATTGTAATAATAGTAAATAGCTGATTCCAACTTTCAGATCAATATGTTTTGAGGCTAAGCTTTTTCCTTGAGAAAATCACTTGGATAGTGAGTAGTACATTTGCCAAATTACAAAACAGGTCTAACTTAATGCAATCTTTATTTCCAATTTTGAAGTTTAAAATGTACTGTTTGGAAATTTAATTTGGTAACGTTGCATTTTTGTCATGCAAAAATTATATTTTTCTCACTAGCTTGATATATGTCAAGGCAACCCTGCAACACATTACAGACTAGCTTATATGTTTCTGCAAGGTGTGTAGGATACATTGAGGTGAAGAGTGAATCATGAGTTTTTGAAGAGAGAGATTTATTTTAAAATAGAAGTGGCTGCAGAGATGGACAAAACATAAGTCAACTACACAGAGAGCTATTAAGTGAGGTTAGCAGAAATCGCAGATATAACTGACCCCTTGATATACAGAAGCAGCATGTCCATTACCGATTTTGTAAGGCCAATCTTCATGGAAAAAAAAAAAAACACAGAAGTGTATAGAACAGTAAATGATTGTACGAATGGAGCATTGAACAGAATTTCCTATTTGAGGCAAGGAATGTGTTAAAAGAAAAGATAAGGTGTACCAAGGTTGGTTATCATAGTGTTTTCTTTTCCAGGATCAAATTCAAATTTTATTTTCTTTGTCTTAACAAATGCTTAAAATTGAGGTAAGTCACCAGTGCATTAGAATACATTTAGACATACAGTAGTTACATAAGTAATAATATTGTTAAAAGACTAATGTCAGAAAATGCATCAGAAAAATAAAACTCTGTGTGTGATTGTCTCCAATTTTGACACATATGGAGGGAAAAAATTCCCTCAATTACTCCCAATGACAGTTAGATACATTTCCTGGATGAAAATGTTGCTCTTTTAGCCATTACAATGTTGGATATTATTAGTTGGAAGAAAAGTATTCAGTTCATTTTAACATTATTTTATTTTAGATTTTTCTATCTCATGCAGATCAATCTCATTACATTGTATTTAATATACACTCGCCAGCCACTTTATTAGGTACCAATTTGGACCCCCTTTTCCTCAGAACTGCCTTAAAGGAGTTGTAAATGCAGAAGTTTTTTTTTTTTTTTAATCTTAATGCATTCTATGCAATAAGATAAAAAAAAAACCTCTGTGTGTAGCAGTCTCCCCAGCACCCCCTAAATACTTACCTAACCTGAGCCCCAACTCTCTCCAGCAATGTCCACGGGTGTCTAAGCCATCTGGGACACTCCTCCTGATTGGCTGAGACACAGCAGCGGCACCATTGGCTCCTGCAGCTGTCAATCAAAGTCAGTCAGCCAATAAGGGGAGAAAGGAGTCAGGGCCAGCTCAGGGCTCTGTGTCTAAATAGATACATGGAGCTCTGACTCAGCTCGGGTGCCCCCATAGAAAGCTGCTGGCTGAGGGGAAACTCGATAGGAGGGAGGGGCCAGGAGCAGCAAAGAGAGACCTAAACAAGACTTTACAATTACTTTATTTGTGGCAACAACGTGGTAACATTCCTCAGAGATGTTGGTCCTAATTGACAATTGCTGCAGATTTGTCGGCTGCTCATACATCCTGTTCCACCACATCCCAAAGGTGCTCTATTGGATTAAGATCTGGTGACTGTGGAGGCCATTGGAGTACAGTGAACTCATTGTCATGTTCCAGAAACCAGTTTAAGACGGTTTGAGCTTTGTGACATGGTGCATTATCCTGCTGGAATTAGCCATCAGAAGATATGTACACTGTAGTCATAAAGGGGTGGACATGGTCAGTAACAATATTCAGGTAGGCCGTGGCAATGCTCAATTGGTACTAAGGGGCCCAAAGTGTACCAAGAATATATCCCCCACAACATTACACCACCACCACCAGCCTGAACCGTTGATACAAGGCAGGGTGGATCCATGCTTTCATGTGGTTTATGCCAAATTCTGACCCCACCATCTGAATGTCGCAGCTGAAATTGAGACTCATCAGACCAGGCAACATTTTTCCAATCTTCTTTTGTCCACTTTTGGTGAGTCTGCACAAATTGTAGCCTTGGTTTCCTGTTCTTAGCTGAAAGGATTGGAACCCAGTGTGGTCTTCTGCTGCTATAGCCAATCTGCTTAGGGTTTGATGTGTTGTGCATTCAGAGTTGCCTTGGTTGTAACGAGTGGTTATTTGAGTTACTGTTGCCTTTCTATCATGTCAAACCAGTCTGCCCATTCTCCTCTGACATCAACAAGGCATTTTCATACACAGAAAGTGTATATATATATATATATATATATATATATATATATATATATATATATATATATATATATATATATATATATATATAAAAAATATATATATATATATATATATAGATTGATAGATAGATTGATAGATAGTATACTGTATATACACACAGTACTGTGCAGGTGGGGAAAATGCTGTAAATTAAGAAAGCCTTCAGAAATATAAGTGCTAATAGTTGGCACTGCTGAATATCTTCCTATGTTGAAGGGAAGTAAGCATGATGTGTCTTTCATCTGCTGCATTAAGTTTAGTTGGACGACCACTGCGTCAACAGTCCTCAACGTTGCCCATTTCTTTGTGGTTCTTCAAAAGAGCTTGAACAGCCATTTTGAAACCCCAGTCAGCTTTGAAATCTTTGCCTGAGAGAGACCTTGCTGATGCAGTATAACTAGTATAATTACCTTGTGTCTTGCCATGTCCTGTGACATAAAACTGTCTTCCACAACTTCACCTTAATAGCAGAGTTTAGCTGTTCCTCACTCAGTTTTAAGCTTCTTACACAGCTGTTTCTGTTTTAGTTAATAACGGTGTTTAAACTTACAAATGAAATTGATGACCACTAGCACCTGTTTGGTATAATTGGTTAATCATACACCGGACTTTGTGTAAAGCTGGCCATACACCACACAATTATCTTATTCAATTTTTTTAGATTTACCTTCAACTATGTAGTGCAAGGGCCTGCCTGATTGCATACAAATTGAAAGTGTTTAGGTTTGACGTCCTACTATATGGTTTCGGTAAATCTAAAGGAAATTTGTACAAGAAAACTGTATAATGTATGGCCAACCTTAAGCCTCGTACACGATCGGATTTTCCACAGACAAAGCCTCTGACTTTTGTCCGAAGGGCGTTGGCCAGGAACTTGTCTTGCATACAAACGGCACACAATTGTCGGCCAACAAACATGAACGTAGTAACGTACTATGTGGTTTTTCAGCTCTTTAGCACCACCCTTCAGGCACCTTCTGCTAATGTTGTGTTTGGTGAGCATTGATTCCGAGCATGCGTGTTTGTACTTTGGACTTTTGTCTGATGGACTTGTGTACACACGATCCAAAAATCCGACAACAGACCTTTGTCCGTGGAAAATGTTAAAGCCTGCCATCCAACATTTGTCCGTGGAAAATCTGACAATAATTCTTCCGCCAACAGTCTGCTAACACAAGTCCCATCGTAAAATCTGATCGTGTGTACAAGGCTTTAGTCTACAAAATATGCAAGTGTAAAGCCTCGTACACACGATTGGATTTTCCACAGACAAAATGTCAGACTTTTATCCGAAGGACGTTGGCCAGAAACTTGTCATGCATACAAACGGCAAGGAATTGTCGGCCAACAAACACGAACGTAGTGACGTATGTATTAGTACTACGAGACTACAAAGAGGAAGTTCAAATGTCATGCGCCACCCTTTGGGCTCCTTCTGCTAATTTTGTGTTAGTAGAAGTTTGGTAAGTGTTGATTCGCACTTTTCATTTTGTGCTTTTCAGTTCATTTCTGAATGGCCGTTCATCAACCAGCCATGTTGAGGAATCGGAGGAGATAATGCATTATTTATTATTGGCCTTGCAGTTATTGCTTTGACCCAATTCCAGTCCAGGAACAGGAGGAGGATAATTTCTTGGACCTAAAATTGGTTGCTTTATTAATCATGACCAATTATGTCATATGCCTTTACTGCGGGAGCTCCAGGGCAGCCTGAGTTGGTATCTTCTTGGCCACATTTTCTTCTCTTTTACTGTTTACCATAATAAAGATCCTTGCGATGGGGGTTAAGGGCCCTAGGACCGATAGAAAGGGCCATGGTACAGGTGAGACAGTGCAGTGGGGCCCTTCATGGGCCCTTCATGGCTGTACCAGGGGCCTGCAGGTTATAGTGATGATACCTCTGGTGATACCAATAAATTGTGCATAAGTACCTTAATTTATAATTCAGAATTCATATATATATTCGGTAATAACAGTTAAGCACAGCAAAAATCATAATGTTTTTGATTGATTTAAAATAAGTAAAAGTCTATAAAGTCTATTTCTTAATCTGGTAACTAAACTTGTCAAATCTACTCCTTACTACTCCTTGTAACTGATTTATTTACCACACCATAACCATCAAACTAATTTCTAATCCATCCCCTCAACATAATTTTGTATTTAACCTCACTGATTATACACATATGTTCAGGCATATTTTCAGATTCACTCAGTTTAGGTACCTTTATTTGATGTGGTATCAGTCTCTTGCAGTCCCTGTACAGCATAGCTCAAATAGAAAGAGGGAGAAGAAGCTAAAAGAGTTTATGGGGCGTGCTGCAGTGCAAGGAGCATGCTGATAGGAAGAGAGAGCAGACTGACAAGGAGATGAACCTATTAGTGTGTTTCCTTCCGTTTTAAAGTCTAGTCAAAAGTAGAGGTCAGGCTGGATGCCTGGAGATCAGCTTTACTTGAAAATTCCTTGTTTAAAGCAAAGCTATACTATACATTATTGTAAAAAATAATTGTTCTATTATACAATATTAAAAGACGTTGGCTGCAAATGTCCCACACCAAATTGTCTGTAATAAAGCAGATTCATTAATGATGATGGCATGATGAGAACTAACCAGATAGGAAACAGCGAAAAAGATCTTCAAAATATCAAACACAAAACCTTTTGTGTTACTAATGTAACTATGATGTGTTTTGTTTCTGAATACTCTACGGAATATAGTATTGTTCAGGTCATATTTTCAGTTGCGTTTTGAAGATAACTGTGACATCTCCATTGGAGTCGATTGTGTTCTATTCAAAATCTCTTTTTGCTAACATGATATTCAGAAGCTGTGTTATACTGCAGACAAAATAAAAACAAGCAAATAGATAATATATGCGGAATTCAACTCTTTCATAACAAGCAAACTGAGTGTATTCCTTGCAGCACAGATCTCATTTTACTTCAAGTATAAAACCAGGTCAGAAGGGCAGCTGTTCAATTTATATTCTCATCCACAAACCAAACTTAAATTAAAGAAGGCTTACATTTCAGAAAATAGTATAAAAAAATGGTTAAGCAAATAAGGAAAGCACACTATATGCGTCAGAAAACAGTCTGCAGGGCTAACTGCATATCTGTTGAAGATCAGTGACTCAAAGTAATACAGCAAAATGGTCAGCATGACAGTCAGGCAAATAGCATTTTCATAATTGTAGTAATATTATCATCCCCGTGCTACTCTCATGACAGGTTTAACCACTTGCCTACTGGGCACTTTTATCCCCTTCCTGACCAGACCAATTTTCATCTTTCAGCACTGTCACATTTTGAATGACAATTACGCGGTCATAAAACACTGTACCCATATGACATTTTTATAATTTTTTTCACACACATAGAGGTTTCTTTTGGCGGTATTTAATCACCACAGTTTTTTTGCTAGACAAACAAAAAAAGACTGAAAGTCAAAAGATTTTTTTTTTTCATAGTTTATTACATTTTACAAACAGGTAATTTTTCTCCTTCACTGATGTGCGCTGATGAGGCTGCAATTATGGGCACTGATGAGGTGGCACTTATGGGCACTAATAGGTGGCACTGATGGGTACTGATATGTGACACTGATGAGGAGGCACTGATGGGCACTGTTTGGCAGCACTGATGGGCACTGTTGGGACTGCACTGATAATCAGGACACTGATAATCAGTGCCCTGATTATCAGTGCTGATGTCCCTTTAACACAAGCTGGTTATCGGCTCTCTTTTCCTCTCGCTGTGATTGGCCCTTTACCCCAATCTGTCATCAGCTGAGTCCAAAGAACTCAGTGACCACAGAGCGTGCCTCAGGGGGTCCATGTATGCTCTCCCGGCAAATTAAGCCCCCGCTGTAGCCGTCTTTCGGTTACAGCGCAAATAGGAATGGGTTAATGATTAAAGATTAAAAGATGAAATATCTGGTGATTATCCTTATAGGTATTAAATGACATCAATGCCTAGAGTAGCCTTGGGTTACAAGAAACAATCCTTGGAAACTGATGTCCACAGAAACATTTCTATATATCAATATTAATAAAATCTCTTTTTAATTTTGTATTTTTGCTTAATGAATTTGCACACATTTTGTATACTCTTCTTTCATTCACGATGTTTGCAGAGGTCCAACATGTCCCCTGCTGAATCAGAGCCAGAGTTATCCAATCAGTAAGGGAGCATGAGCTTTGCAGATTGCAGAGCGGTAGGTTTGACTCAGTAAGGGCCCAGTCAACCCTCAAAGAGAGGGAAGGTCCCACTCTGCAGCATGCTAGCACTAATGCCGCATACACACGATCGGACTATCCGGCGGATTTGTCCGACCGACTAGAGTCCGCCAGACAATCCGACCGTGTGTGAGCCCCGGTAAGCTTTTTCTTCCCAAAAGTCCCGCGGACTTAGAAAGAAGTTTTCACTCAAAATTATCCGCCGGACTCGGCAGTCCGGCAGACAATCCGGCCGTCTGTGTGCTAGTCCGCGGGACTTTTGAAATGAACGGACTTGCCGACATACGGAGTAAAGTCCGTTCATTTTGAATGGGACTCCAGGTAGACGGGACTAGCGAAGGAAGTCAATTCCGCCGCATCGATCGACAAGATTGACACCTCACTAGCCCCGTCACCTGGTATGGATTTAAAGGGGAATCCCTACGCTGAAAAAACAGCGTGGGGGTCCCCCCGAATCCATATCAGACCCTTATCCGAGCACGCAGCCCGGCCGGTCAGGAAAGGGGGTGGGGAGGAGTGAGTGCCCCCCCTCCTGAGCCGTACCAGGCCGCGTGCCCTTAACATGTGGGGTGCTTTGGGGAAAAGGAGGGCCCTATGGCCCCCTCCACCCCAAAGCACCTTGTCCCCATATTGATGAGGACCAGGGCCTCTTCCCGACAACCCTGACCGTTGGTTGTCGGGGTCTGCGGGCGGGGGGCTTATCGGTATCCGGGAGCCCCCTTCAATAAGGGGGCCCCCTAGATACCGGCCCCCCACCCTATGTGAATGAGTATGGGGTACGATGTACCCCTACCCATTCACCAGGTGAAAAAAGTGAATTTTTCCCTTTTAAATCCATACCAGGTGAGGGGGCTAGCAAGGTGGCAATCTCGCCGAAAGAGGCGGCGACATTGGCTTCCTTCACTAGTCCCGTCTACCTGGAGTCACGTTCAAAATGAATGGACTTTACTCCGTGTGTCAGCAAAAGTCCATCCATTTCAAAAGTCCGGGCGTGCGCGGGCAAGTCTGCACGTTCGGAAAATCCAGCCGAAAAGTCAGATCGTGTGTACGCTGCATTAGAATGACTGATACAATTATTATGCAGGCTGCATTTAGTGTCAGCTTTACTTGCTGAACCAAAATCCTCTTCCTATCTACATTTACATCTTGGTGTGCCATTGCCTTTTTTTAGGCTGTGTAGATATGTTTGACTAGTGATGCCTCCCTTGTTACTTTCTTTGGTTGACCCAAAACCGCCTTCTCATCCCCAAAGCCCGCTACAAATCGAAGGGAGAACAAAGATTCACAGTACAGGGACCTCAGCTATGGAATGCTCTACCAAACAACATCCGCTTAGAAGAAAACCATCAGGCCTTCAGGAAAAAACTCAAAACCCACCTCTTCTAAATATTGCATGACAACAGGAGCAGACAAGCGCCTTGGGGCAATTCAGTTCGCATTTGTAGCGCTATACAAATCATTCATTCATTCATTCATTCATTTCTGCAGCAGGGCTCAGCGGAGAAAAGGAGACTGAGAAATTAGAAATGCTGAGTGAGTTTACCAATTAGTTGGAAAAACCCAAATCCTTCATTCTGCTATCCCCTGGAAACTATTGACATTAATTCTTCATATTATCATAGACAAAACAGACTTTTACCAATTATCTTAAGTCTATGGCAATTTAGAATCTAAAAATTCTTAATTTGGCATTGCGGTGCTTTATAAAGCCAATATATTATTATACTAGCCAGGTTTAAACTCCCTATGCTTCGAACAATGTAACTCGTTTTGCAAACATTAATTGGGTATAGAAATTAAAGTTGGCAACAGATCTGTAATAGGGCAAGCCAGCCATAAATTACCCATTTTGAATTGATGTAACAATTTCAGGTAATGCTGGAGTTAACCAGGTAGTATGCCAGGTATAGAATTATAAGGCAATTATGGAGATGTCTAAATAGTAAAATATTATTTATTTTATTTGCTAATAAAGGTTTATTTTTGTATGATTGTTACATCCCCATCTTGTATAATGCAATATACAATCTCTTCAATGCTAAGATTGACTTCTGCAGACTAAAGGCAAATCCAAAGTAGGAACATGCATATTAGTAAATTACCTGACAGCTTTATAGCACAAGTTACCATAGAAAAAAAAAAACATATCTGAATTTATTAGATGCCACTTATGGCAAGCACTGAATTCTATTTGTAGCACACTCTGCGGCTCAGCGATGAGGAGTTTTGTGTTTAGGGAAAATACTTTGATGGAAAAGACTTTGGTCTGTTTATTTCTTGTAATTTGCATCACATACTCTGAATTCACATATAAATAAGAACATTTACTAAGGTAACCAAATGAAACTGTTGAAATTAAAAAATAAAACTTTTTAAAGTCTACATTGCCATGCAAGGTATATTTTTTTGCCTTTTAGACATTAAATAAAAATTTTCCATTTGAATTTGTAGCTTTTATCTAATTTTCAGACAAGCTTTCATTAGCCTACCTCTTCTGGCTTATATTTGTCACAGAAATGCATGGCTCATTTAAAGGTACATGTCAGTCAAAATAAAAATGAAACATTGCCATTCTATATACCCCTCTGCCAGTCGCCGTTGCTGGCGCTGTCACGAAGAGGTGGGGACGCTGTATCGTATCTACTGGACCTGCCCACTGATCATCCCTTACTGGCAGATGGTACAATCTCTTCTCCAATCCATCTTCGACTCATGGGTGCCACTTGACCCTAAACTATTCCTTTTAGGCCTCCCCCCTCCTTCCTTCTCTAAAATCTCCAAAAAACTCCTAGCCCAAGTGCTAACGGCCGGGCGATGCTTGATAGCCCTGAAATGGAAAAAGAGGGAACCCCCCTCTGTGTTTGAAATGCATACCAGGATTAGGGATGTCAAACGGATGGAATATTTGACAGCCTCCCTAAACAATACTCTTGACAAACACAACAGAGTTTGGGAGCTGTGGGATATGCTAGAAGCTCCTAAGCGCAGCTGAATTTAGGGTGGATTTCACCAGACAGTGCGGAGGCTCAGGGCCGAGTAGGTGTCCTCTCCTCTCTGACCTCCTATCTACCTCTAATCCCCTCTCCTCTCCTTATCTCCACCCTTCTTAGCCCTCTTAATTTTATCTAACCTCTCTACTCCTTTCTCTTTGCTCCCTTTTGCTACAGATGTGCACCTGCGCAAGTTTGAAATAAGTGGTAGCATAGAGTCATTGACCTATACCTCACTGTTTATTCGCGGACAATGTTTTTCTTTTCTTTTTTTTTCTGTTCCCCTCTCGTGATACATACCTCAACCATGTTTCTCTACGGATGACAAAGTGTATTAATAATCTGCTTGCTGTATACCACTTAACACATTGCAAGATCTTTCTTTTTTATGTTTGTCTTTTTATGTTGGAAAAAATGGAAACATTGAACTATACCTATACAAACAAAGCTCACCAGGCCACTTTCTTTTGTTATTAATCTGTTGATCTGGGATACAGAAGATAAATTCCTAAACATACCAACTACAGATTCCCTTGCTGTACCTCATATACAGAAACCTCTTGAAAATGTCTGTACTAAGATGTTTTTCTCAGCCACCCTTAAAAGTCAAACCTACTGTGAAAATGTAAGTGGTTGTAATTGATAATACAAGAACCTGAGAGAAGGATAGAATTAGATGGAACTCAAATAATGGCAAACTGAAAGACATTTCACACTAAACCAAAGCAGTGAGCTGAATACTAATAATTGCTTTCACTTGTTGTCTAGAACTGCAAGGAGCAAAATGTATATGTAAAGTACATCATTCATAGGATTTGTCCTAAAAAAAAAAAAATATTAAGCCTCTTTCATTGCATGGATAAAACTATATTTACTGCTAAGTTAGCCTACATGCATTAATTTTAATTTATGTCCCTTGTTGCTGGAATAACATATATGGTAACTTTGTGCTACCAACATTCACAATCTGTTTACAAGATCATGCACAATTTGAGCACCAAACATTTTTTCTAACAAAGGGTTGTTGTTTTAATAATCAGTGAGTGTGCCTGCAGAGGGTGGTGTGAGCAAATAATGACATTGTAGGGACCAACAACAAAAAAGCAGCTTAGCTGATCATCTATCCCTTTCAGCTGAAAATCTTGGGAAGGAAATGCATTCAGAGAAGATATAAAAACATGCCCTGGTCCAGTGGCGGCTGGTGCTCAAATTTTTTTTTGGGGGGGCAAACAAACTGAAAAATTCTGAAAAAAAAAATCAATTGCAGCCTTACTCTGCCCATTAAACACAGCCACTGTGTCCATCAAGTGCAGCCACTGCTCATCAAATGCAGCCACTGTGACCAATCAAATGCAGCCACTGTGCCCATCAAATGCAGCCACTGTGTCCATCAATTGCATCCACTGTGCCCATCAAATGCATCCACTGTGCCCATCAAATGCAGCCACTGTGCCCATCAAATGCAGTCACTGTGACCCCCCGCCCACTCGCTGTGTGACTGGCACTTACCCCACCTTGGTGGGGGGTCAGGCAGCGGGTTATGGCAGGGAGTTGTGAGAAGGGCAGCGGGTCAGGCAGCAGAGAGCTGTGTCCTCCATGCATCTCTTCTTTCTTCCTGCTAGGCGTTCAATAGGAGCACCTGTACTTTCAGCCAATCAGGTGACAGGTATTAGACCTGTGCTTCCTGATTGGCGGAGAGGCAGTTCAGTGTTAGAAAAGGGAATATTAATTTGCTTTTCTTACATACCTGGATGGGCTCCGAGCACAATACTCTGCTCTCCGAGTCTACCCTATTTTGAAGCCTATTAGAGACTATGGCTCTAATCAGGTGCTTCAAAAAGACACACCAGACGCTGTAATTCAGGCGCCCGGTGTCCTAAAAGGGGCTGGACGTCAGAATAGGGGGTGGCCGTGGCAACCATGGATAGATTCATGCTATGCATGAATCTATCCATGATATATATAGGGGGTGGCGTGATAGAGGGGACGGTGCCCGTGCACCCTTAATGGATGGGCCGCCACTGCCCTAGTCTAACCATAATCATCTGGTTGGAGCTAATATTATCTGATTTTCATAGAGACCTTAAGCATCTCCTTGCATTAAATCCCCAAAAAGTATGCTTTGGTGCATGCCTTTTGTTCCAAAAGAGTGCACTGAGGAACACATGTGCCAACGTTGGAACTTGTAGAAATAAAAAACAAAGTCTATGTCATGTTATGTCACTACAAAACATGGTGTACCCCACCCCCCCCCCTTCCCTTTTTTTAAGTATTTCCAATACTCTTTATTATAACAACTTATTAAAATTCCACACATCCATGAGCCTTAATATACAATAAATAAAAAATAAATAACACAACATACACATTTACAATGGACATGTGCTTGTGCTCCTGCTCGGTTAATTGCCTTAGAAAAATAATAAATGACTACTAAATTCCCACTTAAAAATATTATGTATATGTTGTTGTGGGGATAGTGCACATAGCTCAGCTCAGTATTTTTTTGCACCCCTATTATGTCTGGGTTAGTTCTAATACATCGTAACAATGGCTTCAAGGTAAGTATGAAATGAGTGGTGAGAGGGGACAGCCCTGACGTCCCATAGTGCACCATTAGCTTTAACTGCAGCCATCAAATAATCATATAGGGCGTCTATCCATTTCATCACATTTGCCCCAATCCTGATGTATTTGAAAGTACACCTCATAAACCTACAGCTCACCCTTTCAAACACCTTCTTGGTGTCTGTAGATGGAAGAAGTGCAGAAGATGAATTGGCATTACAAATATGAATACTATTAAGAGCCCTGATGGTGTTGTCTCTCTCTGCCAGACAGTAAACCATATTGATCTAAAAGAATAATTCTCTGCAAGTACGAATGTAATCTCAATGCCAGTATTTTCATAAACAGTCTAAAATCTGCATTAAGGAGAGATATTGGTCTATAGCTGGCACAGAGCAAGGGATCCTTATCAGGTTTCAGAAGTATAGTTATATAAGTGTGAGAGGTATCCTTCAGGATAGGATTGCCATGCAATATAGAGTTAAAAGCAGACACAAATTTCAGGGCCAGGATTTGCTTAACTACTTGCTGACCCTGCTATAGCGAAATGACGGCTACAGCATGGCCGGCCAGTTCTGGGAGGGCACCAAATGACGCCCCTGTGATCCCGCCCGCCGTGTACCCACTGCGGCACACGTGTTGCATGCTCTGTGATTACTGTGTCTCTGGACACAGCTGATCACTGTTGGGGGTAAAGAGCCAATCACCGGCTCTTTATCACATGGTCAGCTGTGTCCAATCACAGCAGATCATGATGTAAACACAGGCCAGTTATCGGAGTTTCTTTCCAAGTAGAGAAGAGGAGAGCCGATAACCGGTTTGTGTAAAAGGGATATCTACACTGATAATCAAGGCACTGATTATTAGTGTACTGATTATTAGTGCAGTCCCACCAGTGCTGGCAATCAGTGCCCACCAGTGCGGACAATCAGTGCTCATCAGTGCTGCCAATCAGTGCCCTTAGTTCTGCCAATCAGTGTCCCCTCATCAGTGTCACCTATCAGTGCTGCCTATCAGTGCCCATCAGTGCCATTCAGTGCCACCTATCAGAGCCCTTCCATGTCACCTATCAGTGCCACCTATTAGTGCCCATCAGTGCCACCTATCAGTGCAGCCTCATCAGTGCCTTCTCATCCATACGGCCTCATCAGTGCCCGCCAGTGCAGTCTATCAGTGCCCATCAGTACCACCTCATCAGTGCCCATCAATGCAGCCTCATTAGTGCAAATCAATGAAGGTGAAAAATTACCTGTCTGCAAAATGTTTTTAACAAATTATTAAAAACATATTTTTTTGTCTTTTTTTTTTTTTTTTTATTTATTTATTAAAAAAACAGTGGTGATTAAATACCACCAATAGAAAACTCTATTTGTAAAAAAAAATTCATATGGGTACAGTGTTGCATGACCACGCAATTGTCATTCAAAGTGTGACAGCATTGAAAGCTGAAAATTGGCCTGGGCAGAAAGAGGGAAAAAGTGCCCAGAAAGCAAGTGGTTAAACGTCTTATAGTAAAAAGTAGTAACACCAGGGTGAAATCCTCTTCAGAAATAGGTTCATTAAGCACTTCTCTTTCCTCCAGTAGTTGTGGTGTAGTCTCAAGTATTTATCATTGTAATCTCTGTTTCAAGCATCAGAATATGGAATTCCAAAGGTTGGCAGGTGTGTGGCGTTCTATATATGTGCACAATGATATTGCATATGGTTTACTATATACTCCGATGTCCATATACAGACCTTTAACCTCTGTGCCCAGTTTTGACTAATATTAAATCTGATCTTATTCACTGCATCCAAGCTAGATTGTATCATGAGAGACCGCCATTGATTTGAATGACTTAATATTTATGTTGGTAGTCCATGATGTTCGGATAATTTTGGTTTATGAAGTATATATAAATATGTTATATATAGTATATGTGTGATCCAATTAGAAAAATGTTTGCTCTCTGCTCTTTTGCAGAATGTCGGTTAATGCGTCACTCCATAAAGTGCCATTATTTTATTTATGCTATGAGTTTTTTACTGGCAGATAAGTGTCTTTTATCCCATAAAGCTAATGGTAGTCTCATTTCCCTTTGTGCCATTTTTTACAATTCAAATTCTAACAAATGGAAAATGCAAATGATTATATATCTGAAAAGTTATGGAATGGAAAGGAGTTCTTTGCACAGGGATCCATATTTCGTGATTGCACGAGTTTTAAGGGCACAATGGTTATGGAGTTGAAAAAGTAAATTATGTCCGTCAGTGATGATACATGTGGAATAATTTATATTCATGTGGTTGAGAGGCAATTTAACAAATGACAGCATTGCTGAAGCAATTTCAAAGATTACTGAAATAGGTGGGATGTACCTGACACTAAACTCTAGAACAAAATTGTGCAATTTGCAGATGTTATAATCCAAGTGACAGAAAATTGTCAAAAATCACAGAGACAAGAATACTATATGTCATATAGTATGGTACTGCCGAGCCAAGCATCACAAAGGTATACATCTACCCACCATAATCAACTGTTCCTTCCCACCTGTCAATCAATCATCTAGAAATGTCTTTAATGCACATAAACCCTCTGTTGGAATGGTAAGACAAGCAAATTGTTAACTATGCAGGGAGAGAGCATAAAAAGAAACACAGTGAAAACTGAATTTGCTTGATTTCAGGTATAATCAATGAATCCTAAAAAGTTTTGCAATGCTATGCTTAGAGCTCAGTTAACTCTTTGTTCTTTGTTCTATCCACCATGACTGTTCTTTTCTTTTGCTATATAATTTATATACATTATTAGTAACTTGCATCTTGTAAGTTGTGTCTTTAATGACTGTAAAGCATAATCACCATTCTCCATGAAAGGAAAAAAAAAATCATGAATATTCCTAAAAATAATAAAAAAAAAAAACATTTTGAATTTTTTTTTAACTCGCCTCTAAATGGCTGTTGCTAGGGGGTCCCTTGTAGTCTGCCTCCTTCAGTGCCTGGGCTGATGACATCACTTCCCCTTGGCACAGAAAGGGCTCAGCTCTGCCCCCTCCCTCCTGTCAATCATCTGGGACACGTGACAGGTCCCAGATGACTGTGCGGCCAATCACGGCGTGCGGCGCCACTCGCACATGCGCAGTGGGTGCCTGGCTGTGAAGCTACAGCCGGGTGTCCACAGTTACAATGCTGGCACCACCGAGCAGAGGGGGGGGGTGAGTGAGGCTTCGATCCCCCGCATCGCTGGACCCTGGGACAGGTAAGTGTCCGATTATTAAAAGTCAGCAGCTGCAGTATTTGTAGCTGTTGACGTTTATTTTTTTAGGTTACTCCTCTTTAAAGGCACCATAAGCATCATGATCATCTTTGTTTACTACATCTATTGTGGGTGATGGTGTTATTTAGCCAGACAAGCCAATTCAGCTTAAGCACTTCTTGAGGATATCAAAGCATTTCCTCAGTTTAACATTACAATTTTAAAACTATTGTAGTTATCAAAACATTTCTGGTGGCACTGACATGTGTCCTGTCAGAATAATGGCTAGCACTCCCTTTTAGCACTGATGTTTTGAATCCAGGTCAGGACATGACTTACATGGAGTTTAAATGTTCTTCCTGTTTCCTCTGAGCACTCTAGTTTCCTCCCTAGTAAAATCTATGCTGGGAGGTTAAAGTGGTTCTGCACCCATTTCATTTAGTAAATCTCTTTGCCTTCCAAATCAGGCAAAGAGTACTAAATGAAATGTTTTTTTTTTTTTTACTTACCTTGTAATTGAAGACTTCCGGTCTTCTCTCTCTGCGGCGGCGGGCGGGGTCTCTGCGTCGATCGTCGTCACGCCGCACTGTCTCCTGGGATCTGGTGTCATTGATCCCAGGAGTCAGTGCGGGCATCTTCCGAAATCTCGCGAGATTTCGGCCACATCTTCCGAAATCTCCCGAGATTTCGGCTGCATCTGCCGAAATCTCGTGAGATGTCGGCAGATGTGCCGTTACTGCGCATGCGCGAGTAACGGCGGTGCATGCTGGGCCATCTAAAGTTCCTGTGGGTGTTTCACATGCCCACAGGCAAGATGGCCCCCAGCACAAAAGAAGAAGACGAGGATCTTCATCGGACGAAAACCGGCGGCGATCGAGATGGAAGATGGAACAGGTGAGTCCCCCAATAAAGGTAAGCATACTTTATATCCCGTCTAAAAAAAAAAAAAAAAATTTACAGAGTGCATAACCGCTTTAATATGTTCCTGTTCAAATTTGGCCCAATATGGGTGTGGGATAGGAATCATAGATTGTTTACTATGCAGGGACAGATGTGAAGCCCTGTGGAAATTGTTAGTACAATGAAAATACCTGTAAAAAATTAATAACAAATAAAACACTTCTCAATGCTTGCTTGCCCTCTGATGTTTATATTTTCCATTACTGTCCTTTTCTAGCTTCTTCTAGATATGAGAAAATGTTCGCAATATTACTTGCTTTCCCAAAATGCAGCTTGGAGTCTGAACAGCCTTTTGCCAAGCTTTAGCACAACCACATAGGAGTGTACCATTGCTGGTGACTGGTGCAACTTAAAGCTGAGAGCACCTGCAATCACTCACATGCAATCCAATATTCAGTGACTACCTGTAGATGATCGACCATGGATATAGACAGTCCAGGGTGAATCATGTGTGGGTAATCGCTGCATGTTCAAATTCATGCAAACAGCTGCAAATGGAAGCAAGAGCTGTCAGTCTTGCATTGCTTTGAATAGGGCTTCCCATTCACAGCTGTTCACAAATAAAAAACAGGGTCCCCCATGGGAAACTGTAGTCGGCCCTATATGCAGGTATGAATGAGGGCTAAAGGTTTATAGACACCGGAGGTTGCAGGAAGACAGGCTGAAGTGTAATTTGGGAATGTTTTTATTCTGACAAGTTTACTTTAACCGCTTGCCAACCGCCTCACACAGATATACTGCGGCAGAAGGGCACGTACAGGCAGAATCACGTACCTGTACGTTGCCCTTTAAGATGCGGCCTGCGGGCGCGCTAGTGCCGTGGCAAGCTCTGTGAGTCAGGTCGCGGGTCCCATGGACTTGATTGCCGCAGGGATACCCATGGGGAGATGCTAATGTATACAAACATCTCCCCGTTCTGCCTAGTGACAGTGTCACTGATCTCTGTTCCCTGTGATTGGAGCAGAGATCAGTGTCACACATAGCTACGCCCCACCACAGTTAGAAACAGTCCCCAGGACACACTTAACCACTACACTGCCCCTTAGTGGTTAACCCCTTCATTGCCTGTGTCATTTACACAGGAATCAGTGCATTTGTATAGCACTGATTGCTGTATAAATGATAAATGGTCCCAAAAATGTGTCAAAAATATCCGATGTGTCCGCCATAATGTCACAGTCACGATAAAAATTGCTGATCGCTGCCATTACTAGTAAAAAAAAAAATATATATTAATAAAAATGCCATAAAACTATCCCCTATTTGTAAACGCTATAACTTTTGCGCAAACCAATCAATAATCGCTTATTGCAATTTTTTTTACCAAAAATATGTAGAAGAATACGTATTGGCATAAACTAAGGAAAAAAACATTTTTTTATATATATTTTTGGGGGGATATTTATTATAGCAAAATGTAAAAAATAATGCGTTTTTTCAAAATTGTCGCTCTTTTTTATTTTATAGTGCAAAAAATAAAAACTGCAGAGGTAATCAAATACCACCAAAAGAAAGCTCTATTTGTGGGAAAAAAAGGACGTCAATTTTGTTTGGGAGCCACATTGCAAGATTGTGCAATTGTCAGTAAAAGTGACGCAGTGGTGAATCGCAAAAAGTGCTCTGGTCAGGAAGGGGGTACATTCTTCCGGGGCTGAAGTGGTTAGACCATTTTTTTTTACATAATTAAAGGGATTGTGAAACTTTTTTTTTTTTTTTAAACAAACATGTCAATGGTTTTGCACAGAGCAGCCAAGATCCTCCTCCTCTGGCGTCCAACCAACGCATTTGGCTCCTCCCACTGACTAAGTGCCCCCAGGGGAAGCCACTTCCTATGGGGGCATTCAAGTGGGCCAATGGCTCCCACTGCTCTCAGCCAAGCCTATGAGAGCAGGGAGAAGGGAGAAGAGTTGCTGCAGACATGCATAGCACTGGATCCAGATCAGGTTCAAGTGAGTATTTAGGGGGGCTGGGGGTATGCTACCATTAAAAGGTATTTGACCTTATTGCAGAGAATAAAAAAAACCTTTACAACCATTTTAATTTAAACCACATTACATGTTTAATTTGAGCAAACTGTATAATTAAAAATAAACCTAGTCTTATTTGAAAATGTATTTCATCATTTGTGAAAGCTAGCAGGTTGAAAAATCGACTTCTCCTAACCACTCGCCGCCTGCCCACTGTCAAATGATGGCTGGGCGGTGCGGCTCATATTCTGGATGGACATCATATGAGGGTCTCCAAGAACGACCGCTTTTGCGTCCCCACAGGGGGCGCGCAGAACGGCGATCTCTGTAAAAAGCCGTGACCGCGCCTCTTTAACCATGTATTCGGCTGTGTCCAATCACATGTAAACACGAAGATGACGGTAATCCGCGCTCCTCGCCTCACACTGACAGAGTGTGAAGAGAGGAGAGCCAATCAGTGGACATCTAGGTATGTAATCAGGGCACTGATCATCAGTGCTCTGATTACAATTTAGTGCCCATCAGTGCCAGCAATCAGTGCCACCCACTGCTAACATCAGTGCCCACAAGTGCCAGCAATCAGGGCCCACAAGTGATGCCAGTCAGTGCCGGCTATAAGTGCTGCCCATCAATGGCCATCACTGCTCATCACTGCTGCCCATCAGTGCTGCCCATCAGTGCTGCCTATCCATGCCACCTATCTGTGCCCACCAGTCCCACCTATCTGTACAGATCAGTGCCCACCAGTCCCACCCATCAGTGCCGCCTATCAGTGCTCATCAGTTCCACATATCAGTGAAACCTATCAGTGCCAAAAAGTGCGGCATATTTGTGCCTTCTCATCAGTGCCACCTATTCAGTCCACATAAGTGCCGCCTCATCAGTGCCCATAAGTGCCACCTAGTCAGTGCCCATCAGTGCCAGCTCATCAGTGCCCATCAGTGAAGGAGAAAAAATACTTATTTACAAAATTTACTGACAGAAACTTTTTTTCCCCCAAAATGTTCTGTCTTTTTTTTAGGAAAAAACAAACAAACCCAGAAGTGATTAAATACCACCAAAAGAAAGCTCTATTTCTGTGAAGAAATTTATAAAAACTTCACATGGTTACAGTGTAGCATGACCGCACAATTGGCATTCAAAGCGTGACAGCGCTGAAATCTGAAAAATGGCCTGGGCAGGAAGGGGGTAAGTGTCCTTTATTGAGGTGGTTAAAGAAGATCTTAAAAAAATAAAGGTCAGGAATTACAAATACGGTAGCTGCTGATTTTTCAAAAAAGGACCTGGGCCAGTTTGTCACTGGTCTTCAGATCCCTTGCACCAGTATGTTTACAAAGGGAATCTGGCTGTGACTTCTTAAAGGGATTGTAAAGGGAATTTTCCCTTTGTAACAGCTCGTTTTGCACAGAGTGGCCCCGAACCTGGTCTTCTGGGGTCCCTCGGCTGCTGTCTCGGCTTCCCCCAACAAGTACTTCTCACCTTCATGCGAGCTCCCTCGCATTGTGAGAAGTGCTTGTGGGCGCACTCCCGTGATACAGCCAGCTGCTATAGCCACTCACTGTATCACTCGGCCCCGCCCCCAGTGCTCCGCATCATTTGATGTGATTGACAGCAGCGCAAGCCAATGGCTGCACTGCTTTCAATCCATCCACTCTAGCCAATCAATGGCCAGGCTGAGCGGCGAAGAGGATGTCGGAGGTGAGCGCGGGACTTTCGAGGGGTCAGGTAAGTAAAATGGGGGGCTGGGGGGGCCGGCACTGTCAGATGTTTTTTCACCTTAATGCATAGAATGCATTAAGGTGAAAAAATTTTTACCTTTACAACCCCTTTAAGGCTTCAGAGCCAGCTTTCTATTGCCCATGTGCGAGCCGTGCTGTGCTTTTTGAATGGTCATGCATCTTCCTGGGACCTGTGACATATCCCAGAAGGTTGCAGACGAGGGGGAGAACTTAGACAGTCAGATCACCTAGACGGTCAGAGTGGAAGTGGGATCGGGTACCTGCTGAAACTGGGTATACTCTCTCCCCCCCAAAAAAGCCTTCAAAGGTGGGAGTGGTATGGTTAAGTTACGCTTTTAGGAGATCTTCCCTACATAAGCTTAGAGAATTTGGGATTTAGTCTTTAATTCCTCTTATAACTGCGTAATATAAAAGAGGAACTGATCTCTGAAAGCAATGCCAAAAAAAGGCAGGCAAAAGGCAAAGTCACCAGTTTTGGCCATGGACTTGCTGCAGTTAATCTTTTCCACATTACTCACATACCATGCCTAGTTCTTCTGTTTAGAGGTGGCCATCACGGTAGAGGCAGGGTTTTTCCCTCTTCATGTCAGAGCCTCCAGCAAAAATATAAAAAGCAAATGAGTTCTATTTTACATTGCATGACATGGCCACATACAGAGATCATTGCTGAATGTTCTAACTGATTGCACAATTGCGTTAAGTGTGCACGGTGCTGTTTTAGTTTGCTGTGTTTGAGTATCCAAATAATCATGCTTTTGTGCTTTTTGTTCCAAAAATATGCAATAAGAAGTGCATTTGTCAACATGAAATAAAAAATATGCTAATATGACCAGTTTAGAAAGTAATAAACAGGAACAGGTCTAAAAAACCCACACACCATTCATTCAGAAAACAAAAGGTAGCAGTTATTTAACAATTAAATCTCTATTCCAAGTACCTAAATGTGTAATTTGTATGGTGGCTGCTGTGTGAACTCCTGCATTAGTGAGCAAACATACCATGTGTGGTTCACTTAAGCTTTTAAAAGTGAAGTTTTTATGAAATTTCTTAATGATAGTTATTAACTCATCTACTAAGCTGTGCAAAACAACCAGCTTTAATAAAAAAGGATAAATGTGAAAACAGAAAAAAAAGTGTGAATATTTTAAATGTAAAATATTAGCCACATTTCAGTACTGTGCTGTAATCATTCTAATATATTTCTACTTGTTTACATGTATCTGTTTTTTTATACTATTGAAATGCCATCTATTTTTCCTATTGAAAGGCTGTCATGGTGGACAACCTTTCAATAGAAATCAAATGAGATTGTGGTGCACATACACAAAAGAAGCTATGCCAAGCCTGAACATTTGTGAAGTACAGACTGTAATGCACCCAGGGGGGCGTAAAGCAAAGATCTGGGGGTAACAGGGAAAAAATAATTGTAAAGGTAGCAATAGATTGATTTAATTTGTCTGGTTCAGCAGGAATCAATCAGATCAACTTCTGTCTAATGAACAAGTTTGAAAACTTTTTTTTGTTGATTAGCAGTTGCAACTTACAGGCTACAAGCTCCAAATCAGCAGATTCCTCCTTCTACCTTGCTTGTGTGGATGGAGGAATCTGTTCATTTTTTTTCCGTACAGCCTTAAGACTTGGGAAAATGGGGTTCTGGGGGAAGGTGTCAGTACTAAAAGAGCATTCTGAAGACTGTAACTATACTAGCCAAAGTACAGTATAGCTAAAGTAAAAAAAAAACATTTCTCTTTAAGATAGCATAGATAATGGTTAAAACCACTAACCAGTTTATATTTCACTGCAAGTGATGGCTGTTTTCTCTAAAGTAAGGGAGATCCTCTCCTAGTTGCCATCAGAACAATTGCTCCCACTGAAAATCTACACTCTATTAATGTTCTGATTTCCACTCTTAACTCTGGAGATAATGGTCGCAAGGTCAAATACAGATGCTGAATCTCCCAGGCAAACAGGCCCTGAAAAAAAAAGAACTGACAGAGGTCCTAACCATTCTGTACTTTATTTCAAATGGAAAGAAGCAAGAGTTTAAAATTTAACAAAACATTATCTGTAATTAGTAGAGTTAATGAAAAAAAATATTCAGAGATTGAATCCTAATGCCATATAAAGTATGATGTCAAGCAGTATACAATATTAGAACAGATTGGTTATAACAAACTGTTTCCTCTACCCCTGTAATTTATTCTGAATATGTATCGGTTTTTTAAGATTGTAATAGCTCTTTGCAAACGCTTATTGCATGGTGATATTTTAGTGACCTAGAAATTTCAGAGAGATGAACGTTATCGAGGGAAGGTGTAGCTCAATGGTAAATACAACAACATTTACAGAGTTGTAGGAGAAGCAATTTCTGTTCCCTGTGATGGATTGCTAACCCTCCAGGGGACATTACCTCCCTGTGGTTTGAAAGTTAAAGGATGACCCTAACGAGCAAAACATGCTCGGATATGAATTTTATGCTGCATGTGTTTGGTATTTTTTATGGTAATATGAGCTTTGAATGTAGAATGTACTGAATGTTTAACCCTTTTTTAATGAGCAAAAGCAATTGATTCCTAGTTGCTCAGACCAAATTTGGCAGTATCAGCTTGTGTTGGTAAACCTGACAAAGCTATATAGCTAATTTCCATACTTAAATAATTTTTATATTTGTATTGAAAATATACAGGTTTTGTTGGGTACACTTATATTATTATCCTTGTTATTATTATATACTTTATAAAGCTATATTTTAGGTATGGTTATTTTTGCATTGTTACATTGGTCTAACTTGGACTAATGTAACTATGCATGTACCATACCTGGTTGAGCTACGTGGAAGCTAGAAACCACTCTAGTAGGCTACTTCAGTATTTACCACTGGCTTCTGGGTCCTGTGCCATACAACTGCCCTTCTACTTAGTAAACACAGGAGGTGGCTCACTTGGCATGGGCACCATTCAGAGAACACTTTGCACTTTTCTCAGTAAATGCAAAGCATTTCCATATTGGAAGAGGTTGAGCGGTGGTGTCATGGTCTTCACCTCTGAATGGTGCCTGTGCCCAGTGAGGGACCTTCCTGTGTTATTTAAGCAGCAGAGCAGCTGCTTGGCATGGCACATGCATAGTTAAATTGGTACAGCTGGGATGATGTAACTATGCAAATTTGTTTTTCAGGATTGCTATTTATTTTCTTTTATATTGTAATTGTATCTGACAATTACAAAATTCATAAAACAATAGTGCAGCACTTCAGTGCATAAATAATGTATTAAGTGTTGGTTATCAGGACACAGCGCAGCAGTGCACAGCAGCAGTATTTTTGAATTCTACCCTAGCACAGGTTTTACACAATTTTTTGCAAATACAGAATTAAACAGATGCATGCTGCCACCTATCAATGGGATATACAGGCATATTTTTTTCAATGAAGCCTTCAGCCCACATTGGAACACAATTTCCTAGCTGATATAGTGATAACATTATGGATAACCACTCTGATTGGTTTCTGATCAGCAATGGGGAGGAGAGACAGTGAGAATTAAAAGTTGTGCAAAGTCTCAGTTTTGGTTCTCAAAAGGAAGACTTTTTAGCATTAACTTAGCATTAACTTTTTCCCCAAATTTTTGCTGAGACATTTTACTATTATTTTTTTCTATTGTGGGAATAGGCTATAACATGACCAAACATTTGCCACAGCAGAGACCCACCTTCTATATCTCCTAGCTTACACCGCCCTGTATAAAGATTTTTTACACAGAGATGGTAACAAAGTGAGCAGCCATTGATGATCCCCCATATGAGAAAGAAGACACTGGGTGGGCTTGGGGCACAGTGCTCTGTGCCCCGAGCTCACCCTTTTTGAAGCCAATTAGAGTCTCAGGCTCTAATAATGTACTTTGAAGAAAGAAAAAAAAACATTGTAATCCATGTATCCAGCACCCTGCATGTAGATTAGGGGCCAGGCGCATGGATAAGATGGGCAACGCCCCTGCACCCTGCATGAGCAGCCGCCACTGAAAGCACCTATTCATTAAAAAGCATTAGCCCTAAATGAAAGTATTTGTAATATACCTAGATACTAAAGTTAAGTGTTATGCCCCGTAGACACGGTCGGATTTTCCGACGGAAAATGTCTTATCGGACAATGTTGTCGGAAATTCCGACTGTGTGTAGGCTCCATCAGACTTTTTCCGTCGGATTTTCCAACGGACAAAGTTTTATCTCCTGCTCTCAAATTTTCCGACAACAAAGTCCTATCGGACTTTTTCCGATCGTGTGTAGCGAATTCCGACGGACAAAGTGCCACGCATGCTCAGATCACATTACAAGACCAAAGCTATTGGCTACTAGCCTCTACGTAGTCCCGTCGTAGACAACAAACGTCACCACGTTCAGAATGATCGGATTTTCCGACAACTTTGTCCGACCGTGTGTAGGCAACACCAGTGTCGGACAAAATCCGTCGGAAAAAATCCGATGGATTTTGTGGTCGGATTTTCCGACCGTGTGTATGAGGGCATAAGAGATACAATTTGCAAGGGAAGAATGGCATTTTTCTCATTCTCAAGTATATGTACACACAATCTATAATTTTTTTATAAAAAAATTAACACTTTCTGTTTTGGGGGGACAACCGTCCTGCAGTTGTGTTTCAGTGTTGTCACCTTTTTACACAGGCTTCTGATGGAGACTGTGTTTCAACACATTACTCAGGCACTGTCCACTATTTTCTCAATAAGGAAACCGGCCCTGAGAAATGCTATGCAGCAATCAACAGAGTGCATAGATATAGACAGAAATGGCTGCAAGGTTACTGCAGTAGATCAGCAGTACTGGCATGCTTCTTGGCCTTTTGGCTAAGATCAGGTGTAGTATCTGTTCTTATTAATGTCCAGTAGGGGTGCTATGCTGTCATTCATGCGTGAACCGTGGCTAGCAATATAGTTTCCCTGCTGGTATGATGAGAGCTCTGAAGGCTAGTACCGGCTGGAACACCGGGGCGCCCGCATGCTGTAGGGGCATGGGAGTAATTATCCTGGGAGAACTGGATGGGCCCAGTTCCTCCTGATTAAGTGTATCTACCTTGTCTGGCCATGGGCTGGGAAGGCAGAGAGTCCACAGTGTCTGCACCCCTTGGGTGGTGGTCACCCTAGGGGTGCTAGGTGTGCTCTTAGTTACACTTGGGTGTGGGACCCCACAGTGTAAACCGGCACATAGTCACAGTCACTAAAAAAAATTCTGCACTGCGCCTTTTATGGCTGGGCCTTTTGGCACACGCACGGCCACTTATTTATTTTAATTTATTTTCTCCTCGTGTTTATTGACTTAGTATTCGATGGCCGGCTTCGGCTGACCTAGAAGAACGCGGGATGCCAGACCTTCTGGCTAGGCAGACCAGTGGAACCCTATGTCCCTGTCAGGAGCCTTGTGCCCCAGAGGATTAGGAAGACTTTAGTGTGTGCATGTTTTTTGTTTTTTAGGTTTTTCCAGGATTACAAAAAAAAAAAAAAAAAAAAACAGTACTGGCATGTAAAAAAGGATAACAACAAGTAGTTTATTAAAAAAAAAAAAAATGGAAATTGTTTATGCAACACAGTGCTTCAGCAAACTGTATATTATTCAGTGTGGGTTTACAAATACTGTATGGGAGAGATGCAGAATTAAATGATTGTTGTTGGAGTCACACACTGATGCTGATGGACAACTATACCACCCTTTGTTTTCCTCTAAATAAATATATACATACAAATACAATGTCAACCCATAATTTGATTATGAAAATGTTCAGTTTATGTTATTGGTCACCACAGTCACCATTATCAAATCTTTTTCCATCTGTTGCCCTAATGGTAGTTGATAAGGTCAGATTTTTTATTATTCAGGCCACACATACTGTTTGAAATTCCAGCAGCATATTCTCTGTCTGCAAATACCTTTTCCCTTTATAAATATGTCTACAATATACTCAATATCAGTCAAGCAACAGAAAAACATAACCCTAAAATTAAACAGATTATTTCACCAAAATGTGCAGCAAACTATGCATTATATTATGTATGAAAATGGATTGACCACATATACTTAAACAGTTGAACATGCATCCCAGTGGATTCTTATGATCACTTCAGGATGTATCTTTTTGCATATTTGTAAATAATTTTAGTAGTGTAAAAATAGAATAGATTATTTTAATATATGCAATTATTTAATTACAATTAAATGGACACTTGCAATAAAGTTACCCAGGTCAGAGGATATCTGAGGCGACACAACCATCATTAGGAGTACTCCCTAACTGCTGTTTTTTATACAATTGCCATAGTTTAGAAACACTTCAGCACACAAAAATGCATTTTAAATATGAGTTCTAAAACCCATTTATCAGTACTCAGTTGTAAGTAGCAGTCTTGGCCATTGATTTAACACCTGTGTATCTACTACCAGTTGAATTAAACAATACATTTGTTTTCTGTTCTGTTATCTGCTGCTAAGCTTATTAAACGCTGTATAAGTTAGCATCTAACTCAACAACACACTTCATAAATTACTATATCACACTTTTTTAGTTAATGCTCCCATTGCAACATGTAAATGTAACTTACCTGTTAAGTTAAATCTAGGTCAAGCTACGTTGTGGATTTACTCTCACAATTTACTAGAAAAAATTGAGGGTTTCAATAAGAACTATTTTTTACATCAAAGGCTAAATCTCAGATACATTAAATGCCTAAATGCAAATAAATAAAAAGCTGCTGCCTTCAAATTGAAATAACCAAAAAATATTCAACACATAAGGAGGTGCTTAAAGCGTAAATATACTTATCCCCACTCCAGTGCTGTTCTGTCCCAGAGCTCTCCACCAGTAGCTGTCATTTTCAGGCAAGTGGCTTCTGGGTACCGATCTCCAGCCATTTTAATTGATTGGGCTGATGTAATGTACCTCTTGAGTTCACTCAGCTTGGCATTGCCAAAAACTTTAATGCAGAAGAGACAAAGTATGTCTCTTCTGCATTAAAAATTCTGACTGTTCCCCAAATTGTTTTTTTACTTGCATTTCCACTTGAAATCAATGAATATGTGCAAAATTCATGTGTTTTTTAAAAAAATGGGAAGTGTTCCCCCAGAAATGGGATTTTTAGGCAGCAGAATTATGGATTGAGTAAACAATGTATAAATAACCCAAAATTAATTTATTAATAAAAAAAAATAAAAAAATAAAGAATATTAACATGATAATTTAAAAAATGAGCTCCAGCAGGACAATAGTACTATAGATAATGTGGATATACAACACAGACTGAAATTTCATATAGACAAATAATGACAGTTATCCAAGGTATGAAAGAATAACTCGGACGCGTTTCAACCCACACTATTGGGGTCTTCTTCAGACGGGCAGTCTACTAAGGAAAACACATCGTAAGTACATGTATAGGCTATGCCTTGCACACAGTAAATGCAATTGATAATGACTTATAGCACAAACATTTAACATAGTTACCCCAATATGTATATCCAAAGTAAAAGATCAAAAGAGAGGGTTTTAGTCCTGCATAGAGTCTCCTTTAAAAGAAACCTTCTTTCTCCCTGTGAGTGGATCCCAGATCGTCCCCCAAGTAGCCGTCCCAAACGAGGAGGGGCATTAGTCCAAAAACATGTCTCACGAAATGTCACACTGAAAGTAAGTCCCTCCGGCGCTGCGTGAATCGCCAATAACTGGGACACAGCTAGATTACACCTGCAGCAGAAGTCAATCAGGAAAGGACATGATGTAAAATTATGTTTTAAAATAATCTTAGCCACCACCAATGTTTGCATCATGGCACCACATTCCCAAAAGTGGTAGAGTGTGAGAGAGGAGTGATAGAACACCAGGTCTATTCAGTGTACATAATATGTTTTGGGGGCCTCATGTATGAAAATAGTGAAGAATATATAGGGGAATAGAAAAAAAGGGGGAAATGGTCTGTAGCAGACTAAAAATTAGCGGAGGACGCTAAAGGAGTGAAAGAAAGTGTCAGGGAAAATATTGAGGAAAAGGTAATTTAGCTAGGGGACAATCAGAAAACACCCACAGAGAGTGCACAGCTAGGGAATGCAAGGTTGTTTGTTAATTCATGTGTTTTAACATGAAATAAATAATTGAAATTGATATAGGTCAAATAATGAATTTATGCACATATATGTGAATGTAAATCCCTAATATTAAAATAAAATTTGCATCCATCAACAACTGTGCAGTCCAATGCCAACCACCCTTTGAGAAAAGAAAGGAAGGCAGCGCTGATCAAAAATAACTAAATAACACCCTATAAATATTTATTTACAGTGAAAAAATGTGACCATAGATAGGACCTAGAAATAAACCCCAAAATGCAATGAATCTGAAATACAAATCAATAAAGTGCAAAAGTGCTCATAATAGATAATAATCTGTTCACACATAATGTGAATGTAAAAACAACAAAGTCCATCATTGTAGTGCTCCAAAAATATCTGAAGAAAAAAAATGTAATTAAATTATATATATATATATATATATATATATATATATATATATATATATATATATATATATATATATATATATATATATATATATATATATATATATATTCATAAATGCGAAAAATAATAGTCCATCAATGCAAAACAAATATATAATAGTGACACTCAGTGATATCTTGTATGCCGATCAAATGGGATAATAACACCCAATGTGATCCTCCACCAGTGGTACCAAACTGACTCACCAGATCAAATGGCTGGTAAGATTATAAACCAGCAACTGCATCTTTTTGAAATCAATCCTTAAATCCAAGGTGCTTTTTGCCATGTGCAGAGACCTTTCCAAATCTCATGCCATGGTCCCCACATATATATGTAAAGAAAGAAGGGGTCTCCAATAGTATGATAACGCTTTTTAAAAGGTTTATTTAAAACATTAAGAATGAGTTCCACTCACATTTTAAAAATGTCAGACCCTGCATATCACTGAGTGTTACTATTATATATTTTTTTGCATTGATGAACTATTATTTTTCATATATATATATATATATATATATATATATATATATATATATATATATTTCTATTTTAATTTTTTTCAGATATTTTTGGAGTGCTACAATGATGGAGTTTGTTGTTTTTACATTCACATTTTAAAATTTATTGTGTGTACAGATTATTATCTATTTTGAGCAGTTTTGCACTTTATTGATTTGTAGTTCAGATTCATTGCCTTTTGGGGCTTATTTCTAAGTCCTATCTATAGTCACATTTTTCCACTGTAAAGAGATATTCATAGGATGCTATTCATTGTTATTATTGATCAGCGCTGCCTTCCTTTCTTTTCTCAGTTTACTTTTTGGTCCTGCCAAAAATCACGGTAGCCACGATCCATAGTTTAAATTTACCACAGTTTCCATCTTAGATTTTCTATCATATCTGTTTGGCACTGTGTTTCATTTTTTCTTACCAATCACTCTTTGACCAGCTGACTGGATATCTTTGACCCTTAATATTTGGAAGGCCAAAATCTGATCCAGTACATTGACATGAGTATCCAGGATACAGTATGTAACTTCACTTTCAACTGAACTTCAGGGAATCATGTAAGGGGAACCATGTCACCATGCAGTTGTTTATCATTCATGTTTTACCAGTGTATACGTCTCAGTGTATGGAGCTGCTGGACACTAGATGAATTCTGCAACAATGCTGCTTTTAAAAATTCTGTACAGCTAGTGCTATAGTGCACTTTAAGAATGTCCCCATTGCTTTTAATACTGATTAATGTGTATCATGTTTATCTCTCTGGATAAACACTCTGGATATTTGCTAATAAGAATGTGCATAATTCCCTGACATTCAATTGATAGTGTGGATTGTACTTGCCTTTGTCACTTGCATTTGGCATTCCTAATATTAGGGGTCAAAAATATTTAATTTTATTATATGGACTTCAGTTCAAATATACACTATATGACCAAAAGTATTGGCACACCTGCCTTTACACGCCCATGAACTTTAATGCCATCCTAGTCTTCATCACTATTGAGTTGGCCCACCCTTTGCAGCTATAACAACTTCAACTCTTCTAGGAAGGCTGTCCACAAGGTTTAGAAGTGTGTCTATGAGAATGTTTGACCATTCTTCCAGAAGTGTATCTGTGAGGTCAGGCACTGATGTTGGACGAGAAGGCGTGGCTCGCAGTCTCCACTCCAATTCATTCCAAAGGTGTTCTATCAGGTTGAGGTCAGGACTCTGTGCAAGTTTCTCCACTCCAAACTCACTCATATATGTCTTTATAGACCTTGCTTTGTGCAAAGGGTAGGCCAACTCAATATTGAACCCTAAGGACTAAGACTGGGATGCCATTGACGTTCATGTGCGTGTAAAGGCAGGTGTCCTAATACTTTTAGTAATATAGTGTACTTCTGCATGCTTAAATACAACAAAAACAAAAGCATGCAATGTGGGGTGTCAATAGGAAGAAAAGTGTTCCTACAGAGTAATAACTCTCATTGATACTACTAGATAAGACAGTAGTCAGAGTCTAGTCACCAAGAGTATCATGAATTGCAGTATCTTCCAAATGAAGCACAATTCAAAACAGAATAACATATGGAATGCAAATGACAGAAAACACATTTTGAAATGTTGCTTACCAAAAATCATCATTGTATTTATCTAACTTCACTGTATTATCTTCATGCTACACACATACTGTACATATTTCTGCATAGCTATATTTAAATATGCTACAGTTAGATTTTGGAGACTAACAGACACACTTTAATGCCAACTAGTGAACTCAAGTTAGAAACTTTTTGGGATAAAAACAAAATCTGTCTTTTTGTACTTTATAGTCTCTTAGAGCCTAATGTTGGTTGTGTCATCCCCCTCATGCCAATTTAGTTCATCATATTTATTTTAACACTAATAATGGGTAGCTCACAGTTCCCAAATT
The DNA here is from genome assembly GCA_028564925.1 of Lithobates sylvaticus. Classification (NCBI taxonomy): domain Eukaryota; kingdom Metazoa; phylum Chordata; class Amphibia; order Anura; family Ranidae; genus Lithobates; species Lithobates sylvaticus. The sequence goes on from CM053029.1 coordinate 235,925,605, forward strand.
CATCCCTGCCTGAGCCTGCAGTGCCTTTCTGCTTCTGTAGAGGCCCTGATTTTACCAGTACAATACTTATGTTGTCTATGTGGACAGATAATATAATTGTTGTGGTTGCATACATTTGTAAATCTGTATTTATATAGTAATCTTGATATTTTTCTATACAAATATATTTTAGTTCTATATGTTGTGCATGTTATGGGTGGTGGTGGCACAATGTAATTGAAAACTGTATGTTTCTTTTATGCAAACACGTAAACAAGAAATATAGAAGTACTCTACCTTTAGTGTATTTTATTTTTAGATGAAGTAAAGTAGAAAATTATAAAAAAAAAATAAACAGCCTTTCATTAGCATTCTGTTTTCTAGAATTCCTGTGCAAATGTCATGTTAAATAAATTTCAAATTGACATCAAGCTTTTAAAAAAAAAATCAAATTTTTCTAGCATTAAAACACTTTAAAATAAATAGTCCATTAAAGTAATTGTAATGCGCTCTATGATTCTATAAGGAAAATAATAGTTAGTCATGTGCTGACCTTATATTCTAAACCTCCATTCTTCTGACGAAGATAAATGATCCATCTTTTGTGTTAGGTAGAAGTGCAGTAATGGGTCATAAAATATGAATTTATTATTGTACATACATTACCATGCCATAAGCTGCTATACATTACTCCTTACATTAAGAGTGAACACAAGAAAACTATCTACTTAATAACCACAGGTACAGATTTATGTTTAAATGTATCAGATGCATGAAAGAACTCAAGCATGCATAATATCCAACTACAGCAGTCATACATTCATTTTATATCAACTATTAGGAATGTGCAAAGCATATTAGGAAATAATTTTTTATGCAATATACTCATGCACAGATTATATTGCACCTATTATCTCCTAACAGTACTATTATTTTGTTGCCAGAAGCCAGGTCATAGCATAAAATCTACAAATGCATTGCCATATGGACTAATAATATGTCCCATTAAAGCAGAGCTCCATCAGACATTGCTGGGTGGAGGGGAGGGAGACCAGCCAACATCCGTTGGCTGATCTCCCCTAGCTACAGTAGGATGAACACGGAACGATGTGTAAAACATCACTTCAATTTTTTACTGTCCCACAAGGGCCGATCTGCACTCCATTAGCTATAAAGGAAGGCTAGTGAGACATCAGGCGTCTTTTGGACATCATTAAAGAGAACCTGTCATAAAAAAAATATTTTATCACATAGGACACTTTTTGTGATATAAATATATTTACATCATATAAATATAATTTTAGTAAGAAATTGAAGTTAAAAACCCAAAAACCTATGTGCCGTTCTTCCTTCTCCAAATGTGAAAATACACTAAGAAATATATATACAGTGTCCAATCTCATCAAACAAAAAATTATTTCAATTCCATAGTCTCTTTCCGTGATTAATCACACAAAGTAAATATGCCTATATAGCAATGTCTAAAATTAAATAAGTGAAAAAATTCGAACAATTAATGTGCAAAAAATGTATGAGCAAAAAAAAAAGTTGATAGATGTGCAGTCTCTGTGATTTCAATGAAAAATGTCTATTTATAATGCCGTGTTTGCATGTACTAACAACTCCTTGGGATTCTCACTCTGTTTGCATTAAAACCACTTAGTGCTCAATGAATGTCCTGGTGTTTCACATCACTCATGCCCCCCCTTCAGATTTGCTACCACCTGATAGAATGTGACCTTACATTTAAGTTTGGTCAAACAACACTTTCTTTCTAGTCCAACCAGGACTTAAGCAATGGGTGTCCTTATCTCCTCGTTCCTTTTTCTTGATGCCGCTGCTGTATATGCTCAAATCATGACAGTCTCACCAAAAACATGTATTGAGGAAAGGATCACCAATAGTGTTTCTATCGTAAAACCAAGTTAACCACCTCAGCCCCAGAAGGATTTCCCCCCTTCCTGACCAGAGCACTTTTTGCGATTCGGCACTGCGTCTCTTTAACTGACAATTGCGCGGTCCTGGGACAATATACCCAAACAAAATTGACATCCTTTTTTCCCACAAATAGAGCTTTCTTTTGGTGGTATTTGATCGCCTCTGCATTTTTTTAGGCTATAAACAAATAAAGAGCACCAATTTTGAAAAAAAAGCTATATTTTTTATTTTTTGCTATAATAAATATCCCCCAAAAATATATAAAAAAAACGTTTTTTTTTTCCTCAGTTTAGGCTGATATGTATTCTTCTACATATTTGTGATAAAAAAAAATCACAATAAGCGTATATTGATTGGTTTGCGCAAAATTTATAGCATCTACAAAATAGGGGATAGTTTTATGGCATTTTTATTATTAATTTTTATCATTAGTAATGACCGCGATCTGCAATTTTTATCGTGACTGATACATTATGGCGGACACATCGGACACTTTTGACACTATTTTGGGACCATTGTCATTTATACAGCGATCAGTGCTATAAAATGCACTGATTACTGTGTAAATGACACTGGCAGTGAATGTGGTTAACCACTAGGGGAATATGAAGGGGTTAAGTGTGTCCTAGGGAGTGGTTCTAACTGTGGGGGGTGGGCTTCAACACACATGACAGCGATCACTGCTCTCGATGACAGAGAGCAGTGATCTCTGTCATGAGACTAGGCAGAATGGGAAAATGCTTTATTTACAAAGGCATCTCCGGTTCTACCACTCTGTGACACGATCGAGGGACCCCGGCGGACATCAAGTCCGCAGGACCGGCGGTCATGGAGAACGCAGCGGGCGTGCGTGACCGTAGTGCCTCTTCTTGAAGGGGACGTACCTGTATGCCCTTTTGCCCACCCCTGCCATTCTGCCGACGTATATCGTCGTGCAGTGGTCAGGAAGCGATTAAAATTTATGTAAGTCAAAATATAGCAGCTCACATTTTTCAGGTGCTTAAAGTGCACCACATTTACACTGCTTAAAATCCTTATATAATGTATGCGCAACCACATCTTTTATATTTTATCAAAAAAGTGGGTAATATATTGAGCTTTTGTGCACTAAAATTGAATTACAGGCAGTGGCAGGACAAGGTCATTTAGCATCCAGGGCGAACATGCCAGACTGTGCCCCCCCCACCCCAGTTGTTGACCAATAATTTTACCCACACCTGATAACTACACCTGATCATTATACCTATGTATAAAGTGCAGAGGTCAGGACTGGATAAGTTGGGAGCAAAAATAATGTACAAAGTGCAAGAGTCAGGAGCAGATAATGTACAGAGTACAGAGGTAAGGTGTATGTAATATACAATATGCAGGAGTCAAGAGTGGGTAAACTACAGAGTGCAGAGAGTATATACACCCTAGTGCATAGCAGTTCACCCTATGAGACATTTTATACCTACATACTGTATATACATACAAATACAGACATATATACCTAAAACTACCCATGTACCTGCCTGACCCAGGTGTCTTCTCTGACTTTCTCTTTCATTATAAAGGTTTAAATCCCAACTCCAAGAAAATAAATAAAAAATAAAATAAATTGAGTTGACCCACCCTTTTCAGCTTCGATTCTTCTGGGAAGGCTGTCCCCAAGGTTTAGATTTAGACGCTTAGATTGTGAGATCATGCTTGTTTTTGAAATCAAACAGTTATAAGTGTACAAATAAAAAAAATACAACCTTATAATTGCAACCAATTACTGCTCTGTGTAGTATGCATTATATCTAATAACACATGCTTAACCACATCAGCCTCTGACCATTTGGCTGGATAAAGACCAGAGCGTTTTTTGCGATTCGGCACTGCATCGCTTTAACTGACTATTGCACGGTCGGCCAATGTGGCTCCCAAACAAACCTGACATCCTTTTTTCCCCACAAATAGAGCTTTCTTTTAGTGGTATTTGATCACCTCTGCGTTTTTTATTTTTTGCGCTATAAAGAATAAAATGTGCCAATTTTGAAAAAAGCTATATTTTTTTTACTTTTTGCTATAATAAATATCTAAAAAAACATTTTTCCTCAGTTTAGGCCGAAACATATTCTTCTACATATTTGTGGTAAAAAAAAAAAATGCAATAAGCGTTTATTGATTGGTTTGCGCAAAAGTTATAGCATCTACAAAATAGGGGATAGTTCATGGCATTTTTATTAATATTTTTTTTTTACTAGTAATGGTGGCGATCTGCGATTTTTATCATAACTGCAACATTATGGCGGACAGATCAGAGACTTTTAGCGCTATTTTGGGACCATTCACATTTATTTATTTAAAAATGCACTGATTACTGTGTAAATGTGACTGTCAGTGAAGGGGTTAACCAGTAGGGGGCGCTGCAGGGGTTAAGTGTGTCCTAGGGATGTGTTCTAACTGTGGGGGGGGGTGGGCTACGTGTGACACGACCACTCCCGATCACAGGGAGCTGTGATCAGTGTCCTGTCACTAGGATGCTTCATCAGGGAAATAAAGAGGAAGTAAAACCCAGCCAGTGAAGTAAATGTTATAGATAAAGGGTGTTCTTAGGCTCCCTTTTGATGTTTTTATATGTGATGCTATGTAAAATGTAATTCTTTCCTGTTAGGTTACTCTATCAGACCAGAATCTTTTTACATTTACTGCAAACTCAACCAGATCCTTTAACCACTTGCCAACCGCTGCACGCCGAGTTACGTTGGCAGAATGGCACAGGCAGGCAAAAGGGCATACTTGTACGTCCCTTTGAATTTGCGGCCTGACCCCAGTGGTCAGCGCGTCCCGTGAACTCGATGTTAGCCGGTGGCCCGCAACTGTGGCGAGGAGAGGCAGAATGGGGAGATGCCTATGTAAACAAGGCATTTCCCTGTTCTGCCTAGTGACTTGACAGGGATCTACTGCTCCCTGTCATTGGGAGCAGTGATCTCTGTCATGTCCTAGGTAGCCCATCCCCCCCTACAGTTAGAAAACATACAAGGAACACACTTAACCCCTTTATTGCCCCCTAGTGTTTAACCCCTTCCCTGCCAGTGACATTTACACAGTAATCAATGCATTTTTATAGCACTGATCGCTGTATAATTGTCAATGGTCCCAAAATAGTGTCAAAAGTGTCTGATCTGACCACCATAATGTCACAGTCCTGATAAAAATCGTAGATCACCGCTACTACTAGTAAAACAAAAAAATAATAATAAAAATGCCATAAAGCTATCCCCTATATTGTAGACGCTATAACTTTTGCACAAACCAATCAATATACACTTATTGCAATTTTTTTTTTACCAAAAATATGTACAAGAATACATATTGGTCTAAACTGTGGAAGAAATGTTTTTTTTTTATATATTTTTTGGGGATATTTATTATAGTAAAAAGTAAAAAATATAGCTTTTTTTCAAAATTGTTGCTCTTTTTTTGTTTATAGCGCAAAAAATAAAAACCGCAGAGGTGATCAAATACCATCAAAATAAATCTCTATTTGTGGGAAAAAAAGGACGTCAATTTTGTTTGGGTACAACGTCACACACCCGCACAAATGTCAGTTAAAGTGACGCAGTGCCGAATCACAAAAAAACTGATGTGTGTGTCTTGCGGGAATCTCTATTCCTCACTGAGATTAAGAGAGGTCTGCAGACAGCACTTCACTTTATAAGAGCTAGGTTTTAGACAGCTAAGCTAGCCACACAGTAAAGTAAATATCTCATTAGATGTTAGAAAAGATTGGATTGACTTCTCACCGGGAAGGTTTTTAAACTTCTTTTATTATCTCAAACTAACATGGTTTCCCAGTTTTCCCACCTTCATGACCAGGCCATTTTTTGCTATTTGGCACTGCACTATTTAAACTGGTATATGATCGGTCTTAAACAAGAAAAAACTGCGCCAGGTAGATAAGCTAAGAAGTCTATACCCTAATAGAAACAGTCCAATCAAAGACTGTTAGAACATCACTAGTGCATAAAAAACAACAGTAATAATACTCTGAAGTAATGGTGGTGGATAATAAGGTGATTGGCAGTAGCAACATATAATCAGAAAAGTCCTGGATTATGAATCAAACTGGGGACCATATACGTATGGGTCTGTGTGAAAGTGTGAACAGTTCATAGGGTGAATATTGTCCTAGGATGAATTTCTGAGGCTGGGTACATCAGACTAAATCTCCACATGGAGTGACACAGAACGCCGGCCGGCATGTATTGGAAACGGACCCTTCCTCCTTCAGGAGCGTTGAACGTAATGACGTCACTGCACGCCTTCCCAGAAGCTTTTCGTCTTACAAGACATTCTCAATGGGGATAGGGCCGTGCAGTGGGTCATGTCATTAAATAGGAAACGCCTCATTGTGGGAGGTGAGGGAACGGAGAGAGAACTCCATCTTAACTCAGGGAAAATTTGCCCTTAGATGACAAACTATTTAATGACATGACCCACTGCACGGCCCTATCCCCATTGAGAATGTCTTGTAAGACGAAAAGCTTCTGGGAAGGCGTGCAGTGACGTCATTACGTTCAACGCTCCTGAAGGAGGAAGGGTCCGTTTCCAATACATGCCGGCCGGCGTTCTGTGTCACTCCATGTGGAGTTCTATGTGCTTCTTTTATTCTGCGCTCATGTGAGTACATTTTACGAATAAATTACTCATTATCGTTTTTAAAAAACGTATTATGCTATGGTCTGCCTTTTTTGTTTTTCTTGATCATATTTGGATGCACCGCCGAGTGCTAACCTGGATCTGACTATCCATTGGGTCTGGTCTGAGGTCCTGGTTCCGGTGTGATTGGCAGATGCTGGGAGTTCTTTTCTGATTTGGAGTTCGATCGTTCCTTTTTGAAGTCAGGATCTGTCTATGGGCTCAATTTGAAAGGCTTTACCTTGCCTGTCATCTGGTAAGGGTAATATATATTGGTGGTGGCACTCTTGTGTGGTGTGGAGCACAGCGGTGTGACAGGAGATTTAGTCTGATGTACCCAGCCTCAGAAATTCATCCTAGGACAATATTCACCCTATGAACTGTTCACACTTTCACACAGACCCATACGTATATGGTCCCCAGTTTGATTCATAATCCAGGACTTTTCTGATTATATGTTGCTACTGCCAATCACCTTATTATCCACCACCATTACTTCAGAGTATTATTACTGTTGTTTTTTATGCACTAGTGATGTTCTAACAGTCTTTGATTGGACTGTTTCTATTAGGGTATAGACTTCTTAGCTTATCTACCTGGCGCAGTTTTTTCTTGTTTATATTGTATTGTGTTTATCCCACTATCCTGCAGCAGGGTTAGGTATTACTTATATTTAGTATTTATTATTTTCATTTACTCCCCTTCCTCAACCCCTTTTCCCTTCCCCCCCCCCCCCCCCCCAGCTCTATTTTGGTGAGCGCGGTTTTTTCTGTTAACCATATGATCGGTCTTGCAACGCTGTACCCAAACAAAATGTATATATATATATATATATATATATATATATATATATATATATAGTATAAATATATTTATAAGATTTTTTTTTTTTTCACACAAATCAAGCTTTTTTGGTGGTATTTGATCACCACTGGGTTATAAATTTTTTGCTATATAAATAAAAAAGTCCAAACATTTTGAAAAAGAAACAATATTTGTTTTTACTTTATGCTATAAAACATATCCAATAAAGAATAAAGAAAAAATGAATTTATTCATAAGTTTTTGCCAAAATGTATTCTGCTACAGTTGTGTGAAAAAGTATGTGACTTTGTCTTGGTTTTTTATTTATTTTTTTGCATATTTCTCACTCTTAAATGATTCAGATCACCAAACAAATTTTAATATTACACAAAGATCACCCGAGTAAATCCAAGATGCAGTTTTAAATTATTATTTCATTTATTAAGGGAAAAAAGCTGTTCATACCTGCCTGGCCCTATGTGAAAAGGTAATTGCCCCCTCCCATGCTAAACCATGAACTGTGATTAACCACAATTGTTTGGAATGCCAAGTTCCAATTTCACTTGCCACATCCAGGCCCGATTCCTGCCAGACCTATTGAATCAATAAATCCCATAAATAGAAGCTGTCTAACAAAGTGAAGCACACTAGCAAATCACAAAAAGCCACACATCATGGCAAAATCTAAAACAAATCAAGAACAGATTAAAAACACAGTCTAGGAAGGGTTTCAACGCCATTTCTAAGGCTTTGGAACTCCAGTGAACCACTGGAGAGCCATTATCCACAAATGGAGATAAATTGGAATGGTGGTGAACCTTCTCAAGAGTGTCCAGCCTTCAAAAATGACTCCAAGAGCATGAAGACGACTCATCCAGGAGGTCATAAAAGAACCCAGAACAACATCTAAAGAACTGCAGGCCTCACTTGCCTCAGGTAAGATCCGTGTTCATGATTCAACAATAAGAAAGAGACTGGACAAAAATGGCATCCTTGGGAGAGTTCCAAGGCCAAAGCCAATGATGAGCCAACACAAAGGCTCATCTCACATTTACCAAAAAACATCTTGATTATCCCCAAGACTTTTATGCAAATATTCTGTGGACTGATGAGACCAAATTTTACTTTTTGGAAGGTGTGCGTCCCGTTACATCTGGCATAAAACTAATACAGCATTTCATAACAAAAACATCATATCAATAGTCAGACATGATGGTGGTAGCATAATGGTCTGGGGCTGCTTTGCAGCTTCAGGACCTGGACGACTTACCATAATTGATGGAACCATGAATTCTGAGCTCTACCAGAAAATCTTAAAGGAGAATGTCCGGCCATCAGTTCGTAACCTCAAGCTCAAATGCACTTGGGTTATGCAGCAGGACAATGATCCGAAACACAACAGCAAGTCCACCTCGAAATAGTTCAAATAAAGCAAAATTTAGGTTTTGGAGTGGCCTAGTCAATGCCTGGACTTAAATCCAATTGAAATGCTGTATCATGACCTTACACAGGCAGTTCATGCTGGAAAACCCTCCAGTGTGGCTGAATTAAGAGAATTCTGCAAAGAAGAGTGGGCCAAATTTGCTCCACAGCAATGTGAAAGACTCATTGCCAGTTATCGGAAATGCCTGATTGCAGTTGTTGCCGCCAAGGGTGGCACAACCAGTTATTAAATTTAGGGGGCAATTACTTTTTCACATAAAGCCAGGCAGGTTTGGGCAGCTGTTTTGCCTTAATAAATGAAACCATCATTTAAAAACTGCATTTTGTATTTACTCGGGTTATCTTTGTGTAATAATAAGACATTCAAGTGTGACAAATATGCAAAAAAAAAAAATCAGAAAGGAGTGTTGTTTATCAACACAAAGCTTGGGACTGTGATTGTACACAACCAATCAGCAGATCCCAGCTGTGAATCATTGACTGGGACTCACTGACAGGCTCCCCCTGTGTTCAATCAAGCAGGTGCTGAGCGGGGGGCGCGCATGCACGTGCCCTAAACCTGAAAGTAGGTAGCTACGTACGAGAACGTTGTTTTGCCTACACTGACCGTGCAGTTGGCAAGCGGGTAATCCGTATGCAAGAGACACATTTTGCTGCAGCTAATCATCCAAGATATATTGATAAGACCTTACCACTTTTACTACTAAAATGCATGGAGGTGCATGGAGTTTTTTGAAAAACTCACTGTATTTTGAGGTTTGACATATGTATAAAGACCCAGATATCAGGTTTATTATTATACAAGGATCTACATTTGGTTGTGCATTGACTTTAGCTAGTATCAATGCCAGTAGGAGTCCCATGGCATATTATTCAGGCAATTTTTTGAGCTCTTGGAACAATATTAATCCACTCATTTGATTAACGGAGTGATTTTAACCTAGTTGCTCGTCCCTTTTTGGACAGAAGCAGAGCTGTTTGCTTGCTAAGTCCCTACTGAGATCTCTCCAATATCTCCAATTTGTAGACTCCTAGGGAGCTCATAATATTGGGGCTAATAGTACACTTTTTATTTCCATCCCCACAATAGCGATATTTGGATTATATTTCTAGCTCCTCAGCTCCTTTTAGCTAACTCTAAATCTGCTGCTATACATGTATGCCCTGGGTTAGACCACCATTATTGCACACCACCATTCCTGGCTCCAGCTGGGGTGGCGTGAACCACCTGTGGGCCTGCCTCTACAAAGCTGAAAGAATCTATGTTCTGGTGTGGCTCCTGTCATCCCCTGATGATGGGGAAGGTGATGAGTCTACTTGGGTGCCAGATAGAGCAGAGGAGGAAAGTAAGGGTGAGGCACAATCCCAACAAGGCAGCCATAATGGAAGAGTAGAGAGCAGCAACCCTATTCCATTACATTGTGGAGCTGTTATCTCACCACTGTTATCTTTACCACTGGGAAATGACAGAAAAGATCCTCATTGCACAGTGGCATTTAAACATTTTTTATTTTAAAACAATATAAAATAACCACTCACATGTTAAGGTGCCAATTGTCCTGGCACCCGGCGTGTGTAGCAGGTGATTTACTAAGGGGAAATCAGCCCTCTCATAAGATGACAACACTCTTAAGCCCCATACACACGGTCGGATTTTTGCATGGATTCGGTCCGATCGGACAATGTTGTTGAAAAATCAGACCGTGTGTATGCACCATCGGACAGTGTATGTCATATTGTCCGACGGACAAAGTCCTGTCTCCTGCTGGATAGATTTTCCGACAACACGGTCCGATCACACCAAATCCGATCGTGTGTATGGTAGTCCGACCGGACAAAGTGCTACGCATGCTCAGATCACATTACAAGACCAAAGCTATTGGCTACTAGCCTCTACGTAGTCCCGTCGTAGGCAACAAACGTCACCACGTTCAGAATCATCGGATTTTCCGACAACTTTGTCCGACCGTGTGTACGCAACACCAACATCAGACAAAGTATGACGGACATGGTCTGACGGACCTGGTCCTCGGATAATCCGCGCGTGTGTATGGGGCTTTCGTGTCCAGTTCGATTCCCGGGTGTATGTTTGGGCAGAAATGTGTCGCAGTGACACAATAAAAAACCTAGACGCGTTTCAGCCAATCATAGGGCCATCATCGGGAAGTTCTCATATGTCACATGCCCAGCATCTAAATTCAAGCTTGTTAAAGCTGCTGGCTTTACAACTCCTGCCCTTCCGTTTGGTGGATTCTGTCCCCTTCCATGAATTTGCAGAATGTGCTGTGGCACATTGGCAGGTTCTCAGTCACTATTTATTTGCACTTAAGGCCATTCCAGCTCTGTACCATCACATGGAAGGCAATGTTGTGGCATCGTTGGGCAAGGCCATGTTACTGCTAAAACATGGTCCAGCAAGCATGGTCAGGGACGATATATTTCGTTCACAGCACACTGCATAACTCTGCTTGCAAAGGATGCAGGACAGGGCTCAGTGTTGCAGCTTGTTTTCTCGCCATGTCTCCATACAGCTGGTGGTGATGATGCAAGATCTGTCAGCTCCACCCCCTCCTCCTCCATGCTCTCTTCTGCTGAATTATCCTATGAACCACCAGTATCCGTAAGCGTTCAAGGGGCTATTCAATGAGTCAGACTAAAAGATGCCACGCAGTGCTTCATCTGGTCAGAAGGCCCAGAGGATGTTCACGCTATGCCAGCTGAAGCCAGGAATGGTGGAGTGCAATAAAGGCACTAACCTCCTGTCTGCCGTTAGAAAGGGAAAGTTGACACATGTGCCATTAGTCAGGGCTGGGCTCTCAGTCCTTCCTTCTCTGTGCTCAGGTTGCTCAGCTGCCGGTTAATTGCCAGAACTCATCGTTCCACAGTGGCTCACTTGTTGATCATCTCCTGCTTGTCAGTCAAGCCAACCTCCTGCTATTTAAACTGCCTTGCTCATTTCATCAATTGCCTTTGCCTTGGTCAAACATATCTAGAGGCTCTCTGCTGTGTTCCTGATGAAGACTGGCCTGGCTGATGTCCCTTCTGGTTCCTGATCCTGTCTGCTGCCTCTAAATACGCTGATCTCTGACACCCCAATTTCCTAGCTTGTTCCGACTACCCAATTTGGCTACCAAACCCTGGCTATGTTTTGACTACCTTTACCAGTTTACCATTTTTTTTTTGTTTACAAACTTTTATTAAGGAATCGTACAGAAGTATACAAACGAGACAGTGCAATAATGGTATTACAGATTTACAAATATTCATGTCAACAATAAAGTCACAGACTCTCAATCCAACTAGGCAGAGGATAAAATGCAACCATATCTATAAGAGTCTGTGGTTCATCAGCGACAAGCTACAGAGTGAGTCTATTGCTAGCATAAGCAGTCATAATGCCTCTAGAGATTTGAGGATCCAATCCTTAGTTTAACTACAGAAACAGAAATTTAACACAACTAAACTGAAAATAAAAAATGTAGAGAACAAAACCAGCTTTTGAGTCGTACTGCTAGAGTGCACAGCCTTAAAGTCTATCACTAAGTCATATTGCGGGCTAAGGTACATCTCGGTCTATCCGCTTAGGGACCAGTGGAGTGGACCACCGTAGGTGAGAGGTTACGGACCTATCCAATTGAGGGCCAAGGGTCCCATTTTTTCTCAAAAACCTGCATAGAGTCCATGAGTGTGTGGAATATACGTTCCATCAGTTTGATGGACTCCATGCGGTGGAGGACTTGTGGCCAGGGGACAGATGTTTTACGCCAGTTCAAGGCTATCGCCCAGTGTACAGCACTACATAAGGTATGAAACAGTTTTTGTTCAGTAGGTGTGGTCCCAGGGATATCTGCAAAAAGAAGGCACATTTTTACTGTGAGGGTGACTGCGTTCCCCGTGACCCGACGCACCCTATCTGAAACCTGTTGCCACAGAGGACCGAGGGCCCTACAGCTCCAGAAGGTATGGAGGAGAGTGCCTCTCTCCCCACAGCCCCTGAAGCAGGAGTCCGGGGTCAGGGGGAACATTCTGTGGATCTTAACCGGGGTATAGTACCATCTTGTATGTAGTTTTACCACAGTCTCCTTGATAGCCATTGAGCGGGAGCATTTATGCATATTATCAATCATGTCATGCCAGTCCTCCACTGTGATCTGTTCCCCCAGTTCCGCCTCCCATGCCAACATAGCCTGAGACTTGGGTTCCGTGCCATAGCAGTTTAGGTGGCCATAGATCATCGATATTGTTCCTCCATCTCTGGATCCCTCTAGACACAGGGACTCAAAGGTAGTTTTTGGGCCTGCCCTCAACAGTGTAGTGGCTTTCTGAAAAAAATGGCGAATTTGTAAGTATTTATAAAATTCAGACCGGGGAATATCCCAATTCTGACGTATGTCCTCAAAGGATCGGAAAACTGTTCCCTTAGTCAATGAGCGCAGAGTTACCAGGTTCCGGGAGGACCAGTGTATAAACTCCTGGTCCGCCCCGAAAGCCCCCGGGAAGTCCGGGACTCCCAGGAATGAGGATAGAGGAGCAGGGCTGGAGGACAGACCAAACTTCTCTCTGTACAGGGTCCAGAGACGGAGGGACTGCCCCACCACCTCATTTAGTGCCGAGATATCTTTCTGGCCAACCGAGCCAGACCACAGGATGCCTGGAAGGTAATAGGGCTCAATGGATTTTCTCTCAAAGCGCAGCCAGGGGGTCCGGGGGGAGGGGATATGCCACTGAGCTAGTTGGACTAATCTGGCGGCTAGGAAATATTTCCACAGATCTGGGCAGCTCAGTCCCCCACTATTTCTATTCCTATACATCAGGAGTCTATTTAGCCTGGGCCTCCTGTCTTTCCAGATAAATCTCAACAGCTCCGACTGTATGGCCCTAATAGTTGAGCAGGACACATACAGAGGGAGGGCTCTAAAGTAAAACAGCAACTTGGGGAGGATCGACATCTTGACCGCCTGTATGCGACCGAGAAAGGAGATATGGTAGGGGGCCCATTGCGTCAGTAGGTTTTTAACCATGGCAAAGACCGGTGGGTAGTTACATGCGTAAATCTGTTTAAGTGAGGGGGCCAGTTTCACCCCTAAGTACTGCAGGGATGAGGAGGACCAGGAGAACGTAAAACTATTCTGCAAAGACTCAACTAGTGGGTCTGGTAAGTTGATGGGCATTGCTACACATTTAGAAGGATTCACGCCTAAGCCAGACTCAGCTTGAAAGTCAGCTAATGTGGACAGGAGGTTCGGGAGGGAGGTCAGGGGATCAGTCAAAAACAGTAGGACATCGTCTGCGTACAGGCTAAGTTTATAGGTGGCACCTCTACTGTCGTATCCTTTGATGTTGGGGTTAGCAGCAATGCACCTCGACAGGGGTTCAATCGCTAAGGCGAACAGCAGGGGGGATAGGGGACAGCCCTGTCTGGTTCCCCTTCCTAGAGTAAAAAATTCTGAGGTGCAACCTGGTAGTTTAATACATGTTCGAGGATTCTGGTATAAGGCATGAAACCCGTTCACGAATCTGCCCAGGATTCCAAACTTTTGTAGAACCCCGTCCAGGTATGGCCATAGGACGCTATCAAAGGCTTTATTAATGTCTAAACTGAGCATAAGGACCTTACGGGATCGTAAATTGGCGTCTTGGATAATATTAGTTGCTAAACGAATGTTGTCAGTTATTTGTCTTGTCGGGATGAATCCAGTCTGGTCAGGGGAGATTAAGGTCGTAATAATATTTGCCAGTCTGTCTGCTAAAATGCGACTAAATACTTTCAGGTCATTATTTATGACCGAGATAGGTCTATAGTTCTGTGGGAGTGAATGATCTTTCCCTGGCTTGGGAATCAGAGACATATTGGCCATTAGCATGTCACTCGGGAACGCCTCCCCAGAGAGGACCTTATTGTACAGTCTCGTCAGTCTAGGGGCCAGCAAGTCAGCAAACTTTTTGTAATATAAGGCCGAAAAGCCATCTGGGCCGGGGGTTTTTGCAGTTTTCAGGGAGGTCATGACAGCTGTCACCTCCTCCACTGAGCAGGGGGCATTCAAGGACTCTAGTTGTTCATCTGTCAGTTGGGGTAGCGGGATTGAGTCTAACCAGGTTAAGGGCCTCGGAGGGACCGAGGGATTAGGGGCCTCCATTAGGGATTGGTAGAATGATTTAAACAAGCTTAGAACCTCCTTAGGGTGGGTAGTAAGGTGACCCTCACTGTTTCGGAGCCTGTAAGAGTGTGTGGGCTGGGTAGATTGTTTCAGCTTTCTCGCAAACATGGTCGATGAAGAGTTACTGTAGAGTAGAAATTTGGCTTTGGACCATCTCAGGGATTTTTCTGTTTGTTCAGTGAGGATGGCGTCCAGCGCCCTCCTCTTCTGATCAATTTGTTTCAGTAGCTCTGGCTCCTGAGTGTGACCATGTCTGTGATACAGCCGATCCAAGTCTCTTGTGAGGGACTCAATGTTCTGCATTCTGATCTTTTTGCGCTCAGAGGCCAAGTGCATTAGTCTACCCCTTAGAACCGCCTTATGCGCTCCCCACAGTGCTGCCGGGGAAATCTCCCCGACCTCATTGTGGGCGAAGTACTCTGTGATGTAGCCTCCAATTTGGGATAAAGCAATCGGATCAGTGAGCATGGAGTCATTAAGTCTCCACGCTCCTAGAGCCTTTGGAAGGCCTATGTTGGCAAAAGAGCACCACACAATCTGATGGTCCGACCACGGGCATGAATGAATCCTAGCTGCTGTGGAGTTAGCTGTCATTATTGTCGTTGAGAGGATGTAATCTAACCTGGAATAACTGTCATGCGGGTTGGAATAAAAGGTGTATTCTCTTGCTCCCAAATTATGCGCCCTCCATGTGTCAATAAGTTGATTGGATTTAATCAGGTATTGTAGGGACTTAGGAAAGGCATTGGAAGCATGTCCAGCCTTGCTTCTATCTAGGACGGGGTGTGCCACAAGGTTAAAATCCCCCCCTATTATCATATGGGAGGAGTGAAACTTCTCAAGGGTTTGGAAAAAGCGTTTAAAAAACGCGGCTTGGGCGTCATTCGGGGCATACACTGAGGCTACCGTGATAGTTTTCCCCTGAATAATACCCTTCACAATCACATATCTACTTTCAGGGTCCTTATACATCTGTTGTAATTCAAAGTTTATGGTATTCTTAAAGAAAATAGCCGCCCCGCGGGTCCTGGACTCATACGTGGTAAAATACCCCTGATGGTAGGATTTATCGAAGTAGCGCGGGTGGTTTTGTGTGGAGAAGTGCGTCTCCTGAAGGAGCAGTATATCTGCACCTAGTCTTTTGTATGCTTTGAAGGCCTTTCTCCTTTTAACTGGAGAGTTGAAACCTTTCAGATTATGTGAAATAACATTAGTACCCATTAGGGTGTTCTATCAGGGAGCCTACCAGTTAAGGGTTGCACAATGAGTCCAGAATCCATCCGAGCCATCAAGTCAGGGTAAGTTAGAGCCCAGCTCCAGTGAATTGAGCGAGTCAGCAGTTTACCGATTAGTAGACTCATCCCAAAGGCTGAAGTCGTGGGCGCCCGCCAACCCCCGGAAGGACCAGGGGCAGGTCGGGCGCCCAGGAGTATCAACCAGTGAGAGAGGAGAAAACCATACATTGTCTGCAGTACATTGTTAGAGAGGCATAAAATGTTAAGGAAAAAAAGAGAAAAACAAATAAAAAACAAACAACCATGCTTTGAACTCAAATTTTGCGTCAGCATCAAAAACAGGCCAAGCCATCGCAAGAGCGGCAACTCAGCTGAGGGGGTCAGGGATAAAACAAGTCCCCTGACCAAAAACTTTGAAGGCTTGAGAAAGAGATAGGAGAGGGCCAAAAACAAAAAAATAAAAATGCCCTCCCCCCTCTCTCTCCTCTTCAATTTCTGAAATAAACATGGACCGAGTGGTCCAATCCTCCAAGCAAGAGGAGGGAGCCGAACCATCCAGATGATCATAGGGAGTACACCTTGTACGGCTTCCAGGGACGGGAGGGTCTCCATCCAGCTTGCCAGGAGAAGGGGGTAGATCAGACGGGCGCGACTGGACTTCCGATCAGGGGTGAGACCAGTCTGTTGCATATTGGCATGCGGGCCTGCATAGCGTCCTATTGTGGTAGAGGAACAGTTCTTTGGGTGTGGAAGGTCAGTGAACCGTACGGCGGTCCCTCCTGGGAGGTGGTGTAGCCCAGATGGCAGGCGAGCGGGGGGTAGTAGGTATCCTCGGGTGGTCTGCTGCGTTCAGAAGGCCTAGCTTTACCAGGAGATCCTTGCCCTCAGATATTGTGGTGACCGTGTACGTGGTGCCATTGTGAGGGACTTGCAGCTTAAAGGGGAAGCCCCAACGGTACCTGATCCTGGCAGATTGAAGCACCGAGGTAACCTCCTTCATTCTCCTGCGCTTGTCCAGGGTAGTGGGTGAGATGTCCGGATAGATCTGCACCGTTACACCATCAAGCTTCATGTTAGGGGTGTTGCGGGAAGCCCTTAGTATGTCTTCCTTTATGAGATAGTCCTTCAGACATAAAACTATGTCCCTTGGGGGTCTATCTTCCGGGGGCTTTGGGCGCAAGGCTCGGTGCAGCCTGTCACAAGTAAAGGCCGTAATTGGGGTCTCAGGAAGCAGGGAGTGAAAAAGTGTTTGCACTGCCTGAGGCAGGTCAGTGACCGTTTCTGGGTTTCCACCGGGGTGATGGGTATCTGAGAGCCGAAATTTTGGCTACCAAACCCTGGCTATGTTTTGACTACCTTTACCAGTTTACCATTTTTACCATTTTATTAAAAGGTGTGATTTTCACTGCATTTTCTGTCTCCATCTGTTTCGTGGTTTCTGACACCATGCTTGGCACATGTCTTCAATTTTGTGGTGCAGTTTTCTACAATCCCTGTTGTGTTCCTGCTGGAGCAGACTCTGCTGGCACTATGGACAGGGCACTCGTGGCAGAGCAGAACTTCCTTTCCTCTCAAGGCCTGCTTTATGCAGACACCATTCTTGCGCTGCCACAGAACACACAAGAGTAGGAGGAGGAGGAGGACGAGGAGGAGGAGGATTCTGGCAGTTTTGGAGGCATTGTAGCAGAGGAAGACATAAGTCAAACTACAAGAGATGGTTTTCCATCCCCAGAACCCTTGTGAGTACTACATGGCTGGTAGGGGACACTATCACATACTGTAATCCTCAGTGACCTTGAGGACTCTGCTTCTCATGCCTCTGTAAACTTGCAGAGAATGGGCTCCCTCATTTTTCAAAGCCTGTGAAAGGACACGAGAACTTGTGGCATCAAGGAGAAGGATCACCTATTGGTTGGCATTCCTCCTTGACCACCGTCACAAGGGGAAAGTCTTGGTACTCATCCCATGCTCACAGTGGGAGCAGAGGATGAAATATCTTGAGGACACCTTAACCACTTTCAGACCGAACAATTTTGCTGGCCAAAGACCACTTTTTGCGATTCGGCACTGCGTCGCTTTAACTGACAATTGCGTGGTCGTGCGGCGTGGCTCCCAAACAAAATTGACGCCCTTTTTTCCCCACAAATATAGCTTTCTATACGCATTATTTTTTACTTTTTGCTATTATAATAAATATTCCTCAAAATGTATAAAAAAAACATTTTTTCCCTCAGTTTAGGCCGATACGTATTCTTCTACATATTTTTGGTAAAAAAAATCGCAATAAGCGATTGATTGGTTTGTGCAAAAGTTATAGCATTTACAAAATAGGGGATAGTTTTATGGTATTTTATATTAATAATAATTTTTTTTTACTATTAATGGCGGCGATCAGCGATTTTTATTGTGACTGCGACATTATGGCGGACACATCGGACATTTTTGACACATTTTTGGGACCATTGTCATTTATACAGCAATCAGTGCTATAAAAATGCACTGATTCCTGTGCAAATGACACTGGCAGTGAAGGGGTTAACCAGGAGGTGGCAGTGTAGAGGTTAAGTGTGTCCTAGGGGTGTGTTGCTAACTTTGGGGGCGTGGCTGTGTTTTACACATCACTGATCTCTGCTCCAATCAGCAGAGCAGAGATCAGTGACACTGTTGCTAGGCAGAACGGGGAGATTCTTGTTTACTATAGCATCTCCACGTTCTTCCTCCCCATGAGACGATTGCGGGTATCCCTGCGGCGATCGAGTCTGCAGGATACCACGATCTGACTCACGGAGGTCCCGACGGCGCACATGCGATGGTACGGTGGCAAATTTGCCAACGTACATCTGTGTGCGCCGGTCGGGAAGCTGTTAAAGAGGAGTTTATGTAATGCCTTTCCAGACTCTGCTAGGTTACAGTCTCATGGAAAAGCTAGTGTTGAGGCTTCTGTTGGTCAAGATGGAGAAAACAGACATGTAGAACTTTCCAGTTGACTAACCACTGGGTTACTGGGTCATGAGAATAGACTACTGGCCAGAACATTCCCAATATGTAATTGAGCTGCTGGGCTGCTCTGCATCCAGCTTGCTTTCTGAATGGGCATTCAGTGCTGACAGAGGTTGTGTGACAGATTAAAGAGCAGGTTTGTCCACAGACTCCATTGACCAGCTGAAATTTATCAAAAAATAATCAGTCCTGGATTAGCAGGATGCTGATGTCACTGATTAAGTGTTTTCTGGATCTGGAACCTCTGCAAGACTGTCTAAGCTTCCTAGCATTGTGGGTGTTATATGGGAAAGGTTCCTCCGGGGGGGGGGGGGGGGGGGGGGGGTTTAGCAGCAAAGTTAATAATATCAAGAGTTTAGTTTGGAAGTTACTTTGACCATTAATTGTTAATCCTGAGTTTAATCAGTGTCTCTTAAACTCATGATATGATGATATCTCTGGGAATTCACTGCAGGTGCGGACCTCCCACCCACAATACACCCCTAGAGGGTGCCCTCCAGTTGTGACTCCTTGTAAGCCACACAGGGTGAAGTGGTATCCCTCTTTGGAGTGGGGGTGGCCTGGGGACACATGGGATCATCTGATCAATTTTAAAGGAATTCTGGCTAGGAGATTCCCTCACTTACACCTTTTTATTGGTAACTATGCCGTATGTTTCCCTAAAGAAACTGTTTATTAATTATTTGATGGCACTTGAAATTTTAAAAATATAATTTTTCAAACAACAAACCTATCCCCTGAGGAAGACTGTGACCATGTAGGTTGAAACTCATCGGGAATTTGTATGACAGACTTTTTAATATGTGATGCTGTATATAATCTTGTGTTTGCATTATTTGTAATTCGAATGTTATCATATCTCCCTACCAGAGCTTATACTTTAACTGATATGTGTCCATGCCATGTCAACCTTTAATAAAGTAATTCCTTTTTTTATTAAACTCTTGATAATATTAAAATTGCTGCTAACCCCCCCCCCCCCCTTTCCCATATTGCATTTATTTGGGGTGTGCAGCACCAATATCCCTCACACTATGTGTCTTTCCCATGCTCTGTGGGTGTTATTTTTTATCTGGAAGACATTTTTTTTGTATAGATTTCATGGGCACAATTAACAACCAAGAACCACATTTTCCACACCTATTTGACAGGTGCATATCATTAAAGATTTTGACAGCAAGACCAATTCTTGCTTTCATCAAGACTATCTCTATAGGGTTTACAGTGTGAAGAGACCACCAACACCCAAAGCTCAATTTTTCCACACCTGTTACTTCTATCCAAAGTCTGTGAAAAAGACACCAGAATTTATCCAAAAAAATCTTTAATCATGTTCCGAGTACACTAAATTGTGGCCTCATCATACATATAGGCTCCCAAGCCATTGTTTATAAAATAAAAAATGCTTGCACGGAAAATGTCTTGCTGCAGCAGGTTCTATACATGGTACAGGTGTGCCACTTTACAGGCAGACTAATGAGACTCCTCACCACAGGCACTATATTTAAATGAATTTGTTGTTTTTATTGCTTCACTTTACACATTAGTAAATCACTGCTCATTTAAAAATTATATTTTTATTTTATATTTTTATTGATACATGCCCCCAGGGCAGTACCCAGACCCCCATATCCTTTGTATGCCCAATAACTTCTTTCATCAAAGCCCTCAAAATTAGCACTTTTGATTTTTCCAGTTCGGGTTCCATAGACTTAGGGTTTGTTATTCGGCTACAAACTTTTGCAATGTTCGAGAGTTCTGGTGTGAACCAAACTGGGGGGTGTTCGGCCTATCTCTGGAGACAAGCTTGGTTTCAGGCCCCGTACCATGGTCCACAAATAAGAATAATGCTCCCTGGATGCAATTAAACATTTTTTCCTTGAGCTGAGGAACAAGGCAAAGGTGCCCCCTCTTCCTTCTCCTTTTTTGCTCTTACCATTGAGCCTCTGGCTTGTGCAATCAGTAGCACTTTGAACATTAAATGTTATATCAAAGGAGACTGTGGATATCAAATAAGTATGCACAGTATGCTGACAATGTATTATTGTTTTTAGTGGACCCAGTGGTATCTCTTTCTATTCTTATCTCTAGCCTAAACATTTCCAGCCTAAATTTACCTAAGTTTGTAGCTATGCCAATCAATTTACCAAACTCAACTACTAAATTTATTCACACTAATTTGAATAAAGCGAACAAGCTTTTACCTGGGTATTCAGCTCACTGCAGCATCACACTTACTATACATTTCTAACTACCTGCCAGTGTTCACCTGAATCAATGTTTATAACATCAATGGTCTACATACCATATCTCATTCCTTGGAAGCCATGACAATCAAAATGTCTATATTACCCCCAATGTGTTTTCAGAGCCTTGCCAATCTACGTTTCTAAACCAGTCATTGATGGTATGCAAAAAACACTCAACATCTGGTTGGGTAAGAAACCTAGATTTGGCAGACAGTTGTTATATAGACCCCAATTGCAAGGTGGCTTAGGTCTACCTAACTTGTGGCATTATTTTCTCACAATTGGCAAGGTGGTGTCCCCATGCAACTTCATTCAACTTCTTCCCATTCCATTCTTACACATGGCAGTCACTCTTTTTTTCTTAACACAAATCCCTCACATCCCTCTCTCATCCTTGTTGAATTTGTGGTCAAATAAGCAAATGACATGCTCTCTTTACCATTTTTCTGATATTTTGTTTTGATTATTTTTTCTTTATTTGTACGTTCAAACTCTCGCATACTGAGTACAAATCGAAGAGAACATAACCTCCTATGTACAGAAATGAATCATATCTAAAATACCAAACCCAATCAGAGCAAATGCAATACAAAATTCAATTTGTTTCTCTTTATACATCAGCATTACGTGAAAAATGCAAGTTTATATCAAAGAGTATGATAAAAATAGTATAATAGCAATATGAGGTATTGTAAGTCTTAAAATATATCTATTTGCAAGATGTTGAATCTAGTTTTAGTTATGATTGATCTGGACATTCAGAAGAAGAAAGAAGAATTTACAGAAATAGGGATATGAGATAAAAAGGGGCAGAAAGAGGGACGTAGCAAATAAGGAATGGTAAAGAAAACTACAACAAACTGTAAAGAGAATAAAAAAGAATATAAATACTGTATATATAAAATAAAATAAAACAGGGATTCTTTATGGGCATGCAGGGCAGCGAGAGTAGCTCCCTTACAAAGATTCTGCTAGAAGAATTTGTCCTCACATGAGTAAAGAAACTTATTCCAATAGAACCAGGTCTTAAAGTACAGATCATGTTAATGTTGTGAGGGGAGAACAAGATCCTCCATTTTCCGCAATGCCTCTATTGTCTTAATCCACAGCATTAAGGACAGGACAGGTTTGTTTTAGGTTTTCATCCGGATCTAAAAATTATGTAAAAGCAAAATTGTAGGATCATCTGGGAGGGGAAAATCAGTGAATTTCTGCACAATCATTTTCATCCCTTGCCAGAATAGAGTTAAGCCCCATACACACTATCAGATTTTCTGCTGATTTTTGTCTTCAGATTTAGCAAAACCACGTAGTGCAAGGGCCTGCCAGATTGCATACAAATTGCAACCCCCTCGGGTTTGACCTCATATTATATGGTTTTGGTAAATCTTATGACAAAAATCAGCAGAAAATTTGATAGTGTTTATGGGGCTTAAGGTTTGCACATGACCAAAAGATAAGGAGAATAGTCCCCTTTTCCTTCTGGCATCTCCAGCAACGATCTGAAAAAGAGAAGACACCTGCCGCTAGCTACTCCAATCCTTACCAACTCACAAAAACGGCAAAAATACCAGGACACAGTTCCTACTCACTTCCAGGCTCAGGTTTGCCCTACATGTTTCATCTGTTCTGACTTCATCAAAGGGGATCCGCTTTCTTTTCTGTATATCTTTGCCAGCACATCTCATATGCTTGATTTGTGGATACGTAGTTACATAGTTACATATAGTTAGGTTGAAAAAAGACACAATTCCAACTAGTTCAACCAACAAAAAAATATATATAAATATATAGGCTGGTTCCACGGAGGCGCTGTGCTGTGTGTTTGTTCCTAGCAAGGAATCTTTGTGTAGCGGACATTTCCTCTCTGGGTGTTCATTAGCATATGCACTTACTGTGCTGGGGATGCTTCGGTTTATGTTATCCATTATTGGCTTGTTTGCCATTTGTTAGTTTAGTCTGACCACATTAACCCATGATGTCGGCTCTATTCTCAACCACCTACGATATTGATATCCTCCGTTGATCTTTCAGCGCCTCCGTGTTTTAAACTCCCTTTCTTGTTTTATTGGTTACACTAAGGTGGTTATCATTGGGGTGCCGCCCATGTGGTTTGCGCTGTGCCTGCTTCATCATGGGGATACTGTGGGAATCATTGTCTCTTAGTATTGGTCATATCTTATTTCCCCTGAGGAAGCCATTTTATGGCGTAACATGTAGGAAAGAATTGACCCGACAGCACATCAAGGCCATTACCACTCCGGCCCTACAGTTAAAACCTATGTGCTTCTTGGAGAGAGGAGAGAAAAAAACTACTTAGAGACTATTTTGATTTATGTATATTGTGAATATTTGTCTCTTTCTATGTTATGTTATAATAAACTTTATATAGATTTTTCTTAATAAATTGTTAATTTATCTTTTTTTGGCACCGCAATAATCCCTCTTTTGCCAATTATACATTTTTGCATATATATATATATATATATATATATATATATATATATATATATATATATATATCATGCAATCCCATATACACAATCTTTCACCCACAGTTGATCCAGAGGAAGGCGGAAAACCCCAGCAAAGCATGATCCAATTTGCTACAGCAGGGGAAAAAAAATCCTTCCTGGTCCCCCAATTTCCACAGCTCTTACTGTGAAGAAACCTTTCCGTATTTGGAGATTAAATCTTTTTTCCTCTAGATGTAAAGAGTTCCCCCTTGTTCTCTGTGATGACCTTAAAGGGAATAACTCAACACCAAGTATACTATATGGACCACATATGTATTTTACATGTTGATCATATACCCCCTCAACCTCCTCAAGAGAGAATAAATTCAGTTCCTCTAATCTTTCCTCATAACTGAGCTCCTCCATGCCTCTTATCAGTATGGTTGCCCTTCTCTACACTTTCTCCAGTTCCCTGATATCCTTTTTTGAGAACTGGTGCCCAAAACTGAACTGCATATTCCAGATAAGGTCTTACTAATGATTTGTACAGGGGCATACTCGTATCACTCTCTCTGGAAGTCCATACCTCACTTAATACAAGAAAGGACTTTGCTTGTTTTGAAAACTGCAGCTTGGCATTGCATGCTATTATTGAGCTTATGATCTACCAAAACCCCCAGATCCTTCTCCACTATAGATTCCCCCAGTTGTACTCCCCCTAGTATGTATGATGCATGCATATTCTTAGCCCCCAAGTGCATAACTTTACATTTATCAACATTAACCACTTGCTTACTGGGCACTTAACCCCCCCCCCCCCCCCCTCTTGCCCAGACCAATTTTCAGCTTTCAGAGCTGTCACACTTTGAATGAAAATTGCACGGTCATGCTACACTGTACCCAAATTACATTTTTATCATTTTTTTCACAAAGATACAGATTTCTTTTGGTGGTATTTAATTACTGCTCTGGTTTTTATTTTTTGCTAAACAAAGACTGAATATTTTGAAATAATAAAAAAAAATTCATAGCTTGTTATAACATTTTGCAAATCTCCTTCATTGATATGAGCTGATGAGGCTACACTGATGGGCAGTGATGGGCTGCACTAATGGGCACTGATAGGCACAGATAAGGTGGCACTTATGGGCACTGATAAGGTGGCACTGATGAGGTGGCACTGATGGGCCCTGATAGGTGGAATAGATGGGTGGCACTAAAGGGCACCGATGGGCGGCACTGTAGGGCACTGATAGGTGTCACTGATAGATGGCACTGATGGGCACTGGTAGGTAACATTGATAGGCAGCACCAGTGATGAGGCACTGATAGGTGGCATTGATAGGTGGCACTGGTAGGTGATGCTGGTGGGCACTGGTAGGCAATGCTGTTGTGCACTGGTAGGTGGCATTGGCAGGTGGCACAGATGGGCACAGATCACTCAGTGGCAGCTCTCTGTGATCTGGACCGATGTCCCTCAGACAGCCGCCGGTGATCTGCTTTTTTTTTCTCCTCCCGCTACCAGGGGGAGGAGAAAAAATAGCCGATTACCGCCTCTGTTTACATGACATGATCAGCTGTCATTAGCTGACGGCTGATCACATGGTAAGGGGCCGGGATCAACCCCTTCTCCGATCTGTGATCAACCGAGTCTCATAGATCACTGGTCACAGAGCGTGCCATCCCTGCCGGGGGTGCGCAGGCCACTCGAGCATGGGAGGCCGTCATATGACAGCCTCCTGGCAAACTAGGTCCATGCTGTAGCTGTCATTTGGCTATAGCACAGATGGGAAAGGGTTAAACCTTATTTGCCACTTAGTTGCCCAATTAGACAGAGCATTGAGTTTGGCTTGTAAATTGGAAACATCCTGTAAGGACATCATTTCACTGCATAGCTTAGTGTCATCTGCAAAGACAGAAATTGTACTTTTAATCCCAGCCCCTATATAATTTATAAAGATATTAAAAAGTAATGGTCCCAGCACTGAGCCTTGGGGTACACCACTGATAAGCTTAGACCATTCAGAGTAAGAATCATCCACTACTCTCTGAATTTGTTATTCTAGCCAGTTTTCTATCCATTTACAAATTGATCTTTCCAAGCCTGTAGACTTTACTTTACACATTAGCCATGTGTGGGGAACTGTATCAGACGCTTTTGCAAAATCCAAGTATACCAAGTCCACAGCCACTCCACTGTCTACGGTTTTACTTACCTCCTCATAAAAAGAAATCATGTTTGTTTGACAACTTCTGTTTCTAATGAATGCATGCTGTCTGTTGCTTAAAATATTTTTTTTTCAGCAAGAACTCATCTATGTTGTCTTTTGTTAAGCTCTTCAGTATCTTCCTGACTATAGAAGTTAAACTAACAGGTCTATAGTTACTTGGTAAAGACTTTGATCCCTTTTTAAATATGGGCAACACATTGGCCCTACGCCAATCAAGCGGCACCATTCCCATTCCCTAAAAAATAGAAACAATGGCTTTGAAATGACAGAGCTAAAGTAAAGGCTAAAGGTTTTTACCCTTTTACCCCCTCAGCCCCCCCCCCCCATACTTACCCAGGCACAATCTCAATCCAGCAATGCGGCTCTCCCAGGCCTCTCCCTCCTCATTTGCTGAGACGCAGAAGCAGGAACCATTGGCTCCCATTGCTGTCAATCACAGCCAGTGAGGTGGGAGCAGGGGGCAGGACCGAGCCACGCTTTCTGTGTCTTATGAACACTGGCTCAGAATTGGTGAGAATCGATTATACTTTAAAGAACTGCATCTAGCTTTACCCTTCATCCACAATGCATTGACTCTCATACAGATTCCCTATACTAAAGAAAGTGTGGTATTCCAAGCTCCAGCTTCCACATTACTTTTCTCATTAAAAATGAAATATTATTAAAGTCCAGTTTGGGCAATGAATGGTGCAGAGCAGCCCAGTGCATAGTGCTATTGGGTATATGGGCTAGTACTAACATTGAAGGGGTCCGAACACCTTAGACTCTTTTGCTTTAGGAATAAAGTTTATTTTTTTCTACAAATTTTAACACACATCTGTTAAATAGGCAAGTGACCCAAAGGGTTCCTTATTCTTTTATCAGGAAATCAAAGTAACTATAAACTATAAACCATATTTATTGGCGTATAACACGCACCCCAAGTTTAGGAGGGAATTTTAAGTGAAAAAACTTTTAGGAGGGAAGTTTAAGGAAAAAAACTTACATTTAAATGCCCATCAATGCAGACTTATCAGTGTCCATCTGCAAGCCTTGTCAGTGTCATTTGCAGCCTTGTTATTGCAGCCTTGTCAGTGTCATTTTCAGCCTTGTCAGTGTCGTTGCAGCCTTGACATTTAAAAATGGTGCCGCTGAGATACAGAGCAGATGTCCTGTGTATCTCGGCGGCGCTCGGTAGCTCTTGTCGGCTTTCGGCCGCATTCCCAGTGGTCTTCGGCTTTCCGAAAGCCGATGAGAACGGCCGAAAGCTGCCGAGACCGCCCAAAAGCATCCGAAAACCGCAGAGAAGCTCACAATCGGCGGGGGATCGGCATATAAAATGCACCCACAATTTTCCCCTGATTTTAAGGGGAAAAAGTATGTGTTATACGCCGATAAATATGGTAATTTTACTAGGAATTAAACACGTTTTGGTAAAGCAGGGATAGTAAAGAGTTCTACGTCTAGGGTGCTGAAATAGAGTACAATAATAAAGCATTTGTTTTTTAATTTAAAACAATAATACAAATATTGCAAGAAAAGTTTGAAAAAGGGCCAAATCGGTTTTCAGGAGCAAAGGAATGACTGCATTATTATTTGTTTATCTATAGTTGTTATATAACATAAATATTTACATAAAGTTTAAATCCATATAATTCATATGGTTCCAATCTAAAATGACTGATTTATTCTATATGCTATCCTGGAGTTTGATCATGCCAAAATGATAGATAGATAGATAGATAGATAGATAGATAGATAGATAGATAGATAGAAAGACAGACTGTATAAATAGAAAATCATTGTTTTCTATACGACCTGTTAACACCATGTGCAATGTAATATATCGGAAAAATAAATTATGCATACTGGTTGGCATTTTACCATTTAAGTTGAAGCTAATTAAAGTGTTGTAAAGTCTAATTTTTTTCCTATAAAAATAACAAACATGTTATACTTATCTGCTCTATCCAGTGGATTTGCACAAAGCAGCCTGAATCCTCCTCTTCTCGGGTCCCTCTTCTGTGATCCTGGCCCCTCCCTCCTGTTCAGTCTCCCCACAGCAAGCAGCTTGCTATGGGGGCACCTGAGCCGAGTCACAGCTCCCTGTGTCCATACAGACACGGAGCTCCGACCCTACCCCACCACTCTACTGATTGGCTAGCTGACTTTGATTGACAGCAGTAGGAGCGAACGGCGCCACTGCTGTGTCTCAGCCTTTTTGTTGTGAACCTAGCTTAAATGAGTATCCTTGTACTTTGTTTTTTTAAACTAACAAAACAGCAGACATAGCACATATAATGACAAATCAACTAATTCTTGTTAACACAGTAAAGCTCTTGCAAGCTGATACTATCTGATAAAATTGATGTTACTACAAATCACTTCAATCTGTACACACATAAGCATACAAGAATATCTTTCAATTTAATCAGTATAGATTGATCAGGATGATATAGTAATACAACACACAAAAGAACAAATAAATGCAAAGCATACTTTGTATACAAGTAACCTGGGCTAAAAGCATACAGAATTTGACAGGACAGCAAAAAGTGGCAGTAGAATACCATATTTCTCATGAAAAAAAGAAATGTCCTGCATCCTTCTATCCTTTGACTTATTTGTCATTTGGATCTTGCAAGGCAGTGTCACTAGCCAGCAGCACCATTGCCTTTACTTACAGTGCTATAGTACTCCTGCTAATTTAAGCTTATTAACGGAGCTGTGACCTAACACAGCTTTCTGAAACTTGAATTAGTTTGTGGTGTGAAGACATGAAACTGCTATGGTATCTTCAACTGATGTGGGAAGAAATAATAAATGTCAAGGCCTTGTAAGAACACTCATATAATATAATGGTATAAGCCATGGTGCCAGAAGATTTGTTTCTATCAAGTTCTGTGATCATCTTTTGGGCAGCTATATTGTGTTTTCCCATCATACGGATATTAACATTGATTGCAATGCAATTTTTCCAAGCAAAGTTTAGACAAAGCCCAATTTGGCTCAAATCTAATTAACTTATAAGTATGTTTTTTTTTTTTTATAGTGGACAGGAACTAGATAAGTTTGAAAAAAATTTACAAACTATCATGGTGATTCTGTATAGATAGCATCACTTATAATTAGAAACCAGGATCTACTGTTGCCATACTGAAATGATTCTCCTTAGCAGTCATTGCAACACTGTGTACAATATTCAGTAAGCATAAATGTTACTCACAACTTTCGATCTCTAATGTACAGTTCTGTTCATCTAGTGGATATCTTCTCAGATCCATCATGCACGCTGCTGTTGTTGTAATCCTAGAAAAAGAATGTAATTTTAATTACTGCAAAAAGGAGGAAATTGGTGTATAATTGAAAGTATCAATTATTCAATATTAAAGGGAAAGCAAAACATTTTGACATAAAATGCTCATCTTCATAAATCCTGTGCTGGATACAGTAAACTAGAACCATAATGACTCTGCTGACATAAAGTCATTTTTGGTCAATACCAACACATTATTTCTAAACAGGTCAACGTGACCTAGACTTGACACTCATTATGTGATAGTAGAATGAGTGACAAGCTAAAGTGAAACCTTTAAGACATGGGAATGATACATTTTTAATGTGAAATAATTAAGGTCTGCGGTGTGCTTTCAAAGTTGACCATATAATAGACACGTTAATTAAAGGTTTATTCAATGATGTTTAAAGACACTGATTGCTCCAAGAATGACTGAAAGTGCCCATTATGGTCAAAACAAAAGGCATTGCAAAAGATAATAAAACCCTTTTCAGGGCTGTATTTTTAGTGAATGGAGGGGGGGGGGGGGATTTTTTGCCATTCATTTTTAAAACATAAAAACAGATCAGTCAATTTCCCTTTAGAAGATAATAGGCAATTTTTTGTGTGAAGGTTTTATTCAATGCTATATATCATTCAGATACTAAATGTTGCATATTGTACAACCAACTTTTACACAGAATAACAAAACCCCTTAAAAAAGTATATCAACAAATAATAATGATGACAATAAAACAATAATAATTATTTGGTGTTCTGTGACAATTTTTTTGACCTTACACACCTAAGTTATAATTCTAACACTGTTAGTCTACCCTGAGCTGATAAATGTGCATTAAGTTGCACTGTTAAACTCCCCTTTTTGGACTCTCCATATCAATGCATGGAGACATGACTTTAAAGCAGTAGTAAACCTGCATTTTTTTTTTAACCTCTAAGGCAAAAGGCATAATGAGCTAGTATGCACCACATACTAGCTCATTATGAAATACTTATTATTATATTAATAGTAAAAAGGTCAAGTCTGAGCATGTAGGCCCTTTACAAAATAATCTAGAGTGGGTGACTAGGGACAAAGAGAAGGCTAATTTATTAAATACTTTCTTTAGCTCTGTGTATACAAAGGAGCATGGGGGAGCTCATGTCCATAATGGGGGTGGTAGTGACACAGCCCCAAATCCACAATGGCTCAAAAGTGATATGGTCCAGAAATATTTAGACAGAATAAAGATGGATGAAGCACCTGGACCTGATGGCATCCACCCACGGATCCTAAAAGATTTGAGCTCTGTAATTTCAAAGCCATTGTATCTAATTTTTAGGGACTCATTAATGACAGGAATAGTACCACTGGATTGGCGCAGGGCCAATGTGGTGCCTATATTTAAAAAGGGAACACAGTCTTTACCAAGTAACTATAGACCTGTTAGTTTAACTTCTATAATTGGGAAGATACTGTAGAGATTAATAAAAGACCACATAGATAAGTTCTTGCAGGAAAAAAATATTTTAAGCAACAGACAGCATGGATTCATGAAAGACAGAAGTTGTCAGACACACCTGATTTCTTTTTATGAGGAGGTAAGTAAAACCTTGGACAGAGGGGTGGTGCTGGATGTGGTATACTTGGATTTTGCAAAAGCGTTTGATACAGTTCCGCACACACAGCTCATGTGTAAGGTAAAGTCTACAGGTTTGGAAATATCAAGTGGTAAATGGATATAAAACTGTCTAAAAGACAGAATTCAGAGAGTAGTGGTTAATGATTCTTACTCTGAATGGTCTAAGGTTATCAGTGGTGTACCCCAAGGTTCAGTGTTGGGACCCTTACTTTTTAATATCTTTATAAATGATATTGTGTCTGGGATCAAAAGTAACATTTCTGTCTTTGCAGATGACACCAAGCTATGCAGTGGAATAACGTCTTTACAGGATGTCTCCAATTTACAAGCCGGCCGCAATGCTCTGTCTAATTGGGCGACTATGTGGCAGATGAGGTTTAATGTTGATAAATCTAAATGTATGCACTTGGGGGCTAAGAATATGAATGCATCATACATACTAGGGTGAGTACAACTGGGGGTATCCATAGTGGAGAAGGATCTGGGGGTTTTGGTAGATCATAAGCTCAATAATAGCATGCAATGCCAAGCTGTGCTTTCCAAAGTGAGCAAAGTTTCATGCATTGGAGAGATGGTACTGAAAGGAATTGAACCAGGAGCGAAGTGGAATTAGTGACCTTATGTGGAGTTATTGGGTGCTCTTGCAGGTCTATAATCTGACCAGCCCTTACTTTTGGTAAGTTTGATTTAGTAAGAGTGGTGAAGGATTTGCACTGGGTACTGCACTATATTCTAATATTCTAAGAAGCACTTCTGTGGAGTTATACATACATCTTTGGACACTATACTGAATTGGAAGCCTTTGGGTCTTTCACTAACAGACTTTGATATTGAGAGATCACACTGCGCAGTCTTTCACTAGATTCAAAAACAGAAGTTTTTTTTTCCTAAAATGTACAATAAAATGTACTAATTAGCCACAGGGACCCATGTGATGGTGTACAAACATTTGCAAAGTCATAGATGCCAATAAAGAAAGGGTGGAGAAACAAGGCAAAGACAAAGGGACTGTTAAAGGGAAATTAGAAAGAGGAAATAGGAAGGGAAAAAAATAGGAAATGTATATATATATATATACATTATATATATATATATATATATATATATATATATATATATAACTAAAAGAAGCATGCTAACCACCAAGAACCAAGGCTTGAAATACTTTCTATCCATCATCAAAGAGTGAAAGATGAACTGTTAAGTCAAGAATAACCCACATCCCTTTTTAAATACATAAAATTAAAACTAGCACTCACTAATTTGCAAGATGAAAACTGATTAACTGTGCATAATTTACTTTGATGAATGCTCCATTATTTAGGCTGTGTGCTATCAAACTGCATGTTAATGCTGCATTAAAAATGCTAACACTACAGAGTGAATCTATTATAAAACTGTAGCAGGTGTTATGAACACAGAAAGCATCACACTAAGTAAACTTTTTTATTCAAAATGTTCCCAGAGATTTAAATCACCTATTAGTACTTTATTTAGTGTCACATTTTGGAACAGATGTCTGAAAATTACATATATCAATACAAGACTTGAGATCATGGCCTTAAACAACTAAAGTATCGTTCATACATTAGTGGAATAAGGACATTTGTGCTGTAATTAGGCATGAGCTAACTGATCTACCATGTTCAAAATTTAAACCAGTTTGGGACAATTCACAGCTTATGGTTTTCCACAACAAATTTCAGCCTCATCCACTAATCAGCTGATATTTCTCCTTTTTACTTTTGCTTTATCCAAATATTAACTGAAGATATTTCTATAAACTGATACAGACACGTAAACTATTAATATACCTATAACAAGTTAGGAGGGTACCTCTAGTAGGGACCATAAAAAGTGGGTCCATCTGTGGACTTAGGAGCCATTACAACCCCCCCCCCCTCCCCCAACCATATGTAAAGTGGAACGCAAAGATAAAAGAAAAAAGTGTACTCATGTTCAAAAAAATTAATTAATGCATGCATCACTTTTTATGTAAAGTTATACAATAAATAGTAAACTGTTTTCTTCATTGACCCCACACTGGCTCTTCTCTATTAAAGTGTACAGTATATAACCTAAACACATTAACTCAATAAACATATATTATTTTCAATACGTTCTTGCCATTGCCTCTATTTCTTTTTTTTTTTGACCTGGTGTTCTTACTAGTAGTAGACTTTTTTTCAACATCTAGAGTGCGGCATAGGCATTGCCCCACTAGGATATTCTGTGCATGTACAGCAAGTAGATGAAGATGCAAATTAAGGACTCTGAACGGCCGCACTCCAAGAAAAATTCAAAAGCCTTTATTGGTAAAATATGGAATCACACAAAAATAGGTCACAGCAAAGCAAGAAAATAGCTAATGCATTTCACACTACCAAGAGTGCTTACTCATAGCTAATGCACATGGAGAAATATGGCAAATAAATACATTTCATGATGTTACACACTTAGAGTTGATTGGTTAATTGGTTAATGAATAATTCAATTGATGGATGAACTGGCCAGCTGACTCTGATCAAGAACCAGACCTGTCCCCATCAAACATTCAGTAAAGAACCTTCAACCTGTGTCACTGAAAAAACTCTCAGCCTAATATTACTACCATGTCCATATGATGTATGCAAGCAAAAAAAAAAAAGGAAAATACATATATGTGTCCATCTATATATGTTGAAAATGTCCATGGGTGTAAAAAATATGTATATATATATATATATATTTATTTTTTTTTTTTTTTTCAGTGTAAATGACTGGAAGGTGAAAAGTGTGTTCTGTTCAGAACATTACTATAATAAAAGGACGTGAAAGTGCGACTGAAGCTCAGATGTCATTGGAAAATGTGTCCCATACCGCATGTTCAAAATATGTGAGATGATAAATTAAAAGACTTAAAGCTATATCATGTGAAAGTGAACAATAAGGTAAAAACTTGGGACTGTGACAAATATGGGGGTGAAAAATAGATTACTGCTAGACAACTAAATGAAAGAAACATACATCAAAAGCAGACATGTGTGTATTATTATACATGTGCACACAAATATAAATATGCACATACAGTGACGTTTCCCAATAGGGTTCTCCTTTTTGTTCTTCTGGATCACTAGATCGACCATGGTTATTTTGTGTCCAGTTGGACAAGAGATGTCCTGCTTGTCTTCCCCATATGTATCTGCCTTTACTGTGTCTATTGACACACACTTTTTTTGGTATTAACTACACGGGAGAGACCTACACCCACCTATCATTCTTAAGTTTGATCTCTTATAGATGGATAGATGGGGTTGCAGGCATCTGTTTGCAAGCACTCATACATATGTGCAAAACTATTATTTGTTTTTATTTATTTATATATTTTTTATTTATATATATATATATATTTTTTTTTTTAACTTTTATGTTGTCATTTTTTAGGAGTCTGTGGAAGAGGGTTTCAGTGCTTCTGTCATTATAGCTGTAGTTTGTCACTAGTGACAAATAAGGTTTTTTTTTTTTTTTTTTTTTTTATTTATATTTATTTTTATTCACGACACTGGCTTTCCTTGTCATATGTAGTTTGATTTAGAGCCATCAGTGGGGTTATTTTATTTAAACTCAGGAGGTGTAGAGGTGCCAAATATGTGTTCAGAGTCCTTAATTTGCATCTTCATCAGCTTGTGCCGTGCCTGCACCCAGGTTCTCTAACCATAGGAACAGCTGTGGGATTGAGTTTGGGTGGATCATCCTGAAGCGGTGGATCTCTTCATACTACATGTACAGCAAGTATTTTACCTTTTCTTTGGCAATCCCCCATCAGTGTTCTCTCCTGTCCTATGAAGGCACCTGTGTAGGTATGTTCCCTAGCTGGGCTGTTTGTGTTCATAGAAAGCTCAGCCACATCCCCCCACTCCTTCCTCACAGGTTTGATTGACAGTAGCAGGAGCTGATGGCTCCCACTGCTCTCAGTGTAGCCTGTGAGCACAGGAAGATGAGATAGAAGAGCTACAGCTGGGCACAACACTGTATTGATAGAGGGCTTCAGGAGGGGGGAAATAATGGGGTATTTTTACCTTAATGCAGGGAATGCATCTAAATGCTGCAGTTTCCAAGCATGCAGGGTGTGTGCTTACATGTGTAAAGGCTGGCCATATTTGTGGGAGGAGCCTGAAAGGGCTATTTAGGCATCCTCCTCTGTCAGGGCCAGTGTCGTCGGCATTCTGGGTTACGCCCACTGCTGGCTCCTTGCTAAGCGATGGTTGGCTGTTACAGTGGGGGTACTACCGGGGAGTCCGCCCCGACCACCCACCCACCTTCTTAGCACTCTGTTCCCCGCCCCTTCTCCGCCGGGGGGGTTGGCCCGCCTGGCAGTTCCTTTTTTCTGGGCTGGTCTGGCTCCACGTGGGGGCCGCCCGCCCGCTTTCTCCTGGCGTTCCCGCCGGGGGTGAATCGGCCACCCGCCAGCTCCTTCTCCTCCACTGATCTTGCTCCATGGGGGTGTGGGCGCCCTCCCGCTTTCTCCCGATGTTCCCGCCGGGGGGAAGGGGGGGAATCAGCCGCACGCCAGCTTCTCATCTGGGGCCAATCCGGCTCCACATGGGTGCCGCCCGCTTCTTCCCGGCGTTACCACCGGGGGGAATCAGCCGCTGACCAGTTCCTTCTCTCGGGCCGATCTGGCTCCACGTGGGGGCCACCCGCCTGCTTTCTTCCGGTGTTTCCTGCCTGGGGGAGGGAGGTTGTGGGATGAATTGGCCGCCCACTAGCTCCTTCTCCTGGGCAGATCTGGTTCCCGCTGGAGGAGGGGGGAGTTTATTCAGCCACCGCCAGTCTCTCTCTCTCTCCAGCACAGATCTGGGGCCGCCCGCCTGCTTCTCCTGATGTTCGGGGGTATCGCTGCAGTAAGGACACATGTCACTGTGCATCTACCATTATGGGGGGAACCATCCGTTCATCA
The DNA here is from genome assembly GCA_028564925.1 of Lithobates sylvaticus. Lineage (NCBI taxonomy): Eukaryota > Metazoa > Chordata > Amphibia > Anura > Ranidae > Lithobates > Lithobates sylvaticus. The sequence goes on from CM053029.1 coordinate 235,961,604, forward strand.
TCCTCCACCACCAATTTCCCCAGGGGTCTGGCCAAGCACGCTGGGAGTGGGGGTGTTGTCTGTCCATCCACCACCTTCGCTGGGCTCAATCCCGCATGCTTCTCCCTTTTTCAGCCCTGTATTCCTGCCAGTGCCACGAGGGACGCCCGCCACTTCTCCTGTCGCTCATGTGGTGGGCTGTCTGTCCATTCATCCTCCACCCACTTGCCACTCGCCCGCCAGTACACCTCCCAGCACGCACATAGGGCATCATGGGGGGGATCCCTGCACGCCTCCCGGGTATCCACCACTTCCGTTACCAGTGTTTTTCATCGTGGCGTTCGGCCCGGCATTTCTGTCAGCATTCTGCACAGCGTTTCTGCCCCAGGGTTGCTGTCATAGAGTTTCTGTCCCAGGGTTACTGTCATAGCGTTTCTGCCCAAGGGTTGCTGTCATAGCGTTTATGCCCCGTCATGTCTGTTATAGCATTCTGCCCCGGCATGTCTGTCATATCGTTCTTCCCCGGCATGTCTGTCATATTGTTCTTCCCCGGCATGTCTGTCATAGCATTCTGCCCCGGCATGTCTGTCATATCGTTCTGCCCCGGCATGTCTGTCAAAGCGTTCTGGCCCGGCATTTCTGTCATAGCGTTCTGGCCCGGCATTTCTGTCTTGGGGTACTGGCCCGGCATTTCTGTCATAGCGTTCTGCCCCAGCTTTTCTGTCATTTACATAATGCCCCAGCATTCATGTCATTGCGTCATGCCACGGCATTTTGTCTCTGCGTACAGTCTCTGTGCTTGTCATAGCCTCCCTGGCATCCACCGTTTCAGTCACAAGTGTTTCATCATGGCGTTCGGCCCCAGGATTTCTGTCATATCGTTTTGGCTCCAGGTTTTGTCATAGCGTTTCTGTCTATGCATTTTAGTCTCAACATTTTTCTGTCGCATCGCTTGGCTCCAGGTTTCTGTCACAGCCAGCATTTCTGTATTATTGTTGCTACCCCAGCATTTCTGTCATATCATTTCTGCCCCAGATTTCTGTCATATCATTCTGCCCCTGCATTTCTGTCATTGCATTTCTGCTTCTGCAATTCTGTCATTGCGTTTCTGCCCCTGCATTTCTGTCATTGCGTTTCTGCCTCTGGATTCATGTCATTGCGTTTCTGCCTCTGGATTCATGTCATTGCGTTTCTTCTCCTGGATTCATGCCATTGCGTTTCTTCCCCTGGATTCACGTCATTGCTTTTCTTCCCCTGGATTCATGTCATTGCGTTTCTGCCCCTGGTTTCATGTCATTGCGTTTCTGCCCCTGGATTCATGTCATTGCGTTTCTGCCTCAACATTCAGCTTCAGCGTTCTGTTATAGCGTTATTTCTGTCATTACGGTTCTACCTCAGAAGTTCTGTCATTACGTTTCTGTCCTTGCATTTCTGCCCCAGCATTTCTGTCATTGTGTTTCTTCCTCGGTGTTCAGCCTCAGCGTTTCTCAGAGGGGCGTTGTTGTTCACCCATGGCATACTCCGGTAGCGGTTTTGTTTGTTGGTTGTCATGTCTCATCATATCTGTGTTCATGTTGTACCTGGGTCAGTTAGCTAGGGCTCACGTCAGGATCTGTCATGTCTACAGATCCATACAGGCTGAGGTTTTGTTGTTAATTGATTGTTGTCCACAATCTTCTCGCTCGTATACCATACGTCATACGATGCATGTTCATTCACCATACTCATACGACTACCCACCACGGTCCGTGGGTACACTAGCCCTGAGTTTCAGTCAATTACCTGTCTCTGCGCTGCAGGTCACTCGGGCTCACTCACTACTCACACGAGGGGGGGGGTCAGTTGTTAGGGGTTCATTACGTGCAGTGGTCTAGACATTTCTGCTCATGTTCTCATTCTTAGGTAGGCACAGAGGGGCTTTGTTGTTCTCTTGTCTGGTGGTCTGTCATTTCTCTAGTTTGTGTTTTTTGGTTGGGGCCACCTTATAATCCATATCTACTTCCTTGGTCCCGGATTCATACTCTGTTGTTAGGTCTTAGGCTGTAGCACGGCCCGATCATATCAGGTGGGACCAGTGTCCTGTGACTGGCATGGTTTCTCCATGTTGATGATGCTTATTGCCATTGGGCATGGGCCTTATCCGCTTACTCCATCACATTCATCAGGTATCCCGCATTTCGCACTCCTACCAGTGGTCTTTTTTTGGCACTCACCCTCTCACTTCCCCATAGTATTTCAATCTTCTCGGCCATCATTTGCAGGGGTTCCTCGGGCCAGGCCTTGTTCCCTTCCCCCACGTATCCTCTCATTTTGCAAGAAGTTCATTCTCATGTCTGGGTTGTCTCGGGCATCAGGCTCAATCCAATCTTGCATGGGACGTTCTGTTGGTTCTGGGTAGCTTTGTAGGTTCCATAGGGGGTTCCTTCTCATTACCAAGTCAGGAGTCGGTGGGTTTCTCCTGTCACCGCGGATACTTACTGTTGCCATCTGGGCACACGCTAATATACGTGTTGGATCATTACCTTCCCTTCTTCACCTAAATTTGTGTCTTTTTGCCCTCTTCTCAGGCATACTGACCAGCTAGGCCAAGGCACACCTCAGGCCTTGATTCTTAAGAATATCACATTTCCCACTTGAAGACTCTGACTACAAGTGTAAAGGCTGGCCGGTATTTGTGGGAGGAGCCTGAAAGGGCTATTTAGGCATCCTCCTCTGTCAGGGCCAGTGTCGTCGGCATTCTGGGTTCCCACCCACCCGTTCCCCCATCTTTTCATACATACTCACAGTATTTTCTCATTCTTACATTCAGGGTATGCCCTCTTCTCAGGCATACTGACCAGCTAGGCCAAGGCACACCTCAGGCCTTGGTTCTTAGGAATATCGCATTTCCCACTTGAAGACTCTGACTACAAATACTATAAGCATAGTGTATGTATTGTAAATGAAAAATATTATCTTCTATTACCTCATGCTTTCCTCACTGTCCTCTAGGCCCTTTGCAGATCACACTAAGTATAGAGTGCGGACTACCAGCCTCCCTCTAGAAGCTTCTGCCAGTCAAGCAATGATAAGCAGTGTATGAGGTGTGGCCTTAAGATTGCAAAAGGGATGTTATCAGTTACATAGTGGGGGGGGGGGATTTATGAAAATTGGAGCGTGCAAAATCTGGTGCAGCTCTGCATAGAAACCAACTAGTTTCCATGTTTCATAGTCAAAACGTAATTGAACAAGCTGAAGATAGAAGCTGATTGCTTACCAAGCACAGCTGCACCAGATTGTGAGTGCTCCAGTTTTAATAAATCTTCCTCAATGTGATAGCAGGGCTGCCTGTAGTTTCTCTACAGAAGTAGTTTAGAAGTGACTTAAGCTGGCATGGCGTCAACCACCTCTCAGCCTGCCCCTGCAGAGCTGACAGAACCTCTGACCCAGTGTGGCTCCTGTCCCCCAAGCACGCCAGTGCAAGCACCGCATGGCATCTTTTTGCCTGCAAACTTGCGTAGCCCCTTGAACGCCTACAGAGCACCGCTCGTTCCGAGGACAAAGCACAGGAAGAGGCCATGGAGGAAGAAGAAGAGGAGGGGGCGGAGGAGAGAGGTGTGTCAGAATCACCAGTAGTAGCATTTTGGAAGCGTGGTGGTGGTACAATGTCCAACACTACTGCACCTTGTCCTGCATCCTTCCCAGCTGCCAGAAGAGTCACCCAATGTGCCGTGAAAGATAGGTAACATCCCTGTCCATGCCTGCTGGACCATGAGTCAGTGGTTATATGCACCTTACCGCTGACTGCCCTGTCCAGCGAGGCCAAGACATTGCCTTCCACATGCCGGTAGAGAGCCGGAATCGTCTTCCATGAGAAAAAGTGGCATTTGGGAACCTGCCACTGAGGAACCGCACATTCCACAAACTCACAGAAGGGGGCAGAGTCTACCAACTGAAAAGGTAGCAGTTGAAGGGCTAGCAATTTAGCCAAGCTAGCATTCAACCGCCGGGCATGTGAATGACTGGGAGTGAACTTCTTTTGACGGTGCACCAGCTGGGGAGGGGAAATTTGTCTGGTGCAATCGGATGTCGGTGTACCGATAGCAGATTGCCCGCAAGTACTTGGCTGTGACACACCTAATTCTACACCTTCATTCCTCTCAGTGCAGGTTTCAGAGAGAACTGAAGGTATAGTGGGGTTGGAGATCCCAGCTGATGAGGAGCAAGGAGAGGTCCGCTTTGTTCTTTGGTGTGGGTTTTTTAGGTACGCTTGCCAACGAACTGCATGGCAGGTCGACATATGTCTGGTCAAGCATGTGGTGCCCAAGCGGCTGATTTTTTGGCCACGCGAGATACACTTATAACATATGTTGCAAAAAGAAGCGGTGCGATCTGATGCACTCGTCTCAAAAAAGGCCCATACCAAAGAACTTTTGGAATAACGTGAAGAGGCCGCACCCTGCACATGCACAGCTGTGCGGTGTGATGCAGTCGGTGTGCTGCCCTTAAGCTGGCCCAGTGGTTCTCCCTCTAGGCAGTAACTTGCATCCATATTTTTAGCACCAAAATGAATTATTTTACATTTTTCAACTATTTCAATTATTTTATTTAGGTCTTCTTGTAAGGTTTGCATATCTTGCTGTGAAGTTATTGCCCTGCTTAGCTTTGTGTTATCAGCAAACACTGAAATTGAGCTATTTATCCCATCTGAAATATCATTTATGAATAAATTAAACCAAATTGGTCCCAGGACAGATTTTTGGGGGACCCCACTTACCACACCAGACCATTCTGTGTACTCGCTATTTATCCCCACCCCTGTAACCAGTTTTCTATCCAGGAACATACCCTATGGTTCATGCCGACAGACCTCAGTTGTAAAGTAAACGTTTATGGAACTGTACCAATTCCCTTTGTGAAATCCAGATATACCACATATGCAGGCCCTACCTTATCTAGATGGCAGCTCACTTCCTCATAGAATGTTAATAGATTGGTCTGGCAAGAAAGATCCTATATGAACCCATTCTAATTACTACTAAAGATACTGTTTTTAACAACAAAATCTTGGCTATAGTCTCTTAACATCCCCTACAATAGCTTACACACTATTGATGTTAGACTGATTGACTGTCCATAAAAATTAGAAAAAAGGGTCTAGCTATCACCTGCCTAAGTTCTTTACAAGTCAATTTCTGACACTGGCTTCTGTTATCCACAAGGGTACATTCTGTGATGTGTTATTATTATTACAATCTTGGTTACTATATCCACCCTTTTCCTTTGTGAAAACTGAGGAAAGAATACATTTAAAACCTGCTGATCACCATTGCTGAGGCCTGGAGCACAGTGAGCCAGGACTGGACTAATTGAAACAGGCTGAGTGTGGTTAGTCTTTTGGCATTTTTACTGCAGAACTGGCATGTATTATCCGGCGCCATGGAGGAGATTTACTAAAACTGGTGCACACAGAATTTGGGGAAGCTGTGCACAGTAACCAATTAGCTTCTAGGTTTTATTGTCAAAGTCTAATTGAACAAGCTGAAGTTAAAAGCTGTGATTCTGTGTGCACAAGTTTTAGTAAATCTTACCCCTATTTGTAAAGAAAATTTGCCTAACAGAGAGGAATGCAGTAGGTGGAGAGTTAAGATTCCTGAAAGTAAACTGTAGATTGGAAATATATGTATGAATATAAGACTGAGTGGATGAGCCCTTTTATTTTCTGTAGGATATAAGGATTCAGGAGTGCTTTCTCTTTGTATCTATTAATGTAAATTGTGCACAGAAGGTGAGGGGAGTTGATCAGCAGCTCTGAATAGGATTGAGTGTATTATACACTGTGTACTATTGGATTTTCTCAACTGTGCATGATACCAATGCTGTTCTCATGGAAAGAAATGATTCTCTAAATTCTCTTTAACAACAGACACTTCTAGGCGTGTTGATTTACTGGTATTCAGCTGCACTCAGTGGTTCCTCCCAATCATCAAGCAACTACTATATTCTAAAGGAACAGTTCACCCTGTATAGTGTCTAATCTAGAAATAATAGATGGTATCTCTATGACTAAGCCCACTATAGGGTAACTTATGTTAGGGTCATGGACTTGGATGAGGAAATGTAGTCAAATGCATTCCAAAAAAGGAGCATTTAGCCAAAATCAGTATGCAGGGCCCATGTTTTTTTAACTACAATATTTAAAGCAGGGTTGAGCTCTTTGGCATGGGGCTGGCACTGGGAGCTGGCACCTGGAGCTGTGTGAGAGCCAGACTTTTTTTTGAGCAGTGTTTCTAGTTCTCTAAGTCTACTATTTTCTTAACCTCCTTGGCGGTAATCCCGAGTCTGGCTCGGGTTGAGTTTTTTCTGCCAGGCGCGGAAACCCCGAGCCAGACTCGGGCTTGCTTTGCAGGATACAGGGGGGAAGTTACTTACCTTTTCCCCTGGATCCTGCGATGTCTCCCGCTGTGTGTGCGAGCCGTCCGCTCGCATGATTCACACAGTGCCCGAGTGCCATTGATCTCCGTTCCCTGCAACGTTCCGACGCACGGGAGCGGAGATCAGTGCCAAATTCAAAATTAAAAACACAACACACATACAGTACTGTAATCTTACAGATAACAGTACTGTATAAAAAAAATACACATCCCCTTTGTCCCTAGTGGTCTGCCCAGTGCCCTGCATGTCATTTTATATAATAAAAATATGTTTTTTTCTGCCTGGAAACTGGAGATTGTCCATAGCAACCAAAAAGTGTCCCTTGTCAAAAGTGGTTTTAGACCAGCTAGAAAACACCGATAAAAAATTAGAATCACGATTTATCATCAAACACTAAATTTAATGACAGCGACTATTCTGCAACTGAACAAATTTCAGTGTTTTTGATTTGATTACATTATTGAATCATTTTTATATATATTTTTATTATATTATAATTTATGATTTTGTGTTTTAAACTTTATCATACCCGGGATGTCTACTAGACTCTGGTTCGGACAGATTTAAGTGAGTTATTCATAAGAATTGCATGCCTACAATATAAAAACGCCAAATTTCCATGCAAAATAATTGTACCGCTTTCAGCACTAAATTCCGGACAGAATCTTACCGCCAGGGAAGTTAAACTGGCAAAAAAAAAAAACATCACTTGTAAATATGGCAATTCTAGGTACAGTGTGAGATTTTGTCCCCCTTTTTACTGCAGTGGAACTCATGTAACTATACCAGGGACACCTTTGTGCTTAGAAGAGTATGCTTAAGATAGTTACCGCAAAGGTCTCTCTCTGTATCAGCTGAACTGATATAAGAATCTGCAATGAAAATCACTAGCAATGCATATAACTGACTTGGACAGAAGTTTATTTTATTTTATTTGTTAACAGCAAAAGTGGATTTTCAGTTAAATGAAAAACTTCTCTAAAACATAAGTTGAAGATTTTTTATTTTATTTTTTACTGCTGAGGTATTTCACAAGACATATTTTCTGTTAAATGAAACCGAAAAAAAAAAAAAAAAGTTTACAATGTTTTACACATTGAGAATAGAGAAATCCACAGAGAAAATAATGTGATAGTTGGTTCTACTCAATCTGCTATCTCCATTTCCCATAAGTACATGGCCTTAACTAGCAGAGCAAATCATTTTTTTTTCAAATGTGAAAAATAAATTACTTACAGATGCTTCCTGTCACTAAGCATTGAAATAGCCCCAGAGGTCCTCCAATGTATCCAGTTCATAAGAATAAATTACACTATTTAATGTCCAAGCTTTAAACAATGCTTGCTGGCAGGAGTACAGTTGGGTTACTTTTTGAAATGTTAGCAAATGTAACACAAATGTCATAAAATGATTACATATATTATGAAGGTTAATATTGGGTAGCACAAGATTGTACCTAAACATTCATTAAAAATCACTCAAGTGTGTTAGCCAAGCCAGCACAAATGAAAAGTCATCATATTTACTAAGAGGAATCAACCTGTAATCCATAGAAAATAAACTAGGAATAGGCAGCTATTTTCAGTTACTGAATAAAATGGGATTGTTAAACTGCTTAACAAAGTCTTTCCTTTCATGTTGTTAAAAAAATATGAAAAAAGTTTATTTGATGACTCATATTTTACCACTAATAAAAGGTAAAACATGCCTTATTAGATTGTGAAAAATGTATGAATTAAAGTGGACAGCAGGCAGAAAAATATATTCTCTTTGATATGGAAATACACATGGCTTTAGAAGAGGAGAGGAACAAATGTTAGACTTTGAAGCATGGTGGTTACTATGAATTATTTGCCAACATATTATGCTTTCTCAAGGAGAAAGCAAATCTGTTTATAATCATGGTAATTCTGAGGTTCAAAAGCTTCTTAAACAAAGGTAAAGTGCTGCCTGGTCTCTTATCTTCTCAATTTTTATTTTGACATTATTTGGCATTACCTAAAAGATATTGCCTAAGACCTCTCTATAATGCATGACTTCCCACTTCTAATTTAAAATGAGATATAATAACACTGACTGATTACAATAACCTTTTATCTGCATTATTATATAATTACAATGAATTATATTTTACTAAAAGGTAGTGCTTTGTATTATTAAGTTGCTATTCATGAAAAAAAAAAAAAAAAAAAAAAAAAAACAAGCAATCTTGGGCATTCAGGTTTTTACAAATTTTTAATAAACAGCAAATGAGCTTTAAAATAAGCCATCGCTGAGTATTATAGCTGCAGGCACAAATTCACCCTACAATCTCACAGCAGAAGCACTAAAGTCTTTCAAGTTTTTATTTCAAGCAGCCTAAACAATTCCCCTATGAAAAGTTCTTTAAATTAATATTGTGCTTTGCTAATTCAGGGCAAATCTTTAATTTTACAGTCCTCCCCAGCATATACCCACATTCATTTCTCTCCCTTGTCACTCCATTAGTTGTCAGGAGCCGAAGTATATACCCCAGCAAATCCTGAAAAATCTACAATAGCCTGTCACTCATCCTATGTTGCAGGGTTGGGCCAATAAGTGTTGTCACATGAGGAGTTCATAGATAGCTCTAAGTGAGCTACATCTTTAGTGACTCATAGTTTACATAGGTCTTTCTTTTCCTCACAATTTTATACTCAGTTTTTTTGTGATTGAGAGGTAGTCCAGATACAATGCTTTACATTACAGTATTTATACAAGGTACATCGACATGAAGATGCAATAGATGAATAGGAGAGCAGTAACATGGATGAACAGAATAAACAATGGACTACTACTAATGATACAGAATAAAGCATCCAACTGGTCATTGCAAAAAATAAGGTTAATCAGTTAAAGTTAAACAGAAACTGCAGCAATCACCGCCATCCACCCAGGCTAGCTCTGACCCTGAAACAGGCTGAAATCCTAACTAATCATTACTGATTCATAAAACCCTCCTGATGGCCCAGGAGAATGCCACATAGTTTTCTCTTATTTTTTGTGTTCCCCCAAGTTAAAGCGGTTGTTTTCCTGCACAGATTCCAAAGCTTGTTTTTACATCTTTGACTATTTCTCTTTCTTGCTTTCCTTTAATGCTTTTCTCCCTACAGGACCTACACCAGCAGACTTTATTAGGCGAACGTACAGGTTTACAGAGTCACATCTTTCAGCTTCCGGCATCACTTTTCACCGCAACAAGAGCAAGAGATGCGCCACCAGGTAACAAAAGTCTACACAGTCCCAAATAACTACTACATTTCCTTATAACACCTCCAAGATGGCATTGAACATTACTTCATTTAATGTGAAAAGCTTGAATAGCCCTCACAAAAGGCAAATGGCCTGGAAGGAAGCGACCAGGCTCAAGAGTGACATTATCTGCTTTCAAGAGACTCATTTTGTCTCTCACGATCATGTGTTCCTGGAAAATGGCCCCAAAAAGAAAGGCAGAGTTGCTATAGCCATCAGATACTCTATTCCTTTCACTCAACTTGAAACGCACTTAGATGCATCGGTGAGATTTTAAAAACCAAATACACATTGGTTAACTTGTATCTACTAAATACAAACCAAATACGTTTTCTGAAGAAGATCTGGAAAAGAGTGGAGTCCATAAAACAAGGTTATGTAATCATAACTGGGCTTTAATGCAATACCAAACAAAGAACTAGACCTCTCCAACCCCATGCGTTCCCAACTAAGAAGGGCAACCTTAGCCCAGTTTCTTGCTTCTTCTGATCTATTTGACATGTGGAGATGTCAACACTCCTCGGAAAGGGATTTTACTTTTTTTCCCAACGTTCATCACACATACTCACGCATAGATTTGTTTCTAGTGGATACATTTATGTTGCAAAAAATTGTAAAATCTGATATTCATGTCATATCCTGGTCTGATCATGCTCCCATTTCCATTTGTGTGGGAGACCGTGGCACCGAAACAAGAGCAAATAGATGGAGGAATGATATATTTACTTTGTCCCAACCTGAAAATTCAAAACCTATTAAAAATGCCCTGAAGGAGTTCTTCGAACTTAACGCTCATTTGGTGGGTGGCCCCTTCACACTCTGGAACATGCATAAGGTCTATATTAGAGGTTTACAAGCAAGCAAGCTCAGGAGGCAGCAGACGGAGCGGCTCAATGACTTGTTAAACAAAATCCAAAATCTAGACACTATCAACAAACAAAATACCACACAACAAACTAGAGACTATTTATTCTACACTAGACAGGAATTATGTACACATCTGATTTCTCAGCAAGAGAACCGCTTTCGTACATTAAAAACCAATACCTACCATTGCGGCAAAAAGGCAGGGAAATTGCTGGCGAATCAGCTGAAAGATAAAATTATCAAAAAAAAAAATCCATCATATGAAAAACCCCAAATCAGGGAAATCAGTGTCAACCCCTAAAGAAATCGCAGGCACTTTCAGCGACTACTATGAATCTTTGTACACTCTTAAGGACGACCCAGATACACACCAACCCTCTGACGACATGATAACTGACTTTTTTACTTCAATACACCTTCCAAAACTTTCCCATAAGGAGTTATCATCACTTAATATACCATTTACGGTCCCTGAAATTGAAATTTGGTCTTGGAGAAATTTGGTATTATAGGCCCAATCCAAAAGGCCATTATGGCACTGTATTCCCCTCCCTCAGCATTTGTGTACATGGAGGGCATGTTCTCCAGGAACTCTCAAATAACCAATGGGACTAGACAGGGGTATCCCATTGTCCCCTATAATTTTTGCCTTGGTCATGGAGCCCCTAGCAGAAAAGATCAGATCAAACCCCACAATCCAGGGCATTCCCTCCCGGGAAATCAACAACACAAAATATCACTTTTTGCTGACAATGTCATATTGACCTTGTCTGATCCCTATACTTCACTCACCGCAGCTCATGACACTCTTCTTCAGTTTAGTAGGATAGCTTACTATAAGGTCAATACATCTAAATCAAGCATTCCAGGTATAGAAATAGATAATTCCACTAAATCAGCCCTCCAAAGAGACCTTCCATACCCGTGGTCTTCCAATTCTATTTCATACTTGGGAATCCAGTTAACTTCCCATATCTCAAATCTATATTTGGCCAATTATTATCCATTAGTTCAAGAATTTCAACAGGAAATCTCTAGAATCCAGAAACATTACATCTCCTGGAGCGGCGGCGTACAAGATGCTACTTCTATCAAAATTAACATATTATTTCAGAGCACTCCCAATTCCTATCCCGTCTTCGTTCTTTACATCCATGCAAAAACAACTTTCAAATTTTGTATGGGCAGGCAAGAGAGCAAGATTCCCCTTCTTAATGCAAAAAAAAAAACATAGGTCAATAGGGGGGCTAGGTATCCCAGTCCTGAAAGATTACTATATAGCAGTGATTCTATACCAGCTCAGAGGCTGGTTTGACCAGCCTGTAACTAAACCACGGTGCCAACTAGAAGAATCTTGGCTCTTCCCCTATTCACCAAGGTCCCTCTTGATAGCACACAACATATCACATACAAATATTGTAATAGATCACCCCACTATACAAGCTTCATTGAATGCTTGGACATACTTAAAAGAAGCAACACATCCTAATGCACACTCAACAAAGGTTCCCATCCCTCTAAAATCCCTACATTGGTTAATTCCAAACATTTCCCTGTTTCACTGGCTGAGAAAGGAAATACCCCGTGACGACGTCCTGTTGGTGACGAAACACGTAGGGAGGAAGAGCGATGTACTGATGTCACCGATATACGCTGAGTCCCGGAAACCACAAGCTGTTTGTGAGGCCGGCCGGCTGGCTTTGTGCTGATTTTTAACTTCTGTATCGTAAGTGTTCACTTGTCTATGCGGATATATTAAATGTTTAAGGATCTTATGCTATGTGAGTCTATCTACTTTTTGGGTACCTGCCACACAATTGATATTTGGGGAATATCCTCGAGCGGGTTCCTATTTGCTGCAAGTGCAGAAGTTTCCATTGGGGCTGAGGAGTTCTGTTTCTTGCCACTTACATCCCAGGCTGGGGTTACAGCCATCTACGCAGTGTGGTCCCCTGTAATAAGGGACCACCTAGTTCCGGTAAGCGGCAGTGTGTATATGTGGTGGAGGTTCTTCACTTACTAGTCTGTGTGGAAGTCCCCCTTTAAATGAATCACGGATATTTTTTGGACATTTTGATGTATATCACTCTTAATTTAGGATATCTTCATCAATTTGGACTTTCTTTGCAATGATGTCACTATTTTTATGATTTTTCACAACACCTTATTTTTTCACTAAGTGATATGTTCTTATTATTGTAATAATAATTTTGAACTCATTTATTTTTTATGATTTCTCAGTATGTGATATGCTTTCATTATTGCAATATTAATTTTGAATTCACTTAATTTTATTCTTAACACCATATACTAGGGTTGGTAGCATTTGGTGTGGTCATTTATTTTAGCGCAGCTCTTTCTTTTTATACCCATTTAAAAGACATTATGAAAGATAACAAACTGATGACATTCCCAGATATCCAAAATAAATTCAGTATACCTTCCTCAGAGTTCTTAACACATCTTCAAATATCCTCTATTTATCAACAATTAAATACAAATACTATCCCAATCCCCATACAACTTTGGAAAAACCTAAATTCCACTAATCCGAAAGCGAAAGGTATCTCCCTGTTATACGACTTACTCAACTCCAAGTCAGTCTTTCTCAAATCCCATCCACTAATCAAGTGGGAAAAGGAATTAGGCAAGATTTTCACAGAAAAACAATGGATCTCAGCTTCCAAATGCAACCATCAATTCTCAAGGTGTTTGAACTATGACAAACTAGCACAAAAACTTCATGCAAGATGGCAGTACACCCCATACATAGTTGCCAAATTTTCAAATACCAACACAAACCTTTGTTGGAGGGGTTGGGGACAGGTAGGGACGCTGGTCCATATGGTATGGGCATGTCCCCTCCTACGTGGGTTCTGGACAGAAGTTTTCAAACTGATTGCGAAGGTCACTGGGGTCTTTGTACAGCCTTCTATTGAGAAAGCAATCCTGAGTATTAATATGTCAGAATATTCATTAATGGTAAGATCTATAGCAATGCATATTATATTCGCCGCTAGATCCCTAATGATGAGCAAATGGAAAACCAACAAAATCCCCAGTGTGAGAGAGCTATTAAAAGTTAATACTGTGGCAGAATACGAAAATATATTAGCTTTCAGAGACAGTTCTATCGCAAGATATATTACCAACTGGGCAATATGGAATTCCCTGAACACCCCTAGGTTGTAGTCCTGTAGATGTATTTCTGTCTCGCCTTTCCTCCCTTCCCCATTCTCCCCTTCCTTCCCCCCCCCTCATCATTCTACTGTTGCAACGTTTAATTGTCATCATTAAATTGTTAATTTATGTAGCTGCTCCTTAATTCTATGTTCTATAATCTTTCCATTTGCATAAGATAAAATGTTCTTTACATGTAATATTATGCAGTCAAACCTTAACTGCTTACAAATGAGAACAGGGGTACTCATAGAGAGTTCCCAGAGGTTATGTTACATTCTGGTTTTATTCTGTATGTGCCTTATTGATTAACAATTGTGACAACAAATGTACTGTTCCCTGTACGTTGACAAGTACAATAGAAAAATGATTTCAATAGAGTTAAACAGAAACAAAAGACTATATATATATATATATATATATATATATATATATAAACTGTATATCCTGTATATATTGCACTAGCCTAAAATCATTGATTTATGTATTCGTTTTTTTTCACAGGTATCAGTAATGTGTAGCCACAAATCTTGTCAAATTGTCAACAGTACCTAGCTTCATATGTTAATTTATAAAGTGGTAAGGTTTTGTTAATTAGGTTTTCCAGAGATTACTATTAATGGAGTCAATATACATCCATTGGAGCACCACCGGTTTCCATGTGGCACTAATATCCAGGTCTTTAAAAATACCAAGTACAGGGGGTCCCCGACTTACGAACGCCCGACCTACGAACAACCCCTACTTACGAACGGGGCACTGCTGGGACCCTCCGCCATTTTTCGCCGTCTTCCGGCCGTTCTGCGCATGCGCGGCCATACAGAGCTTTGGAAAATGCCGGCAAACTTCGGAAATGTCCGTAATTTGCCGCGCATGCGCAGAACGGCATTAGACGGAACATCGGAAATGTCCGTATTTGTCGGTCGGCGCATGCGCGGCCGACTTACGAACATTTCCGACTTCCGTACAGGCGGGCAGTCCCTAACGAGTTCGTAACTCGGGGACCCCCTGTACTCCTCTTTAATCTCTCCCTAGAATCTCTCTCCTGCCACATTCTCTCTCACACAGACTTACATGGAGTACAAATAGGCCAACAAAATCTGCAACTAGCACTCTTTGCAGACACAATTCTCTTCTTCACGTCCAACCCAGTCTCAGCTATGATCACTATTCAAGAACTTTTCACACGATTCAAAAGTTACTTGGGTCTGCGTATCAATTTCTCCTAAAGTAAAATTCTTCCTCTACTCCACACTAGGCCCCCATCCTGGGCCAGATCTTCCATTTTTTCAGTTGCAAAAACCCACATCACCTATCTCGGTATCAACATTGGGAAAACACCCTCTTCTTTATACCACCTTAATATTACCCCAGTAATCTCAAAGATCATGAGTGAACTGGAGACATGAATGGACCTCCCCATCTCGCTTCTCGGGAGATGTTACTTATTTAAAATGGTCAAATTTGCCAGACTCTTATACCCTCTCCAAACCAGTCCTATACTGTTGCGACACAGCAACATACAAAAACTATATAAAGCTCTATCAAGCTTTCTATGGCATAGGCGACACCCCCGTATTGCTATGCACAAACTATTTCTCCTGAAAAGCGAGGGGAGAGCTAACCTCCCCAATCTAAGAGTTAATAATCTATCTTGCCTATTAAGAATATGTATGGACTGGATCTCACAAAGCTCCAAATACACCAACTACGGGTTGGAAACCCAAATGGCAAGCCCATACAGTCTACCTGCCCTACTGCACTGCAAGCTACCTTCTATTCCCTCACACCTAAGACAGAACCTGCTAATACAAGATACACTGGTTGCCTGGCGCAAGACTAGACGGAAGCTAAAACTGTCTCATTGGGTATCTCTCCACCCCCCAGTTCATGGGAACCCCTCCTTCCAGATCCCCAAACAACATGTGGGCTACACTGAGTGGGCCTCCCAGAATATTTCACACTTTGTACAGCTTTTTGATCTGACCACAGGCTCTGCAATACCTATTCCTCAAACGTTACTGCACTTTAATCTGCCACAACATAATTTCTTATATACAGTAACTCACAAAAGTGAGTACATCCCTCAAATTTTAGTAAATTTTTTATTATATCTTTTCATGTGACAACACAGAAGAAATTACGTTTTTCTACAATGTAAAGAAGTGAGTGTACAGCTTGTATAGCAGTGTAAATTTGCTGGCCCCTCAAAATAACTCAACACACAGCCATTAATGCCTAAATTATTTGCTGAAGAAGTCCCGCCCACAGGGACGATAAGTGTGGGAGAGTACCATGACGTCACTACAGCCACCTTCCTGGCTTTACATGTGATATGCTGTATGTCTCACATCCTAGCACTGGGGATTCAGTGCTATGTTTGTAAGTAGCATTTTTACTTTTAATAAAAGACAGTTTTAGTAAAATGGAGAATAGTATATTCGCCTCACTTGGTGTTTGTCTTTCTCGCAACACCTCATATGCAAGCATTCACCTGTTGATTTGGTTCCTCATTTCTTTATGAACCAACAAGGTAAATCACCATAGGTTTCACCTATACTTTCAGCACTATGTTTTTGTTTTTTTTTCCCTCTTCGGTTCTTTCACCATTTCACCCAGGATATCATTTTCTTCTCCTTTTCTACATTTCTTTCCTTTTTTTTCTTTGCCATTTGGTGGTTTTTGAGTATCTGCTTTTTTATCTATGCTCAGTGTTATTCCTATTACTCAGTTACAATATTATACCATATGGTTATGTTTCTTTATAGATCACAATTGCATTCGCCCCTGAAGAGTTGGTATACCCCAACGAAACACATCAGGTTTATATAAATGCATGATGTCCATACAGATTATTTTATGTCTCTTATTTTGTTTTACCCCAGACTTTTTAACATCATTCAGCCCTTCCAGTGGCCGGTGTTGTGCAGGACTTGTTTTATGCCTATTACTATGCCTATTACTATGGTGTTAATAGTTATATGCAGTTTTCAGCATACTCTGTGTGTATGCGATTCTGTAAATGCATGTTGTGATATTCAATATGTTATATATGACTTTGTATGGTATAATAAAATGTCCTTTGCCAAGACTGCTTTTGGTATACATCTCTCACTCCAATTCCCCCCTTTTTTGTTGGAACCTATAAAAGCAACACTGTTTTATATCCTACTTGTTTACTTTATACAGTGATTGGCCTCATTTAAAGTCCCGTTGACCGCTTTTCCTTTTCTTTGTCTAAAATTTGTGATTAAGGTCAATTACTTTTGGTGCCTTGGACCACATCATTCTTTATGGAGAGCAGTATATACGTCTCATTGATTTTACATGAACCATGACTGCATAAAAGAGTTTTCATACTGCTGCTGCGCTATTGAGGCTGTATTTCGATCATTGGACCTGCTATGAGACAGATTTACATCTTATGATTGCCCCAGTGTGGACTGCTTGAATGACCTTTCTGTTAATTCAGAGGTCCACAGATTAAGGTGAGAGGCCTGTATCTATGGTGGTGGAAGCACAGATAAGGATCTACACTAATTACGATTGTCTTGAGCATCCTGATCACTATTGAGGAGTTTACTCTTGTCTGCTGGTGTCTTCATTTATGTCATCCCTGGATTTCAAACTTCATAAATCTGGGACTCTCTATGCATTTTATAGCAGCTAGCTATTATCCTTATGTATTTTTATTTAATTTTTAGCGCTACACTATTTATGTCTATTTAAGGATTGCAATATATTGGCATTAAGTGTTATTTTCTTTTGATGCTACTCTCTCTGCTAGCCCAGAATGACATCAATCCATCTATCGTCTCCAATCTCAGGGCTTTTTTTCACTGTCACACCTTTTCAATGATATCCATTGTCAGTATTGCAGTATAAGTTTTTCCCGGAGCTAACGCTCCTCTAAAGGATGTGCATCCTCCTCTTCAACCCCCCCTTTCATGAGTGTTCCCACCCTTTGCTAACCTAAACATGGCTGAAGCGGGGTGATGCATGATGGGAAGGAGAGGACTATTCATAGCCTGATCTAAGTTTCTCTTATAACTAACATGGGGACACTGGGTACCGGGTCCAAGTCTTACCCCCATGTTACTTACAGTTCTTGTATCGCCTGCGGGCTAATTTTAAGTTACTTTGCTATGTTTTTTACAGACTTCTGATTGTGTCAAGGGCCTGACCCCTTCGTCTGTCTACTCTGTCTGTCTGTCTGTACTTGATGTTTTTGCTGCAAATTTTTAATAAAGTATATTATAAAAAAACATACCCAGTATGCTCCACTTAGGGTTTCATATATTGGGTAGATCAAAATGAGAGGCAAGAAACTTTAGACCAGAATAGTCTGATTTTGTCGCAACTCCAAATCATGCAAAGGAAATTGCTGGCTTCTTTTTGAAATTTATGACAAATAGGTGTGTCTTTTTTATGCATTTGAAAGAGTCGTGAGGGTGTAGAATATATTCTATGAAATAACCTTAGTTGGATGAGTGTATCTCTGTCCTATATAATAGTAATGTAGCGGCCATAACCCCTTGAGGGGCATCCTTGACTTTTTGGGCTTACCAGCTACCTCCTCTTGGCTTGTCGGTGACTGTCTAGGGCAGCGACGGCGAACCTTGGCACCCAGATGTTTTGGAACTACATTTCCCATGATGCGCATGCCCTCTGCAGAGCAGTTGAGCATCATGGGAAATGTAGTTCCAAAACATCTGGGGTGCCAAGGTTCGCCATCACTGGTCTAGGGGTTCCCAGGATTAGTACCCGACGACTTCAGATGCTGACACATAAAAGTCCTTTTCAAGGTTTTTATTTTGCAGTGGTAACATCCAACATAACAAGTCTCTGATGGGAATAGAGGGCATGGGTGAACAAAACTCAGGCACTTGAACTGCTGACATCCACTGAAGGTCTCTAATCAACCCAGAGAGTAGCCACTCGCAGCTGGATGCTTCACTGCCAGATAAACCTCTAGCCAAAGATCTAGTAGCCAACATATGATCCAGAAACTTTGCAAAAGTCTCTGCCACAGACTAAATTGTAACTGAAGATGAATAGGAACCTTTCTCACAGTACCTGGAACTTTCTCTGTTTCCTTGGTGATATTGTGTAAGTGTGGATTCTTTAGTGTCCATAGAACTCAGCTTCCAGGCTCTTACTGAGTAGCCAGCTTGTTGGCCCTCCTCCGAAGAGTCTTCCCCTGTTCACTTGTACGAGTTGCCGTTTCCCTCCAATACCGAGAGCACACCGGAACGCCTTTGAATCCTCCTTCAGTTACTGGGCCTCGGACTAGCCAGCTACGAGGCTCGGGAACAGACAGATCCCCACCCCAGACAGAAAGGGCCTCTGGGGCTGGTCGGATTGACCATGCTTGCAGGGCGGCAAAGGTGCCTAGGCCCGGGACCCCTCGCGGGGGCTACCCCGGACCAGAACCAGGAACCAAAAGCTGCGGCCGAACCCCGAGCATGTGACTTCAGCACCTTAAATACCGCTTCCCAGACTATGCAGCAGGGCCAGACGTGCCCACTGATTGGGTCTGGGAAAGATTGGTACCTAAAGCGTCCAACCAGGCCTGGTTCTCGGCCTGTCATGGGTGCCTCAGTGTACCTATGACCAGGCGGAACCTTAGTACAGTCCAGCCAGACTGATGCCAAATTCCTGCACAATTAACCCCCAGAATTCCATTACAGTTCTGAGGAAAAACTAAATTTCACTGATAGCGCACACTTAGTAAAAGTGTGACCGCTACAGTAATAAAGTATAAAGTGTACTCCTATTTTCCTCTGAGATATCTGTAATATCAGTCAGCCATTTGCTTTGCCAACTAAAGAGTTTAGTGGATTTAGTTCATAGAAGAGTGCTATAGAAAGGTGAAATTAACTGGGTATGATATGAGCTAGTTGAAGTAAGGTGTTTTCCAACTTGGAGTTGCAAAATTTTTGGTCCCCAACTGGGCTTCAGCCGCCGAAGTTGAAGGTATCTGAAATGCCAAGCGTCTGTGATGCCCAATTCCTGCTTTAACATTAGGAAACATTTAATGGAGCCTTATGTGTAAAGCCAATAAATATACCTCAGTCCCCATTGTGCCCGCTGCTGAGCATTGGACAGGGAATAGAAGCATGGAAACATAAGCTTAAACCATATAGGCTGATTTGAATAAAACTGTAAAGAATCAGTAACTAGTTTTAACCAACATAAGCTTAAACCATATAGGCTGATTTGAATAAAACTGTAAAGAATCAGTAACTAGTTTTAACCCTTATGCTGATAGCATTAGTAAAAACATAGGAAGGCATATCAACCACTTGACCACTGGGCACTTAAACCCCCTTCCTAACCAGACCAATTTTCAGCTTTCCGTGCTCTCACACTTTGAATGACAATTACTCAGCCATGCAACACTGTACCCATATGAAATGTTTGTCCTTTTTTCACACAAATATAGCTTTCTTTTGGTGGTATTTAATCACAAAAACACAGTTGTTTTTTTTTATTTTTTGCTATAAAGCAAAAAATACTGAACATTCTGTAAAAAAAAAAAAAAAAAAAAAAATTCTTTGTTTCTGTTAAAATTTTGCAAATTAGTAATTTTTCCTCATAAGTTTTGGCCAACATTTTTATGCTACATATCTTTGGTAAAATAATCAAAATTGGTGTATATTATTTGGTCGGTGAGAAAGTCCACAAGCTATGGTGCCAATCCCTGAAAACTGATCACAACTGAAGTACTGACGTCCTATCTCGTTTCTTGAGACCCTAACATGCCAGGAAAGTACAAATACCCCCCAAATGACCTCTTTTTGGAAAGTAGACATTCAAAGGTATTTAGAAAGAGGCACGGTGAGGTTTTTGAATTTGTATTTTTTCCCACAATTCTTTGCAAAATCAAGTTTTTTTTTATTTTTTACACAAAATTTGTCATATTATCAGGTTATTTATCACACACAGCATATGCATACCACAAATGACATAGCCAAAACACATTCTGTTACTCCTCCTGAGTATGGCGATACTACATGTGGAAGACCTTTACACAGCGTGGCCACATAGAGAGGACTGACATGCAGGAAGCACCAGCAGGCATTCTAGGGGCATAAATTTCAAGTCTAATTTGACTATCTAATTACACTTTGAAGCACTGTAGTAGCATGGATGCGAACTTGGATGTGGATGGCTGGGTATGGATGGGATGACTGAGTATGGCTGGGTGTGAGTGGGATGACTGGGTATGGCTGAGTATAGCTGGGTATTGCTGAGTATGGATGGATGGGACACAGATGGCAAAAAAAGCTAAATGTAAACATAAACATTTAAGCATAAACAAAAGACCAAAATGATTTCAAGTGTAAGTTACTGGTTAACCGGTTCCCCACCAGCGCACGACGATGTACGTCAGCAGAATGGCATGGACCGGCAAATGGGCGTACCTGTACGTCCCTTTAAAGTTTCCGCTGCGCCATCTACAGTTAGAAACACTCCCTAGGACACACTTAACCCTGACAGCGCCACCTAGTGTTAACCCCTTCACTGCCAGTCACATTTACACAGTAATCAATGCAATTTTAATCGCACTGATCACTATATAAATGTGAATGGTCCCAAAATTGCGCCGTAATGTCGCAGTCACAATAAAAATTGCTGATCGCCGCCATTAATATTAATAAAAATGCTATAAAATGAACCCCTATTTTGTAGACGCTATAACTTTTGCGCAAACCAATCAATAAACGCTTATTGCAATTTTTGTTTACCAAAAAAATGTAGAAGAATATATATTGGCCTAAACTGAGGAACAAAAAATTTGTTTTTATATATTTTTGGGGGATATTTATTATAGCAAAAAGCAAAAAATTATGCTTTTAATAATTGTCACTCTTTTTTTGTTTATAGTGCAAAAAATAAAAACCGCAAAGGTGATCAAATACCAACAAAACAAAGCTCTATTTGTGGGGAAAAAAATACATCAATTTTGTTTGGGAGCCAGGTCGCATGACCGCGCAATTGTCAGTTAAAGCGACGCAGTGCCGAATCGCAAAAAGTGCTCTGGTCTTTGGCCAGCAAAATGGTCCAGGGCTCAAGTGGTTAAAAATGCTTTATCACATTGCATTTTTATGATTGCTAGCATAAAACGCAAATAAAATAAATAAATATTCAAAATGGCATTTTCACTGGGCATACTGACAGAACATTTTTATACATGCTATTTTCCAGGTTCTGGTGGCAAAATTGTATTAAAATTTTGATGATATGATCAAGTACTGCCCCTAAGATCCTTAGGCTTCTTCACGCAGTCCCTAAGTTATTTCCATTAATCTCTACTGTTAACAGAAGCATTTGTTTAAAAAGAAGGCAATACCTTGGGCCAGCTCATGCCACACTCTGCACCCTACTACTGGTCAATTAAACATTCTATCATAGTTATTGGCTAAAAGTAAGGCACAGAATGCAGGAAAATGCAGCCCTAAGCTTTCTATTATAGGAGCTGTTAGCGATTTCCATATTAGTGTTTCCTGAATTTTAAGGCTCCCAAGGCACTACACTAGGTATTCAAAAATACATTCAAGCACCTCTAGCTTTAGTTACTTTTGCTTTTAGTTTAGACAATATAATTAAAACCCAAATTAACTGTTGTTAAATTGCATTTATTTATTTAAAGGCTTGGCTTAGGAAACACTGAAGAAAAAAGCTTTACTGGAAAACAGCTACATATAACTATGCTTAACACTACTGTCATACTGAAATATAAAAAAGATACAGTATCAGTTTTCAGATTTCTTTTGCTGTGCATTTTATAAAAAAAGTATGACCTAAATTTTAAGGAATCTAGGACACAATTCTTTATGTGTCAGATCACTCTATCTCAAGAACTTAAAGTGCTGTGCCAGCATATTGCATGTAATTGTCCACACAAATATATACCTAAGTGATGCAGATCAGTGCTCAATGAACCTGGAAGATTCTCATGACAAATGAGAATAACACAGTGGCATATCTAGGGGTTATTTGACAAATGAAATGACCACCAACCAATTCCGTTCCTATAAATAAAACATATATACACACTATATAGATAGATAGATAGATAGATAGATAGATAGATAGATAGATAGATAGATAGATAGATCTAGATAGATATATAGATAGATATATATATATATATATATATATATATATATATATATATATATATACACATACATACATACACATAAACTGTATATAGGAACTGACACCTACCCACCCCTTAGAATCCACCCTCTTCAGAGAAGAGGAAAGCAGGTATAATTTGGGGGGGCTATACAAGTAATGGAATTTGTTAATGAAAAACAATGCCGTAAAATGTACAAAACACTAGAAATATCAGCATCTTCCATATCCAGCAAGAGACAGCCCCATGTTCAGAAAAGAGATATCCCCCATATCCAGCAAAGTGACAGCCCCATATCCAGCAAAGTGACAGCCCATATCCAGCAAAGAGACTGCCCCATATCCAGCAAAGTGACAGCCCATATCCAGCAAAGAGACATCCCCAATATGCAGTAAGAGAAAGCCCCATATCCAGTAAAGAGACAGTCCCATATCCAGCAAAGAGACATCCTCAATATGCAGTTAGAGAAAGCCCCATATCCAGTAAAGAAACAGTCCCATATCCAGTAGAGAGACAACCAGATATCCAGCAAAGAGACATCCCCATATCCAGCAAAGGGACATTCCCATATCCAGCAAGAGACAGCCCACATATTCAACAAGAGACAGGCCCATATCTACCAAAAAGAGACAGCTCCATATACAGCAAATGGACAGCCCCATATCCAGCAAAGAGACATTCTCCATATCTAGCAAGAGACATCTCCATGTACAGCAAGAGAGCTTTTTACACTTCATAAACAAATTACTATACACTCAATATATATTACTGATCTCAATTCACAGAAGTTTTGGCTCACCATCACCCAGTATAGCACATTTACCCTGGTGAATCTACAGTGCTCCCTGCTTGTCCACGTGTCTCTACTAGGGATGAGCCGAACACCCCCGGGTTCGGTTCGAACCAGAACCTTCGAACGGACCGAAAGTTCGCGAATTTTCGAACCCTATACGTTATATGGACGCGAACGTTCGAAATCAAAAGTGCTAATTACAACGGCCAATATGCATGTTAATGTCATAAAACAGGTTTGGGGACCCGGGTCCTGCCCCAGGGGACATATATCAATGCAAAAAGAACTTTTAAAAACTAACGTTTTTTCGGGAGCAGTCATTTTAATGATGCATAAAGTGAAAAAAAAAAAGTGACATTTTCCTTTAAATATGGTACCTAAAGTATGCCTGTGAAGTGGCATTTGTAAAGGAAAAAAAGAAGCCATTTAAAACCACTTGCGGCTTTAGGTTTGATCTTAAGTAGAATCTGAACAGGTACATTATGAAGTGTAGCTCCATCCCAAAAAAATCTATTTTTAAGCTTTTTGGAGAACATAGGGAGGGGTTATCACCCCTGTAACATTTGCTGTCTTTGCACATCTGTTCAGAACATGTCACCTCACTTTCCGTCCCAATGACAAATGTTTTTGGAAAAGTGGGGTTTTAATTGAAACAAGGATTGGTGATAAAGTATCAGTAGAGAGGAGATACCTTTTTCCCAAATTAAATCTAACAGGATAGAATTTCCCTTCCTAGGGGTAGATTTCCTCTCACTTCCTGTTTTCTCTTTCCATTTGCAAGTAGGAGTCGTTTGTAAGTTGGATGTTTGAAAGTAGGGGCCTGGCGTATATACTCTGCAGAAATTTGCCCTATTAGATGTTGGTGTAGCCACAAGACTGGTGGGCACAGGAATGGGCCCTGCTGTGAGTTAATAGATCAAGATTTGTAATTGCATGCACCTGTTGAACAGGGCAGAAAAATTGGGGGTGGTGGTGGTGGTGGTGGTGGACGGTTTTGCCACAAGACTGTAAGCTCTCACAGTTACTCTTGGTGGGCGCAGGAATGGGCCCTGCTGTGAGTTATTAGATCAAGATTTGTAATTGCAAGCACCTGATGAACAGGGCAGAAAAATTGGGCCTTTGGCGGTGGTGGTGGACGGTGTTGCCACAAGACTGTAGGCCCTCATAGTTACTCTTGGTGGGCGCAGGAATGGGCCCTGCTGTGAGTTATTAGATCAAGATTTGTAATTGCAAGCACCTGATGAACAGGGCAGAAAAATTGGGCCTTTGGCGGTGGTGGTGGACGGTGTTGCCACAAGACTGCAGGCCCTCATAGTTACTCTTGGTGGGCGCAGGAATGGGCCCTGCTGTGAACTATTAGATCAAGATTTGTAATTACCCGCCCCTGTTAAACAGGGGCTGAAAAATTGTGCCTTAGGCACTGGTGCTGGTGCCACAACACTGCAACCCCTCACAGAGACTGTACTTGGAGCACAGCAGTCACACGTGTTGCGAAGCATTTTTTTAAAAAAATTGTAAGTACACGCCCCTGTTAAACAGGGGCTGAAAAATTGTGCCTTAGGCACTGGTGCTGGTGCCACAACACTGCAACCCGGCCCTCACAGATACTGTACTTGGAGCACAGCAGTCACACGTGTTGCGAAGCATTTTTTTAAAAAATTGTAAGTACACGCCCCTGTTAAACAGGGGCTGAAAAATTGTGCCTTAGGCACTGGTGCTGGTGCCACAACACTGCAACACGGCCCTCACAGAGACTGTACTTGGAGCACAGCAGTCACACGTGTTGCGAAGCATTTTTTTTAAAAATTGTAAGTACACGCCCCTGTTAAACAGGGGCTGAAAAATTGTGCCTTAGGCACTGGTGCTGGTGCCACAACACTGCAACACGGCCCTCACAGAGACTGTACTTGGAGCACAGCAGTCACACGTGTTGCGAAGCATTTTTTTAAAAAATTGTAAGTACACGCCCCTGTTAAACAGGGGCTGAAAAATTGTGCCTTAGGCACTGGTGCTGGTGCCACAACACTGCAACCCGGCCCTCACAGATACTGTACTTGGAGCACAGCAGTCACACGTGTTGCGAAGCATTTTTTTTAAAAATTGTAAGTACACGCCCCTGTTAAACAGGGGCTGAAAAATTGTGCCTTAGGCACTGGTGCTGGTGCCACAACACTGCAACACGGCCCTCACAGAGACTGTACTTGGAGCACAGCAGTCACACGTGTTGCGAAGCATTTTTTTTAAAAATTGTAAGTACACGCCCCTGTTAAACAGGGGCTGAAAAAATTGTGCCTTAGGCACTGGTGCTGGTGCCACAACACTGCAACACGGCCCTCACAGAGACTGTACTTGGAGCACAGCAGTCACACGTGTTGCGAAGCATTTTTTTTAAAATTGTAAGTACACGCCCCTGTTAAACAGGGGCTGAAAAATTGTGCCTTAGGCACTGGTGCTGGTGCCACAACACTGCAACACGGCCCTCACAGAGACTGTACTTGGAGCACAGCAGTCACACGTGTTGCGAAGCATTTTTTTAAAAAATTGTAAGTACACGCCCCTGTTAAACAGGGGCTGAAAAATTGTGCCTTAGGCACTGGTGCTGGTGCCACAACACTGCAACACGGCCCTCACAGAGACTGTACTTGGAGCACAGCAGTCACACGTGTTGCGAAGCATTTTTTTTAAAAATTGTAAGTACACGCCCCTGTTAAACAGGGGCTGAAAAATTGTGCCTTAGGCACTGGTGCTGTGGCATGGATCATTGAGGAGGAGGAAGAGGATAGTCAGTGAACATAAGAGGACAGTCACTCAGCATCAGCATAGGCAGTCTTGAAGGGATGTGACATTAAAAATTATTCGGTTATATCCGCCTCAGGTGCCTGGTAGCTGGTGGTGATCCAAGACTGATTCATTTTGATGAATGTCAGTCGATCAACCGAGGCGGTGGACAGGCGCACCCTATGATCAGTCACAAATCCTCCAGCAGCACTGAATGTGCGTTCGGAAAGAACGCTGGAGGCAGGACAGGCCAGTAGCTCAATTGCATACTGTGCAAGCTCTGGCCAGTGATCCATCCTCAGGACCCAGTAAGCCAGAGGATTTTCGGTGGGAAAGGTGTCCAAGTCTGACCTTGCCCCAAGGTATTCCTGCACCATGTATATCAGACGCTGGCGATGGTTGCTGGAACCGATCATACCTTGGGGCTGCGGACTAAAAAATTGTCTGAACGCATCGGTCAGACGTCCACCTTCCCCACCGCTCCTTCTGCCACTGACCGAAGCCTCAGCAACTCGTCGCCCAGGACCAGGAGTTTGTAGCCTCCCAGTTTCTGGGAACGCGTTGCACAGACCTTTCTGCAAGGCCTCCCTGAGATGTCTCATCCTCTGCTCCCTCTGCGACGGCAAGATAAGGTCCGCAACCTTACCCTTGTACCGCGGATCAAGGAGAGTGGCCAGCCAGTAATGGTCCCTCTCCTTGATCCGAAGAACACGAGGATCCTTCCGCAGGCTTTGCAGGATCAGGGAGGCCATGCAGCGTAGGTTAGCTGAGGCATTCGGTCCGGAGTCTTCTGGGTCACTGAGGATGACATGATCGCCAGCCACCTCCTCCCAGCCACGTACAAGTCCACTGGCTTGTTGGGACTGTACATCATCCCTAAAAGACTGCTGCTGCTGATGCTGAGTGCCAGGCTCCACCTCCATGCTCACACAATCCTCCTCCTCCTCCTCCTCCTCCTCCTCCTCATCCTCTTCCTGTGTGATGGGTGGGGACAGAAGGAACACTGTCCGGATAAAGGGGGCCTTGAGAGGCAAGGAAGTCCTCCTCTTCCTGCCTCTGTTCTGCCTCAAGTGCCCTGTCCATTATCCCACGCAGCGTATGCTCCAACAGGTGGACAAGAGGGACAGTGTCACTGATGCATGCACTGTCACTGCTCACCATCCTCGTGGCCTCCTCAAATGGTGAGAGGACAGTGCATGCATCCCTGATCATGCTCCACTGACGTGGGGAAAAAAAACCAAGCTCCCCTGACCCTGTCCTGGTGCCGTAGTCGCAAAGGTACTCATTGATGGCCCTCTGCTGCGTGTGCAGTCGCTGCAGCATGGCCAACGTTGAGTTCCACCTGGTGGGCATGTCAGATATTAGGCGGTTCTTGGGCAGGTTCAGCTCCTTTTGCAGCTCAGTCAGCCGAGCACTGGCATTATAAGATCGGCGGAAATGCACACAGACTTTCCTGGCCTGCCTCAGGACATCCTGTAAGCCTGGGAACCTGCCCAAGAACCGCTGCACCACCAGGTTGAGGACGTGAGCCATGCAGGGCACATGGGTGAGCTGCCCCTGTCGCAGGGCGGAGAGGAGGTTGGTGCCATTGTCAGAAACGACCATTCCTGGCTTAAGCTGACGTGGCGTCAACCACCTCTCGGCCTGCCCCTGCAGAGCTGCCAGAACCTCTGGCCCAGTGTGGCTCCTGTCCCCCAAACACACCAGCGCAAGCACGGCATGGCATCTTTTTGCCTGCGTACTTGCGTAGCCCCTTGTACGCCTACGGAGCACCGCTGGTTCCAAGGACAGAGCACTGGAGGAAGAAGAAGAGGAGGGGGTGGAGGAGAGAGGTGTGTCACAACCAGTAGCAGTAGTCGCGTTTTGGAGGCGTGGTGGCGGAACAACCTCCAACACTACTGCACCTTGTCCTGCATCCCTCCCAGCTGCCAATAGAGTGACCCAATGGGCCGTGAAAGAAAGGTACCGTCCCTGTCCATGCCTGCTGGACCATGAGTCAGCGGTAATATGCACCTTACCGCTGACCGCCCTGTCCAGCGAGGCATGGACATTGCCCTCCACATGCCGGTAGAGAGACGGAATCGCCTTCCGCGAGAAAAAGTGGCGTTTGGGAACCTGCCACTGAGGAACCGCACATTGAACAAACTCACGGAAGGGGGCCGAGTCTACCAACTGAAAAGGCAGCAGTTGAAGTGCTAGCAATTTAGCAAGGCTAGCATTCAACCGCTGGGCATGTGGATGGCTGGGAGTGTACTTCTTTCTACGGTCCAGCAGCTGGGCAGGGAAATTTGCCTGCTGCATTCGGACGTCGGTGTACTGCAAGTACTTGGTTGTGACACACCGAATTCTACACCTTCAGTCCTCTCAGAGCAGCTTTCAGAGAGGACTGAAGGTGTAGTGGGGATGGAGATCCCAGCTGAGGAGGAGCAAGGAGAGGTCCGCTTAGTTCTTTGGTGTGGGTCTTTTATGTGTGCCTGCCAACGAGCTGCATGGCAGGTCGCCATATGTCTGGTCATGCTTGTCGTGCCCAAGCGGCTGATGTTTTGGCCACGCGAGATACGCTTGAGACAAATATTGCAAATAGCAGTGGTGCGATCTGCTGCACTCGTCTCAAAAAAGGCCCACACCAAAGAACTTTTCTGATAACGTGCAGAGGCAGCGCCCTGCACAGGCGGAGCTCTGCGGTGTTGTACAGTTGCTGTGCTGGCCTCTACCTGGCCTCCAGGGGGCATCCTGCCTCGTTGGACATGTGACGCCGCATCCTCCTCCTCCTCGTCCTCCTCCTCATCCTCTCTCCCTTGAGGCACCCACGTGGAGTCAGTGACCTCATCATCCCCTCCCTCTTCACCACTAGAGCAAACCTGGCAGTAAGCTGCAGCTGGTGGAACTGTACTGCCAGATTCCTCAAGCTGGGTATCGTCATCCGAGCCTTCGAATCGTTGGCATCCTCCTGGAGCATGTACCCAACACTGTGCTCAAAGAGTTCGGGGACTCCTCAGGAGGACATGGTGGGTCTAGGGAAGGGGTGGCTGATGATGCTCTGTCAGTACCCTGAGCCTGGGTGAGAGAGGATGAGGAGGATGAGGAGGGCTTGGTCATCCATTCTACCAAGCCTTCAGCATGATGCGGCTCCACATGTCCAGCTGCCGAAAACAAAGACGCGCGTGTCCCATGGCCACGTGCTGATGACGATGCACGACCACGTCCACGTCCACTAGAAACAGAGCCTGCCTGCCCTGTGTTCTTGGCTCTGCACGCTCTGCCTCCCCTTGGCGGTCTTCCAGCCATTGTAGTCGGTAGTCCTGTGGGTGCTGCTGAGAAGAAAATATAGGAGCTCTGTGTGATGCCACTAACACACTAGAAGTCCTATGGGTGCTTCTGCAAAGAAAATAGAGGAGCTCTGTGTGATGCCACTAACACACTAGAAGTCCTATGGGTGCTTCTGCAAAGAAAATAGAGGAGCTCTGTGTGATGCCACTAACACACTAGAAGTCCTGTGGGTGCTTATGCAAAGAAAATAGAGGAGCTCTGTGTGATGCCACTAACACACTAGAAGTCCTGTGGGTGCTTATGCAAAGAAAATAGAGGAGCTCTGTGTGATGCCACTAACACACTAGAAGTCCTGTGGGTGCTGCTGAGAAGAATATATAGGAGCTCTGTGTGATGCCACTAACACACTAGAAGTCCTATGGGTGCTTCTGCAAAGAAAATAGAGGAGCTCTGTGTGATGCCACTAACACACTAGAAGTCCTGTGGGTGCTGCTGAGAAGAATATATAGGAGCTCTGTGTGATGCCACTAACACACTAGAAGTCCTATGGGTGCTTCTGCAAAGAAAATAGAGGAGCTCTGTGTGATGCCACTAACACACTAGAAGTCCTGTGGGTGCTGCTGAGAAGAATATATAGGAGCTCTGTGTGATGCCACTAACACACTAGAAGTCCTGTGGGTGCTTATGCAAAGAAAATAGAGGAGCTCTGTGTGATGGGACTAACACACTTCAAGTCCTATAGGTGCTTCTGGGAAGAAAATATAGCTCTGTGTGTGTGATGGGACTAACACACTTCAAGTCCTATAGGTGCTTCTGGGAAGAAAATATAGCTCTGTGTGTGTAATGGGACTAACACACTTCAAGTCCTATAGGTGCTTCTGGGAACAAAATATAGCTCTGTGTGTGTAATGGGACTAACACACTTCAAGTCCTATAGGTGCTTCTGGGAACAAAATATAGCTCTGTGTGTGTGATGGGACTAACACACTTCAAGTCCTATAGGTGCTTCTGGGAAGAAAATATAGCTCTGTGTGTGTAATGGGACTAACACACTTCAAGTCCTATAGGTGCTTCTGGGAAGAAAATATAGCTCTGTGTGTGTGATGGGACTAACACACTTCAAGTCCTATAGGTGCTTCTGGGAAGAAAATATAGCTCTGTGTGTGTAATGGGACTAACACACTTCAAGTCCTATAGGTGCTTCTGGGAACAAAATATAGCTCTGTGTGTGTGATGGGACTAACACACTTCAAGTCCTATAGGTGCTTCTGGGAACAAAATATAGCTCTGTGTGTGTAATGGGACTAACACACTTCAAGTCCTATAGGTGCTTCTGGGAACAAAATATAGCTCTGTGTGTGTGATGGGACTAACACACTTCAAGTCCTATAGGTGCTTCTGGGAAGAAAATATAGCTCTGTGTGTGTAATGGGACTAACACACTTCAAGTCCTATAGGTGCTTCTGGGAACAAAATATAGCTCTGTGTGTGTAATGGGACTAACACACTTCAAGTCCTATAGGTGCTTCTGGGAAGAAAATATAGCTCTGTGTGTGTGATGGGGCTAACACACTTCAAGTCCTATAGGTGCTTCTGGGAACAAAATATAGCTCTGTGTGTGTGAAGGGACTAACACACTTCAAGTCCTATAGGTGCTTCTGGAACAAAGTATAGCTCTTTGTGTGTGATGGGACTAACACACTTCAAGTCCTATAGGTGCTTCTGGAAGAAAATATAGCTCTGTGTGTGTAATGGGACTAACACACTTCAAGTCCTATAGGTGCTTCTGGGAACAAAATATAGCTCTGTGTGTGTGATGGGACTAACACACTTCAAGTCCTATAGGTGCTTCTGGGAAGAAAATATAGCTCTGTGTGTGTGATGGGACTAACACACTTCAAGTCCTATAGGTGCTTCTGGGAACAAAATATAGCTCTGTGTGTGTGATGGGACTAACACACTTCAAGTCCTATAGGTGCTTCTGGGAACAAAGTATAGCTCTTTGTGTGTGATGGGACTAACACACTTCAAGTCCTATAGGTGCTTCTGGGAAGAAAATATAGCTCTGTGTGTGTAATGGGACTAACACACTTCAAGTCCTATAGGTGCTTCTGGGAACAAAATATAGCTCTGTGTGTGTAATGGGACTAACACACTTCAAGTCCTATAGGTGCTTCTGGGAACAAAATATAGCTCTGTGTGTGTGATGGGACTAACACACTTCAAGTCCTATAGGTGCTTCTGGGAAGAAAATATAGCTCTGTGTGTGTAATGGGACTAACACACTTCAAGTCCTATAGGTGCTTCTGGGAAGAAAATATAGCTCTGTGTGTGTGATGGGACTAACACACTTCAAGTCCTATAGGTGCTTCTGGGAAGAAAATATAGCTCTGTGTGTGTAATGGGACTAACACACTTCAAGTCCTATAGGTGCTTCTGGGAACAAAATATAGCTCTGTGTGTGTAATGGGACTAACACACTTCAAGTCCTATAGGTGCTTCTGGGAAGAAAATATAGCTCTGTGTGTGTGATGGGACTAACACACTTCAAGTCCTATAGGTGCTTCCTGGAAGAAAATATAGCTCTGTGTGTGTAATGGGACTAACACACTTCAAGTCCTATAGGTGCTTCTGGGAACAAAATATAGCTCTGTGTGTGTAATGGGACTAACACACTTCAAGTCCTATAGGTGCTTCTGGGAAGAAAATATAGCTCTGTGTGTGTGATGGGACTAACACACTTCAAGTCCTATAGGTGCTTCTGGGAAGAAAATATAGCTCTGTGTGTGTAATGGGACTAACACACTTCAAGTCCTATAGGTGCTTCTGGAACAAAATATAGCTCTGTGTGTGTGTAATGGGACTAACACACTTCAAGTCCTATAGGTGCTTCTGGGAACAAAATATAGCTCTGTGTGTGTGATGGGACTAACACACTTCAAGTCCTATAGGTGCTTCTGGGAAGAAAATATAGCTCTGTGTGTGTAATGGGACTAACACACTTCAAGTCCTATAGGTGCTTCTGGGAAGAAAATATAGCTCTGTGTGTGTAATGGGACTAACACACTTCAAGTCCTATAGGTGCTTCTGGGAAGAAAATATAGCTCTGTGTGTGTAATGGGACTAACACACTTCAAGTCCTATAGGTGCCTCTGGGAACAAAATATAGGAGCTCTGCCTGCCTGCCACAAACACACTACAAGTCCTATAGGTGCTTCTGGTAACAAAATATAGGAGCTCTGCCTGCCTGCCACTAACACACTACAAGTCCTATAGGTGCTTCTGGGAAGAAAATATAGCTCTGTGTGTGTAATGGGACTAACACACTTCAAGTCCTATAGGTGCTTCTGGGAACAAAGTATAGCTCTTTGTGTGTAATGGGACTAACACACTTCAAGTCCTATAGGTGCTTCTGGGAAGAAAATATAGCTCTGTGTGTGTAATGGGACTAACACACTTCAAGTCCTATAGGTGCTTCTGGAACAAAATATAGCTCTGTGTGTGTAATGGGACTAACACACTTCAAGTCCTATAGGTGCTTCTGGGAACAAAATATAGCTCTGTGTGTGTGATGGGACTAACACACTTCAAGTCCTATAGGTGCTTCTGGGAAGAAAATATAGCTCTGTGTGTGTAATGGGACTAACACACTTCAAGTCCTATAGGTGCTTCTGGGAAGAAAATATAGCTCTGTGTGTGTGATGGGACTAACACACTTCAAGTCCTATAGGTGCTTCTGGGAAGAAAATATAGCTCTGTGTGTGTAATGGGACTAACACACTTCAAGTCCTATAGGTGCTTCTGGGAAGAAAATATAGCTCTGTGTGTGTAATGGGACTAACACACTTCAAGTCCTATAGGTGCCTCTGGGAACAAAATATAGGAGCTCTGCCTGCCTGCCACGAACACACTACAAGTCCTATAGGTGCTTCTGGTAACAAAATATAGGAGCTCTGCCTGCCTGCCACTAACACACTACAAGTCCTATAGGTGCTTCTGGTAACAAAATATAGGAGCTCTGCCTGCCTGCCACGAACACACTACAAGTCCTATAGGTGCTTCTGGTAACAAAATATAGGAGCTCTGCCTGCCTGCCACTAACACACTACAAGTCCTATAGGTGCTTCTGGTAACAAAATATAGGAGCTCTGCCTGCCTGCCACGAACACACTACAAGTCCTATAGGTGCTTCTGGTAACAAAATATAGGAGCTCTGCCTGCCTGCCACGAACACACTACAAGTTCTATAGGTGCTTCTGGTAACAAAATATAGGAGCTCTGCCTGCCTGCCACGAACACACTACAAGTCCTATAGGTGCTTCTGGTAACAAAATATAGGAGCTCTGCCTGCCTGCCACGAGCACACTACAAGCCCCTTTTTGTCAATCAATCTTTGTAACTGAATCTATCTAACTCAATCTCTGCAAGTGAATCTCTCTATCTATCTAAATGCAGCAGAGTGTCACAGAAACAGCCTGCTCAATCTGCGCCGGAACAGCATGTGACCGGCGCAGACGGCGTGGCGGCGTTTTATAGGGGGGGGCGTGTACTACAGCCCCTGAGCTGTAATTGGCTACAGGCGTCCTGCCTGTAGCCAATTATGGCTCTTCGAGTTTCCGGGGCTGTGATTGGCCAAGCATGCGGGGTCACAGTGCATGCTTGGCCAATCATCAGCCAGCAATGCACTGCGTCGGCCGCGCCGGCCGCAATGCATTGCGGGGCCGCGCGCATCACACGAACGGGATGCGAGCGGCCAAAATAGTTCTGGGCTCGCCGAGCGAGCGAACGCCCGGTGCTCGATGCGAACGTGGGTTCGCATCGAGCACCGGGCCCATCCTTAGTCTCTACCTCAGCTCCCATGCCAGACCTGTTTGACGGCTCTGATCCTTTGTTCACATCTATGCAGCTGATGTGAGTACCTATAGAGATGTCCATGCTGTCCCTTATACATTATTTATTCCTATTACTTAGTTACAATATTATACCATATGGTTATGTTTCTTCATAGATCTCCATTGCATTCGCCCCTGAAGAGTTGGTATACCCCAACGAAACACGTCAGGCTTATATAGATGCATGATGTCCATACAGATTATTTTATGTCTCTTATTTTTTTTTACTACAGACTTTTTAACATCATTCAACCCTTCCAGGGGCCCATGTTGTGCAGGACTTGTTTTTACTTCATGTTATGCCTATTACTATGGTGTTAATAGTTATATGCAGTTTTCATTTTGTGATATTCAATATGTTATATATGACTTTATATGGTATAATAAAATGTCCTTTGCCAAGACTGCTTTTGGTATACATCTCTCACTCCAATTCCCCCCTTTTTTGTTGGAACCTATAAAAGCAACACTTTTTATATCCTACTTGTTTACTTTATACAGTGATTGGCCTCATTTAAAGTCCCACTGACTGCTTTTCCTTTTCTTTCTCTAAAATTTGGGATGGAGGTCAATTACTTTTGGTGCCTTGGACCACATCATTCTTTATGGAGAGCAGTATATATGTCTCATTGATTTTACATGAACCATGACTGCATAAAAGAGTTTTCATACTGCTGCTGTGCTATTGAGGCTGTATTTCGATCATTGGACCTGCTGTGAGACAGATTTACATCTTATGATTGCCCCAGTGTGGACTGCTTGAATGACCTTTCTGTTAATTCAGCGGTCCACAGATTAAGGTGAGAGGCCTGTATCTAGGGTGGTGGAAGCACAGATAAGGATCTTCACTAATTATGATTGTCTTGAGCATCCTGATCACTATTGAGGAGTTTACTCTTGTATCTTTAAGTATCTAGCAAGGGACATCTCCATGTACAGCAAGAGACAGCCCCATATCCAGCAAAAGACCGCCCCATATCCAGCAAGAGACAGACCTTTATCTAGCAAAGAGAAAGCCTCATATCTAGCAACAGAAAGTCCAATATCCAGCAAAAGAAAGCCCAATATTCAACAAAGAGACATCCCCATATCCAGCAAGAGACAGACCCATATCTAGCAAAGAGACAGCCACCATAGCCAGCAAGAGAGACACCCATATAAAGCAAAGAAAGCCCCAAATCCAACAAAGAGACACCCCTCTATAGAGAAAAGAGACATCCCCCTATCCATCAAAAAGACATCCTCATATCCAGCAAGAGAAAGATCCATATCCAGCAAGAGACATACCCATATCCAGGAAGAGAAAACCCCATATCAAGCAAGAGACAGGCCCATGTCTACCAAAGAGACAGCTCCATTACCAGCAAAAAATCTCCATATCCAGCAAAGAGACATCCCCATATCCATCAAGAGACAGCTCCATATCCAGCAAGAGACATCCAGGCCTCCATCCAGCAGAATTGACAATAATTTCCAAAAAAGCAATGTAATTATCTTCACAGGACAGTAAGCAGTTAGGACAAGCTAGAACACTGCAGAACAGCTCCTCCTCACCGCTGCGACTGGTGGCAAAAAAAGGAGCATCCAGTCTGTAGGAGAGGCAGAGTGCAGCTGATATCACTCTGCCTTCCACTCTGTCAGGGCTGCAGTCGGCACTACAGGACTTGTGTGAGCTTATGTGGCCGCCACCTTACTCTGCAGCCGGCGCCCATCTGAAACCAGCTATAAAGAAAGTTGTGCTCCCTCACTGTCTTTGGTGGAGGTTCTGGAGGTTCCATCCAAAAAAAAAAATGTTATATATACATATATTTTAGTTTATTTTTGACAGTCAGCCTAGGGCAGGGCTAAAAGGGAATTGATTCAGGAAGGCATATACTTTCATTACAGTTCTGACTATTAAACAGGTGAACTCAGAGAAGTTATATGAAGAAAGTAGAACTGTTTGGAAGCCTGTATTCCAGAAAAAAAAGCTGTTACAGTGGGCTGCCTGAAAAACGTGTATGTCTTGAACTGTCTCCTGGCGCTTGAACTCTCTGTGATGAGGGTGTTTTATATGTTTTTACATTTTTAGCTGTTGATAACAAAAATTATATAAACCTAACCACCTTTGCTTCAGGTCTATGCTGACAAAGCATAATCTGGATATCACTAATGTTTCACAATATCACCAGTAAGTTCAACAAATAAGTTATTCAGTTTTATTTAAAAATAAAGTGCAGGAATTTAATAATGCCAAATCCAAGGCTCTATATTCATTAAAAATTATGAAAAGTATTTTAACTTTATCTTTTACACCTGTGTATGGACCAGAGCTAATTATTTCTGGGCCTGTTTACTCAGCAGTTACGTTGTCATTATTTTGTCATTACGTAAGATAACAAAGTAATATATATATATATATTTTTTTTTTTCTAAGGACAAGGGACTCTTTCTTTTGGTGATATTGTGTTGCATTTTTTTTTATATGCAATCCACACACCTAATGCATGACAAACCTTAAAAACACTTCGATCAAGGCTACTTCAAAAATAGTGTTACTTCAGATAGATAGCATGCATTTTATTCTATAATTTCAATATACACAATAATCTGTGCTTATGGTACTCCCTACTTTAAGTTTTACAGAGCTGCTAGACACCTTTCTATAATCAGACCAAGGGGACATATTACAAATGTTAAGAATAAACAGGTGAAGCACTTCAATTAAAATCAAATCAGGGGGGCTTTGGGAGGGGGATGGGAAAGGGAGGTTTTGGGTGGGTAAAGGGAGGGCGGGGCGACAAGATCTGTTTGTTCTCATCTACCTGTGAAGGTAACAATTCTAAATAAGACCAATAATGAAAGACGTTAAAGTTATAACTTATAATGTAAGAGGACTTAATTCCCCAGGAAAAAGACACATCATCGTCAAAGAGCTAGATGTAGTCTCGTGGATGTAGTATTCTTGCATTAGACTCACATAACACATGACTCAAATATAAAATTATTTTCACGTTTGATTCCAACCTGGTACTATGCAGATTCCCCAAATAGGGGTTCAAAATGTGTTGCTATTGGAATTGCAAAAAACATCAGCTTCACTCTTGAAGATAGGAAGGTTGACTCGGAGGGCCATTTTTTCTGTTTTTAAGAGGGATGCTCCAAGGAATTAGATACACATTAGTAAATGTATATTGCCCAAATAAACGCCCAAAAAAATATTTAAGTGGAATCTTAAATGCTTTAACAGACTTTAAAAAAAGGCAATTTAATCCTAGCAGGAGATTTTAACTTTCCAATGGACTGCAGCCTTGATACTACATCTCGTGTTGAGAAAATAAACAACTTAGATTGATTAAAACAAAAATGTATAGTCAACAACTATTAGATGTATGGAGAATAATTCACCCAAGAAAAAAAGACTACACATATCACTCCACAGTGCACGATACGTATGCAAGGCTGGATTATATCCTAGTGGACCACGGAATGCTGGAGCATGTAGCGGAGACAGCGATAGAACTAATCTCTGCCTCCAACCAGGGCTCTACATGGTTTAGGAGATATTTGCCAAAAAGTTTTACAACGTTGTCTACAGGGCATGCGCGCCATAGACAATGGTGCATTCACAGGGTTAATCCCCATTCATAAATTCGGCTTGCCGAAGTTGAAGTCTCCCACGCGCATGCGCGAAGCGACGTCTTCGCTGCTCTGGCCAATCACAACGCAGCAGCGGCGCTGTGATTGGTCGAAGCGACGATACCCTGAAGCAGAGGTATATATAGAAGAATAAGAGGTATATAGAAGAATAACCTTCTGGGTATCTGTGGAGAGATGGCTGCGGCTAGAGGGGGAGACGAGGACGGCGTTGGGGGCATTAGAACCATTATTAACAAAAATTTGAAATAATGTAGACATAGGAGGTGTAAAAATTGGAGAGGAAGAACATAAAGTGGCAGCATATGCAGACGACATACTCCTATATATGACCAAGCCAAGGCTGTCCTTACCCAACTTGATAAAAGAGCTAAAGGAATATGGTGCGCTGTCAAATTTCAAGATAAATCCTATAAAAACTGTAATCTTGAACTTAGGAATAAATAAAAAAGAGGAAGAATTACTAAAACAAGAATTCCCCTTCACGTGGAAAAAAGATGAAATAACATATCTAGGAATTAAAATAACACCTAAAATAGAGCAGTTATACCAAGCCATTTTCATTCCGCTACTTAATGAAGTGAAAAATTATATGAAAAACCTGGCAATGAGGTCAATTTCCTGGATAGGAAGTAAGGATGAGCCCGGTGTTCGATTCGAACCCATGTTCGAATCGAGCACCGGGTGTTCGCTCGCTCGGCGAGCCCAGAACTATTGGGGCCGCTCGCATCAAATTCGTGTGATGCGAGCGGCCCCGCAATGCATTGCGGCCCGCGCAGTGCAATGCTGGCTGACGATTGGCCAAGCATGCACTGTGACCCCGCATGCTTGGCCAATCACAGCGCCGGCAGCGAGGAGAGCCAATTATAGCTCAGGGGCTTTAGTACACGCCCCACGGTATAAGAGGCCGCCGCGCCGGCGGCCTCGCATATTATGTTTCAGTCAGTGTCAGCGTGTCAGCGTGTCAGTGTGCTGCTGACTGCTGACACCAATATGTGCTCTATTTCTGGGGATATGTGTGTGCATGCTGTTAGAACAGCATTGCAGTATCACATCTGGGGGGTGTCTATAGGTGGCCTGTGAAGGGGGCAGGTTTCCTGTGCTTAGAACTTTCCCTGCAAAAAAGTGTCATTTTTGCAGGAAAAAAGCTATTTAAAATCACTCGCGGCTAATGAATTGATGGCTCCTGTAACACAGAGAACTGTCATTCATTAATAAAAAAAACAAAAAAAAAGCGTAGGGGTCCCCACAAATTCAATAACCAGGCCCTTCAGGTCTGGGATGGATATTAAGGGGGACCCCAGCCAAAAAAAAAAAAAAAATGGCGTAGGGTCCCCCTCAAAATCCATACCAGACCCTTGAGGTCTGGTATGGATTTTAAGGGGAACCCTAGCCAAAAAAAAATGGCGTGGGGTCCCCCTCAAAATCCATACCAGACCCTTATCCGAGCACGCAACCTGGCAGGCCGCAGGAAAAGAGGGGGGACGAGAGCGGCCCCCCCTCTCGCCTGAACCGTACCAGGCCACATGCCCTCAACATTTTGAGGATGCTTTGGGGGTCTAAGACCCCTAAAGCACCTTGTCCCCATGTTGATGAGGACAAGGGCCTCTTCCCCACAACCGTGCCTGGTGGTTGTGGGGGTCTGCGGGCGGGGGGCTTATCGGAATCTGGAAGCCCCCTTTAACAAGGGGACCCCCAGATCCCGCCCCCCCCCTGTGTGAAATGGTAAGGGGGTACAAAAGTACCCCTACCATTTCACCAAAAAAGTGGCAAAAATGGTAAAAATGACAGGAGACAGTCTTTGACAATTCCTTTATTAAAATCTTCTTTCTTCTTTCTTCATCCTTCGGTTTCTTCATCTTCTCCTTCCTTCATCTTCTTCCATCTTCTTCTTCCATTTTCTTCTTCCTCCGATCCGCTTCTTCTTGCGCTGGTCTTCTCGTCCTTCTCGTCCGGCATCTTCTTCCGTCGGCGTCGGTGTCAGTGTCTTCTTGGGCCGCTCCGCGCAATGGGAGGCTCCCGCTGTGTGAGGCTCCGCTCCGTCTGACAGGTCTTTTATAATGGAGGGCACCTGGTGACCCCGCCCCCTCTGACGCACAGAGACGTCATGGGGAATTCCATGATGGCTTTCCCCATGATGTCAGAGGGGGCGGGGTCAACAGGTGCCCTCCGTTTTAAAAGACCTGTCAGATGGAGCGGAGCCTCACACAGCGGGAGCCTCCCATTGCGCGGAGCGGCCCAAGAAGACACCGACGCCGACGGAAGAAGATGCCGGACGAGAAGGACGAGAAGACCAGCGCAAGAAGAAGTGGATCGGAGGAAGAAGACAATGGAAGAAGAAGATGGAAGAAGATGAAGGAAGGAGAAGATGAAGAAACCGAAGGATGAAGAAAGAAGAAAGAAGATTTTAATAAAGGAATTGTCAAAGACTGTCTCCTGTCATTTTTACCATTTTTGCCACTTTTTTGGTGAAATGGTAGGGGTACTTTTGTACCCCCTTACCATTTCACACAGGGGGGGGCCGGGATCTGGGGGTCCCCTTGTTAAAGGGGGCTTCCAGATTCCGATAGGCCCCCCGCCCGCAGACCCCCACAACCACCGGGCACGGTTGTGGGGAAGAGGCCCTTGTCCTCATCAACATGGGGACAAGGTGCTTTAGGGGTCTTAGACCCCCAAAGCATCCTCCCAATGTTGAGGGCATGTGGCCTGGTACGGTTCAGGCGAGAGGGGGGGCCGC
Source organism: Lithobates sylvaticus (assembly GCA_028564925.1). Classification (NCBI taxonomy): domain Eukaryota; kingdom Metazoa; phylum Chordata; class Amphibia; order Anura; family Ranidae; genus Lithobates; species Lithobates sylvaticus. The sequence goes on from CM053029.1 coordinate 236,002,568, forward strand.
TCTCGTCCCCCCCTCTTTTCCTGCGGCCTGCCAGGTTGCGTGCTCGGATAAGGGTCTGGTATGGATTTTGAGGGGGACCCCACGCCATTTTTTTGGCTAGGGTTCCCCTTAAAATCCATACCAGACCTCAAGGGTCTGGTATGGATTTTGAGGGGGACCCTACGCCATTTTTTTTTTTTTTTTTGGCTGGGATCCCCCTTAATATCCATCCCAGACCTGAAGGGCCTGGTTATTGAATTTGGGGGACCCCTACGCTTTTTTTTTTTCATTTTTTTTATTTTTTATCAATGACTTTTTTTTATGAATGAGTTTCAATGAATCACTGTTCTCTGTGTTACGGGAGCCGTGAATTAACATTAGCCGCGAGTGATTTTAAATAGCTTTTTTACTTTCAAAAATGACACTTTGCGCAGAGACAGTTCTAAACACGGGAAACATGCGCCCCTTCACAGGCATACTATAGACACCCCCCAGGTACGAAATTTAAAGGAATATTACACTTTTATTGTTTCAATTTAAGCATTATTAAAATCACTGCTCCTGAAAAAAACGGCCGTTTTAAAAAAAAAAAATTGCATTGATACATGTCCCCTGAGGCAGGACCCAGGTCCCCAAACACTTTTTTATGACATTAACATGCATATTAGCCTTTAAAATTAGCACTTTTAATTTCGAACGTTCGCATCCATTATAACTAATAGGGTTCTAAAGCTCGCACGGACTTTAGGTCCATTCGCGGGTTCTGGTGCGAGCCGAACGGGGGGGTGTTCGGCTCATCCCTAATAGGAAGAATAAATATGCTAAAAATTATGATTTTACCAAAAATAACCTATAAACTCTTGATGCTCCCAATAGGAATCCCTCAGAGTTTCTTTAAAGTAATAAAAGCAATATTTTCGAAATATATATGGCAAAATAAAAAGCCTAGAATAAATAATACTGTGCTAACTAGGAAAAAGACAAAAGGAGGGTTGTCTCTCCCAGATGTGGGTAGGTACTATAAAGCAATTATATTAGCAAGACTGGTTGAATGGGCAAATATAAATACAAAAAAAACATGTTATACTTACCTGCTCTGTGCAGTGGATTTGCACAGGGCAGCCCGGATCCTCCTCTTCTCGGCTTCCTCTTCATTGCTCCTGGCCCCTCCCTCCTGTCGAGTGCCCCCACAGCAAGCAGCTTGCTATGGGGGCATCTGAACCAAGCTGCAGCTCCATGTTTTGATTTAGATATGGAGCTGTGGTTCAGCTCTCTCTCCTGATTGGCTAACATACTTTGATTGACAGCAGCAGGAGCCAATGGCGCCGCTGCTGTGTCTCAGCCAATTAGGGGGGAGATGGCCGAGGGACTTGTGGACATCGCTGGATAATGATGGGGCTCAGGTAAATATTAGGGGGGCTGAGGGGGCTGCTGCACACAAAAGGCTTTTTACCTTAATGCATCGAATACATTAAATGGGTTAAAAAGTCTGAAGGTTTTTTATCTTAATGCATTCTATGCATTAAGATAAAAAGTCTCCTGTGTGCAGCAGCCCCCCTCAGCCCCCCTAATACTTACTGAAGCCCCATCTCTATCCATAAATGTCTCCACCATCCGGGAATCTCCCTTTCTGATTGGCTGAAACACAGCACAGCTCCCGCTGCTGTCAATCAAAGTAAGTTAGCCAATCAGGAGAGAGAGGGGGTAGGGCCAAACCACAGCTTTGTGTCTGAATGGACACATGAAGCCTTAGCTCGGCTTGGGTGCCCCCACAGCAAGCTGCTTGCTGTGGGGGCACTCCACAGGAGGAAGGGGCCAGGAGCCCAGAACAGGCACCTGAGAAGAGGAGGATCGGGGCTGCTCTGTGCAAATCCACTGCAACAGATCAGGTAAGTATAATATGTTTGTTATTTTTATAGAAAAAAAAAACAAGACTTTACAATCCCTTAAAGGTAAAAAAACCTTCAGCCTTTACATCCCCTTTAAATATAGACTGTCTTCCATCCAGGTATCCACCTCATCACCTGCTCTGTAGTATATCCTTGTTCCTCCGATATCACCAGGTTCCAGGCCAAATCACCAAGAGAGATGATTAGATCTTTTCTGAAAATGAATTCAGAATCCAACTTAGAAAAAAACAAAAACTCCCTGAACACTCAGAATTTGTCTAGATTAATTATGCTGCCTTCTCACTGTCAGTATTCATTAGAACTACGTCCCCAGTCAGTCCTATAAAAAAAGCCTAATTCTATAGATTGTCCAGTTTAAAATGACACAAAAATTATGGTTGTGGTACAAAGCTGCCTAATCTATCTCAAGTTCTCCATGTTAACACACTACATACGGCCACCGTGTAAGAAGCCGTATATAGTGTGGGGCGTGGACTTTGGCCAATTTTGGCTCTGACAGTACATCGTGCTGTGATTGGCCATAGCATGCAGGTCAGGTGCATGCTATGGCCAATCAGCAGCAGTCAATGCACTGCAATCTCGCAGTGCATTATGGGGCGCTCTGCGGCACTCAAATTTGCTGCAAACTCCTCATATGTTCGACTCGAAAATCGGGAACATCCCTAGGCGTGTATAGCATACTCAGTGTTGACAACTGTTTGAATTGAAAACTAGTATAATTAACTGAATGTATGTTAAACATTGACTTTAATACTGGGTGAGACAGGATGAGCATTCTGAGCCAGTCAATTCTCTTACATTGCAGATTGTTGCCTAATCATGCTTACAGGATAAGAAAGAAAATTGTGACTTTTTCAGTGTGATTATGATCCTTCATCATGCAATGAGCAGGCTGGGGCAGGCCCTTAACCACACTGTATTGCAAATTGCATTATCCCATTGATTTCACTCAGATCATTTCTGTATGCTCCCTAAGGGCTGTAGTATTTATTTAATAATCTCTGTCTTACATGCATTTCACACCCTCTAGCGCATGTTATTTAATTTCCTCATTCAAGCAGTGTGGTATGTGAATCAGACTTTGTGATAACTTGTTACAATCTCTGTACAGCAGAGCTCAGACTTAGGGAAATAAGCAGTACAAGAAGCCAATTCATTATGCTGCAGTGGAAAGAGCATACGGATAGGGGAGAGAACAGAGTGAAAGAGTTGTGAGTTCATCAGTATTCTGCTTGTCTTTTCATGGTTAGGCATAGAGTAGGGGTGGCTGAAGTCACCTGGAGGTGTTACCAAACTGTAGCAGAGAAAATCAAGTCTCCTACCCTGTCAGACAGTGATTTGACAAAGGTGTGTCAGGATAGACAGAAATATAAATACTTTGTCGGGTAAAACAGCTCCCTTATATGTATTTCATATGTAAATTTATTTATTTTGATGGAGTTTAGAGTTAAGACCCCTTTAACACCACACCGCCCATAGCGGCGGCGGTAAAATGCCGCTATTTTTAGCAGCGTTTTACCATTGGATTTGCGGGACACTTTTCGGCCGCAACCAGGGTGCTTTTACCCCCCGCTGGCGGCCGAGAAAGGGTTAAAACCCCCTGCGTTTTGCCGGCGGTATTACAGCGCTGCCCCATTGATTTCAATGGGGAGCAGCGCTGGAGGAGCGGTGAGTTCACCACTCCTTCACCGCTCCAAAGAAGCTGCTGGCAGGACTTTTCCTGACATCCTGCCAGTGCACTGCTGCAGTGTGAAAGCCCTCGGGCTTTCACACTGCAGACAATGGTGCAGCTGTTTTAGGGCGGATTGCAGGCGCTATTTCTAACACTATAACGCCTGCAAAACGCCCTTGGTGTGAAAGGGGTCTTAGAGAATAGGCATCAGCATTACAAATGAAAATTGGAAACAAGACATTAAAGTAAGACTCTAGCCAAATCCAAAATCCTTTTTTTGGATTCTGGATAGAGTGGAGAAGAGTTATGTCGCGTACACACGATCAGAATTTCGGCCAGCAAAAGACCGATGAGAGCTTTTCATCGGAAAATGTGACCGTGTGTATGCTCCATCGGAATTTTTATGGCCGAATTTCCACCAGCAAAATTTTAAAAGCATGTTTTCAATTTTTCTATCAGAAATTCCAATCGTCTGTAGCAATTCCGACTAGCAAAATTCCTATGTATGCTCGGAAACAGTTTGAAGCATGCTCGGAAGCATTGAACTTAATTTTCGCGGCTCGTCGAATTGTTGTACGCCACCGCATTCTTGGCGGTCGGAATTTGGTGTGACCGTGTGTAGGCAACACAAGCTGGAGCAGAATTCCATCGGAAAAACCATCCAAGGCTTTTTCGACTAGAATTCCGATCGTGTGTACGCGGCATTAGAGATTTTGTCAAGTTTTTATTTCTGTCTGTATCCCTGTTAGTGGCATTCACCCCCCCCCCCCCCCCCCACAAGTGAAGGGAAACCTAAACTTTTACAAGGTCGCTGGAACAAGATTAGAGGGGAAATCTAATGTGCACACCTGTACTGGTGCATACTATCAATGATAGTATTTTCCATCACTTTAGGGAAATTTTCTCCCACTTTCCACCAGGACTATTGGGACAGACAGCAACAAAAATATGACTGTGATCCTAACTCTTCCCCACACTATCCAAACCAAAAAAAGAAAAATTGTTGTCTGTTTTACATTACCATTCTAAAATCATATGTCATTGGTACAGATAGCAGGGAAAAAAGTTAGTGTATTTTATATTTTACACAGCAAAGGTGTTACCGGGTGTCTGAATGATGGTGAAGGTGTGAATGATGTGTTGGCAGCATAACATTAGTTTGATACATTTTCCATTAAAAGACGACAAAGGGGAAATTACTGTTCTCTTTAGTTTTATGAATGAAATTTTTATGATCAAATGTACAAATGCTCCGGCTTGTTTTTAGGTTCAATTTAAAGAACAAATGGGTTCTGACATTGAATTTTTATGCTCCCTTGTGCTGACTTAAATGATCTGCTCACTGCTAACAATTTGCTCTGCCTAACCGCGGTTCTACTTGCACCTAATATATTTCTGCCACCCTGACTTTGTCAAGATATTCATTTGATGTGGCAAAAAATAAATGGCTTATGATTTATCAAAATCTATCATTTTCATGCAAAATAAACCCCAAAAAAACAAGCAGCTACAGTGTGATCAGCGCACTAAGCTGTCATTCACCACCGCAGGTACAAAGTTACTATAGCACTGCTAAATAAATGTTGATTCAGTGTCATACACAGAAAGTCAGGCCAGGTTACCAAGAAAATCACAAATTGTCTTTTGTCTCAATATAGAAATGTATACATTCAGTCTCACAGCCTTACATGTTTGCATAGTGGGTCACTACAAGATATATTTTGTTAAGTGTTATCCATACTGTTGGTGCTATATGAATCCTGTATTATAATAATAATAATACAATATTGCAATTTGCACCAGCATAGTGTATCATTTTTAATAATCTGTTAAACATACAATAAGCATTGCTCCCGCTGTGTCCAATAGCCACCGGCACCGCGCGTATGTTCACAGGAGAGGTAGAACGGCAGTCTGCCTAGGTAAACAAGGCAGCCCGCCATTCTGTGAGGGAGGAAGATGGAGATCTTGTGTTTCTGCTGAGCAGAAACACGGATCTCTTTGTTCCTCCAGTCATAGCATTCCCCCCCACAGTTAGAAAGCATTCCCTAGGAGTACACTTAACCCTTTGATCGACCCTGATGTTAACTCCTTCCCTGCCAGTGTCATTAGTACAGTGACAGTGCATATTATTTAGCACTGATCACTGTATTAGTGTCACTGGTTCCCAAAAAGTGTAAAAAGTGTCAGGTGTCTGATTTGTTCACTGCAATGCCGCAGTCCCGCTATAAATCGGTGATCGCCGCCATTACTAGTAAAATAGATAAATACAAATTTCATAACAATATCCCATAGTTTTTAGACGCTATAACTTTTGCACAAACCAATCAATACACGCTTATTGGGATTTGTTTTACCAAAAACATGTAACAGAATACATATTGGCCTAAATTGATGCAGAAATTAGAGTTTTTACATTTTTTTTTGGGGATATGTTTTATAGCAGAAAGTAAAAAATATTGTTTTTTTTTTTCAAATTGTCATATTTTTTGTTTACAGCGCAAAAAATAAAAAGGTGGTGATAAAATACCACCAAAAGAAAGCTCTATTTGTGGGGGAAAAAAAAGGACATAAATTTTATGCGGAAACAGCGTCGCAATTGTCAGTTAAATTAACACAGTGCCAAATCGCAAAAAATGGTCTGGTCATGGGGGGGGGGGGGGGGGGGGTAAAGTGGTTAATTACTTGGAATTTATACTTAAACAACTCATTCTCTATGTTGAACTATAATCTACATGTGTCAGGTAAGCAAAAGGAGTTACTCTATGTCGATTCCTCTCTTCTTTTGCATGTTCTTATCAGGTCAGGGCAGTGTTAGATCCCTGCATCCTGTAATCCCAGTGTGTCTGTGAAATGCATTCTTAACATCAATCTGTTTGATATACTGTATAGGGGGTCATATACTATAGCGTCGGGAATGCCAATACTAATTTATTATATAGCACTGCACTGCAACCATGATCCATGTAAGTGAAAGATACATTTTTATGTGAGATGTGCTCTACTTTGTGTGCATCAATTGATGTATATTGCAATTAGTATTCCTAGTTTTTTTCGAATGCAGTTATGAATGATTATTACAGAGTAATGTCTGCTATTCTGTAAAGTTACATGTATTGAACATTTAGGTTACCTATTTCTTGTATGTTGTTTTTTTTCATGTTTTTTTAATTTTTTTTTATTTAGGTGACTATAAAGTGGTAATTATTTATGTTCATTATTTAATCACACTACACTATTTAGCAGGTCTCAGTGTACTTAGCACAATGGCTTGGTGGTCTGCTCAGATATCTCCATAGCACTCACGGTATGAGTTCCTATCAACCAGCTGTGTTTATTTTTTCAGTGCACAAGCAAATTAAAATAAACAAACAAAGAAATGTAAACTGCCCGTTAACTAGTGGGTGATGTTTGGAATTCCACACCATAATATTATTGAATACTTACATACCATTGCATGCATTGAAGAGTTAATATAATAGAATTGCATTTGCCTATTTTCAGCAAATGCTGCTTTGGCTAATTGGCATTTGCCTTTTTTCACCAATGCAATCTTTTAGTATCCCTCTGTGGGATTTGAACCCTTAAGTCCTTCAAGGCCTGAGGTTTCAAGGTAGAAGTGCTGACCACTAGCCCGTTCCCCATTGATAACGTCACGTGTGACGAAACGCGTATGGGAAGGCACGCAGCAACGCCACCACGCAGTTCTGAAGGTTTTTCATATGATCGCATTCATATTGTTGTTTGTAAGTCTTTTTAATCTATTCTTTTAAAATAAACATGTTATATCAGTATCACGCTATGGGCGGCCTTTCTCATTTTTAAGCACTAGCGGGAATTCTTTTGGTGAAGTGTGCGGAGTAGGGGGACCGTTTCTTTCTGGACAATCGTTATCTACCTAACCAGCCCCATCAGCAGATCCCGGTTCGTGAGGCCTCCTATGATACATCCTATGTGCCCATACTGCTTGGCCATCCGGTAAGCATACAATCTATCCGGTGGGCGGGCACTTCTTTATTTCACAATTAAAGTGGAGGATAGTCACCGTGGTGTATTTCTTCTACACTATCCCTGGGTTTGAATACCTTGTTTTGAAGTACAAAACCAACATTCTAACAGGACTATACGCACTGAATTTAAGTTATGTTGTGGATTCCTACGGATTCATTTTACTTTTCTGGTTTTATCTATGCACTCCTCTGTGGCCATAGATCATACTGTTAGACTTTTTAGTAGTTAAAATTCTTGTTATAAAATAATATATATATTTTTTTTTTATTTCCACTGGCGCAGCTTTATACAATTTTCTATTTGCCTATGTGTGTGTATCCCACTCCTAGCAGCTGCCTTTTATAGGTTGTTTTTTACTCCAAGCGCGGTTTATTTATTTTCATTTTATTGGGCTGAGCACAATTACACATAGAAAATACATTTACTAGTGTTTGATGTTTCTTCTCCCCGAGCCGCCTCTCCTGCCACCACTGTCTTCTCCTTCTTCTCCTGCTGCTGTGTTATTCCATGCCGACGGTTACCCGCTAGTAAAAAAAAAAAAGATGCTCTTCTTCTGTGGCCATCCAATGACGTCACCTGGAGAGATGTAAGAGACGCCACGCAGCGGGTGACAACACAGCTGAGGAAGACTGCCACAGAAGAAGAGCAGCTTTTTTTTTTATTAGCGGGTAACTGGTGGTGCGGAAGAACATAGCAGCTGGAGAAGATGGCGGCTGGAGAGACGGCGGCTGGGGAGACGGTTTGGGGAGAAGACAGCTTGGGGAGAAGATGGCGGTGGGAGAGACAGCGGCAGGAGAAGACGGTTCAGGGAAGAAGACAGCTATTTTACATTTCACTGCTTTTTTTGGTAAACGGGTAGGGGGACTGTTAAAGGGGGCTTCCAGATTCTGATAACCCCCCCCCCCCCCCCCCCCCGCAGACCCCAACAACCACCGGCCAGGGTTGTTGGGAAGAAGACCCCAAAGCATCCTCCCCATGTCGAGGGCATGTGGCCTGGTACGGTTCAGGAGGGGGGGTGCTCACTCTTCCCACCCTATCCTGACCTCTAGGCTGCTCAGATAAGTGTCTGGTATGCATTTTGGGGACTCATGGCTTGAACCTTTGAAAGTACAATAGCAGAGCATACCACTATGCTACAGAGCTGAGCACAAACCTACATAGAAAATAAAAAACAATAACGTTTTGAATTTCAGGCATTAATATTATAGTAATAACCATGCTTATGCTGAAGTGGCATTGGCTAATAGACGTTCACCTCTTTTCAGTATATGCGTCTGAGTACAATGCAAGCTTTCAGTAGGTGATACCATCTGTGTGATTTTCAGCCATTTAAGCACAATTATATTGAGAAAAAACGTTTACTAGTGTTTGGTGGTGGGGCTACTTTATATTCTAAGTATAATAGTACTCAGCACAGTGACTTAGGCCCCTTTGACACTTGTGCGACCTGAAAGTCGTGCACTTTTTTGACGCAATTTTGATGTGACTTTAAGCAATGCTTGTGTAATCTTGAGGTCTATGGACACAGGAGTCGCAGGAAAAGTCATACAATTTTGCTGTGATTTTCCCCCGATTTTGCGGCAGCAATTTTGCTGTGATTTCAGGGAATTTGAGGTCTATGGACCTCAACTCGCATCAAAGTCAGACCAAAATAGTACAGGGACTACTTTGAAGTCGGTGTGACTTAAAGTCACACAGATATGAATGCTACTCATTGAAAATCACGGGGTATGGCTTGTCTGATGTCAAAAGTCGCAGGAAAAAACATTGTGAGGGAACAGGGTCCAGGGGGCAGGTGGTAAGGTGGATGTTAGAGAAAAGTTTAGCAACCTCATCTATAGTGGCAGGGTTGAATGAAGGAAGTAATAATTGTACCTGTGGACATGGGGCGTTAGGTGGAGAAGGCATCTGTACAGTGGGGATCTCCACACAAATTGCATCAATCTTATGTTTGAAGTGATTTGCGATTTCCTGGGCAGTGAGTGAGTTAGTGGGTGGAGGCAGTGGAGGAAGAAGTAGAGAGTTGAAGGTAGAGAAGAGTTGATGGGGACAGGATAAGAGGTTGTTAATGAGAGTGATAAAGTAGGTGTGCTTGGCAGTGGCAGGAATTGTATTTTGAAGCAGATTTATAATGGTTGAAATCTTTCTGAGACTTAGTCTTACACCACAGGCGCTCAAGTGCACGGCTATGTTTTTTTAGTCTTCTAGTGGCATCTGTTTGCTAAGGTTGTAGGGGATGTGACCTGATTCTGTGTGTAGTGAGGGGGGCAAGCTTGTCTAGGGAGGATGACAGTGAAGTGTTGTAGACAGAAGTGGCTAAGTTGAGGTAGGACAGAGGTGAGATTTTATCATAGAGGTGGTCAGTAGCAGAGTAGAGAAGAGAAGGGTTGAGGAGGCACAGCTTTCTACGGGTAACTGTTAGGGGGTTGGAGGGAGAGGAGGTTGTAGAGAGGGAGAGAGAGAAACTAATAAGGTGGTGGTCAGAGAGAGGGAAAGGATAGTTGAAAAGGTTGCACGGAGTGCATAGTTGGGAGAAAACAAGATCAAGGTTGTTTCCGTCAGAGTGTGTAGAAGCGTGTATCCATTGCTTCAGGTCAAAGGAAGAGGTTAGACTGCGAAGTTTGGAAGTAGCAGAAGTGTTAGTATTAACAGGGATTTTGAAGTCACCGAGAATGATTGTGGGGATTTCAGAAGAGAGGAAGTAGGGGAGCCAGGCAGAGAATTCATCAAGAAAGGCTGATACTGGTCCAGAGGGCCGGTAGATTACAGCTAGAGAAACTGGAGAGAACAGACGAATGCAATGTGCTTCAAATGAGGAAAGTGACATAGAGGGAGGTGGGTGAAGTACCTGAAAGGTGATATGTGGGGCTAGAAGGATTCCCATCCCCCATCTCTTCTGTCCATTGAATCTGGGGGAGTGAGTCCAAAGAAGGCCACCATGGGAGAGGTCAGCAGGAGAAGTAGTGTCAGATTTATGAAGCTGGGTTTCAGTAATGGTGAGTAGATTAAATGAGTTAGCGATAAAGAGGTCATTGAGAGAAGTGAGTTTGTTGCAGACAGAGTGGGCATTCCAAAGGGCAGAAGGGAAAGGGAGTCTGGCTTTGGGAAGAGGTGAAGAAAAGAGAGTTTAACCGATTCAGCCCTGGAAGATTCAGCACTGCACCGCTTTAACTGACAAAAAATTTACGTTCTTTTTTTCCCACAATTAGAGCTTTCTTTTGGTGGTATTTGATCACCACTGCAGTCTTTATTTTTTGCGCTATAAACAAAAAAAAAAAAAGCGACAATTTAAAAAAAAAACACATTATTTTTTTACTTTTTGCTATAATAAATATCCCCCAAAAATATATAATAATTTTTTTTTTTCCTCAGTTTAGGCTGATATGTATTCTTCTACATATTTTTCTTAAAAAAAAATGCAATAAGCGTATATTGATTGGTTTGCGCAAAATGTATAGTGTCTACAAAATAGGGGATAGGTTTATGGCAGTTTTATTATTCATTTTTTTTTGTTTTTAGTAATGGTGGCAATCTGCAAATTTTTATCGGGACTGTGACATTATGGCAGGCACATAAGACAGTTTTGACACTATTTTGGGACCATTGTCATTTATACAGTGATCAGTGCTATAAAAATGCATTCATTGCTGTGTAAATGACACTGGCAGTGAAGGGCTTAACCACTAGGAGGCAATGAAGGAGTTACATGTGTCCTAGGGAGTGATTCTAACTGTGGGGGGATGGGCTACTAGTCACATGACAGAGAGATCTCTGTCATGACACAAGCCGGAACAGGGAAGTGCCTTGTTTACATAGGCACTTCCCCGTTCTGAGGCTCCGTGACACGATCGCGGACTCGATGTCTGCCGGTCCCGTGGGCACAGTCACACCATTGAATGTGAGCATTTGCCCACTCAAGTCAGTTACGACGATGGACTGCAGTCAGGTCGAGACCCAGATGAGCATGCAGATGAACTTCCCTGAAACAGTTTCTGACAGTTTGTGCAGACATTCTTTGGTTATGGAAACCAATTGTTGCAGCAGCTGTCCGGGTGGCTTGCCTCAGACGATCTTGGAGGTGAAGATGCTGGATGTGGAGGTTCTGGGCTGGTGTGGTTACACATGGTCTGCGGTTGTGAGGCCAGTTGAATGTATTGCCAAATACTCTGAAACACTGTTGGAGATGGCTTATGGTAGAGAAATGAACATTCAATTCAAGGGCAACAGCTCTGGTGGACATTCCTGCAGTCAGCATGCCAATTGCATGCTCCCTCAAAAATTGTGACATCTGTGGCATTGTGCTGTGTGATAAAACTGCACATTTTAAAGTGGCCTTTTGTTGTAGCCAGCCTAAAGCCCCATACACACGGTCGGAAAATCCGACCACCAAATCCATCGGATTTGGTCCGACGGATTTGGTCCGACGGATTTAGTCCGACACTGGTGTTGCATACACATGGTCGGACAATGTTGTCAGAAAATCCGATCATTCTGAACATGGTGACGTTTGTTGCCTGCGACGGGACTACGTAGAGGCTAGTAGCCAATAGCTTTGGTCTTGTAATGTGATCTGAGCATGCGTGGCACTTTGTCCGTCGGAATTCGCTACACACGATCGGAATTGGTGTGATCGGACTTTGTTGTCGGAAAATTTATAGAGCAGGAGATACAACTTTGTCCGTTGGACAATCCGATGGAAAATGTCCGATGGTGCCTACACACGGTTGGAATTTCCGACAACATTGTCCGATAGGACAGAATCCATCGGAAAATCTGACCGTGTGTATGGGGCTTTAGGTACACCTGTGCAATAATCATGCTGTCTAATCAGCATCTTGATATGCCACACCTGTGAGGTGGATGGATTATCTCGGCAAAGGAGAAGTACTCACTAACACAGATTTAGACAGATTTGAAAACAATATTTGAGAGAAATAGGCCTTTTGTGTACAAAGAAATAGTCATAGATCTTTACGTTCAGCTCATGATAATTAGGGGCAAACACACATTTTGCTCAGTGTAGCAGTCCTGTAAATTCTATCAGTGCTCGGGCACTGGTTAAAGCTTGTTGCAGGAGATTGTCCTATGAGGCTGCATGACCCCTGACCCTCTGTCGGGACAATGCTGATTGTCCCTTTGCCAATCACATGCACCCTCCAAAAAAAAAAAAACTCTCTAGCATTACACATCACGTGGAGCATGTGCACAGTGCCCCTAAGGCTCTGTACTATCAGGAGATGGTTTGAGGACTGTGAAAAAAGGGGAGGATCAGAGAAGACAAACAGCCTTTTTACACAATGCAAAGGATTAACCCCTTAGGTTCCACAGTAAGCATAACAAGCATGCTTTACTGCAAAGATAGACTGATTTTACTGTTGTGGCTTTAGTAACACTCTAAGACACAAAGAAAAGAAAGCTAGATGGAATACAGATGTGTCACAAACCTCCACTAGCAGGGAAAAAATAACCCCTAATGAGACCTGTCATCATTTGCATGTTGCAAATAGTCTGGCAGAGCAGTTTAATGCAACACACATCTGTGAGTCTGTTTTTCTATGACCTAAAACTGAACTACCAGAGCCAAACTTTATACATAATATTTTTTTTCTGTGATACTACCTTTATTAAAAATAAATAAAAATAAAAAAAGTTGTTGTATAGGAGAATACCAGTTAGACAAATAACACACCAACATTACATGGTTCAGAAGGCTTATAAGATATCCTCGACCCCCTAAATTGTTGTACCATGTTTGATATTTACTAAAACTGGTGCACTCAGAATCTGGTGCAGCTGTGCATGGTAGCCAATCAGCTTCCATCTTCAGCTAGTTCAATTAAGCTTTGGCAATAAAACCTGGACCTTGAATGGCTTCTATGCAGAGTTGCACCAGATTTTGCATTTGTCTGTTCTAGTAAATAAACCACAATGTGTATTTTTATGAAATGGCTACTTTTAAAAAAGTCTAAACATATTAATCAAAAGCAATTGATTTGTGGTTCAGAGAGTAACATGTATTATTTAGAACTTGGCATCTGTGTGTAATGTACGGCTGGCCATGAATTTTAAAGTGAAAGTAGATATCAACCCTACAAAAATAATAATTTGCTAAAGCCCTGTGGGGGGTTAAGAATTATGTTTGCAGAGTAAAACAGTGCCATACAGAAGCACTAAGGACAGTTATAATGCATACTTACTATAATCCTCCCTTTGCTTCTATAAAATAGCACTTTTCTAAAATAAAACTCACCCCTGACTTCTTAATTGTGTATCTATTTAGAGTGAAATTATGTCCATCTCCAGTGCTGTTTCAGACTTTTGGAAATCTTTCTGGTTGGCTGCCCAGAATTTCAGGTGCAGGGTTCATAAATATAATAAAACTGTCCTGCAGACTTTGCTAAATGGAGGCAGTATGATCTTTCCCTAATTGTGTTGGTAATTTTCTTGATAAATGTCTTTTTGTGTATCTCTATACAACTGGGATTTCTTTTTTCATGAAATATAGCTTTTAAAATGTTTTGCTTTCAGTGATGATAAACACCTCAGATACGTCTTGTTTATATTTGCTTCAACTTTAGCTACACATCTTTGCTCAGCACCATCTTCCTGACAGTTGACCATTCCTGCATAATGACAACATAGTGAATTAGGACATCAGTTTTTTTTTTGTTCCACCCAGTGGGCTGAATGAAAAGAAAAAACGGAGGAGCTCACTGTATTACCTATACAATGTTAGTACAGCAACCTCCCCGCTGAGCTATTGTGTTTTGACTGGGGAAATCAGGACACACTGGTCAGCCCACTCAGCTGCCAGTGCTGATTGGATGCCGGTTTACTAGTATGCCCGTTCGTCAGAAGCCGGACATTTGGCTGGCTTCTGTCAGAAAGGCTGGTGTACATGTGGTCTGATATGAGGCCCATGTGTACCAGGCTTTATTAGAGTTGTCACCCTATTACAGGAAGCATCTGAATAGGAACGTCCATGACAGGATCACTAGGTATTATCTTAATAAAACTGAGATTGAAAACAACTTTTAAAATGACATCTGGGTGTTAAAGCTAAATATGATTTTGATGATTTATTTAAACTTTAAAATGTGATGCCTGCCATTGTTTTGTTTTTACACTTTTGGATAACGTGGAGAATAGTTAGAACCATTTTATAGTTTGTGTCATTCTCATTGGTGCCATTTGGTGACCTTACTTTCCATTGACACCTAGTGAATCAATAAGGAGCATGCTTAACATTTTACAGTTCTCACCTGAACAAAAGCAGGGGGGAAATCTCCCAAGAAGTTCCACTGGTTCCACTGATAAATGTATAAGATTGGGTTCTCTCTTAATTTGGGGAGATTCCCTCTTTTCTGAGTGTCATTTAAGGACAGGAAATCTCATCAATTAAGAAACATTAAATCAAAGTCTGACAGACTATTTCTCTAAAATAATGAAAATTATTTGCTACAGTTTCATTTTAAAAAGGGCTTTGTATTACATCAACATGAATGTAAAGAAAACACAGCAAGGGGAGCGCTGATCCAATGAGTTTAGGTGGACACGGAAATGTGCAATCCAATAAACCATTTATTAAAAGCCTGACATAGTTATTGGTATAAAATCACTTCATACACTAATGCATGGAGATAGAGGTCTGCCAGTGAGGCACCGTGACTCACAGGTGATGCTGTTAGCCCTGCAATGCCCGACAGAAGGAATGGCTGACTCTGTCCCTGGAGCTTTTGTGCCAAGCGAAAAACCCAATGATGGTCGGATGGAAGGACAGAGTCAGCAGCGGCCGGCATACCCAGAAGTGACAGCAGTGAGCAGGGCTCATCACTGTTGGCCAGAAGGAATGTCAGGAGCCTGGTGGAAGTGTTCCACCAGAGGGAGTGTCCTGTGTGGGCAACAGGAGATAGAAACCCAGGCGGTCTTTAGGGAATCTCTAACCACAGCAGGACAATAGAATCCAACAGGAAGAAGGGCTGGAGATTGGACCAGGACAGACTACATGTTTTGGGGATTAACCCCCTTTATTAGGTCACATGATCCAAGCCGGTGGAAGGAGAGTTTTTAAATGTGAGCACCAAGGGGATGGGACCGTTATTCATTCTCACCCCTTGCAAAGTTAATCCATGAGGTAAAAAATAAACAATATCTGATTATACAAAAAATAAAACATAGTACACTCTCCATAAGAATACACACAGAAACATAACTATACATAAACAATGAAAATGCTCTCTGCAAAGACATGGCAGGATACATGCACAGGATCAATAGAGATATACAAAAACAAATATTATCAAAATGAATGAAATATAAAACAAAATGATGTCACCATAGAAAAAACGATCTGTCACAGTACACTCTGCAAAAACGGAAAAACTTAAATGCAGTGACAAAGGTACTAAGAAACCACAAAATAATATACAGATGGGGCTACCCTACAAAACTAACTGTGACTAGGAACAACCACACTTACACTGTGACCTCCCTGGAAAAAGGTATAGCCCTCCTGAGGGAATGGGATATACTGCCAGACCCCCAAGAAGAATCTGCTATATCTAGCAATCCCCGCCGACTCACCCCTGACCATTGGAGTCGCTAGGAAAAGACTTACCCCCCAACAACATCTCACAGCGATAAGCTGTCTATGGGTATAATTACCCCCAAGTTAAGTTGCAACCAGATGTATGCAACAAAGTTAACAACTTATTTTTTTTTGTGGCTGCTTTATGTCTTTTTTCTCTTTTCTGCACCCCCTGCTCCCCTCTTTCTCCTGTTCCTTCCCCAATCTCCTACTAGTGCACGTGGGACGTGGTCGACTCCACATCGAATCTACAGAAAACTCCAGAAGAGCGGCAGAGAATCACAACGGACTGTGACACCAACACAGCTCACAACTATACCGCAGGGCTATCTAACAGCAACAAAATATCCAAGTGCCCAAGAGACTCACTTTTGCAACAAAGCACCACCGAAATGCTCTCACAAGAGCTTCCCAGATGTATTCACATCTAACGCTGAAAACAAAACAAAAGGAGTGCTAATAGCGATACGAGACACAGTAGCATTCACACTTCTCCAGAAGATATGTGACACCCAAGGCAGATATTTGATCTTAGTCTGTACGATCAACTCCGCACCGTACACAATAGCAACGGCTTATTCACCCAACAAACACCAAGTACATTTCTTCAATAAATTGATGACAAGAATCAGAAAGCACCAGAAAGGACCACTTATTCTTTGTGGAGACTTTAATATCACCCCGGAACCAGAGATAGATTCTACATCCGCACACCTACGTAGCCCTCCTTCACTAAACCCCTCCATCAGGAGACACGAAGTGTATGACGCATGGAGATGCATCCATGGTAACGAAAGAGACTTCACCTTCTTCTCAGCACCCCATAAGGTTTACACAAGAATAGACCTCGCATTAGTAGATCAACAGATTTTGTTCAACACTAAAGACGTCCGTATTAACAACATAACCTGGTCTGATCACGCCTCAATTGTACTCACACTAGCGAACACCACCCACCCCAGGCCCAATTCAATATGGAGGCTGAACACCTTCCTACTGCAACAGAAGACCATCAAGGATCAGATTGAAAAACACCTAAACAATTTTTTTCATGAAAATGTTGATTCTGTGCAATGTCCTATTATGTTATGGAACGCCCACAAAGCGTTCATAAGGGGTATGCTGATCCAAATAGGGGCAAGGGCAAAGAGGCAGAGGCAGCAACGCACTACGGAGCTAACAAAGCAAATTATCGCAACTTAGATACGACCTTAGACTCCACCTCCTAGACAATTTTGAAAAAGACAATTTTGAAAAAGCCACCAAACGGCTAAAAATGAATTACAGCACTATGTGGATGTGAATACCCTATATTATTCATCCTGCCACTAATGGAATTCCACCCCCAAAAAATTGCATTTAAAACTACACTGACCCCCTTCTTGACTCCAGTATTTACCAAAGCAGCTGCCTCTGCCTCTTTCCCCCCATAATTTGCCGAACCCTGAAATCATCAATGATTTCTTAGACAAGCTTCACCAAACACAGACAAACATCTGATGCGACCAGGCGCATGATTAACATAATCCACTTAGCAAAAATCCAGCGAAGGCCTTCTCTGCTCTTGGCGTTGGATGCAGAGAAGGCCTTCGATCGAATACACTGGATGTACCTGGCTAAAGTATTGGAATCTTTCGGATTCTCAGGGCCCATATTCTCAGCCATTATGGCTCTCTACTCCACACCCTCCGCCAAGGTGTTCATGTCCGGCACCATATCCAAACCATTTAACATTACTAATGGGACCAGACAAGGCTGTCCCCTATCCCCCCTCATCTTTAACTTATTGATGGAGCCCCTAGCTATCTATATCAGAGAACATCCGAAAATAATAGGTTTCCCTGTTGGCCAAGACAGGCACTCCATAAGTCTCTTTGCAGACGATATCATAATGATTATGACAGATGTGGTTTCTTCCCTGGAGGCGGCTCATCAAGCTCTGAGTCTATTTAATAGTGTGTCTTACTATAAGGTCAATGATAACAAATCGTATATATTAGGACTGGGAATTGATGCACCCACAAGAGACAACCTCCAAAAGCGGTTTCCTTATAAATGGGCAGCAGAAGGTATAAAATATCTAGGGGTAACCCTGACTTCAGAGACAAACAAATTGACAGACGCTAATTACACTCAATATCTACTAACAATACCTCATAAACTACAAGCCATATCCAAGACTGAATCGACCTGGTCAGGCCGCTTGGCGGCATTTAAAATGATGTTACTTCCCCAGCTATTGTACATATTCCGAACCCTTCCTATCCCTGTGCCAGATAGGTTTTTTACCCAAGTACAGGCGTTGGTCAATGGATTCCTCTGGCAAGGGAAGAGAGCAAGATGTGCGTTCCACAAACTGATCAAAACCAGGGAGGCTGGGGGAGTGGGTCACGTATTAATAAAAGATTACTATTACGCTGCAATTCTAGCCCAACTAAAGTCTTGGTTCCCTGGTAACCATGAGACGAGATGGCAATCACTAGAGAGACACCAAGCTCCCAACCACAAACTCTCTGACCTATTACTGGTACACGAACATATGCCTCATTCCCCCAGATACTCACCAACTATAAGAGCCTCCCTATCAGCATGGAAACTTATCTTAAAACTACCAAAAGCTGACATACCACAGAAAACCATTCCGATACCTATCACAAGCCTAGAACTTCTAATACCAGACCTTCATGTTAACCACTGGCCACAAATGGGGATCAAACACATAGAGGACCTTTACATAGGTCCAGCACTTAAATCTTTCAGAGCACTTCAAATTGAACACCAAGTAGAAAACAAGGACCAATTCAAGCATAGGCAGATTTCCCACCTACTGACATCCAACATACTATTTAACACAGAAGTCCCCTGGAAAATATATCTTTACTTGACTAACCCCAAGACCTCTATTAAAGGGATCTCTGTATTCTATGGCTACCTTAACTTAAAAGCAGTATGCACCAAGTCCCCCTCTATGAGAACCTGGGAACTAGACCTTAATTCTACATATACTATTGAACAATGGCAAATAGCTATAACATCCATATACAAAGCATCTAAAAGCGCGAACCTATGGGAACTTTACCAAAAAATATTTCTTAGGTGGTATATGACCCCCACAAGACTAGCGGGATTTAACCCAGACATACCTCCACTATGCTGGAGGAATTGCGGCCATAGGGGCTCCATCCTACATATTTTGTGGGCTTGTAATAAAATCAAACAGTACTGGCAAAAAATTTTCCATATCATTCAAAATATCTCCAATAGTCGAGTCCCTACTACTCCGGATATGGCTCTACTCTCATTGGGCATAGAGACACTACCTCACCAAACAAGACACATAACAACCCAGATTCTCACGGGCGCTAGACTAGAACTCACAAGAAAGTGGCTGAAACCCGAAATCCCCTCTATTACAGAGGTAATAAGAACCACTAACCTGCACATAACATATGAACTGATGTTCGCGGCCTCTCAAGGGAATTACACAACCAAATGTCAAATCTGGAAACCTTGGGTCGAGTGGTATAGCAGATGGGATACCGCCCGCCAACTTTCTAGACCACTGTAAACAAAACTAAATAGCCAATGGAGCACCCTGCCTCTCTTCAACCAGGGAGGGCCACGTCCCGCGCGCACCCCACCCACCCTCTCCCACACCTACCCCCACCGTACCCCTCTCCTCTCTTCTCTCTCTCTTCTTTTCTATTTTTCTTTTTTCTCTACCACTCTCTTATATTTCAACATGAACATGTAAGCTTCAGATATTCAAACGAACGATTACACTCACATTCCATGTACAAGTTTCAGCAACCTATAAGCATAGGTTCACAGGGCACACAAACATAAGAAACACATATGGCGCTGTGCGCATTGTTACTGTAATTGTTCACAACAGTTCTCAAATAAAAATTATTGAAACTAAAACAAAATGAAAAAACAATCTAGATGCATGAAGGTATACATACCTTTAGGCCGGGTTCACACCTATGCAAATTGGATGTGGGTTGGATGCTGGAGAATGTGATGGGCTCTCTATGGAGCTGGTTCACATATCTCCGTTGCGGCTGCAGAGCACACTGCACAGAATTGCTGTGCGTCTTTAGCTCCGTTTCAGGGCCGAATTCAGGCAAATATTCGGCCCTGATTCATCCCTGAAATGTGGAAAAGTGCTTCTGTGCGATCCGCAGCCTGTTCCAGTGTGCCCTACTTATAGCTAGGATACACCACAGAACAAAACTATATGCCATGAGAGACTAATGAATAGTAGAAAGTAATGAAAAATATATTAAATAATTATTAATTTTTATTTTAAAAAATAAGGGGTAAAATTACCTCTAAACAGGGGATGAGTAGAAACAAATCTGTTTATACAACCATATCCAACTCCTCATTCAGGCCACGAGGAGAAAGTGTATTAGGCTTGTATATTCACAGGGTCTCCCTCTTATATAACAGCATTCATCTTTCATTGTCTGTGAAAGACCCCTTGGGGATATGCTCAATAACCAGGACTGTCAGAACCTTGTAGTTTGTCTAATGAAAGGTAGAGGTGTGCCAAATGAGGCACCGTGAAGGAGGTTATCTGGATAGCCTTTCTCTCTAAACTTGTCAAGCAATGTTTGACTTTGAAGTATATAGTCCTGACTCTTGGAACCAATATGTCATATATGTTTTGAAATGTCCCTGTAATCTACTTTATGTAGAATGAACCATATGCACTTTACACACTAGAGTTTGTGAGCATCATCAGTCTATTAAGGAGGGAAACGACAAGCATAGTATTCCTCATCATTTCTCGACCTTCCACGAGAAAAACTACAAAGTTCTGACAGTCCTGGCTATTGAGCATATCCCCAAGTGGTCTCTCACAGACAACGATTCAAGTGGTTATGCAAGAGAGAGACCCTGTGGATATACAAGCTCAATACATTTTTTTTCTGAATGGCCTGAATAAGGAGTTGGATATTCATACCATTGTATAAACGGATTTGTTCCTACTCTTCCTCTGTTTTGTGGTGTTTCCTAGCTATAAGTATGGCTTGAGGGTATGTATACATTCATGCATCTAGATTTTTTTTTTTACTTTTTTTTGTATTTTTTTTATTTTGATTATTGTTGTTCTTCATTTTTATTTGTTATGTACACTTATGTTTCTGTGTAAATTCTTATAGGGAGTGTACTTTAAAAAAAGAAAACAATTATATAATTCTATACTGTTTATTTTTTTACCTCATGGGTTAACTTTGCAAGGGGTGGGAATGAATGGCTGTCCCATACCCTTGGTTCTTATATTTAAAAACTCTCCTTCTGTTGGCTTGGATATGTGACCCGATGAAGGGGTTAATCCCTGAAACATGTAGTCAGTCCTGGTCCAAGCTCTGGTTCTTCCTCCTGTTGGATTATATTGCCGTGCTGTGGTTAGAGAATCCCTACAGACTTTATATATTGCCCTGCCTGCACCATTTTATTTGACAAAAGTCGATCGTTCAATCAACTTTTGCCCAAGAAACCTGATGGGAAATGTTCAGCCACATCCAATCAGTGAAGCCACTGTTTATAATACAATGGCCACAGTGGGAGATTAATTTATCCGTTCTGAGTAAACTGGGGCTTCAGGAGTTTAGACCAAAAAGCATGTAGACCTCCTGTGCTTTTACATGGATACTTGCTCCAAAACACTGACTGAAACATCAAAAAAGTAATAAGAAAAAAAAAAAATAGTGGAACTGAGTACGTGGACAACAAACAAAACTGGCATTCGCCAGAATACAAAAACACAAATATGGCTCCGGAGGAAACAAGGGGGTTCATAAACTGGCTACCCGCTGTTGAAGTTTCTGGCAATGAAGAAAAGCAAGGGTGAAGAACTTTAGAGTTGGCAGAATGCTGGATCACTGGTGCCTGCATAGTACTAGACCAGATAGACATAGCGGTACAGATCACAGGCACTCAATGAGATCTCCCAAAACTATAGGGGCCAGTACAAAACAACCAAGTAGGTGTCATGGCAACAAATCATAAAAGATGAAACAACATGGCGCACGGCTGATGACTGAATGGACAGAGGCGGGATCAACTATCAGGTGTTAAAATGGAGAACAAGCCAGTTGTGCGCAGCCTGAGGAGATTCAAAGAATTGCACCTGGCCTTCATGTACCACTCGAATTTGACCAGGATACACCTTGGAATACTGCAGGCCCAAGTGCTGTAGTTGTTTCTTAACTTTATGAAAATGGGCTCGGCGCTTCTGGAGAGAAATCAGGAAAGCACATGATTTTAGAGCCACTATTATTGATATCCTTCAGTGCACCAGCATTTTAGAGGATATTCTTGTCTAAGTAATTCAGCTGGTGTTTGACAAAGGGCCTTGGACGGTTACCTGGAGGCAGGGGTTTACCTAGAACAATTGGATCCAGGGTACCAACCCCCCCCCCCCCCATTTAAAATGTAAAGACACGCACATAAATTTGACCTTGTAAATATATGAGCTTAGCCTACCTTAAAAGTGGACTGCAGGGCTGGTGCAAGGATTTTTTTTCTACACAAGTGAAAGTACAGTTTTCATTACAATATACTTCACCACTAATATTACATTATGCTTCACCACAGATATTACATTATGCTCCACCACTAATATTACAAAGGCTCAATCACAAATATTACATTATGCTCCACCACTAATATTACATGATGCTCCACCCCTAATTACATTATGCTCCACCACTAATATTACAGCATGCTCCCCCACTAATGTTACATTATGCTCCACCACTAATATTACAGTATGCTCCACGCTAATATTACATTATGCTCCACCACAGATATTACATTATGTTCCACCACAGATATTACATTATGCTCCACCCCTAATTACATTATGCTCCACCACAAATATTACATGATGCACCACCACTAATATTACAGTTGTCCACCACAAATATTACATTATGCTCCACCCCTAATTACATTATGCTCCACCACAAATATTACATTATGCTCCACCACAAATATTACATGATGCACCACCATTAATATTTCAGTTGTCCACCACAAATATTACATTATGCTCCACCACTTATATTACATTATGCTCCTCCACAAATATTACATTATGCTCCTCCACAAATATTACATTATGCTCCACCACAAATATCACATTATGCTCCACAACAAATATTACATTATGCTCCACCACTAATATTACCTGATGCTCCACCACTAATATTACATTATGCTCCACCACTAATGTTACATTATACTCCACCACAAATATTACATTATGCTCCACTGCAGATATTACATTATGATCCACCACAAATATTACATCATGCTCCACCACAGATATTACATTATGCTCCCCCACTAATATTACATTATGCTCCACCACTAATATTACATTATGCTCCACCACTAATATTACATTATGCTCCCCCACTAATATCACCTGATGCTCCACCACTAATATTACATTATGCTCCACCACAAATATTACATTATGCTCCACCCCTAATATTACATTATGATCCACCACAAATATTACGTTATGCTCCACCACAAATATTACATTATGCTCCACCACTAATATTACATTATGCTTCACCACAAATATTACATTATGCTCCCCCACTAGTATTACATTATGCTCCACCACTAATATCACCTGATGCTCCAGCACAAATATTACATTATACTCCACCACAAATATTACATTATGCTCCACTACTAATATTACATTATGCTTCCCCACAAATATTACATTATGCTCCCCCACTAGTATTACATTATGGTCCACCACTAATATTACCTGATGCTCCACCACAAATATTACATTATGTTCCACCACTAATATTACATTTTGCTCCACCCCAAATATTACATTATGCTCCACCAAAGACATTACATTATGCCTCACCAAAGATATTACATTATGCTCCCCCACAAATATTACATTATGCTCCACCACTAATATTACATTATGCTCCCCTACAAATATTACATTATGCTCCACCACTAATATTACATTACCCTCCACCACAAATATTACACTATGCTCCACCACAAATATTACATCATGCTCCACTGCAGATATTACATTATGCTCCACCACAAATATTACACTATGCTCCACCACAAATATTACATTATGCTCCAGCAGGGAACCGCAGACCAAGATAGGAATATTGGGTAGATATTCTATTTGAATTTTGGGAAATGGTTATATTATTTCTATTATATTCTATTGTTTTTTTTTATTATATTCTTTTCCATTCTATTCATTTCTGCCCACCATCACAAGCCTTAAGGCCTGGTTCACACCTATGCAGTTTTCAGTGCATTTTTAGTTTTGCAAAAACGCACTACAGTACATTTAACATAGTCTCCTATGGGTCACATTCACACCTCTGCATTTCCACTGGTGCATTTTTTGAAAAAAGTAAGGGGCTTTTTTTTTCCCACAGCAAGCTGCATTTTTGGTTCCATAGACTTTAATGAAAACGCATCAAAAATGTAATGCTTGGATTTTTGATGCATTTTTGCTGGTTTCTTCCACATGACAACAGACATCTCCCAAAAATGCAAAGGCATCAAAACCACATTATAACATGTCAAAACACTTCTTACAAAAACGCAAAACAGACTGGGAAAAAAAAGCTTCAGCCGCAAACCTGCATAAGTGTAAACCAGGCTTAGGGCTCACCCACCGTTCAAACTAGAGAGTAATACATATATTGGCATGTTACAGTGCCATACATTTTCACTGAAAACATGCACCAATGGAAGGAATACCAGACCAAAGGATAATAAATATAAATAATAATTTCTTAGTTAGGCCCCTTTCACACTGGGGTGCTTTGTAGGTGCTACAGTGCTAAAAATAGTGCCTGCAAAGTGCCCTGAAAGAGCCGCTCAATGCACTCCAATGTGAAAGCCCCGAGTGGTGCGCTTGCAGGATGGTCAAAAAAGTCCTGCAGGCAGCATCTTTGGAGCACTGTAGGAGCGGTGTATTTACTAGCTAGCCTTGTCATATGTTAGCAGCCTATCCTGAGCCAGGGACCTCCCCAAATGTTTTTGTCCTCTTAATGTTTTGTATGAACTCACATCAAAGTTCTAGCGTCTATTGAATATTTTTTCTTCATTCATTTTGAATGGCCTGCCTATCGCAGAACTCCAAAATGTACAACAATGTGCAAAAGGATTGGAATATGCCCTTACAGTATTCAACAATACAGTCTTCTGCTAAAATTGGTGCAATTACTGTATTTACCAGGGGGGAGATTGCTTAGCTAGAACTACTGGCAAGAGGCTGCATTCCTAGCAAAAATACTATAAAAAATGTTGGCTACAAGGGATCATGTGAAAATTATATAAACCCATATCAAATAAAATTTGTGGATTTTTAGATTTAAAGAAAATGGTAGCTTTGGAGCATAAAACACCATACAGGCATGTATTACCTCCTGTCACAGTCGCCTGGAAAATATTTAGCAGCTTGATATACCTCAGATCCCATTTGTGCCTAGTATTTATCCCTCTGCAAAAAGGTATAATGGTCAGTCTATCTCCTTGAATACCTGTTGGCTTAATTGTACCCTATAGTAATCTGCTGCAGAATATGATGGCATTGTGTAAATAATATTCAGTAATAAATGTTTTCTCATGCATGCCAAAATTAAAAAAAAAAAAAAAAACATTGGTGTCAGTGGTTCCTTTATGAATGTATTAAGACTCAGTTAAGGTCCAGAACCAGCCAAGACTTTTGACTTGTTAGAGCCTGCGTCATATTTTATTTTTCCTGTCTATTTTCAGCATTATATAGCATAACAAGTACTATGCAGCCAGGTGTTATAAATAAGAAACTCGTTTCAAAATTGATTTATTCTATATCTCTGTATATATAGGTTCCAGTATCACCAGTACGCATGTAAAAAAAAAAAAAAAAAATGTCTGCATATGCTGCCCGGGTGACTTCAAGGTTTTCGGCCATATTCCCTTGATATGTTAGAAGATTGATCATTGTTGTCACTAGACCACAGTTGCTATAATAAGCTTCCCATATTCTATTGTCAACATATAGAAAACACTGGAACACATGTCCTCCATTTGTAGCCTTTTCACTTTCTTTCAGATAAAATCAATTGAGCGTAATGTGTTACAGCTTGGGAGCTATTCTGAGCACCTAAAGTAGCATTGCTTCTACAGAATTCTATGTAAGATCATCTAAACATATTTTGCCTCTGTAGGTAGTTTAGAATATAATGACTCTACATGTAGAAATTTAGTAGCTTATAGAAAATAATTAGATTTCAATAATTCTTTTTGTTGCAGAAGTGAAAAGTTAATGCACTCTGCTCTAATTTTTTTAATCTTATTACAATAAGAGTAATTTCGGAAAGCATGTTAATAACAATAAATAATCTTTGCAAATTTTGTTGGTAAAGATTAAAGCAAGAATGTATAGAAAAAAATAAATAAATACAAAGAAAAAAATAGGACGGATGAATCACCCACCACCTCAACCTTCAATTTAAAAAAAGCTAAATATACTTGTGGCTTTCCGATCAAGATGAACAGTGATGCTGTTGTGGCCTCCTCAGTGCCGTGTAGCACTTACAGAAGAGGTCTAATTGGCTGCTTCTGTGTTGGGGCATGGGTTTTTCATAATTCCTGATGCTTTGGCAGTGACTTTGTATGTCATCCAGTTATTATTATTATTATTATTATTATTATTATTACAGGATTTATATAGCGCCAACAGTTTACTCAGCACTTTACAATATAAAAGGGAGACAATACAGTTATTATACAATAAAATACAAGAGGATTAAGAGGGTCCTGCTCAGAAGAGCTTACAATCTAAAAGGGTGGGGGAAGTGATACAAAAGGTTGTAACTGTGGGGAATGAGCTGATGGAAGTGGTAAAAGATTAGTTGGAGACGTGATAGGCTTCCCTGAATAGATGAGTTGAGTTCACTTTTCAGACTCATCTGCAACTACTGAGTGCTAGAGGTGAGGAAGAGCCTGGGGTTTGAGAGAAGTTGAAGTGTTCTCGGTAGGTTTCTCTTGGAATGAATGGAGTACATATTTTTTCCGCGTTAGCTAAAAAGAACAACAGCTTCTGTAACATGGCAGAAGTTGCACTGTTCCTGACAGACTAGCTCATAGATCGCACTAGATAAAGTGATCAAATCATCCTAATGCCTATCACCTAAGAATTTATTTTTGACTGAACTAGGTGTTATTAACCACTTCGCATCCAGGCCAATTCTGACATTTCTCTCCTACATGTAAAATTCATAATTTTTTTGCTCGAAAATTACATAGAACCCCCAAACATTATATATGTTTTTTAGCAAAGACCCTAGAGAATACAATGGCGGTTGTTGCAACTTTCTATCTCGCACTGTATTTGTGCAGCAATTTTTCGAACATGTTTTTTTCAGAAAAAAAAACAATTTCATGGTTAAAAAAAACAAAACAGTAAAGTTAGCCCAATTTTTTTTGCATAATGTGAAAGATGAAGATATGCCGAGTAAATAGATACCCAACATGTCACGCTTCAAAATTGTACGCGCTCGTGGAATGGCGCCAAACTTTGGTATTTAAAAATCCCCATAGGCAGCGTTTTAAATTTTTTTACTGGTTACATGTTTTGAGTTATAGAGGCTAGAATTATTGCTCTCGCTCTAACGTTCGCGGCGATACCTCACATGTGTGGTTTGAACACCGTTTTCATATGTGGGCGGGGCTTACGTATGCGTTCACTTCTGCGTACGAGCTCACAGGGACAGGGGCGCTTTAAAAAAAAAAAATTATTATTGTTAATTTGACTTTTATTTTTTGAGTTTGACAGTTTAAAAAAAAAAAAAAAAAATTGATTACTTTTATTCCTATTACAAGGAATGTAAACATCCCTTGTAATAGGAATATTACATGATCGGACTTATTTGCAGTGAGATATGGGGTCAATAAGACCCCACATCTCACCTCTAGGCTGGGAAGCCTAAAATAAAATAAAAATAAAAACGATCACCGCTTCCCAGCGCCGTTATTTGAATGCAGAGGCCGGGCGTGACGTCATAACATAACATGGAATTGGTGGGTCGGTAGAAGCACCGGAGGGCAGCGGGAGGGGGGCGTCCCCTCCCGCCGCCCATAAGAACGATCAAGTGGCGGAACAGCCGCTATGATCGTTCTTATGGTGCTGAAAACGGCAATATCTGATGTCTGTAGCTACAGGCATCATTCAGATATACCCCCGGAAAGTAGAGGCCGTCATATGACGGCCTCCGGATGCGAAGTGGTTAAAGCAGGGCTTCATACGCAGTAGGAAACCAAGATGTGAAGGCAAGGCTTCACTTCCTGATTCCCATACCGAAGATGGAGGCGGCAGCACCCGAGAGACGATCAACGGATAGGGTTTCGGGTGCCAACATTGCGGGCACGCTGGACGGGTAATTGTCCATATTTTAAAAGCCAACAGCTGCTGACTTTAAAAAAAAATATTTTCGCCGGACTCCCTCTTTAACATAACATTGCAAAAAAATCAAGTGCAGAATATTACAAATAATAATATATGGTAATAGCACTTGAGATGCTTGAAGTATTTCATACCATTGTTTAATGCTTTAAAGCAGTATTGAACCCAATAGAAAACATTTGTTATGTTGAAAATTACTAATTCTTAGATGTGATGCCTGCATTTGTTTTTCTTTTTTAGGCTTCCTTTCATCTATTTTAATCTGGTGATTTGGCCAGTAAGTCTGTTTTTCAAAAGAACATGCTCTCTTCCAGATGTCTCAGTTTACAGGGATGAGACAAACCATTTAACACATATTATATATGCATGTATTAATATAAATCCTTAATCCCTAAAAGAAAAAAAAAACTGCTTGCTGTAACTGATTATAACATGTGAGCTGGAATTTGCCTTCAATTTGTTGTATTTAAATCTGCTAGTACATTTAACATTACCCTATACCCCCCTCCCCCATTTGAGTGACAATGGTGCTGTCTGCTGTGCCCCCTGTGCTCATTTATCCAGGGTGCACTCTAATACAGGAGGTGCGTTACTGGTCAGATCACCAGGTGAAAACAGAGGGAAAAAAGCCAAAAAAAAAGAAAACAAATGCAGCCATCACATCTAATGATTGGTATGCTGCAATATATTCCATTTTTGGTTTGGGGTTTAATGTTAACGATAACTTTATGCTTAAAGTTATCGCCAATCCAGTAGATTGCATATCAGCTAAATCTTGAAATCTGTGCGCAATGCATACTGAAAACATGTTTATTTCTATTTTAATGAAGGCGTCTGTTATTATTGCATGCGTGCTACACTATTTTTATATTTCCTTCTTATTTGATGGCTGTAATGTAGGTGTCAGAGAATTGTGGACAGTTTTTCTCTCCTCTAACTGATTGTTACTGCAAAATGTAACATTCTTCTAGAAAACAACTGTGGGTGTTAGTACCACTAATGAGGTTCAGTCTATAAGTGACATGGTGACTCATAGCTTAAATAACACATGACGACAAGTTGAAGAAAAATATAACACTGCATAACCATGAAAAAAAAAATCTATATTTCATGCCTTTTTTTAATTAAAGGATTTAAAAATTAAAAACACTGAAATAAGCTTACAATTTATGACTGTGAAGTGAACAGAATAATCCAATTGTGTGCAGGGGAATTAAAAAAAGGTATGTTTAAGAAATACTTTTTCAAAGTGCCAGTGCCTATATAAAAACCACACCCTGGTAACCGTACACTCACCTCTCCAGGAATCTCCCACCACTCCTTCTTCTGTTGCAGCCACCACCAATATAGCCAGTGCTGGCTGGTGTCAGAGCTCAAAGGGAGCAGTTCCGTCACTCCTTCTGTCATGTGACAACAGCTGGAATTGTCTGCTAGACCTGGACACAACATTATAGAAGGAGGATACATGTTCCCTCCATACCTGGAAGAACCAGTCATTTTGTAGTCCAAATTTCAGTTTACATTTAGCTAAATGCAACTTAAGCCCCATACACACGCGCGGACAATCCGTGGACCAGGTCCGTCGGACCATGTCCGTCATACTTTGTCTGATGTTGGTTTTGCGTACACACGATCGGACAAAGTTGTCGGAAAATCCGATCATTCTGAACGTGGTGACGTTTGTTGCCTACGACGGGACTACGTAGAGGCTAGTAGCCAATAGCTTTGGTCTTGTAATGTGATCTGAGCATGCGTAGCACTTTGTCCGGTCGGACAAGCGTACACACGCTCGGATTTGGTGTGATCGGACCGTGTTGACGGCAAAGTTTTCCAGCAGGAGATAAGACTTTGTCCATCGGCCAAACCGACGAACACTGTCCGATGGTGCATACACACGGTCTGATTTTTCAACAACCTTGTCCGATCGGACAGAATCCATGAAAAAGTCCGACCGTGTGTATGGGGCTTTAGATGCTTAAAAGTAAAAAAGAAAAAAAGGTGCTCAACATCTAGAAATGTATTTCCTTTCCAAAGAAAGAAAATATTATATTCTAAAGAAAACATTGAATGTATTTAACTGGTTTAAACTGAGGCTGGGTTCCCACTTATGCCGGATGGGGCTCGCAGCAGGGGTCCGGTGTGTCCCTGTTCAACGTTTCAGGGACATGCGCTGGCAGTGTGAAAGGGTTCTAATAGTAGATATGTGCTTTGTGAACATTATATGGTATTAGGTAAGTACCATTATAAGTGAGCGCTAGAAGATAAACTATGTGTATAGTCGAAAGAGGTTTACTTAGTTAACATTTAGGCTTTAACACTCCTCTCTGCCACCCTAATTTGTCACCTCAGTTCCAGTATTTCTAAATATTGGACGCAATAGATAGTCCATTCTGCATCCAGCAATTCCACACTAAGGGCCTAAGCAGCCCTGCTAGATGTCACATCCACACATATTGGGTGGCATGCTTATCCCTATACCAATAGCAACTTTCAGAACATTTTTTTTTGCACAAAAATGTTATCAACTTAGGCCTGAATTGGGACAGAAGTAGATAAAGGTAAGAGCAGTCAGGGTGCCCATTACATAGACTGATGGTTAGTCAACTGAGCCTATACTAGAGTTAAAGGCTTATTTTAAGAAGGACCTTGTATTTATACTCCCACATGCACACCATGACCTCGAAAGGGAGCATTTAGAAATCTTTGGATGAAATACAAAAATTCAAAAAGGAGCAAAACTAGGATACTGTAAATGTTACAATAACAACTTAAATTGTGTTCTATCTAAAATCCCCTATAACTCCACTGTTAAAAGTACAGGTGATTTTGTTCCACTTACAGTACTGATAAAATGATTACTTGTTGTAGTGTGAACATGAGTAACCATAAAGCTGCAATTCTGACCACAATCTCAAATTGCCCTGCAATCACAAAACGAATGTTCAGGTACCATTCATTTTTAATGGCACCTAAACACAGTGCAGTTTTGTCGCAATTATCATGTGATCAATTGTGGAAAACCACAAAGCTTGTCACCAAAAAGAAGCCAATTGCGACAAAAGTGTACTGTATTTTAGGTAGCATTAAAAATGAATGGCAACGGAACAGGCATTTTGCAATTGCAGTGCGATTTGCGATTGTTAGCAATGGCAGAAAGGTTAGCAGGTTTTCACTATTGTGTAGCAAAACCTGCTAACCCCAAAGACAGGGCAGCCCCTACTGAACCAAGAGGCAAAGCATTAGCAGTCTTTAAAAAAAAACATATAATCTGTTGTAAGATTTCAATTAAATCAAGCTGAAAAGACAAAAGACTACATAAAATAAGCATTTTATATGTTGAATGAGCAATGGCTACACATCACATTCTGGCAAATAAAATTACACAACGAATGTTTTATAATGAGATCAAAGCAGAAAAAAGTTAATTGGAATTAGCATTTGCTCTATGTGGACAGACATGATTAATATACTCACTTAGGGGTTTAATTAAGGGAAGAAACTGTTTATGGCATACAATGGTATTCCAGTATATTATGCAAGCAGTGAAATGTGGAGATAGCTTGTAAATTGCCTGAGACTGAACACTTCTATGTAATAGAAAAAAAAAAAAAAAACAGTAAAGTTTTTAAAGTATACAGTATTTCTACCTTTTCAGCCAAATGTGGATAATACCTCATTTATACTTATAACATGTTCCCATTCACACAATATAACTTAAACAACTTTTAAAATGTGCTGTTTACCTTTTTGTATGCTTTTTTGAAAACGACTAAACTAAAAATCCTACTTCTCTCTCCCATTCTATGTAATGCTTATGAGGGCACTGGGGAAGTAAGTTTGCCATAATTAACCCTTCCTGTGCAGGCATATCTTCATTATCAGTTGTAAACTAGATATGTGCACAGTCCTACTAAGGGGTTAAAATATTAACACTAGGGTTCTGCACTGTCTGCACTTAAAGCACTTTTAGTCTAATCGGTCCCTATAGTGCACATTGCAAGGTATTCTGAATGCAAGCTGTCTGTAGAGTTCAGTGTATAATCCTGCTCTAAGAAACAACTAGAAATGTAGGAAACAATTTGTTTTATTATTTTTATATACTGTGTGAATAGAATGCATTTGGTGGAAGTTTCCCATATTTGGCTGTAAAGGTAAAAATGAACTGTAGACTTTAAGCCTTGCTCCATTTGTATTATATTCTATTGTGTGTTATGTACAAATAGTGCTATCAAGACATTCCGTTCACCAGCTATTTGAGATAGTAATTTTTATGCTCAGCTGTGGCAAAGAATCAATGTGAGTAATTGTACTAATTAGGGCTGGCTTGATAGTGGCCATTTATCATATGTCCCAAGAGGAGATATTCACTATTTTACATTTCATTATTTATAATATTTGCTGAAGTTTGCCTGCGTTTCCAATTTACTGCACCTATGTTGCTAAGACTGCAAAATAATTCCTTAAACCTAAGCCATCTTTTGGGACATAAAGAAAGTATAGGTAGAACATGATAATGATAACATTTTAGATGAATTTACCTTTAGTAAATTTTAAGGTTGCATTGCATTCACAAAATGATACAACTGCAGTTTTAAATTTGGCACTGTTCAAAATGCATCTTATTCAACTTACCAATGGTAAGGCAAATATATTTAAGATATGTTAAAGTTATTACTTTGATAGACCTGATAGTGATTGCCATGTGTGTAGCACTTAAATAGAAGTTCCAGGCAGAAAATTAAAGTGTTATCTAAAGCAGAAACTTTTCTTTTCTATTTTGGATTGTGTATGAATAGGCTAGAACCTCTTTCAGGTTTGTATTGCTGTATGTGTCCCTGGATTGTAAGTGAAGTAAATTCCAAAATTCAGAGTCATCATAGAAATAGCAGTAGATGGAGATGCTTGTTCTGGTGACAACCATCTAAGAGGTGAACTATCTTAGTTTTGAGCAGTTTCCTCTGACCATTGGAAACTTCTAACGCCCCATACAATTCGACGGTATTCCGCTCAAGCTTGGCTTGCATACACACGGTCACACAAAAGTTCTCTGAACTTTCGACCGCCAAGAATGCAGTGACGTACAACACTACAAAAAGCTGAGAAAATGAAGTTCAATGCTTCCGAGCATGCGTCAAATTGTTTCCGAGCATGCATAGGAATTTTGCGTGTCGGAATTGGTACAAACAATCAGAGATTTCCGATCGGAACTTTTTCCGACTGAAAAATAGAGAACCTGCTCTCAATCTTTTGCTGGCGGGAATTCTGCCAGCAAAAGTCAGATGGAGCATACACACAGTTGGAATTTTCCAACCAAAAGCTCACATCAGACTTTTGCTGGGGGAATTTTCGACCGTGTGTACGGGGCATTACTCTGAGGTGATTCTACGATCATGTGAAAACAGACACAAGGGAGTGGAGGTGAACTGATAGTGTAGTGCAGTGATGTCTGGGTAGAAAAACAAAAACAAAACTGAACTACTGAATGTATCTCAAGAAAAGCTTTAAACTTTACAACTATACAGTAGTATATAATTTTAAGGGTTTAACAAAACCAGCAGGTATTACATTGCTTGTACACACAAGCTAATAATTAAACACAAATAAAGTAAAATGCCGACATGAACAATTAGTCATTATGTAATCATTTTACAGTAGGCTAAAGCCAGTTATACATGGATCTAAATTCCCTGCTGAACCGGCCAAGACTTGATCCATGTATGGGCAGGCTGATTGTACCAAAGTTGATCCATCATTTGACTTGGGTAGGACTAGTCCGTCATATTTTTTCTCCATGTGATTAATTATGTGTTCTGCTGGTTGGGAAGGCTCCCCGCATCCCCCTGTCGGCAGAACACAATAGAAATGCAGGTGGGATTCCTCATTAACACTAACTGTGTTGATGGAGGAATCAAGTGGTTTTCTTTTCTTCCACCTGTGGTGGAAGGAAAGAGAATTGCATAATCTGTGCTGCTTTAATCAACAAATGGCATCGGATGACAAACAAAAGCCATTCATTGGTAAAAAGCTGAAGATAAGCAAGAAACCTTTTTTCAGTTTGACAAAGTTTCTTGCAAAGAGGAGAGGACAATGGTGGCCCAACATTGCAGTAAGTAACATGAAGTGCATGGATTTGTATACAGTAAATATGTTTAGTGCACAGAGCAATCAGGATTTTTTAGCCTTCTCATTTTCTGTAGGAAGTTTAAAATGACACGTTTAGAGGAAGAGTTTGCAAAAATTGCATCAAGTTTAATACAACTTTCTGGAGGAATCTTAGTTTGATAAAATTGTGTGCTCCATAATTTCAGTTAAGGATATATGCTTACAGGTTAAAGTTTTACTAAACCCAGGACCGTGCATTCACTATACCTGATCTCCCACACTACTCAGAATGTGCAAATGCAATTTTTTTTTTAAAGTAAATATAAACTGCTAAATACATTTTCACATCAGCAGTATATAG
This sequence comes from Lithobates sylvaticus, assembly GCA_028564925.1. Taxonomy (NCBI): domain Eukaryota; kingdom Metazoa; phylum Chordata; class Amphibia; order Anura; family Ranidae; genus Lithobates; species Lithobates sylvaticus. Next base: position 236,037,668 of record CM053029.1, read on the forward strand.
CAGTCTTCTGACTGTTATCAGTGTCCAGCCGAGCACTAGTTAAAGCTTGTAGGAGGAGTTTTCATTCTCCTCTGACTGTAAACTGAGGCTGCATGACCCCTGAATTTCTGTCTGGACAGTGCTGATCCCATGCACCCATCCAAGAAAAAAAAAAAAACTTTCTAGCAATTCACACCAAACTGAGCATGTGCAGAGTGCCCCCCAAGGCTCTGTACTATCAGCAGATAGATTGGAGAAAATAAAAGAAGGAGAGGATCAGAGAAGACAGGATAAAACTGCCTTTTTAATGCAGAAAATTAACCCCTTAGGTTCCACAGTGAGTATAACAAGCATGCTTTACTGCAGATGCAGGCTAATTTTACTGTTATGGGTTTAGTAACACTTTAAATCAAACAGTTGTTTCTTACATTTCTCAGGGTCTTTAGCTTCAAAACTGTAGTATAGTTTCTGCATCCTGAACATCAATAACACTGCAGAACATCATTCCTTCTACTCAACCAAAAGTAATTTCCATCCACACTATGCTAAATAATTGCCATGCAAAACAAATAAATCCATCAGTGACAACCCTTATTATGATTAAGACAGGTTGGCAACGTGGGTGGGAGGATTTGGAAATCATGCGGGAGAAATCACTAACATGAAGAGAGAGTGAAAAAATGTAACTAACTGGTATCTACATGATCTACATCTTAGCCATCAGGCAAATGGGGAAAAGCTAGGATTTGATTACCCACATGGATGTCAAATACTAGACCTGTAGCGCAAGTATTTTGTGGATCTCTGGTACAGCCACAACAATTTATTAGAAAGAAAAGTGATACGTTTCTTTCAACAAATCTAATTGAGGAGCAACAGAAAAACGTTCACATACACCAACAGCACAGTGGCTGCCCTGCAGCCCTAGGGTCATCTGTACAAATCCCAACCAAGACACTACCTGCATGGAATTCTCCTGCTCTCCAATGCTTGCGTAGGTTTCCTCCCACACAGCAAAATATGCTTGCCAATGCCAATGTGGTCTTGTCTAAAATTTGTCCCAATGTGTGTATGCTTGTAAGCTAAGAATCTTAAGCCCCTTGAAGACAGGGACTGATGTAAATGTACAATATATGTAAAGCACTGCATAAATTGTTGACACTACATAAATACCTGAAATAAATAATCTTCTATATCTTTAAAACAGTTGGTAGATCATATGACAGCCCATCTACTTTTTAGAAGTGTCTGCTAGCATAGAAAGGATCATTTTATGTCTCTAGAGTTTTTTTTTACTTTTAACTCAGTATGTTAAAAAAAAAAAAAAACAGTGTTGCTCCATTATGTCTTTTATATATTATAAATGCATTGGAATAATTGGTCAAGACTAAGTCTTACCTCACCACACCTAATTTGGTTTATTTATACACAGTAAATCCAATTAGGTCTACAATGTGATGGCTACAAGTCTAGTGGATACTTTTAAAGAGTTATAGAAGCAAATTTGCATACTAATTACAGAATTTGCGACTCCTCCAAACTGCTTAACTGACAACTCAGTAAGAAAACATATTAACTATTATGTTGTATTTGCACTCCTTATGTAAGAAAATTAATGCTACTGTAGAAAATATACATAAACAACTAAATCATTAAACCCATTTCAAACTAGTGAACTGTAGGATTAGTTAGTAAGTGCACATAGTGGTGGTTTATATTGCAGAACGTTGTTAGGTGTACATTTATACATCACAGATGCAGGTGTAAAAAACGTTAACCACTTACCCACTGGGCACTTAAACCCCCTTCCTAACCAGACCAATTTTCAGCTTTCGGTGCTCTCACACTTTGAATGACAATTACTCAGTCATGCAACACTGTACCTAAATTATTTTTTTGTCCTTTTGTTCCACACGAATAGAGCTTTCTTTTGGTGGTATATAATCACCGCTGGGTTTTTTATTTTTTGCGCTATAAATCAAAAAATACTGAAAATTCTGTAAAAAAAATTCTTTGTTTCTATTAAAATTTATTGCAGAGTATTGGCAAGTATTGGCAGAGTATTGGCGAGTATTGGCAGAGTATTGCAGTGTTGCAGTGTTGCACAGTATTGGCAGAGTATTGCACCGTATTGGTAGAGTATTGCACAGTGTTGGCAGAGTATTGCACAGTGGTGGCAGTGTATTGCACATTGCAGGCAGAGTATTCCACACTGCTGTCACTGACCAGCACTGTGGGCACTACACATCCAGCCCACAGTGCTGGTCCCATCTCTCCCCCTCTCCGCTTCTCCCCTCTCACTGTACCGATCGGTACAGAGAGGGGAGGGAGGAACCGGCGTCACGTGTACATGTGATCGCTCTGTCATTTGAAGGAGCAATCACGTGGTAAATGGCTGCTATCAGCGGCCATTTACCGTGATCCGTGATGCTCGGCTTATTCAGAAGGTCGGCTTATTCTGGGTGGACATCCTACGGACGTCCACCCAGAATAAGCCGACCGCGCTGTAGCCGTCTGGAGTCTGTGACCATGTTTAATAAAGATTCCTCTAATGTAGCACTTATGTGCGGACCATATAGAAAGAGGGTTGGGGACCGAATCTTTGTTACTCTCAAAAAAGAAGTCTAGCTCTCGCAGAATATCTACTTTAATCTCAGGGTCTTGAATGAGGGATTAATTTAATTGCCAAGTGGCTGATCTAGGTGTTGGATATTGGATGGTAATTTCCAGTGAGATCGGAGCATGGTCCAATCATGATATGGCCAATCTGGGCACTAGAGACAATTGGAAATGTGACATGGTAGACCAGAAAAAGATTTATCCTAGAGTACGAACCATGAATCGGCAGGAAAAAGGTATAGTCTCTCTCCTGCGGGTGAAGGATACGCCAAATGTCAAGTAGCTGATGTAAATGAGACAGTTCTCTGACTCGGGTTCGTTGGGATAGGGCAGAGGAGCCCGTTGTTTAATCTTTGCTGGGATCAATGATGAGGTTGAGGTCTCCCCCTAACACAAGAGTATCCTCTGCAAAAGAAGTCAAGGAGGATAGGCCTGTTTCAAGCACTGGAAGCTGATCCACATTTGGCAGATTAGCCAGGGTGAGCATCTGTGACTAGAGTTTACCTTTTACAAAGAGGCATCTACCCTCTTGATCAGTATGGAGGTCTAAGAGCTGCCAGGGTACAGTTTTGGCCAGGAGGATACACATGCCTTTTGATTTAGTTGAGGGCGACACGCTATGATATGCAGTTGTATAGTTGTATAGTTTCAGAATTCTATCAGCTTGGAAATTAGTTTCTTGTAGGAACACAACTTGAAGTCTTTGCCTCCATAGTTCAGCAAGACAACTGGATCGCTTTTCAGGAGCATTTAGGCTCTTTGCGTTCCATGACACAAGTTTCAAAGTAATTTTTTAGGGGAAGCTGGGCCCGACAGTCGACCTTTGCCAAAACTTGGAACAGTAGGTAGTGTGGGATGGGGGGAGGAGAAGTTAGACTAAGGGATGAGAAAGAAAGAGGAGAGGGTGAAGAAGGGTTGTGAATGAGGGCAATGAGAATATAAGAAGAAAAAGGTGGGAGAAAAGGTGTGGCAAGAGCTATATGTCCAAACGGAGGACTACTGCCAAATAGGGCAGCTAAGGCCTAGTGGGGGAAGAGGTAAGGCACTTCAGAGGTTGAACCCCCAGGTCGCGGGACACTCCAAACAGCCCCGTGCAAAAAGCGGCCCAAATAGGAGCAGCACTGAAATATTAAACTTCTCTTGAGAATAATAGCTAATAAAAATTCAAAGAATACAAGAAGTGGTAAGGGTGGAATATTCAAAACCTTAATGTTAAACAAAACCAGAATTTGTCAGATGGAGAGACCGCTTGCTTTCCAAGAGCCGGAGCACAATGAGAGCGAGCTGTGGCTCCCTTGCCTGACCCCCCCCAGGAATGCCTGCTGTATACTGTTGCATTTATTAACCCCGGCAATTAAACCCCCTATAGGCCCCAACATGGGGCGACCATGGGGAGCGATGTCCTCACTGCTAAATGATCCACGGCAACTCATGGGTGAACCAAGTCTGGGAGTGCGTGTGCGGCTGCAACAGTTAACTGATCTTGCAACAACGGTGGGAAAAAATAAAAGGGAAACCACAGAGAATAACCTGGGACCAGATGCAGCAGAACACACACCACCGAACGAGCACTCATTACAGTATATTGTAAGGCATAGAAAAATGTTTTAAATACTTAAACATATAGGAGAGAGGGGCACCCCGGGAGTCTGCGCCAAAGAGGCACCTGAAGCACCTCATAACGGTCTAAATATAAAAGCTAAGGTACGTGCTCCTGACAACTCCCCAGGGGCCCCCCTCAACCCCACAAGCTAGTCATGAATTCAGTAGCACAATTGCTCTATTACTTATCCCCTAGCAGGTCAAGTCCATATGTCATGCGGGGAACAAGTGGGTAGGGGACCCCGCAAGGAAAACCCTAGATGGTGCACTATCCCCTGTATATTCCGCATGGCCCAGATGATGTTAACAACAATGCGGGACAGACAAGGAAGTCAATATTATACCCTCTCCCACCAGGTAAATTAACCCCATATCCAAGACACTCTGAAGTCCCCCCCAGGGGTTGACCGTAGCTAGGTGACCCAGGGAATGCAACTAAAGAGAACCAGGAACTGTTTCCGATGATAGTCCCTTGGTCCCATGTTGATGGGGACAAGGGCCTCATCCCCACAACCCTTGCCCGGTGGTTGTGGGGGTCTAAGGGTGGGGGGCTTCTTGGAATCTGGAAGCCCCCATGTAACAAGGGGACCCCCTGATCATGCCCTCCCCATGTGAATGGGTATCGTGTACATTGTACCCCTACTCTTTCACCAAAAAAAGTGTCACAAAAAGTAAAAATGACAGTAGACAGTTTGGGACAAATCCTTTATTAAAAAAATAAAAATAAAAAATGTCCCGCAATGTAACTCCATGGGAGGCTCTCGCCGACTGCAGCCTCTTCACGATGACAGCTGCTATATAAGTGAGGGTGGGGCCACTCGGTGACATAAATGGGTGACCTCGCCCTCCTCTGATGCCACATGACATGACATGGCATCAGAGGGGGCGGAGGCCACCCGTTTACGTCATCGGCTGGAGTCGGCAGGAGCCTTTTTAAAATCACTTCTCCTGAAAAAACTCCCCATACACTTTCCAATTTGCAGAGAAAGATGTATAATGTTCGGCAAACAAGCAAACACCCGATGTTCAAGTCGAACTTACATTCTGGCTCATCCCTTGTCCTTGCAAAGTGAACAGCCTTTTCTCCTTTAGCAAATCAAACCCACTGTCTCAGAAAATCAAGGGACTTTGATAATCCACCTTAAAACTATTTTCAGGGTATTTAGTTGTTTGTGTCACTGTATTTTTTATTCACTGTCTTTATTATATTTGAAAATATCTTTACAATCACTGCATGTTAATATTCACATCATGATCTTGCTTAGCAGTTAAAAGGCTGCACCTAAATTTCTATACCCAGTTTTATATAAATATACATAAATATACATCATTTCTGAAGTACCACTGTGCTTATATTAAAGCAAAGGTTCTTAATATATTATACTGTTTTCTTGATGCCTTTGGAACAAAGCATACAAACAGGCAGTAATGTATAACTGTAAATACTGTAGAAAATCCTTGGCATCCTAGTTCAATCATTTACACTTGGATAACACTAACTTTACAATTCCACAGGGTTGTATAACATGAAGGATAGTACTGGTTATTGCAGAACATAAATTCTGTCAAACAAGCCCCATCAGGATTCCTCAGAAACAGTTCCAAACATTCTTGAATCCTCTTCCCAAGCCCACTATGATAAATGAGTAAGAAGCCTTACACAGCAATGAGAAAGCCTCAGTTGCAGTTATATTTGTGAATGAATGAAAAACTAATATTACTTAAATGTCATTTCTTTTTCATGAGCTTGGTATTAAACATAGACTTTCTCATATAAACTAGCTCTTTTAATTATCATTGTAAAGTCAAAAGGTATGAAATTATGAATGCAGATTTAACTGCAACAGATAACTGGTTGACGGATGTTCCAATGTGCTCTAATAAGCTTATCTGTAGGCTTAGTATGGCTATGTTTGCTGCCAATTGCTCCCTGATGCATTCTTACAGTTCGCTAACTAAAATCTTTAAATAAGTGGAGGGGATCATTCTAGTTAACCCTGGCAATGCATAGCTTACATAGGAGTCTGTCTATTTAGAAGGCATAGAAAAACAGTGTGATGGTAAAGGCTATTTAAACTGTACTTCTCCAAATCACAACTTTGCTAATCATGAAGCGTATGATGGATCACATAGATTAAGGACAGTAGGGATGTTTATTGCAGATGATAACACTTTATTCTCATTTGTGAATCTTTGCACTTTATTTGCAATTTATTTTGAATGATTCTTATTTGTTAAAAGTGTTGGCAAAAACTGTGAAGGTAGCTTCATCGTACATTTCCATAATGTCGACTGTAACACTTGAAAAATGTGCCCTCCACCAGACTCTAATGCCTCGTACAGATAATAGGCTTGTGTGTATGCTTTATAGAACATTTGTTGTCGGAATTTCTGCCAACAAATGTTTGAGAGCTGGTTCTCAAATTTTCTGAAGAAAAAACTTGAAATTTTGAGCGTGTGTACACAATTCCGACGCACAAAAGTCCACTCATGCTCCAAATCAAGCAGAAGAGCTGCACTGGCTAGTGAACTTATTTTTTCTCGGCTTGTCATATGTGTTGTACGTGTTGACATTTGGAATTTCCGACAACATGTGTGTTACCGTGTGTATGCAAGACAAATTTGAGCCAACATCCTTCGGAAGAAAATCCATGGTTTTGTTGTCGGAAAATCCTATTGTGTGTACAGGGCATAAGACTTGTGTGCTTCACTTGTTTTTGTATATTTGAGAATATATTTTTTGCAGCTGTTGTAGCAATCTTGGCTTGCAAATAGATTAGAAACAATAATATATAGATATGTGTAACAGTACATGGGCTTGGGAGATTTATGACTATTCCTTAACCTGCTCAAGAGGCCATGTCAACATAGCTGTAACATTCTATCCTGAAACTCAATATTGAATGACTCCACTCCTGCAGGCAATGCATTTTTGAGTAGAAAGAAAAAAGAGCAATTCTCAGCTTTCAGACAAGCATATATGTTTCTTTAGATCCCGATGTTATACTCCGTGTCCATAACGTGTATCTTATCTATATCATATAGATAGCTATATCCTATTAAATGTGACAAATAAATGATACAAGAGTGTGAAAACATCTAAAGTGCATATATGGAGGACTAGGTAAATATATATTTTTAATGAAATGTCTCATTTGATGAAGTTATTCACATTGGACATTGGTTGATCTAGTCTTCCATATATGTATCACATTGGAATCTAGTATATTTTTAGGTGGAGCAGGCGCTGTCTATGATTAACCTATGCTCCACCTGCAAACCCCCCCCCCCCCCCCCACACCCAGTGTGAAAAAAGAGCAGCAGCACACAAATAGGTACACCATATAAATAAAATAAAAAAAACATATGCCTTGCTAATATAAACAGGTGCAAATAATCATAAATTGAATTATACTAAATAAAGTCCAATACTAAACAGATGTCCATGCAAAGATAAAAGATTCATATCCACCAGTGTAAGGTCCTCTTTAACAAAGGGTAGTGCTCTATAAATCTCATGTCAAACACTCAGTGATCCATCCACCAAAGCACTTACCAGAATGTATGTGCCTTGAAAAGTCAAAACATGCTCTGTTAGCAGACTGTTTGATCCAGAACCTCCTCAGGAAGCTTCACAGTTAACCAGTTGACACTTAGGAAAACACAAAAAAAGAGAGCAACAAGCTCTCATGGTTTGAAGCTGTATGGCAATGTTTATTAAAAACACTTACATTCTCCTAGGAGGAAAAACATAATGAAAGACTACAATTCCCAGACTCCCAATGGCAGCCGCACATGTGTGGTGACATCACGATTCCCAGTCTCGCCATACATAAGTTTATTCACAAATTACACCATCAGGGGAACAGGAAATGTCGTTTATCATGTCGTTTTGCACTTTTGTATTTTTATCATTTCCGGAAGTATTCACACTATAGGAGCTTATTGTGTTTTCCTGAGTGTCAAATGGTTAAACGTGAAGCTTCCTGTTTAGCACTGAGTATCTATTCATTTGGGGTTTCTGGATTAAACAATCTGCTAACAGAGTGTGTTTTGACTTCTCAACGTATTGAGAGTCACATACATTCTAGTAAGCGTATACAGTGGTGTGAAAAAGTGTTTGCCCCCTTCCTCATTTCCTGTTCCTTTGCATGTTTGTCACACTTAAGTGTTTCGGAACATCAAACCAATTTAAACAATAGTCAAGGACAACACAAGTAAACACAAAATGCAATTTGTAAATGAAGGTGTTTATTATTAAAGGTGAAAAAAAATCCAAACCATCATGGCCCTGTGTGAAAAAGTGATTGCCCCCTAAACCTAATAACTGGTTGGGCCACCCTTAGCAGCAACAACTGCAACCAAGCGTTTGCGATAACGTGCAATGAGGCTTTTACAGCGTCCTGGAGGAATTTTGGCCCACTCATCTTTGCAGAATTGTCCTAATTCAGTTACATTAGAGGGTTTTCGAGCATGAACGGCCTTTTTAAGGTCATACCACAACATCTCAATAGGATTCAGGTCAGGACTTTGGCTAGGCCACTCCAAAGTCTTCATTTTGTTTTTCTTCAGCCATTCGGTGGTGGACTTGCTGGTGTGTTTAGAATCATTGTCCTGCTGCAGAACCCAAGTTCATTTCAGCTTGAGTACACGAACAGATGGTCGGACATTCTCCTTCAGGATCTCTTGGTAGACAGCAGAATTCATAGTTCCTTTTATCACGGCAAGTCTTCCAGGTCCTGAAGCAGCAAAACAGCCCCAGACCATCACACTACCACCACCATATTTTACTGTTGGTATAATGTTCTTTTTCTGAAATGCAGTGTTCCTTCTACGCCAGATATACTTGGACACACACCTTCCAAAGAGTTCCACTTTTGTCTCATCGGTCCACAGAATGTTGTCCCAAAAGTCTTGGGGATCATCAAGATGTGTTGTGGAGAAATTGAGACGAGCTTTGATGTTCCTTTTGCTCAGCAGTGGTTTTCTCCTTGGAACTCTGCCATGCAGGCCATTTTTGCCCAGTCTTTTCCTGATGGTGGAGGCATGAACGCTGACCTTAACTGAGGCAAGTGAGGCCTGCAGTTCCTTGGACGTTGTTGTGGGGTCTTTTGTGACCTCTTGGATGAGTCGTCGCTGCGCTCTTGGGGTAATTTTGGGCGGCCGGCCACTCCTGGGAAGGTTCACCACTGTTCCATGTCTTCGCCATTTGTGGATAATGGCTCTCACTGTGGTTCGCTGGATTCCCAAAGCTTTGGAAATGGCTTTATAACCCTTTCCAGACTGATAGATCTCAATTACTTTCTTTCTCAATTGTTCCTGAATTTCTTTGGGTCTCGGCATGATGTGTAGCTTTTATGTGCTTTGGTGTATGGAACACTGGGTGCTTCACATATGAGATTTGAAGAACATTTCCTTTTGTTAGCCACTTGCTTACCGCACATAGTCATATGACAGCTGCAGGAACTCTGGATGTCTTATGACGTCTTTTTTTCCTGAGCATGTAGGGGGTGCTACCATTGCGTCATTAGGCACCCAATGCACGTGCCGGTGGCCGTGATGTCCGCCGGGCACCTGCGATTGCCGTGAACACAGCAGGACCGTGGATCTGTGTGTGTGTAAACACACAGACCCATGTCCTGTCAGAGGAGAGGAGACCAATGGTGTGTTCCCAGTACAGAGGAACACGATCGGTCTCCTCCCCTTGTGAGTCCCCTCCCCCTACAGTTAGAATCACTCCCTAGGAATCATAATTAAACCCTCAATTACCCCCTAGGGTTAACCCCTTCCCTGCCAGTCACATTTACACAGTAATCAGTGCATTTTTTACAGCACTGATCACTGTATAAATGTGAATGGTCCCAAAATAGTGTCAAAAGTGTCCGAAGTGTCCGCTGCAATATTGCAGTCACAATAAAAACCGCAGATCGCCGTCATTACTAGTAAAAAAATAAAAATAAAAATGCCATAAATGTATCCCCTATTTTGTAGACGCTATAACTTTTTGCGCAAACCAATCAATATACGCTTATTGCGATTTTTTTTACCGAAAATATGTAGAAGAATACATATTGGCCTATTGGAATATTTATTATAGCAAAAAGTAAAAAATATTGGGGGTTATTTACGAAAGGCAAATCCACTTTGCACTACAAATGCAAACTACAAGTGCAAAGTGCCCTTCAAATTTGCACTGAAAGTGCACTTGGAAGTGCAGTCGCTGTAAATCTGAGGGGTAGATCTGAAATGAGGGGAAGCTCTGCTGATTTTATTATCCAATCATGTGCAAGCTAAAATGCTGTTTTTTATTTTCCTTGCATGTCCCCCTCAGATCTACAGTGACTGCACTTCCAAGTGCACTTTCAGTGCAATTTCAAGTGCACTTTGCACTTGTAGTTTGCACTTGTAGTGCAAAGTGGATTTGCCTTTCGTAAATAACCCCAATTGTGTTTTTTTCAAAATTGTCGCTCTTGTTTTGTTTATAGGCCAAAAAATAAAAACCACAGAGGTGATCAATACCACCAAAAGAAAGCTCTATTTGTAGGGAAAAAAAAATATAAAAATTTCATATGGGTATAGAGTTGCATGACTGCGCAATTGTCATTAAAAATGTAACAGTGCTGAAAGCTGAAAATTGGTCTGGGCAGGAAGGTGGTGAATATGCCTTGTATTGAAGTGGTTAAAGATGACCTCACACTGATGGACACAAATCTCTCTCAAATCTCTCTCTCTCAAAAACACATTTCTTCATCAATTTAGGCCAATATATATATATACCATATTTATTGGCGCATAACACGCACTTTTCCCCCTTAAAGTAGGGGGAAAATCATGTGTGCGTGCATGTTATACGACGATATAGGTTGCCACTGAGAGGAAAGAGGGGATGAGCGCTGCCGAAATAGAACCGGATCTCCTGTGTACTCAGCTCCGCTAGCAGTCATGCTCATTCCCTCCCCCTGGATGGCTCCTAGCATTGACGTCCCGGCATTGGACTGGCGTTATGTCCTTAATAGGATCCAGGCCAAGGGGCGGGACTGGGCGTGATGCCGAGTCGAGTACACAGGAGATTTGGCTCTATTTCGGCAGCACTCCTTCCCCTCGGTGGCAGCCTATATTTCGGCAAGGCTGCAGATGGACACTGAACACTAATCAGGCTGCAGTGAGAAGCAATGCTGCAGATTGGCACTAATTTGGCTGCAGGGAGGAGCAAAGCTGCAGATGGGCACTGATTAGGCTGCAGATGGGCAACTGATTAGACTGCAGATGGGCACTGATTAGACTGCAGATGGGCACTGATTAGACTGCAGATGGGCACAGATCAGGCTGCAGATGGGTACAGATCAGGCTGCACAGAAGCTGCAGATGGGCACAGATCAGGCTGCATTAATGCTCACTGACCATTATTTTGCTTCAAAGTGGTTTATTTAAAAAAAAAGTACTTTTTCCTGAAACTTCCCTCTTAAATTGGGGTGTGTGTTATACGCCAATAAATACGGTATATCATAATTTGTAGATGCTATAGCTTTCATAAATAAATAATGGGGGTTATTTACTAAAGGCAAATCCACTTTGCACTGCAAGTGCACTGAAAGTGCACTTGGAAGTAAAATTACTGTAGAACCGAGGGGGACATGCAAGGTAAAAAAAAAAAAAAACAGCATTTTAGCTTGCACATGATTGGATGATAAAATCAGCAGAGCTTCCACTCATTTCAGATCTACCCCTCAGATTTAGAGTGACTGCACTTCCAAGTGCACTTGCAGTGCAAAGTGGATTTACCTTTCATAAATAACCCCCAGTATACACTGACTTGGGTTACCAAAGAAATGTAACAGAGTACAATTTGGCCTACAGTTATTACGAAAAATTCCTTATTTACAAAATTGTATAACAGAAACACAGAAAACCCTTTTTTTTTTCTTTTTTCTTTTTTTTAATTCCTTTATTTCAAAGTAAATTGCATAACAAAAAATACAACAGAGAACATATCCAACCGATTACAATACAAGTGGTAAGACAGGGAGTTAGAAGATAATACAGTGTTCAGGCAACATTTGGCGGGTCGACTGAGCCTGCTTCTTGCCCAATAAACAATACAAAGAGATACAGTGCTAAGGCAACATTACAGAGTACAGGAACGCATAGGCTACTTGTTCAACGTTCTACCCTGCTTCTCAACGGTCGTAAATCTGTTGGGAAAAACAGTCACTGGCCTGAATAAGCTATTACTTATTTTATTTGTGAGTATGTTAGTACGATCATCTATACGCCCCACACATGGGCGACCTTCCGGTCTCGCTGTTTCCAGGTTTAAACCAGTATCTTCCTATGGACTCGTGTGTGGGTGGCAACTTGAGAAAAGGTGAAATACTACTTATGGGGAGGGGGGTGGGGGGGGATCTTGAGGGTGGGAGAAGCAAGAAAGGGGGGAAAGGGGGAAAAGGGGTGAGCAAGCAAATTAAGAGGAAGGTGGTGTCCTCTGCCCGGAGGGCGTCGGTAAGGAGGTCTGCCTGTGGGGTCCAGGACTGCGTGCCACTTCTTGGAGATATTCCTCTGTGTATATGAAATACTGCCAGGGTCTCCAGGTCTCGCGGAAGGCCTCCTCCCTATCGTACAAAGTGGCTGAGAGGTCCTCCATGTCTCTTAGTTTGTAAACTTTAGCGAACCAGAGGGGCCTTGCCGGTGGGTTCTCCGATCTCCAACACAGCGGAATGCATGCCTTGGCCGCATTCAAAAGTTGAATGGTCAAAGACTTTTTATATTTTTTAATGGGTCGTTCTGTCATATGTAGCAGACAGGCCGCCGGGTTCCCTTCCAGGGAGACATTGGTCAGGTGTCTGATCGTGTCAGTCACCCCCCGCCACCCTTTTTTTTTTTTCAAAATGTTGGCTTTTTTTTTGTTTATTTAGCAAAAATAAAATACCCAGTGGTGATTAAAGGGGATGTAAACCCTCACCGTTTTCACCTTAATGCATTCTATGCATTAAGGTAAAAAACCTCCTGTGCTGCAGCAGCGCCCCCGAGCCCCTCTTATACTTACCTGAGCCCCGTAATTCCCACAATGGGAATGATCACACCAGCTCCAGCTGGTGTCTCGTGTCCTGATTGGATAGATTTATATCAGCGCAGCCATTGCCTCCCGCTGCTGTCAATCAAATTCAATGACTTTGGCACCTGGGGGCAAAGCCGAGTCCTGCTGTCTCTGTCTATGGATGCAGCAGCAGGACACGTGAGTGCACCCACACAGGTGTCCCGTCAGAGAGTGCTTCTCTGGCAGGACACTCCAGAAGAGGAGAAGCCAGGAGGGCCAAGGAGGGACCACCAAAGAGGAGGATTGGGGACTCTCTGTGCATAACCAACTGCACAGCGGAGGTAAGTATGACATGTTTGTTTTTTTTAAAGAAAAAAAATGAAACCTTTACAACCCCTTTAAATACCTCCAAAAGAAAACTATTTCCGTGAAAAACAATAATAGGAATTTCATATGGGTACAGTGTTGCATGACCGTGCAATTGTCATTCGAAGTGCGATAGCGCTGAAAGCTGAAAATTGGCCTGGGCAGGAAGGGGATGAAAGTGTCCGGTATTGAAGTGGTTAAACATAAACCATCAGCCTATACAATAACATGCATCTGGAAACCAAAAATCCTATTCCATTTAAATTACTGTAGATGTTTAGTCCATACAGTTAAAAATGTGTTATCAAATACATAGATTGTGGTGACATCTTGTTTCATGAAAACACCTAATAATTAAAAAAAAGTATGGGGCTATTAAATTTCACACAATATGTGTCACCTCTGAGCTCACAAAACTTTCACCTCCAGGTTGATGTCATATAGCCTGCTTTTGATAATCCTCCCAGATTGAGATACATATTCACCTCTTCCTCCACCTCCACACCTCTAGGGGCTCTCTGTTTAAGCTTCCTGGAGGTTCCAATATTAGGGGGGAGTGTGGTACCTTTAAGGTTCTTATGTTGTCATATTTGCCTTGCCCATGTTGGGGAAAGATACCAACAAGCCTTTTATTGTTTAGTAAGTTATTAATATGAAAATGTATTAAAACAAAATGCACTTACACTTAAAAACTTTTAAAATTGATTCAATACAAAAATTGTGGTCTTTACTTCCACATGACTTCCGGTCCGCCTCCGCTCATGCCCTATGCGTTCAGTTACAATCTCTATACATTAGCTATAAGCTGGAACTATATAAGGAGAGCAGGTTGCATGAGACATAGCACTTACATCGGCTATATAGCCTTCAGACCCTAAATAAGTCATGTGACTGTGATGTAACACGTCAAACAAATATGTCAGCATAAAAACCTTAAAGGTACCATACTCCCCCTAATATTGGAACCTCCAGGAAGCTTAACATCATTATAAAGGTTCACTTAAAAAAAAAAAAAAATACAAGCATGTTATACTTACCTGCTCTGTGCGAGGGTTTTGCACAGAGCAGCCCCGATCCTCCTTTTCTGGGGTGTTTCACTGGCACTCCTGGCTCCTCCCCTTCATCGGGTGCCCCCACGGAAATCCGCTTTCTATAGGGACACCCATGTGGGCTCGCTCCCGAGACCTGCTGCTGCGTCCATTGACACAGACAGAGGAACTCGGCCATGCCCACTGCTCACGTGGCTACAACTGCTATTAATCTGTCCAATGAGGACAGAGACAGCAGCTGGAGCCACTGGGCTTGTGTACATCGCAGGTTCGGGTGGGCTCAGGTAAGAACAAGGGGGGCTCTGGGGGCAGTTGCAGCAAAGAAGGTTTTTCACCTTAATGCATTAGGGTGCAAAAACCTTGAGACATTACAATCACTTTAAACGAAGAGTCCCTAGAGGTGTGTTGGTGGAGGAAGATGGGAATACTGTCTCAATCTGGGAAGATTATAATATGCAGGTAATATGACATCAACCTGGAGGTGTGAAATTGTTTTTGTGTGAAATTTAAAGGCTTTAAAGGCTGAATTATTGGGTGTTGGATATTCACAGGACAGAGTGTACACCAAAATCTATGTACTGTATTAGATACAACATTTTGAACTGTATAGAAGAGACACCGAATTGAAATTGAATAGGATTTTTTGGTTCATAGATGCATGTTATTGTATAATCTGGTGGTTTATGTTTAATGTGCTGTGGAGATAATAAGGTACACATACACAGTTTTGTTTTTGGTGATTGTATTGCTTTACGTATACTGTATTCATTTATATCAATAGTAGTAGAGTTTTAGCAGAGCAACATGACATACCTTCTTTATTTTGTTTTGTGTTTTGTGTGGGAACACACACTGATGCTAGCAGCAGCCTCACATATTTTGTAATTTAACAATTATACGATTGCACACTTTTGGGATAACACTGTCTCAGGTAGCGCAGGAGTTACACTTCATATAAAGTATACAAAATTGCCTAGGCAAACAAATTACCTGTTATTGTTGTATTCATTATACTTTTAAAAGTTTCCTAAATACTATTCTAAACTGAGGCACAAATTTATATTCTATATACATTACATGTTAAATCAAACTGAAGCTTAACAATTAAAAAAATAAAATAAAACGGTTGTTGTTGCATCAGATTAATTAGGTTTAAATGTTCTCTTTGCTTGTATGGCTATCATAAGTTACAATAAGTAATGTTTTCTGTATCTTATTTTTTTATTCATGTATCCTACTTTTAGAGTCAATTAGCCAATAGCAGACTTTCTCTGTACACTGGTATGTATTGTGTTGAGGCAGTACAATGTGTTTGTTACAAGCCATCACATTTTTTTTTTTTTTCTTCTCTCTTTTTAACTTTATTAAAATATCACAATATGGCACTTCATTCAATTCTTTGAACAACAGCACACTGTAACACACTGTGGTACACTGTAACATATTGTTATGCACTGTGTCCATTTTTATGCAGTATAAACCATCAAATCTATTCAGTGTGAACAGGGAACATAGAAAACAATTGTTTTCTCTGTGTCTTTGCATTGTACCTGTGTTGATCAATGCTGATCAACACTGCTCAACACAACTGGTGCGAATAAGTCTTTTTTTATTGAAATGATATTTCATATGCTTTATAAACCAAAAATATGCATATTTATGTACACATTTAATCTTTCTTCGATGGCTATGTATAGCAACA
This sequence comes from Lithobates sylvaticus, assembly GCA_028564925.1. Classification (NCBI taxonomy): domain Eukaryota; kingdom Metazoa; phylum Chordata; class Amphibia; order Anura; family Ranidae; genus Lithobates; species Lithobates sylvaticus. The sequence goes on from CM053029.1 coordinate 236,054,019, forward strand.
CATAGGAATCCACTATCCACTTGGAAGCCACAGCTAGAACAGGCATCTTATTTCAGTTCTAGTTTCATCATATCTGCATGAAGAATCTGCAATATTAAGTGACAGCTACACATAAGAGGTCTTATAAATATAAGTTTAATTTTAAAATCTAACCAGCATACCAGATGACTTAGTGCCATTTCTCTTTGTTCAAGACACTATCTACGTACTGCAATCACATCAATACAGAATGTGAAAAATAGAAAAAGTGTTGGTGTCTTGCTGGTTTTATTGTCTGTCATCTGCTGTGTCTGCCATCTCAAACAGAGAATGAAGGACTCAGTGGCTCATTTCCAACATTGATACAATATTAGTAGCATTTGAGAAACAGTATTCTGTAAACGGGGTAGGCAACCCCCGGTACTGGAGCCGCAAGCGGCACACAAGCCTCTTGCCAGCACTCGACTCTGTCCCCATCAGCAGAGCAGCACAGGGAAGTGTCAGTGAGACACTAATGCATTCCAATTTCAGAATTCCCCATGCCACACCTGCACTGAGGGAGAGGCAATGTGCCCCCCACACATTGTAAAAGATGGTCCTCTAACTTTGCTGTAGCTGTCAGTTTTTGTGATGGGGAAGAGATTGGGTGCAGTTTTGCTGGGGGGGGGGGGTGGTCCCTGTTTCCAGGAGGAGGAGGACTGTCATTGGCCACTGCTAAAGCCTATCACAGTCCTGCTAGCCCCGCCCACCATCTGGAGGAAGAGGACTCGCTTGGTTGCCACTACCAATCTCAGAAAGAAGGGATTTCACTGATTGAGAAAACCATAATCAGGTGACAGTTTGTGGAATTTCTGTTGAGCTTCTGGCAACTTTGTTGACAATATTCCTGAACCTTAGTGGATCAGCAGGATGAGTGTGCCAGGACAGGTAAATGCGTTTCATCTCTGCTTCCTTTCACCACTCTGCATATCACACATATCATAGATGAGAAGAGGGTACATTGGTGGAGCAGATGACCAGGAAGGTACAGCTGTGGGGAAAATGAGCAGGAGGGTTCAGAGGTGGGACAGAGCAGGAGGGTACAGCAGCGGGGCAGATATACAGGGAGGTACAGTGGTGGAAAAGATCAGGGGGTTCAGCAGTGGGACAGAAGAGCAGGGGGCTACAGCGATGGGGCAGATGAGCAGGGGCTTCAGTGGTGGGCCAGATGAGAAAGGGGTTACAGTGGTGGGACATATGAGCAGGGGGGTTCAGTTTTGGGGCAGATGGGAAGGGGGATCAGTGGTGGGACAGAAAAACAGCGGGGTAGAGCAGTGGGTCAGATGTGAAAGGAGGTGTATTGGTGGGACAGATGAGCAGGGGGTTACAGTGGTGGGGCAGGAGAGCAGGGGGAACAGAGGTCGGGCAGAAGAGCAGGAGGTACAGAGGTGAGACAGATGTGCAGGAGGTACATTGGTGGGGCAGATGAGAAAGCGTGTTTCAGTGGTGGGGCAGATAAGCAGATGGGTTCAGTGTTAGGACAGATGAGAAGGTGATTCAGTAGTGAGACAGAAGAGCATGGGGATACGGCGGTGTAGCAGATGTGCAGGGAGGTACAGTGATGGGGCAGATGAGAAAAGGGGTACATTGATGGGGCAAATGAGCAAGGGGGTACAGTGGTGGGGCAGATGTGCAGGAGGTACAGTGGTGGTAGGGATGAGAAGGGGGTTCAGCGGTGGGACAGAAAAGCACTGGGGGTACAGTGATGGGGCAGATGAGCAGGGGGTTACAGTGGCGGGACAGATGAGCAGGGGGAGTTCAGTCTTGGGGCAAATGAGAAGGGGGTTACAGTGGTGGGAAAAGATGAGCAGGGGGGTTCAGTGTTGGGGCAGATGAGAAAGGGGTTCAGTGGTGGGACAGAAGAGCAGGAGGGTAAAGCAGAGGGGCAGATCTGAAAGGAGGTGGGGCAGATGTACAGGGGGTACAGTGGTGGGGCAGAGTAGAAAGGGGGTACATTGGTGGGACAGATGAGCAGGGGGTTACAGCGGTGGGGCAGAGGAGCAGGGGGGTACAGAGGTGGGACAGATGTGTGGAGGGGTTCAGAGGAGAAGTGAGGTACATTGGTGGAGCACATAAGCAGGGGGTTACAGTGTGGGGCAGAAGAACAGCGGGAACAGAGGTGGGACAGATGTGCAGGAGGTACAGTGGTGGGGCAGATGAGAAAGGGGGTTACAGTGGTGGGGAAGATGAGCAGATAAGTTCAGTGTTAGGACAGATGAGAAGATGGTTTAGAGGTGAGACAGAAAAGCATGGGGGTACGGCGGTGGATCAGATGTGCAGGGAGGTACAGTGGTGGGGCAGATGAGCAGGGGGGTTATAGTGGTGGGATAGAAGAGCAGGGTGGTACAGTGGTGGGGCAGATATACAGGGCATTACAGTAGTGGGATAGATAAGCCGGGGGGGGGGTACAGTGGTGGGACAGATGTGCAGGGTAGTACAGTGGGGGGGGATGTGCAGGGGGTTACAGTGGTGGGGAAGATGTGCAGGGGGTTACAGTGGTAGGGCAGATGAGCAGGGGGTTACAGTGGTGGGACAGAAGAGCAGGGGGTACAGTGGTGGGGCAGATGAGCAGGGGGGTACAGTGGTGGGGCAGATGAGCAGGGGGGGCAGTGGTGGGGCAGATGTGCAGGGGCTTAATGGTGGGGCAGATGTGCAGTGGGGTTACAGTGGTGGGGCAGATGGGCAGGGGGTTACAGTGGTGGGGCAGATGTGCAAGGGGTTACAGTGGTAAGGCAGATGAGCAGGGGGTTACAGTGGTGGGATAGAAGAGCAGGGGGGTACAGTGGTGGGGCAGATGAGCAGGGGGTACAGTGGTGGGGCAGATGTGCAGAGGGTTAGTGGTGGGGCAGATGTGCAGGGGGTTACACTGCTGGGGCAGATGTGCAAGGGGGTACAGTGGTGGGACAAATGAGCAGGGGGGTACAGTGGTAAAACAGATTTGCAGGGGGGACAGTGATCTGAGGTGTGAAAGTGCATGAATTGGGGCTGATCTGAAGTGTGGAGTTGCAGGAATTGGGGCTGATCTGAGGCATGAGAGTGCAGGAAATGTGTCACTACTACTCAAGTAGTTTACAGCATTTACTTTATAAAAAAAATCATTTTCGTGATTGAGAGCGTGAAACTGAAATTGTTTTGTAAAATCGTCACGCTCAATTTCTTTGAAAAAAAAATGTCGGCACACTGTGCCTACCCTCTGTTCTATACTAATGTTTACCTATATTCTGTGATAGTAGCAATTCTTAGTTAGACGGGTGAAAACCGCGAAAGTACTGCACAATATACCGAGAGATTACTGTTTGGTAATCAACTTAATTATAAAAATAAAAATGTTGACTTTAGCCAAAATTATGTTTGTCTTAGATAAAGCAAAAAAGGGTTTGAATAGCTTAGGAAAATGTAAGTGGGAGACGCTAATTACAAAATGAATTGTGTTCATCATAGTTATGAAAGTGAGTCTGTACTTGGGACAAGCTGGTGGTTCGATCTGAACCTAGGTTGTTTGGGCATTCAGACAGACGCTCAAACTTTAGTCCATTTGACCCCCTGTTTAGCAGGAGCCATGCTTTATATATACATATATATATATATATATATATATATATATATATATATATATATATATATATATATATATATATAAATATAAGCTGTATTTCTACCGCATGTTCCACAAAGGGCAGGGGAAATGGTGAGGAGCACTGGGGCTTTGTGACACCAAGATATTTTAAATAGTCATACACAGTAATGAAAGTTTAAAACAAACATGTATTTATTACGTCCGACTACGACGTCACTTCCGGTGTGGGCTTAGACTTCATATCCTGTGGAACGATCCCCGGACTTAGATGGCTGGGGATTAAGGAGAGATTGCCTCTCCCATCAGTCATGACTCCACACAGCTGTGGATTCTAATCCCTTGGTGCCAATGGCTAAATGCTGTCATGTGACCAGTCCCGCTGCCTTTATACACCCACTGCTCCTGTCTCCCTCAGATTTGGTGCTGGCTGTTGGTGTGTTGCTTCAAGTGGGGACTGTCGCCTGGATTCACTGATTTATTTACCTATTACCACACTGGTAAGTTTTGCTTTTCAACATGCAGACAAACTGATTCAACTTCTCACTCCTATCCCCTTTAACATAATTTTCTATATCATAATTTTATTTTTTTCTATAGATTTGTCTTTTTGACATTGGACTTTAGTCCACAGATGTCTTACATTTTCGGAAAAAAATAAATTGTGACCTATCTCTTAAGCCCCATACACACGGTCGGACAATCCGCGGACCAGGTCCGTCGGACCACGTCCGTCATACTTTGTCCGATGTTGGTTTTGCGTACACACGGTCGGACAAAGTTGTCGGAAAATCCGATCATTCTGAACGTGGTGACGTTTGTTGCCTACGACGGGACTACGTAGAGGCTAGTAGCCAATAGCTTTGGTCTTGTAATGTGATCTGAGCATGCGTAGCACTTTGTCCGGTCGGACAACCGTACACACGATCGGATTTGGTGTGATCGGACCGGGTTGACGGCAAATCTTTCCAGCAGGAGATAAGACTTTGTCCGACGGACAAACCGACGAACACTGTCCGATGGTGCATACACAAGGTCTGATTTTTCAACAACCTTGTCCGATCGGACCAAATTGATGAAAAAGTCCGACCGTGTGTATGGGGCTTTACCTATTTCTGAGTGACGTTATTATCACCCCACGTTTCCATGAAGGTATGACCATTTTTTGTTGCATGCAGACACAACTTGTTTTTACATTTATATACATTTCTTACATATTGTTTATACATTTGTTAGGTACACTTATTTTACTTGTTGGCTGTTATCCCTTGTGTCTGGGAAACATGCTGCTAGGGTTTTTCTTTCAATTTGAGTTTCTCTTTCATCTTGTGATTTCCCTATGTTCCACCTGCACTCTGGATGATCTCTGGCATCACCAATCAATTTGCAGTGTTTATATTTTATCAGTTATGTACAGTATCTCACAAAAGTGAGTACACCCCTTACATTTTTGTAAATATTTCATTATATCTTTTCACGTGACAACACTGAAGAAATTACACTTTGCTACAATGTAAAATAGTGAGTGTATAGCTTGTGTAACAGTGTAAATTCGCTGTCCCCTCAAAATAACTCAACACACAGCCATTAATGTCTAAACCACTGGCAACAAACGTGAGTACACCCCTAAGTGAAAATGTCCAAATTGGGCCCATAGTGTCAATATTTTATGTGGCCACCATTATTTTCCAGCACTGCCTTAACCCTCTTGGGCATGGAGTTCACCAGAGCTTCACAGGTTGCCACTGGAGTTCTCTTCCTCTCCTCCATGACAAAATCATGGAGCTGGTGGATGTTAAAGACCTTGCGCTCCTCCATCTTCCGTTTGAGGATGTTCCACAGATATTCAGTAGCATTTAGGTCTGGAGACATGCTTGGCCAATTCCATCACCTTTACCCTAAGCTTCTTTAGCAAGGCAGTGGTCGTCTTGGAGGTGTGTTTGGGGTTGTTATCATGTTGGAATACTGCCCTGTGGCCCAGTCTTCGAAGGGAGGGGATCATGCTCTGCTTCAGTATGTCACAAGTGAGGGGGTGTACTGTAAGTCTACATGCACTCTTGTTATGTTATTTGCTGTTTCCTCTAGATGTTTGTACATGTTCATTTGGTTATGTAGCATACTTTTTGTGTGTGTGTTTACTTTAGAGAATTCTCCATTGTGCTATCCAAGGGCAAATCCTTGAAGAAAACCACACTGGTCAAAATGCATCGGATTGGATTCACTGTATTGTATTACCTTGTACATGTTTAATGCTATTTGTATTTTTAATGTTCAGTGATGCCTTTTACTCTGATAGAGGTGACATTTTAGCTTTTTCAATAAATTTGTGTTATATACTTTCATTACTTTGTATGACTATTTAAAATATCTGGGTGTCACAAAGCTCCAGTGCTCATCACCATTTCCCCTGCCCTTTGTGGACCATGCTGTACATGAATTGGGGCTGACACACACTATTGGTTATTGTTGGCTGTATATGGGCTATTGAACTGTATTTCTACCGCTTCTACATATGATGTCTTCCCGCTGTCACTGGCTCCTTGCATCCATGTGTGTCCGTAGGAACCACTGATGTCATGGGGAATTCCTACCATTTTTAAGCCATATTTGGGTAGTGATGTCACTGCTATCCCTGCCCCTTCGCTTAAAAGCATTCCCTGTCACATCACTGATTTCTGAGGAAGTAGCGGTTTAGATTTTTTTTATCTGAAAAAATAGCTTCTTGCTGGCATAGCTGAGTAAGGCTTAGTTTATATCTGCAGTTAGTGTTGGTAAAAATAGACAGTTGAATTGTGTTTTTCCCATCCCATCTCCTAAGTTTTAAAGGCAGTCAGGTGGCGGTGTACACATGGCTCACCCGCAAAACGTGATTCACACAATTGCAAAAATGAATCCCCCTGTAACTTTCAGTGGTGGTACTGCTCCCATTCATATTCAAGTGAATAGCGGCTACACTACAACCATGAGCCAAATGTTATTCCCATTCAAAAAGGCCATTCAGCTGTAAAAAAAAAAAAAAAAAAAAATATTTAAGAAGTGCCACCATTGCCTCCTGAATGACTGTCAGCTATGCCTGCACTGCTCAGTGAAAAGTTATTAATCAGGAATAGCTCTTCAAAGAGCAATGCAGGTGTAAACCAGCCACATGTCTCTCCACTGATGTCCATATTACTTTGCATGTTACTCAGTGCTTGTTACTGAGAACACCAGCTCTAACGCTAAAGCCTAGTGGACTACACTGGTCACACATTTAGACACACTGCACAACAGCTATAAACAGAACAGAGATAAGCCTATGAAAAATTAAGATTTTTAGTACCATGTGCATATGACGTCATATCTTTTTGTGTTCGTTTTATTGGGCTTTAAGGTTTGTAAATAGAAATAACACGCAGACCATGAAAATATCATGACACATTGAACTTAAAACATTCATTGGTATATTGAGCCCACATTCAGATGTCAAACATGGGAGATTTTCTAACCTTTTTTGCCCTAAAACCTGGCATATTTTAAAATCCATTTAGGGCATGCTCTCTGTCAAGACTGTCTGTGTGATGGTTTACGTAATTTACATTGGAGGAAACTGTATAATATGCTAGATGTTATTTCAGTAGAATCATGAAGAGAATACTAGAACATTTTTGGATTGGTTTGAAGTATGCCCCTTTTCAGATTTCACACCATGGCCCTGAGATTTTTGTTATGAGAACCTCAGGTAAAATTAATGCAGTGATAGATATTACTTCACAAGAATCCACAGTGTCTTTTCTTCAAAAATGTGCTTCCTAATCTCTTGTCTGAAGCATTTTCATGCTTCATTTGTACTGTTCAAACATACACAAAAAATAAATTTCTTTTTCAGTATCCATAAAGCCTTTTTCACAGAATTGTCTTGTCACATCTTGTACCAAAAACACACATTTTTAGCAGGCACAAGCATTACTTTATGCCACCATGCATCAAGATAATTTAACATTGGCGTCCTGTACGGGATTGCTATGTCCGAAGTTTGTGTTCCTGTGTCAGCTCCAAATTGTTTTATTTATACATTTTAGTGTGGATCATTATTTCACTCACACACCAATAAATCAAAGAGTAGTAAACCGAAAAGTAGTACAATTATTATAAAGCCTTCCTTCCACCAGAAATATCTGTGATGTAGATTAGCTTGTTTAGCTAGCCTCTCTGACCAACTGCCTAATAAGAAGGCCTGAAAGGGAAGTACTTGCCCTCTTCCATTAATCCTCTCCTAACCTGTCCCAGGTTAACTTGCTACTATATATATATATATATATATATATATAGTAGCAAGTTAACCTGGGACAGGTTAGGAGAGGATTAATGGAAGAGGGCAAGTACTTCCCTTTCAGGCCTTCTTATTAGGCAGTTGGTCAGAGAGGCTAGCTAAACAAGCTAATCTTCACACTGGTCTATTGACTACTCACTGCTTGGTCTGTGGAAAAGATTATTGGTCCCAATAAGCCACTTCACCACTTACTCCTACCTGTAGACCATCAAGGAGTTGGTTGGATAACTAGCCAGATTGATACAACATAGCATACTGGTTATTAACCCTTATCCCGGTGTAGTGACTCTGGGGGTTCTTATGTCCAAAGGGGGCATTTAGATTCTTTAGCCGATTGATCCTGGGAGGCTATTGCTGATCTAGACACCCTTGGATAGCACATGGCATGTTACATGTGTGAGCGCTCTCTGACATAATCCACCTGCTTACAATCAAAGAATGAAGGTCCTGAGGAAGCATAAAAGTGAAACGTCGACCTCTCTGACATAGCCGTAATAGGGATCTAATATGTTTTACATACATGATTTGGTTATATCAATGAGAGCTCAAATTGTCTTGTTTTTATTTTGTAAATATTTCTTCTTGTAATAAATTATATTTCATAACATTATGTATTGTTCCTTTTCTGGTACTGTTAAAGTCTGCTCAAATGGTCATTTTTTTCTTTAAACAGTCTATATATGGATGTGGTATCCCCTTAGCTATTCTTTCTTTAAATATAATTTTCTAGCAAAAAAAAATGTAAACAACACATCTCAAAAAGAGGCTTGGTCCTTAAGTGGTTAAGAGGTCCTGTCATGTTTTTTTTTTCTATTACAAGGGATGATTACACACAGCTAAAGGTTAAACAGTTTCTCCTCCAATCTCATTGTGTGGTCCCAGAGTCCTCTTGTGCTCCCTGAGACTAAATCGTTTTTTTTTCCTACGCTGGGGTCACCATTGAGGTGTTTGTAAATCGATATCAAGTCCCCTCTCAAGCAAGCGTCTCATCTCCAGTGAGAACAAGTTTAGTGCTTGTAGTTGTTTCTCATAATTGAGGTCTCTCAATCCCCTTAGTAATTTTGAAAAATGTGGGGCCTATCCACAAGGATATACAAGATTATTGACTATAAGTATCGTACCATCATCCAGAATTTAAATGGAAAGATTTTTTGGTGATCTGGTTCCCAACCCAGAGGACCAAAAGAAAAAAGGGGGAGCTATTGGACTATTGCGGTACTTGGTGCGATAAGTTAGTTCACAATGTGAGGCAGGTATAAAAGTTTTATATCAATTTATTACAGAACAAAAACAGACAAAAAGCTAAATCTAAACACAACATATATACTAAAAACCGTACATATAGTGGATGATTTCAATATTTCATTTTGACTAGTTTTGCCACATAGTGGCTTCTTCAGAACATGTATACACCTGAAAAACAAATTCACAGATGTAACATATGTCACAGTACATCATAAAACATATAAAAGGAAGCATCATAGATGCATGGGAGAGGAGTTCACTTATGTACATAGATCTCTTACCCAACTTAAGCACAGTCAGGCTGTAGTGAGCGCACCCAGGCACAGTCTCACCCGGCGATTGGGGGGGAGAGCAGAGTATAGACCAAACACCAAAAGTACGATCTATCAAGGAAATGGTATGAATGATGAGAAGATAACTCATATGATAATGCATGTGTGGTGCGTCAACACCCACCACAACAAGTCAGGTTTGGGGAAGTGTGTTCAATACCCCAAAGAACCCTGAAAATCACCAGTGTAATAATAGTTATAAATCATCTAAAGTGGTGACGGGCTCGTATAGCTCACTAAAATAGAGCTCCGTAAGTGAGAGTGAAGGTGGGAGAACTCAACAAATATATTATATTAAGATGGAGCCCCATAGATGGTGCCAAGCACCAGTTGAGATATATAGGGCCCCGTGGATAGAACCCAATTAAAGGATAAGGTGAGAAAAAGTGAATAGACAAAAATGGTGCAGGGGTGGGAACATGTTGCATATTAAGAGATAACGCAGGTGGCCGCATCAAAAGTGGGTAGTGATAAGGAAAGGGTGAGGGGAAGAATAATAGTGAAGGTGGCACGTGAATACATGACACCCTTGCTAGCAAAGGTTTAAAAGCATAGACCGTGTAAAGTCATATAGGTAGAAAAGGCCGGGTGAGGAAATCTATAAGAAGAACCTTCTAACAAGCCGGCTATCTTCTCATCATTCATACCATTTCCTTGATAGATCGTACTTTTGGTGTTTGGTCTATACTCTGCTCTCCCCCCCAATCGCCGGGTGAGACTGTGCCTGGGTGCGCTCACTACAGCCTGACCGTGCTTAAGTTGGGTAAGAGATCTATGTACATAAGTGAACTCCTCTCCCATGCATCTATGATGCTTCCTTGTATATGTTTTATGATGTACTGTGACATATGTTATATCTGTGAATTTGTTTTTCAGATGTATACATGTTCTGAAGAAGCCACTATGTGGCGAAACTAGTCAAAATGAAATATTGAAATCATCCACTATATGTACGGTTTTTAGTATATATGTTGTGTTTAGATTTTGCTTTTTGTCTGTTTTTGTTCTGTAATTAATTGATATAAAACTTTTATACCTGCCTCACATTGTGAACTAACTTATCGCACCAAGTACCGCAATAGTCCAATAGCTCCCCCTTTCTTCTTTTGGTCCTCTGGGTTGGGAACCAGATCACCAAAAAATCTTTCCCCTTAGTAATTTTGTTGCCCCTCTTTGGACTCTCTCCAGGTCCAGCACCTCCCCTCTGAAGATTGGTGACCTGAACTGGACAGAATACTCCACATGTGGCCTGACTAGAGTTTTATAAAGTGGCAGGATCATAGTTTTATCTCTGGAGTATATCCCCTTTTTTATGCTTGCTAATAGTCTGTCAGCTTTAGTAGCCACAGCTTGACATTACATGCTATTGCTCAGTCTCTTCTACTAGGATCCCCAGATCTTTCTCCATCTTTGACTCCCCCAGAGGTTCTCCCCTAGTGAGAACTTAGCATTTGTTTTTAGCCCCCAAGCGCATTACTTTACATTTCTCCACATTAAACCTCATTTGCCATGTAGTTGCCCACCCCATTATTTTATTCAGGTCTTTCTGTAAAATTTCTAGACCCAGATGTGAAGTTATTGCCCTGCTTATTTTTGTGTTGTTCGCAAAAACTGAAACTGAGCTATTCTTACCAGCCTCTATATCGTTAATGAATAAATTATTGCCACCGCAATTGTACTGTGGCAGAATGGCACGGGCAGGCAAATCACCATCATGTTACGTCGTTCCTTCTGGTGGCCACTAGGGGCGCGTGCAACACAGTGAGAACCGGGATCTCTGTGTCCTGGTTCTCTGAGGGGAGAAGTGACAGATCGTATGTTGATTCAAAGTATGAACAGCGATCTATCATCTCCCCTAGTCAGCCCCCTCCTCCCTTCAGTTAGAACACCTTCCAGGGAACACAGATTGAACGCCTTGATCACCCCCTAGTGTTAACCCCTTCACTGCCAGTGAAATTTTTACAGTAATCAATGCATTTTTATTGCACTGATCACTGTATTAATGCCAATGGTCCCAAAAAAGTGTCAAAATTGTCCGATGTGTCCGCAATAATGTCGCAGCCATGATAAAAATTGCAGATCGTCGCCATTACTAGTAAAAAAAAATATTAATAAATACATTACTATATCCTAATGTGAGGTTAACTGAAACTGAGCTATTCATACCAGCCTCTATATCGTTAATGAATAAATTAACCGATTACCGATCAGCCGCCACAGTTGTACCGCGGCAGAATGGCACGGGCAGGCGAATCGCCGTCATGTTACGTCGCTCCTTCTGGTGGTCACTAGGGGCACCTGCAACACGGCGAGAATGGGGATCTCTGTGTGTAAACACAGAGATCCCGGTTCTCTGAGGGGAGAAGTGACAGATCGTCTGTTCAAACAAAGTATGAACAGTGATCTGTCATCTCCCCAGTCAGTCCCCTCCTCCCTTCAGTTAGAACACCTCCCAGGGAACACAGTTAACCCCTTGATCGCCCCCTATTGTTAACCCCTTCACTGCCAGTAACATTTTTACAGTAATCAATGCATTTTTATAGCACTGATCACTGTATTAATGCCAATGGTCCATAAAATGTGTAAAAATTGTCCGATGTGTCCGCAATAATGTTTTTTTTTTTTGAGAATATTAATTATAGCAAAAAGGAAAAAATGTATAAGAATACACATCGGCCTAAACTGAGGAAAAATTTGCTTTTGTTTTTTTTTGTTTTTAAAAATATTTTTCGTGTCACTCTTTTTTTGTTTATAGCGCAAAAAAAAAAATGCAGAGATGATCAAATACCACCAAAAGAAAGCTGTATTTGTGGGAAAAAAAGGACGTAAATTTTGTTTGGGTACAACGTTACATGACCGCGCAATTGTCAGTTAAAGTGACGCAGTGCCGAATCGCAAAAAGTGCTCTGGTCAGGAAGGGAATCTTCCGGGGCTGAAGCGGTTAAACAGAATTGGTCCCAAGACAGAGCCTTGGCTTACCCACTTACCACTCTCAGTACATGTTATTTATCACCCCCCCCCCTTTAGACATGCACCTGTAACCAGTTTTCTATGCATGAACAAACTCTATGGTCCATGCCTAATCCTAAAAAAGAAAACCAACACATCTAAGAATTGGTAAGCTGTGATATAATACAGGTTTGCTTTTGGGTTTAATGCTGCTTTATTAAAACCTCAAACGTGGACCTACATTCTCATTAAAACAAAAGCCACTGGAGCAAAAATAGAACATGGAGCCGCTGGAAACGTTCTCATATGTCTTACCAAGTATATGAATCCACTCTAGAATGGGATCCCAATATGTAAGCTGAGGGTAAAATCAGCAGGTGGAAAAGCCAGGCTCAATCACTCACAAGCTCAAAGAAGACAGACAGAGAAAATAGTGCTCACTGCTGTATTTATTAATCAAAACCTAAAAAAAAAAGTTGTTCTTACATTGTCATTAAAACAAAAGACACTGGAGCAAAGACAGAACATAGAACTGCTGGGAATGCTCTCATATGTCTCACCCTGTATATGAAATGGACAGCACTTTCTGAATATTACATGCACTAGGGTTTCTGGACTCTGATTGGATTTATGAACTATGCTGTGCACACCGAGTCATTTTGAAGTTTTGATATGATATTTATATTCATTAATTTGGTCACATTTTGCATGTCTGTCACATAAATGTATTAATATGATATATTAGCACAACACAACATATAGGGTGAACTAAATATAAATATAAACCCTAAATGGATGACATTTTAGTCTGTATCATACACAATGAATGACATTTAGAATCACACACAATTCTCATATATTTTTTTTTTCTTTTAGAAAATACTGTTTTCACATTTTTCATTCTTCATTGCATAGCAGTGCTACTTATCTTCTACATCCTTTTTTTTTTTTTTTATGTCTACATAAATGTGCTCCATCTGCAATAGGATGTATTTGCATGTGCAATGAGAGCAGTAGTTATAGTTTCCACCAGAAACACATGTGACAGAGTGAAAATGCAAGAGACCAAGATAGGGAAAGAGGGTTGTCACCCCCATAAAAGTTCCTGAATAGGGGCTTTCATGGCAGGATTATTTAATAAAAGCTGTAGATTAAAAAATGATAGAAAATTACTTCCTTGAGAACATTAACATGTTTAAGATATATGATAGCTTTGTGGTTGGGTTTACAGCTATTTTAAACCTGCTTTATATCTGTGCCAGTTACAGTGTATATATAAAGTGTGTACCTCTTGTCCAGATGGCAGTCTTCCATCCAAACACTACCATTTTTTTAACCAGATATACAGATTATCAATCAATATTTTGTAAATAAGTGTCAAACTCACAATTTTATCATGACAATACGTACCAGGATTACTTTTGCCCATTTTTCACATTTATGTATTCATTTAGTATGTACTTGGCACTATTTTTTATGCTGTTCTAGCCCTTGATGGTAGTGATTGCCGAAGAGCTGCTGACTTTGCTTACAGTAAGTCTTGGCTCTGTTGTCTGCTTTGAATGTGGATGGAGTTAGATTCCATTGTAAGTGCTTTGGCTTTATTGCACAGAATGATTTTCATAAACACAACGCTACAACAGGGAACAGCTAATAAAAGCAAATGTGTCAGTTTCTACTTTGAGCTGAAATACCAATGAAATAATAATAGTCTATGGTGTGTTCATTACCGTCAGGTCTAAGTCACATATTTACCCAGATTAATGTCATTAATTTAACTAGCTTGAATTATACTTTTACACATGGTAGTGTCATTAGCATAGCAAAACTCACAATGAACTGTATTAAATATATTCAATTTGAAAACTTGTAGCTCCTGAGGCTTCATTCACATATATGCGGTGCCGAAAACGCAGCGAATCCTGTAAGTTTCGACCACCGCATTGCAATTGCACGACATTCATGCAAACTGCAGGGGGTACCGGGAGTTTGGTGCCAATTGGGCGGCTTGCCACTATGTGGACGAATGGCCATTTTGGGTTACCTCCCCTCCCACAAAATTAAGTACTTAATTGATGACCCTATATATACATGTGGTTTTTCTTTGCTGTCATTTGCCTCTCTTCCAGGAACACATACATTGCAGCCACTGTGTGACCTGTAAGCATACCACATTTTTCCTTTTCTGGACTTATGATGGGGGAATATTTTTGGATTTTGATGATTTTTTTTTTTTTTTTTTTGGGCATATTTATTATATTTTATTATTTTTTTTTAGGCTGTATTTACATCTCCATTTAGGTCACTTTTCCCAGCAGCAATAGCATTGCTGGTTGAAATCCTGACCACAACACCATTTTCCCGGAGTTTGCATGTCCTCCCTGTGTGGGTTTCCTTTGGGTGCTCCGGTTTCCTCCCACGCTCCAAAGACATGCTGGTAGGTTAATCAGATCCTGTCTACAAAATTGGCCCTAGTATGTGTATGTGTTTGTAAGCATGTCAGGACCCTGTAGGGTAAAGGCCCGCGCTTTATCAAGATGCAACTCAACTCATTATATTTGGTATTATGTGATCTTTTGCCTAATTATATTTATCTTAGAATGGTACTTATTATATCCTTCTCTTTTTTTTTTTGTACAGATTTTACCGTGAGTGGTTACTTGCCCTAACTGACCGTGGGAAGCTATCCTGGTCCTCCGCGGGCTCTGATGTTGGGCCTGTATGGACTTTCAAGGTGAATACTGAGCAACTATCATTATTACTCTGGGCATTGTGTGAGTTGTTGACCTATGTATGCAGTAAACAATTGACAACATCACATTTGTTTTTGGTAGCATGTCCGTTTTCTTCTCTTATGCAGGTACCGCTATTACCCCCTGATAAAAATTGTATACACCAATTCAAACAAGTTAGGAAATTGTGGCAAAGAATGTTTTTCAGAATGCCTTATGTGTATTGATATGTTTTATGCCTAGAATCTATTGATATGCACATTTCCAAAACCAGAGTATTTTTGTGAACATGTTTTTATTAAGGGATTTTATGAGTATAATAACTGAGCTACTTCTTTTTATACATTGTTGTGGTTTTGGCAGCATTAAAGTCCCACAGGAGACAATTTTCTTTGTTTAGTCAAGGGATGTGGCAGCCTCTGACTCATGGGTTGTTCACCTACTTTGCTTGTATGTTCACAAAGAACCAGGGCTCAAGTCCTGCGGGAACGCATGGGGACGGAGTTCCTGTACTTTTTCCACAACAGGAACTCAGTTCCCTTTAGCAGCAGTGTCCTGCAAGACTTTGAAGTATGCAAGCTGTGTGGCAGGTGCTGCACCAGCAGCCGCTGACACAGCTCGCAATAGTAAGTGACGCACACCAGGGGTGGACTGACCATTCAGGCATTGAACGTAGGGGGCCCCATGACAGCTTCTGCTTCGATCTACCTGTCAATCACCGGCCCCTCCTGATTTTCTGTCTCCTCATCCCCCCCCCCCCCACAGTCTCCTGCATACTTGCTCTGTGTGTCCCGCTGAATCCCCCCCTCCTCTATCTTCAGTGCTATATGATGAGAGAACCCAGAGGCGGAGCACAGCTATTCTACTCACAGGACATGCAGGGAGAGAGGTGAGCCGAGGGAGGAACATCAGTTTGGGGTGGTAAGCTGAGCACAATACCTGGCAAAGTTTAATGCCAGGAGGGAAGTTTATGTGGAAATATGTGAAGGGTTGGAATAGCAGCGAGTGTGTGTTGGAGCCCTGCAGAGTTTGCAACCCCCCAAGCTAACATACATCTCCTAAGCAGGAACACATCACTATCTCCCCAAGCATTCTGTCCAGATAATGTGCAGTTCATTTATGACCTTTCCGTTTAACCCTGAGTTATCCAAACTCTGTTCAATGAAAAGTGTAAACTCACCACATAAACACTCTATATACAAAATAAAATTCCCCAATAAAGATCAGAACATGATGTTCACATTTGCATGGAAGCACAAATTGAATGAATGCTGATTATTCAGAGAATTACCGTATTTATGTTTATTGAGGATTGTTTTTTTTTTATGTGCTAACAGTTAAGCTTCATACACACAATACGAAAATTGGATGAAAAATACCACTTTTGAAGCGTTCGTGCATATGAGCGTATCATTTTTTTTTTTTTTGGTGGGCGAGTGGATCTTGGGTGGGAGTTCCCACACTTTTTTTTTCCCCAGGACTTGACCCCTGCAAAGAACCCCTTCCCTAATTTTGTGTTCTAGTGTAACAGGGAAAGAAGTAAGGGATAATTTTCCAGAGATAAAACAAGTGTCTGTGGTCTGAGGATTATTACATGATGATGAACATTTTTTTGGAAAAGAAAAAGGCCCTTTTCTCATGGGCATTCCAATCAGGCCCACATGTCAGTTTTTAGGTGGACTTGATTGGAAAGTCCATGGAGCTCTATGAACAAGGATGTTCACGACTCATGTCCTTCTACTCCTGCGTACTCTGGGTCCATATAGGCTAGGGCTTACTGGAAAGGAGGTAGCCTAATGTAAACAGACAGCAGAGGTAATTTACTCCCAGCCGCCCACAGAGCTGACAAGGGTCCGCCAGGTAGAAACTGAATGGGTGCGGATGGGGTATCCTGTTCAGTTCACAGATCCCCTGCTGATCTAAGTGGGCTCTGCTCCATGTGAAAGGAGCCAAAGTCTGCCTTTCCTTAATTTTAAAGCTGAACACCAATCAAGCAAAGCAAGCAGCTAGATACACAGATGGAATAAATATACGCAATCCATTAAACCTGAAAAGTTTTTTAGTTCTGACCATCAAGTTCTGAGATTTACACAGCTTTGCCATATAACCCATCCTTTTCCGATTTTTCTCTGATGTTTTTAGAACTTAAAACTTACAAGTGTTGTCCCTCCTTCAGCCGGTGTCTGATGAGCTCATCACTTTGCCACTCTGCTTTCTCCTAATATTAGCCTGTACTTTGAACTTCAACACAAGGGATTTGCTTTGCATTGCTTCTCCCTCTCCAAGTCTGAGCTTGACTGTACAGCGTCTGACACCAAGTCAAAAATAAGTACTTCCACTGCTCGCATTTATAAAATACATTTAAGGGTGTATTAATGCGTGCAAAGCTTCATTAATGTGTGTCTTTTATATTTGCCAAAATATATTTTTAATTAAAAGAGATTTGTATAAACTACCTAACATTCAGTACTGAGCCTAACTTGTAGATTTTATTATGGCATTATAGCAACCATTTTAGCCTAAAGCATACATACATGAGACACTCGTGTGAAAACGCTTCTTCAGGAGCTGGGTAATTTCTAAGAGAGAAAAAAGAGGCAGTCAATAATACATTTAATGTAATGCCATTAAATGTATTATTGACTGCCTCTTTTTCCTCTCTTAGAAATTACCCAGCTCCTGAAGAAGCGTTTTCAAGCAAAACATGTAGAGCTAACATTTTATGTCATTACTCAGTATATATTTACACCCCCCGAAAATATCAAAACTCAACCTATTCCCTATACTGTACTATGTATAATACCATATGTTTAAATATGCTGTAAACATGAATCTATTCAATGTTATACACTTATGTAACATTACATGTTATGTACTTTTGTTATGTACTTTGTTTCAATAAACCTTTTGATTCAGTATATATTTACATGTCTTATATGAAATATTTTTGATGTGTTTTGATTCACATTAAAGAGGTTTAGTCATCACTGCATTGTGCAGTATTTTTTAAAATGTTTTATGTAATAACATTAACTTTTTACTATTTACTATTTTTTCTATAATTGGTGCCTCTAAAGTCTATTTTTTCATGTGCTTTATTTAAATTACTATTATGAGGACGTTCAGCCCACCCGTTTTTTTTTTTTTTTTTTTTTTTTTCTCTCCTCAAAACGGAAAGAAAGATGCACCATTATTTCTGGGCCCTACTACAGGTACAAACAACAAATATCATCCATATATGTGGTGCTGCAATCATCAGGAACTGGAGAATTTATTTTGGGTGGTTCGATGCTAGTAAGTTATGGTAATAGCAAGAAATATACAGATGCATTTTTTTTTTTTTACTAATTTGGGCCAGTTTTTTCTTAATGGGGGGAAATAAAAAACACAGACGATATCCAATGCCATTTACCACCAAATAGAAGTGCAAAAACACTTGGATACACAAAGTATTTGCGGTCATATGTACAGTTATAACACATATCAAAGTTGCAAAATTGGTTCTGGGCATTGAGGTTTATTTTGCCATCAGTTATGAAGGGCTTACAGTAATACTAAACACACACCATTTTATTTACATTATGCCTTATCTTCTGTATGTGGATGATGGCACTAATTATTTTAATAATAATAAAAAACAAAGTACCTTTTTTCTTATTCAATATACAGCTGCCACATGACCCAGCTTTTCCCCAGCCTGTCTATAGGGAAACATGGCAGGAGGAGCTTCTAGACAATAAACTGTTTTAAATTGTCATACAAATATATATTAATCAAAGTTTTATTATGTTTTGGCAATAATATGGTGAGGGCGGATTTCTGCCAATAACAGGCTGTGTCCTGCCCCACCAGCCTGTGTCTTAGAATAACAGGGAGGTGAAGCCTCCATCAATCAAGATGTAATAGCCCACCAACATTGTAATTAGCTGGTTAGTGGGCATGAAGGAGGGAGTGGGATGTCAATTACCATTGTGTATGCATACACATGTGTGACTTTACAGTCACATGGGCTGCTCAGATGTGACTGGGAAAAATTCTCAGGGTAGAAATACACTGACAACTGAGCATGTGCACTAGCTGCCAACACTGCTCTGCAAAATCCCTAGTGGGTTTTAAGTGTGGGCCCTGCAGTAGGATGGACAAGTGCTTAGCAAATCTTTCAAAATAATATTTTTAATATTTTAGGACTGGGTGTGAAACTGTCACAAATCTGATACCCTGGTCTAACTGTTTTTTTTTTCTTTCTGTGTGATGAAGAGAGGCATTATAAGTAAGCTTCATCTGTGGAACCCTGTAAGCCCTTATAAGTACTCATCTAAAAATTCATTTTTTTGGACTACTCTTTGTTGAACAAAGTCTTCTTTATGTGTGCAATTTTGGTTAAATCTGCAGAACTGTCTCTTTAACCACTTCAATACAGGACATTTTCACCCCCTTCCTGCCCAGACCAATTTTTAGTTTTCAGCGCTGTCACACTTTGAATGACAATTGCACGGTCGTGCGACGTTGCACCCAAACAAAATTGACGTCCTTTTTTCCCCACAAATAGGGCTTTCTTTTGGTGGTATTTGATCACCTCCGCAGTTTTTTTTTTTTTGCACTATAAACAAGAAGAAGAGCGACAATTTTGAAAAAAACACAATATTTTTTACTTTTTGCTATAATAAATATTGCATTTTTTTAAACTAATTTCTTCCTCAGTTTAGGCCGATACGTATTCTTCTACATATTTTTGGTAAAAAAAATTGCAATAAGCGTATATTGATTGTTTTGCGCAAAAGTTATAGCGTCTACACAATAGGGGATAGATTTATGGCATTTTTTTTTTTTACTAGTAATGACGGCGATCTGCCATTTTTTTTTTGTGATGGACATATCGGACAGTTTTGACACATTTTTGGGACCATTCACATTTACAAAGTGATCGGTGTTATAAAATTGCACTGATTACTGTGTAAATGTGACTGGCAGGGAAGGGGTTAACACTAGGGGGCTAGGGGGGGGGGTTAATTATGTTCCCTGGGAGTGATTCTAAGTGTAGGGGACTCACAAGGGAAGGAGACCGACCGGTGTTCCTCTGTACTGAGAACACACCATCGGTCTCCTCTCCTCTGACAGGACATGGATCTGTGTGTTTACACACACAGATCCATGGTCCTGCTCAGTCCAGAGGATAATCCCGCGGGATTGTCCCTTCGTGACCTCCTCTGTACTGAGAACACACCATCGGTCTCCTCTCCTCTGACAGGCACCCGGCGGACCTCGAGGCCGCCGGGCACGCGCACCGGGTCCCGAGCTGGTGCTTGCAGTAACCCATTGTGAGGTTGAAGTAACAGAATTGTATAGCTCTTAGAATAAAATTGGATTGTTGGTCATTGAGATCAGAATGAGACAGGTAGTAATTCATTCAGGTAAGTTACATATTCAGAAAAAAAAAACAGTGAACAATATACTTCTGTCTAGGGGTCCTTTTATGATTATGTTGGAAATAAAGATACAGAATGGTACTTCATGTCATCTATTTGTTTTAGCAACCACTGTGTTGCAAAATGTACTGTGAACCATCAAAAAAAAAATATATGTAGTACATTTTTGGCCTACGGGATTAGTGTAATATATTATTAACATTTTTAAATGGTAACACATCTGGAGTGCTTCCAGGCATTAAGTTTAAAAGACTGAAGGCACTGGCTCCAAGGTATACAGACTTGCAAAGAAGGAAGGGTAAAAATGTACTTCCCTTAAAGTCTGCTGTTCACTTGATATTATTAAATCTTAATTTTGGGGCTAAAAATGCTTCCTGAATGAAAAATTACTTTTTAAACATTAAATTTGGATTTAGGGTGATATAATTTGTTGGATAACCAAATGGCATTCAAAGCACACTAGCCTTTGATAGCATCCACTACAATCTATTTAGTTAGCCAATAAATGGTATAACCCTAAATCAAACTTTAACTTTTCTTGATGGCTAACATGGTACAACACCTGCTGCTAAACAATAAATAAGTCACGAAGAGTACAGACAATTCTTACAGTGCAACATAAAACATAGCTACATCTTTATAAAAAAAATGTATTTAATTTTTACAAAAGCATTTAGTAATGCTAAACTATGTTTTCTAGTTCTGCATAGAGTGTGGAAGGGATGAAACCTCTGTCTGTTATTTATTTCTGTGCCTCCCCCCCTTAGGTAAGACCAGCTACTTGCACCCCCATGATGAGGGGGGTGAGGGGTAGATGAGGCAGTATGGAGGGGTAGGTGAGGCAGTATGGGGGCCTGGGTGAGATAGTGTGGGGGTGGGTGAGACAGTATGGGGTGAGTGAGGCAATATGGGGGGTGGGGGTAGGTGAGGCAGTATGAAAGGGGGAGGTGAGGCAGTAAGGGAAGGGGGAGGTGAGACAGTAAGGGAAGGGGGGGGTGAGGCAGTAAGGGAAGGGGGAGGTGAGGTGGTATGAGGTGAGAGTAATGCCCCGTACACACGGTCGGATATTTTGTTCCGACAACAAAATCCGATCAGACTTTTTCCGATCGTGTGTATAGAATTCCGACGCACAAAGTGCCAAGCATGCTCAGAAGAAATTTGGAGACGAAAGCTATTGGCTACTGGCCTCTACGTAGTCCCGTTGTATGTTTTTTTATACGTAACCTCGTTCGGAAACAATTGGATTTTCTGACAACTTTGTCCGACCGTGTGTGTGCAACACAAGTTTCGGACAAAATCCGTTGGAAAAAAAGTGATTTTGTGGTCGGGATGTCTGATAACTGTATAAAAGTGCAGTTACATTTTTATTATTTGAATTTCAATGATAGGATGCTGTTGTAAAACGCATTCAATTTTTATATCCCTTAAACACTACATTGGTATGACTTTTCACCAATGGTCCATGTCTCAACTAATTATAAATAGTGCAGCAGTTGGTTGAAGCTGGGAATTTTCGTGAGAATAGCTATACTGTGGAGTCCCTGGGAGATAAAAAAAGAATCCAGCACGTGATTCAACTTGCCAGGAAACATACTGTACATGTAAAATATTGAACTTGTGTGACCTTCAATCTTCAAGCTGGCCACAGAAATTAAGCCTACCAAACTTACTGAAGTGAGAAGTTTTTGTTATAAAAAGATTAGGCCTTATATGCACTCAGAGGCAAACTAAAACCACATACCACAGACACCTACAGAGTCAGGGGTAATAACTCTGTGAATAGTGTGATAGTCAATTGTCAAGAAACATTTGACTTTATAATGTATGTGAAAAAGAGATCAGCTTTGTGTAAATCTTTTCAATATGCATATGAAAAGGCATATTTGCTATTTTTTTTTACTTCAGGCTCTAGTTTTGGTGTTTATAGTCTTAACTGAACACAGTACATTTACTATGCATCTAATTTAGTATTACATAAGAGCTATTCAGCAACGACATTGTACTGTGTCACTGAGAACTCTAGTGACTGGTGGCGGCCTGTCCATTAGGGGCGCTGGGGCACTGCCCCCTCTCTCCACGCCACCCCCTATATGCAATGGAAATATTCATGCATAGCATGAATCTATCCACGGCCACCCTGTATTCATGTGTCCAGCCCCTTTCAGGGCACCGAGCACATGAATTACAGCAGCCAGGGTTTTTTTTTGAAGCACCTGATTAGAGCCAGAGGCTCTAATAGGCTTCAAAATAGGGCGGGCTCAGGTCACAGAGAATGTGCTCTGATCCCACACAGGTGTGCTACAACAGCAAATTGTTGAAACGCTGATCCTCAATCTGGCCAATCAAAAGAGGGTGCGAGACCCATTTTCCAATTGGCCGAAAAGAGAAGACTTCCGATTGGCGGCCGAGGAGAAGGGAGGAAATGGAAGCCGCCGCTGCCATAAGGACTCGTGGAGAGCAGAACGGAGGCCGCCACCGCCAAGCAGGGGAAGCCACCGGTAAG
This sequence comes from Lithobates sylvaticus, assembly GCA_028564925.1. Taxonomy (NCBI): domain Eukaryota; kingdom Metazoa; phylum Chordata; class Amphibia; order Anura; family Ranidae; genus Lithobates; species Lithobates sylvaticus. The sequence goes on from CM053029.1 coordinate 236,077,107, forward strand.
TGTTACTAGCCGCAACTGCTAGTGACTAAACTTCTTAAGAAGTGCTATATATTTTATCTTCTCAGTATCTTCTAGAAAAAGATCAGTTTGTATTGTTGATACTATGGATGATACCACTTTCATTCCCACTATAAGCTTAAACCATTATTTCAGGGGTCGGATTTTATATACAGTACATACACACACTCACTCACTGTAACAGTGTAGGGTAGCTTTTTTCAACCAGGGTGCCTTGAGGTTCTTTCAGGGGTGCCTTGGCAAATGGCCTATAAATTGCCCAAAAATGTATACAAACCAGCAGGTGGATCAAGCTTGCCCTTTAGTTACACAAAGCCATTGGTTTTTATTGTGCACCATTTTGACCTTCCAGCCAGTATCCTAACAAGCAGTACTGTCCTCAGTGTTGATAAGAAGGGTGTTGATCCCTTCTTGTTTGACCCTGTCCGTTCCGTCAACACTGAGGTCACATTAGCTGAGGGATGGAGATAAACTAACGAGAAGAGAAACACTAAAATACTTGTCGTTACTAGTGTGCAAAAGTCTATTTGCTTTGTAAAAATAACTCATCTCTAATGTTGGGTGTCCTACGTGTGTTAATGCTGCCACATTATGTAAAGCTATTAGAGTAGTTTTTACATTTTAGAATGGGGTGCCTTGAGAGTGTTCATAATTTTAACGGGTGCCTTGACTGAAAAAAAGTTGAGAAACACCTCTGTTTATAGCATGTGGATACAATCCCTGTATGTTTGCCCATGCTAGGTCCTGGATCTTATTTTTTTATTTTTTTTGCTCTGGAAAACTTACAGTATTTTTCGCTCCATAAGATGCACCTGAGACGCACCTAGGTTTTAGAGAAGGTAAGCAAGAAAAAAAAAAATTCTGAACCAAATGGTCTCACTATAGATATGGGGGGAAAAAATTACAGTCTTGCAAATTGCGTAATGAATAACTGCATCTAAAAGTTCCATGTAAAAAAAGGTAGCTTATTGAATAATCAATGTGGTGAACTTACATAGGATCTGTCAACCCAGTGAGCCAGTCTCTATCCACAAGTCAAAGTGGCTGTGTGACCATGCCTGTCCTCAGCTGGAAACGTCATGGATGTGTCTCTATGCCGTCACTGTCATAGTTGTAAGTGGTGGTGAGGTAGATCCAGAGACAGAGTGGATGGAAAGTTTGGGGGAGCCATGTGCCATCCCAGAGATGGATGTGGTAAATAGGGATGAGCCGAACACCCCCCGTTCGGCTCGCACCAGAACCCGCGAACGGACACAAAGTCCGTGCGAGCTTTAAAACCCTATTAGTTATAAAGGATGCGAACGTTCGAAATTAAAAGTGCTAATTTTAAAGGCTAATATGCATGTTAATGTCATAAAAAGTGTTTGGGGACCTGGGTCCTGCCCCAGGGGACATGTATCAATGCAAATTTTTTTTTTTAAAAACGGCCGTTTTTTCAGGAGCAGTGATTTTAATAATGCTTAAATTGAAACAATAAAAGTGTAATATTCCTTTAAATTTCGTACCTGGGGGGGTGTGTCTATAGTATGCCTGTGAAGGGGCGCATGTTTCCCATGTTTAGAACTGTCTCTGCGCAAAGTGTCATTTTTGAAAGTAAAAAAGCTATTTAAAATCACTTGCGGCTAATGTTAATTGACGGCTCCCGTAATACAGAGAACAGTCATTCATTGAAACTCATTCATAAAAAAAAGTCATTGATAAAAAATAAAAAAAAAATGAAAAAAAAAAAAAAGCGTAGGGGTCCCCCCAAATTCAATAACCAGGCCCTTCAGGTCTGGGATGGATATTAAGGGGAACCCCAGCCAAAAAAAAATGGCGTGGGGTCCCCCTCAAAATCCATACCAGACCCTTAAGGTCTGGTATGTATTTTAAGGGGAACCCTAGCCAAAAAAAATGGCGTGGGGTCCCCCTCAAAATCCATACCAGACCCTTATCCGAGCACGCAACCTGGCAGGCCGCAGGAAAAGATGGGGGGACGAGAGCGCCCCCCTCCCGCCTGAACCGTACCAGGCCACATGCCCTCAACATTGGGAGGATGCTTTGGGGGTCTAAGACCCCTAAAGCACCTTGTCCCCATGTTGATGAGGACAAGGGCCTCTTCCCCACAACCCTGGCCATTGGTTGTGGGGGTCTGCGGGCGGGGGGCTTATCGGAATCTGGAAGCCCCCTTTAACAAGGGGACCCCCAGATCCCGCCCCCCCTTGTGTGAAATGGTAAGGGGGTACAAAAGTACCCCTACCATTTCACCAAAAAAGTGGCAAAAATGGTAAAAATTACAGGAGACGGTCTTTGACAATTCCTTTATTAAAATCTTCTTTCTTCTTTCTTCATCCTTCGGTTTCTTCATCTTCTCCTTCCGTCATCTTCTTCCATCTTCTTCTATCTTCTTCTTCCTCCGATCCGCTTCTTCTTGCACTGGTCTTCTCGCCCTTCTCGTCCGGCATCTTCTTCCGTCGGCGTCGGTGTCGGTGTCTTCTTGGGCCGCTCCGCGCAATGGGAGGCTCCCACTCTGTGAGGCTCCGCTCCGTCTGACAAGTCTTTTAAAACGGAGGGCACCTGGTGACCCCGCCCCCCTCTGACGTCATGGGGAAAGCCATCATGGAATTCCCCATGACGTCCCTGTGCTTCAGAGGGGGCGGGGTCACCAGGTGCCCTCCATTATAAAAGACCTGTCAGACGGAGCGGAGCCTCACACAGCGGGAGCCTCCCATTGCGCGGAGCGGCCCAAGAAGAGACAGAGACAGAGACACCGACACCGACGCCGACGGAAGAAGATGCCGGACGAGAAGGACGAGAAGACCAGCGCAAGAAGAAGCGGATCGGAGGAAGAAGAAAATGGAAGAAGAAGATGGAAGAAGATGACGGAAGGAGAAGATGAAGAAACCGAAGGATGAAGAAAGAAGAAAGAAGATTTTAATAAAGGAATTATCAAAGACCGTCTCCTGTCATTTTTACCATTTTTGCCACTTTTTTGGTGAAATGGTAGGGGTACTTTTGTACCCCCTTACCATTTCACACAGGGGGGGGCCGGGATCTGGGGGTCCCCTTGTTAAAGGGGGCTTCCAGATTCCGATAAGCCCCCTGCCCGCAGACCCCCACAACCAGCGGGCACGGTTGTGGGGAAGAGGCCCTTGTCCTCATTAACATGGGGACAAGGTGCTTTGGGGGTCTTAGACCCCCAAAGCATCCTCCCAATGTTGAGGGCATGTGGCCTGGTACGGTTCAGGCGGGAGGGGGGGCGCTCTCGTCCCCCCCTCTTTTCCTGCGGCCTGCCAGGTTGCGTGCTCGGATAAGGGTCTGGTATGGATTTTGAGGGGGACCCCACGCCATTTTTTTTGGCTAGGGTTCCCCTTAAAATCCATACCAGACCTCAAGGGTCTGGTATGGATTTTGAGGGGGACCCTAAGCCATTTTTTTTTTTTTTTTTTGGCTGGGGTTCCCCTTAATATCCATCCCAGACCTGAAGGGCCTGGTTATTGAATTTGGGGGGACCCCCACGCTTTTTTTTTTTGTTTTTAATTAATGAATGACAGTTCTCTGTGTTACAGGAGCAATCAATTCATTAGCCGCGAGTGCTTTTAAATAGCTTTTTTCCTGCAAAAATTACACTTTTTTGCAGGGAAAGTTCTAAGCACAGGAAACCTGCCCCCCTTCACAGGCCACCTATAGACACCCCCCAGATGTGATACTGCAATGCTGTTCTAACAGCACGCACACACATATCCCCAGAAATAGAGCACATATTGTCAGCAGCACACTGACATGCTGACACTGACTGAAACAGAATATGCGAGGCCGCCGGCGCGGCAGCCTCTTATACCGTGGGGCGTGTACTAAAGCCCCTGAGCTATAATTGGCTACAGGCATCCTGCCTGTAGTCAATTATGGCTCTCCTCGCTGCCGGCGCTGTGATTGGCCAAGCATGCGGGGTCACAGTGCATGCTTGGCCAATCATCAGCCAGCATTGCACTGCGCGGGCCGCAATGCATTGCGGGGCCGCTCGCATCACACAAATTTGATGCGAGCGGCCCCAATAGTTCTGGGCTCGCCGAGCGAGCGAACGCCCGGTGCTCGATTCGAACATGGGTTCGAATCGAACACCGGGCCCATCCCTAGTGGTAAACCAGGAGCTGTTGCGTATCTTCCCACAGCGACAACATGCAGGGGTGGCAATTCGCAATGACATCACTCACTGCACCAGAGGACAGACCAGATACCGATAGAGTGGTTGGAGAGGAGGCCTGCTCAATATTTGCTCCATAAGACGCACAGACATTTCACCCATTTGTGCATCTTATGGAGCGAAAAGTATGCTACTTTTAAATTCCTTTTTAGGGTTTCAGGTTTTTTCATTAAAGGCAAAGTTTTTTTTTGTTTTATATAGAGTGAAGAGGGACTAGATCAACTGTCACTTTTTATTGCTGTTTGTTCCCTGTTAAGGAGTCACCCTTTCTATTTGTCCTGTTTAATAGTATCATTGAAGGTAAAAGAAAATCCCATATTATGGGTTGTCCACAGAAAAGTAATAGAGGGGAAATAATCCAATAAGTACACTAGTTCTTTTGACCTGGGGGTCCCAAAGAGATTCTTTAAGTTTGCAGAGATTTCCTCTCACTTCCTGTTTGGCTATGGGACAGGAAGTGAAGGTATAACGATGGCAACAATAAACCTTACAGGGGTTATAACCCTCCCATATGCTATCCAAAATGAGAAACATTTTGCCTATAGTTCTACTTTAATAAAGAAATTCTAATGCTCTGACAAAGTGTGTAGCCATTATGTTAGTTTTGTTATTTTGTTATGAAATGAATTACATTATTTTACCTATTGTTATGAACTGACACACAAAACAACTCCTTTATGAAACAAAAATGAAATTAAAAGTCAAGGAACCATAAATGCTTTGCAGTTGAATTGTTGTGAAATGCAAACGAAATACAATACGTTGCAAAATAATAAAACAAAGACGTATACCCCTTGTTTTTTTTTGTTATTACAGTGTCCAGTTAAGAATTAATTGTGTTATACCAAAAGTATCAGATGTTAAACTTAGACTTCCCTACAACTGAAATTATGCAAATGTTAAATATTTTACAGGAGCCTGAAGCCTTCACATTTCCAGCAGTTGGTAAGTTGCAAATCACTTGCTATTTTGCCAGTCACCAGCTTGTTCTTGATTCACTACAGAATATTGGGGTTTTGATTATTTCTGAAGTGTTCAAAAATCTGACTTTTAGAAGTCTTTTCAGTGATAGCATAAACTTTACAAAAATAGCATGTCCCAAGCTCCACTTTGAGGAAAAGTGATTGAGAAAGACAAGAGGACTAGTGCAGGGGAATGCTATTTAGGTAAAAAAAAAAGGTGCCAAACAATGACAGCACTAGAAGTAAAAAGTAGTGTGGAGGCATTGGAGACAGGCAGATGGATCAGCACTGAGGGGCACTATAGATTGATGAGAAAGATGCTGAAGCTAAAAAAGAGAGCATACTGGAGGCAGAGAAGAGCAGCACAGAGGTTCACAGCAGGGGGAACACTGGCAGTATATGAGCAGTACGGGGTCGGAGGATGAGGCTGGAGGTGCTAGACAGGGACACAGGAGAGAGCACCTAACCCACGTTGCTGTGTCCAAACAGTCAAATCTTGCAAAAATAAATTCTCTCTGATAGGAACTTCTGAAGAGGGGAGAGGTGTGATAATCCAAGCACAGAGGTTTTCACACTCATTTATTTTTGTTTTCCTGTCAGTGTTTTCAGCAGTTCTTGTTACAGTGAAGTTCAAACAGAACTGTGCTGTGTACCAGGTGGTACACAAACCGATATGGGCATAGCCTGGTTGTGGCAGACCAAGGGGAATCACCCACTCTTTAACCACCTCAAGACTGGACCCTTACATCCCCTTCCTGCCCAGGCTAGTTTTTAGTTACACTCTAAACAACAATTCAATTGAGATAGATTTCTTTTGGTGGTATTTAATCACTACTGGGTCTTTAATTTTTTTTGCTATATAAACAAAAATAAAAAAAAATTTGAAAACAAAATATTTTATTTGTTTCCATTTGCAAATAAATAATCTTTGTTCATACATTTAGGCCAAAATGTAATTTGCTACATATCTTTGGCAAAATAAGTGAGTATTATTTAGTGTATGCCAAAGTTATAAAGTCTACAAATGATAGTATACAGTATATGTTTTAAAATTCCTGATGTACTGACTGCCTATGTCATTTCTTGAGGCACTAAAATGCCAGGACACTATATAAATGATCAATTTTTGGAAATTAGATAGTGTTCCACAAACAATATATATATATATATATATCAAGTTATTTCTCACACACAGCATAGATATTCTTATAATTACACCCCAAAACACATTATCCTATTTTTCCTGAGTATGGGGATACCACATGTATGAGACTTTCAAAGCCTAGATGCATAGAGGAGCCCAAAATCCAAGCAGCACCTTTGGGCTTTTAAGAAGCATAAATTATGCAAAAACAACACATCTAATTTATTGACTACCTATCATATTTGTGAGGGCCCTGGAGCACTGGGACAGTGTAAACACCCACAAAATGACCACATTTTTGGGAAATAAAACACTCCAAAGTATTTTCTGAAAGGCATAGTGAGTCTTTTGAAAATATTTTTTTTTTGCCACAAGTTTTTGGAAAATGCAGAAAATACATTTTTTTAAAAACAACTTCTTGTCAATTAATATGATATTTTTAACACACCATAGGCATACCTAAAATAAAACCCCAAAACACATTATTCTACTCCTCCTGAGTCAATGGCAATACCACATGTGTGAGACTTTCACAGCCTAGATGCATAGAGGGGCCCAAAATCCAAGCAGCACCTTTGGGCTTTCAAGGAGCATAAATTATTCATACATTATGCATCTAATTTCCTGACTACCTATAACATTGTTGGAGGCCCTGGCCCTGTGGCAGAGATCAGGAGCACTGTAACTTGTGTGGTGGTTAGGGACTCTGGCAGCTGTGGTCTGGTAACATTGTACAGCTGTATTGGTGATCAAAGGCAATGACTGGTTGTACCAACATACAGTAACATCAGCACAACCAGCCATTGTACATGATCACTGTCACAGCAGTACAATGTCACCATAGTGACACTGCACCTGCTCTGGTGACAGTATGTAAAAAAGAAAAAAATATATATTTTACATATTTTATTACACTTTTTTATTTTATTTACACATAGGTCACCAGAGTAGTGCAGTATCATCACACTTTACTGCTCGGGAGGGGGGGGGGGGTCTTTTTTACACTGTAATTGCTTATTACAGTGACAATCATTGTCTACTACTGTATTAGCTGTGATTGACCACAGCTATCACATGGTACAAGGCAGCTGTGATTGGCACAATAGTAAGCAATGGCATCATAAATGACAGCCTTTATTTACGATTTTCATGTGATCGCTGTGATGAAATGGTACCAGGACTGCTCACAGCAGCCCAGTACACAGATCTATGAACTGCTGTACAAAAATAAACTACCAGTGTACGGCCAGCTTAAGTGTCAAAGATTAAACAAGGCTTCATTTACATGTGTCAAACTTGTATTTCTATGCTTTTATATGCATTTAGCGTATGTATACAAATACTTATAATTATTTTCAATGGTGCTATTTAAACAGAGCATTTATTTCAGGGGTCTCAAACTGGCGGCCCTCCAGCTGTTGCAAAACTACAAGTCCCATCATGCCTCTCTCTGCCTGTGGGAGTCATGCTTGTAACTGTCAGCCTTGCAATGCCTCATGGGACTTGTAGTTTCCCAACAGCTGGAGGGCCACCAGTTTGAGACCTCTGATTTATTTGAATTTATTAACCTTCATTTTAGCTGCATTTAGAGACAATACAATTCTAAACATGGCTAAAACTGCTTTAAAACAGGAACATGAAAATATAGGAACAAAAGATCTGGGAAGCACAAAAGTTGTTTATACTTCCCAGATAACAGATTCTGGGATTCTCTTATGTTCTGAAAGATAAATACAGCAGTGCTAGTATGAAAAAGGTCCATGACCCAATTTTGGGGTTAGGGTAGAGCCTCCTTCACACAGGTGCTGTGAACCATCCAGCATGAGTGAGTACATGGTTTATGTAGCTAGTGATACGTATATACAGCCTATATTTCTCTATGGGGATGCAGTGGCTGCACAGGCACAGCACCCTGTGCATCAGACCTAAACGTTACAGTTTGGGTGGAAGTGCCTCAGGGTCAGTATATGGGAGCTGGACTTTTTAACTTTTTTTTTTTATCTACTGTTTTTAATATCTGTATAGCCAAACAAAAAGCAGTGGCACAAAAAACAAGGTACCTGCAGTTTTTTTTCCCCCTTAAACCTAGCATATCATTAGCCAACAAACTTTTTTTTTTTTTTTCTAATAGCTACTTGTTGTGTAAAAGAAAAAAACAACACAGACAAACAAACTGAGAGGCATTTAAATTAAAATGAAAATAATGCATCTGAAATGACATTGTACTTTGATGAACAACATCACATTAAAATAGCATGCTTGGGAGATTTGAACCAGATGTCTCTATTGCAACGGTTGTTTGCTTTCTTAAACTTTCACTTTTTTACTTCAAAAGCTTAACAGACATTAAAGAGCAATATTATAATTATTTTTTATTTGTTTTTATATTTTACATTTGTATTGTTTAAAATTCACATCAATCTCTATACCAAATGTTATCTGTGTAGTAAATAAACCAAAAAACAAGCAAATATAAACAAATTGTGTTACCTAAATTAGATTTAACCAGGATCTGGAAAATTCAAGACTGCTTAAATATGTACGGAAAATTCCAATGTGCTAAACAAATTAATTTACCCCGTCATGTTAGCTGGGAGTTGTCATTGGCTTTTCAAATTCTCTGACAGTAGGACGTAAAGAAGCCCATGCACTCGCAGAAGGAGGGAAAATAGTCTGTGTGCCAGGACATCTCTAGGGACACATTTATGTTTTATATTACATATTTAATAAAAGTCTGCAGATCATTATTATCTGACCCTGACAAACAGAGCATGTGCCTGAATTCAGGGGGGCACTTGCAGAAAATATTTTAACAAGTTTGCTTTAATCACAAGTTGCAAAAAAGTACATAATTCTATTTGTGTTATACTAGATAACTTTATTTTTTTAACCTCAGCAATGCAATCAAACTTAAAGTAGAATAATAGCCTCTTATCAAAAAAAAAAAAAAAAGTGCTGGAACACCTAATTGTAAGGTAGAGTGTACAGGCTTGGAAAGATTAATTTGTAAATGGATAGAAAACTGGCTAAAAGACAGAATTAGTAGAATTAGAGTAGTGGTTAATGACTCCTACTCTGAATGGTCTAAGGTTATCAGTGGTGTACACCAAGGTTCAGTGCTGGGACCCTTACTTTTAATCCCAGACCCTATATCATTTATAAAGATATTAAAAAGTAAAATTTCTGTATTTGCAGATGACACTAAGCTATGCAGTGGAATAACGTCCTTACCAGATGTCTCCAATTTACAATCCGAACTCAATGCTCTGTCTAATTGGGCAACTAAGTGCCAAATGAGGTTTAATGTTGATAAATGTAAAGTTATGCACTTGGGGGCTAAGAATATGCATGCATCATACATACTAGGGCGAGTACAACTGGGGAATCAATGGCGGAGAAGGATCTGGGGGTTCTGGTAGATCATAAGCTCAATAATAGAATGCAATGCCAAGCTGCGGTTCCCAAAGCGAGCAAAGTCCTTTCTTGTATTAAGAGAGGTGTGGACTCCAGAGAGAGAGATATCATTTTGCCCCTGTTCAAATCATTAGTAAAACCTCATCTGGAATATGCAGTTCAGTTTTGGGCACCAGTTCTCAAAAAGGATATCGGGGAACTGGAGAAAGTGCAGAGAAGGGTAACCAAACTGATAAGAGGCATGGAAGAGCTCAGCTATGAGGAAAGATTAGAGGAACTGAATCAATTCCCTAGAGGAAAAAAAAGATTTCATCTCCAAATACGGAAAGGTTTCTTCACAGTAAGAGCTGTGAAAATGTGGAATAGACTCCCTTCAGAAGTGGTTTTGGCAAGCTCAGTCGATTGGTTTAAAAAAGGTCTGGATTCTTTCCTAAATGTACACAATATAACTGGGCACTAATATTTATAGGTAAAGTTGATCCAGGGAAAATCTGATTGCCTCTCGCATCAGGAAGGATTTTTTTTCCCCTGCTGTAGCAAATTGGATCATGCCTTGCTGGGGTTTTTTGCCTTCCTCTGGATCAACTGTGGGTGTAGGTTTGTGTAAATGGGATTGTACTTTTTTTTTATTTTTTGGTTGAACTTGATGGTCTTGTTTCAACCTAATACACCTCCCTGCAATTTCCTAAAAATAACTGCTGAACCTGCCATTAAAGTACACCTAATGCATCTTTCTGTGATGGTATGGCTGCAATGCTGAACCTACTATATTTAAAGCAGTCTTGCCACCTTTATGTAGTCTGTCTGTGCCTGCTTGCACTACAGTTAGATAAAAACATGTTGCAGGGGGTGTGACTACCAGCATTGCCACTGCTGGTTCGCTAATCTGTAGCTTGTCAGTCAGCACCTGGCCACACCTAGCTCTGCCAACTGCTTTCTGATTTTGCAGCATTGCCTCTGCTACTAAAACCCTCCCCCTCTGGCCTTCAGTGTCTGCGAGCGGGAGCATGTAGAACACAAATGAAGAAGTGTATCTCTAGACAATATTTTGTAGGATAGAGTACAGATTGAGACAAACTAATTCTAGGTGTTTTTTCTGACTATGTACCACCGGCAAGATTTAAAAAACTTCCTGTTCTAGATACTGAAGCTTGAAAGTAATGGGAATCCTCAGATAGTTACCATTGAAACATTTTCCCCCCTGCAAGACTCCCCATCCTCTCGTGTATTTTGACTGCTTATCACTTTCTGTTCCTTTTAGAAAGGTCGTTAGGACAATTTGAAAAAGGGAATCTCTCTAGCAAAAACATTAACAATAAAACTATAACAATAAAAACTGGAAAAATTCTAACCATGCCATGCTATCCAAAGGGGTAGACAACCTCAACGAGATGGAGATCTACTTAAACAAAACTGATGAAGTCAAAAATCACCGGGCACAGTGTCCTGTTGTAAGGGCCAGTTCACACCAGAAAATGATGGCAGAAATGCATGTTCAATATGTGTTCAAAACACAATGCCTTTGTTATCTACTGCAGGTAATGATACATTGTTAACCCCAAGCGTAGATCGCAAATGCAGTGGTCACAAAAAAAAGTATTAAGATAGAGTGCAGGGTTCAGGAGTGCGTACGCTCAGAATGCAGGGTTCTGGAGTGCGTTAGGCTGAGAATGCAGGGATCAGGAGTGCGTTAGGCTGAGAATGCAGGGATCAGGAGTGCGTTAGGCTGAGAATGCAGGGATCAGGAGTGAGTTAGGCTCAGAATGCAGGGATCAGGAGTGCGTTAGGCTGAGAATGCAGGGATCAGGAGTGAGTTAGGCTCAGAATGCAGGGATCAGGAGTGCGTTAGGCTCAGAATGCAGGGATCAGGAGTGCGTTAGGCTGAGAATGCAGGGATCAGGAGTGAGTTAGGCTGAGAATGCAGGGATCAGGAGTGCGTTAGGCTCAGAATGCAGGGATCAGGAGTGTGTTAGGCTGAGAATGCAGGGATCAGGAGTGAGTTAGGCTCAGAATGCAGGGATCAGGAGTGAGTTAAGCTCAGCATGTATGAATCAGGAGTGTGTTAGACTTAGAATGCAGGGATCAGGAGTATGTTACACTCAATGCAGAGTTAAGGAGTGTGTTGTGCTCAGAATGCAGGGTTAAGGAGTGTGTGGCTCTCAGAATGCAGGGATGGGGGGGTGATGTGAAGGGTGGCAAAGGAGACTTCTAGGGGGTTGGCCCTGCCCATAGCAGTGTCCAATGCCCCCTTCACATTACTTCTCATCCACATACACACACACACAGTAGTGTCCTCCTTTCCTTCCCTCCCATAGCATCCTACCTGTGCACATAGGAGACTGAGAGGCAGCACAGTTCTGGACAGGGATCAGTAGTGGGAGCTGGCAGAGTGACATTTCATATTACAAAGTTGGTGATTGTTTGCTTAGGACCAATCACCTGTGGATTAACTTAAAAAGTGGACTTGGCCAGCTCCCCCCCACCCTCCGTCCTGAGCTGTGATGCCTCTCGCTCTCTGCTGTTCACTGATAACAGTGGCAGAACACAGCGGGGGAGAATGAGGGCAGAGAGAGAAGGGCTGGCAGCTAGCAGTAGGAGGCAGGGGTCTGTGGCACAGACCCGTTCCCGGTCTACCTGTCTCCTACCTGCGGTCAACAGGTAGCCCGGGATTGACAGGTTGCTGATCCCGGATCTATGGTGTGTACTATCTTGAATCTAAAGCACTAACTCTGGTTCTTCTCTAATCTCTGAGCTCTCTGCTATTTACATGAGGTACTGATTGGACTCTAAGCTGACACCTCAGCCTCCCGGGTGAGCCACCCCCTCCCTCCATGCACACAGCAGGTGACTCGGACTCCGCTCTGTTTTTTTTTTTTCTCTTAGACTATTAGAGGGGTGTGTCATTTCCCTCCAATCAGCTATCAGATTTCATGGAGCTATGTGCTCTAGCTCTGCAGTGTATGTGATGTCAGATCCCCACAAGTTGTCACCCTTGGCTGCTCTTTTGATTGGGACTATAAACACATCATCCTCATCTCATCCCCTTTATAAAACTTCTAGGCTGAGAAACTGCTTTCATCAGGGTCAACAAACATTTTTGTGTACTTGCAGACAATCTACTTAGCCTGAAAAAAGGTGAATGCGGCAATTGCATCAAAGGATAGGTAAACTGCAATACATTACATTTTTGCTATTGGGTTTAGAAACACTTTAAACTAAGTGGCATTGTGCTCTATAGAAGACATTAAAGTAAAAGTAATTAACAAACGGAATTAGCGAAAATAAAGACATTAAACCACTAGTCAGTCAATATACTACAGACAAAATAGTTGTACTAATGGGCAACAGACTTGTAAAGTAAAGGTTAGACATTCCATTATTACAATCAATGGGCATAATTTAGCTTAATTTGTAAGTTTAGAGTTCTGTTCAATTTTAATCTCCTTTCCCTTGTGACCTTAAAATGTAAATCTGCATGCCATTTCTGCATCATGAGCTAAATTAATCCTCTGGTGTCAGCAGTGATTTGTGTGCAATTGTGTATTTAAAGAGAATGCAAAATTTGGTATGTATTTTCTTTATGTTCAATACAAAAATATTTTTTATTTGTAACTTAAGACAGAAAAGTCACATTGCAGGATTTTCACATTTGACACATTTTGCACAAAAGCTCAGACAAATAAAGATAGATATATATATATATATATATATATATATATATATATATATATATATATATATATATATATATATATATAATATAAGATATATATTTATATATATTAACACACACTATATTACCAAAAGTATTGGGACGCCTGCCATTACACAAACTTTAATGGCATCCCAGTCTTAGGTCTTAGTCTGTAGGGTTCAATATTGAGTTGACCCACCCTTTGCATCTATAACAGTTTCAACTCTTCTGGGAAGGCTGTCCACAAGGTTTAGGAGTGTGGGGGCGTGGCTTGCGCGCGGACTTGAATGGACGCTTGAGCAGTGAGCTCCGCCATCCAGACCGGCTGGGAAGCGACGATCGGGCCACACAACGACATCACCCGGCTCCACACACTCACCGGAGATTCCCCGCAACCAGCCGACAACGATGTCCCGCAAACGGAACCAGGAGAAGGGACCGAAGCGGCTGGAATCCTTCTCCTTCCAGCCGCGCCGTTCAAACAGCAAGGCCCAAGATGGCGCCGACCACAGCGCTTCAGGCCCTAAGATACCAGAATGGATCCGGGCACCATCCGCTCCTAATAAACCCTGAGATGGGCTCATCTGCATCCCCGGCCTTATCCCCGACGACCCATGAAGTGCACAGCCCAGCGAAATCCAGGATGAAGCTGGATATGCAGCAGCAGGCCTCAGGCGCAGTGAGTACAGCATTACCTGACATGTCTACCATCACATCATTGCAGTCATCCATTGCACAGTTCCCCACCACGGGCCAACCAGTATTAGACACCACCATGAAGGACATGCTCCTGTCCCTGCAATCCTCCCTCATGTCTAACTTTACTACCCTGATCAATCAATTTTCTCTAGAACTGAAACACGTTGATAACAGGGTAATGTTTATGGAACACAAAATGGAGGATTGCACAGATACCATTAACGATCTTGTAGATGCCTATACTGAACAAAAAGAGGACACTCTCTGGGTCAAGGCAAAGCTCGCGGACCTCGAGGACCGCTCCAGGCGCAATAATATAAAAATTAGGGGGGTCCCTGAATCTGTACAGCCCAAAGAGCTCCACGGATACGCCAGCACCATGTTCTCCAGCATGCTCCCTGACTTATCTCCAATTGAGCTTACCATAGATAGGATCCACCGTCTACCAAAACCCCGCCATTTGGAAGCAGATATACCCAGAGATGTACTTCTGAGGGTGCACTTTTACCAGGCCAAAGAGCAAATTCTTCAAAAGGCCAGAGAATTATCGCCGCTACCACCGCCTTACTCAGATATTCAACTATACGCCGACTTATCCCAATACACCCTCCAAATGCGGAGGCAACTCAAAACAATCACCAAAGCACTCAACAACCACAAAATAGTGTACAAGTGGCGTCATCCAGCTACAATCCTGGTCACCCACAACGGAATCCCTCATTCCATCTCCACACTGGAGGGTGGAATGAAATTGCTGCACTCCTGGGGTATTATACCCGAACCCCCTCATAACCTACAGCAACCTCATGATAAGCTGAACCCCTTCTCCTTTGGATCGGAACAAGCTAAAACCAAAAACAAAATGCACTGACTCACCTGCTCGCAAACTACGGCAGGCCTCTTGACCGGTCCGGTCTGGGCTTGGTCACCGTCACCTGCTTGCCGAACTTTTCCCCATACTCTGGTCAGTCGCCCAATTGGGGCATACTATACTGATCAACCTAGCTGTCAGTAATTGTTAACTGACATCGAACTTCAACTTTCTTTTTCTTTTTTTCTCCATCTCCCCTCCAGTTCATTTCTTATATTTTGAGGCTAATTGTTCTCTTTCCACGATAGTGGTCAAATACATCGCAGTTACTAATTACCATTGTTGCACTAACTTGTATTCTGTCCTAGCAGAACTCAACAGCCCCACCGGGGCGGAACTCTTCATCACTAAACTAACCTTATCGTCCAGCATCACCGAAGACTCTGTCGCTACGACCCACCTGTCCACCGCCTAATCAACAGCCTTCATCCCAGCAGATCTCATCAGCTGTGTCCGCTCACCTTCACATCCAGCACAACCGAGATATCTGTCTCCTGATCGTAAACCGACGAACTGTAAGTGACCTCTACACCTGCACCCACCACCATTGCTCCCAATATGGGCATCACAATTCTCTCTCTCAATGCAAAGGGTCTCAATCACCCAGTTAAACGAGCATCTCTTTGGAAAACAGCTCTCTCTCAGAACTGCGACGTCCTCTGCGTCCAAGAAACCCACTTTGCCGCTGATGCCACTCCAAAATGTTTAAACAGGCACTTTCCTCTTATATACCATTCCTCTTACCATAAAAAGCAAAGAGAGGTTATGATCGCTATTAAGGATACCGTGTCCTTTCAACTGCACCACAGTGTACTAGACCCCGAAGGTCGCTTCATCATTTTGATCTGTTCTATGAACAATGTCCAATACACCTTGGTCTCCATATATGCTCCAAACATGGGCCAAATGCCCTTTCTCAGGAAGACACTCCGTGAAGCACGCAAACTGCAGAAGGGTCATTTACTAATATGTGGAGACTTTAACCTGGTGCCAAATTATTCTCTAGACTCTACTGCTTGCAATAAACGCCATGCGTCCCCTTTGGACAAATTTATTACTAACAACGATCTGTATGATGTTTGGAGGTGTTGTCATCAGAGCGAGAGAGACTTTACCTTCCTCTCGCCGCGTCACAACACCTACTCACGAATTGACCTCTTTTTAGCAGATAAATGGTTACTACACTCTGTTTCACAATCCACTATCCACACCACCACCTGGTCAGATCATGCCCCTGTCAGCATCACAATCTCCGGAGAAATCCCCCAATCGGCCACGTATATTTGGAGAGTGAACAACTACCTCCTCAACACCCCATGCTATCGAACCCCCATCACACAAAACTTAGAGAACTTCTTTTCTCTTAACCAGGATTCAGTGTCTGACCCGCTGGTGGTGTGGAACGCCCATAAGGCAGTAGTAAGAGGTATTTTTCTACAAATGGGTGCCAGAGCAAAGAAAAATAGATCCCAGAAACTTGACGACCTGACATCTGACATAGCCACGACCGAATCCCTAAATAAGACTCACCCTTCCCCTGACCTACAGGCCAAAATCTTCACCCTACGCCAGGAACTGAGATCCCTCCTCCTAGAAAAATACGAGAAATCATACAAAATACTTAAAGCTACAACATACACAACAGGCAATAAGGCCGGCAAAAACATGTCCCTGAGAGTCAAAGGATTCAGAACCAAAACCAAAATCCCCTTCATCCATCATCCACACTCCAATGAAAAACTCCTCAAACCACAACAAATTGCAGACGCATTCAGCACATATTATGCCGACCTGTACAATCTCAAAAACGACCCAACTACCACACAACCCTCAAACGATGCAATCCTAGCCTTTTTGGACCAACAAAAACTCCCGTCTATATCACAGGCTCAACTTACCTCCCTAAACGACCCTTTCACTATAGATGAAATATACGCAGTGATCAACAAACTACCCAGCCTCAAATCCCCGGGCCCTGATGGCTTCACAGGGGAATACTACAAACAGTTCCAAAAACAGCTCGCCCTTACCCTCTGCCAAGTTTTTAACTCGGCAACAACATCTGCCACATTCCCGAAAGAAATGCTCAACGCCATGATAGTAACACTACCTAAACCAGGCAAAGAACCAACATCCCCCAAAAACTTCCGCCCCAAGTTTTTAACTCGGCAACAACATCTGCCACATTCCGCCTAAAGAAAAACAACTGTCCTGCACTTCCAGAATACTGCACTTCCCAATTCTGCACCAATAAGGGCATCCAAATCTCTCTCCAATTTGGGGGAAAGGTCAGCATCGGTCCAATCAACCCCAGTTAAACGCTGCATCTCTTTGGAAAAACCACTCCTTTTCCCCCACTTTGGACAACATGCCTGGTAAAAAGCAACCCACTTTGCCGCTGATGCAAACTTTCCAAAATCTTAAACAGGAGTTTCCTCCCTTATCCTTCTCTTACCATAACAGTCAACAGATTATTCGCTAATAAAATTACCGTACTAAACCCTTTCAACTACTGACACGATATTGTACTTAAACCCCGCAACTCGTTTATCTTTGAATCCCCGTTCGACATGCTCAATTCCCAAAAGCTTGGGGTCTCCATTCCACCCAAAACATGGTCCAACCTCCTTTCCTCAGGAAGACACTCCCGTGAAGCAAATCAACTCAAATGGGAAGTGGGCTACAATATGACAGACAATGAACCGGGGCCAAATCTAAACTACACTACCCTACAGACCAGGCAAAGAACCAACATCCCCCAAAAACTTCCACAGCCCCATACCAACATCTGCCACATTCCCGAAAGAAATGCTCAACGCCATGATAGTAACACTACCTAAACCAGGCAAAGAACCAACATCCCCCAAAAACTTCCGCCCCATATCACTCCTCAACACCGATATAAAAATTTACGCTAGAATTATTGCCAATAGACTCGAGAATATACTACCCACCCTTATAGCCCCCGATCAATCAGGTTTCACCAAAGGTCGCCAAGCATCAGACGCCACTAGACGCATGATCAACATAATACACCACCTTGATTCCTCCAAAACCCCATCTCTTCTCCTCTCCTTAGACGCCGAAAAGGCATTCGATAGGGTCCACTGGGGTTACCTATCTGCAGTTCTTCACAAATTTGGTATCATAGGACCAATACACAACGCAATTATGGCCTTATACTCCAACCCCACCGCACAAGTATACTCCGCTGACACCCTTTCCACCCCGTTTCTCATATCCAACGGGACACGACAAGGTTGTCCCCTGTCACCACTAATATTCAACATGGTCATGGAACCCTTAGCCGAATCCATCAGATCCAACCCACTGATCTCCGGCATTTCATTAGGAGGTATGGAGCATAAAATCAGCTTGTTTGTGGATGACGTAATACTAATGATCACTCACCCAGAACAGTCTTTACCTGAAATTCAAAGAACTCTCACTTCTTTCAGCGACATATCTTATTACAAGGTAAATGAAGCTAAATCGAATATCCTAGACATCAGTATACCCGACATCACCTGCAATCTCATCAAACAACATTTTCCCTATGCCTGGGCAGATACCAGCATTACGTATCTAGGTATACAACTAACAAGATCAACCAAAGAATTATTCCCAGCCAACTACCTCCCCCTTAAGCTTAAAATCAAACACCAGCTGGCCAAACTTGCATCTGTTAAATTCTCATGGTTAGGACGCCTAGCAGCTTTTAAAATGTTCCATCTACCACAAATACTTTACTTTTTTCGCACCGTACCCATCCCCTTACCGCTACACTACTTCAGAGCGCTACAATCAACCTTGTCCTCATACATTTGGCAAGGTAAGAAATCCAGATGCAAACATCACCAGCTAACCAAACACAGACGTGCAGGGGGCGTAGGATATGTAGACTTCCAGGAATACTTCATTTCCTCAATACTGACACAAACTAGAGAATGGTTCATTCCCAACCCCCTACCCACGATTTGGGGTAAAATCGAGTCAGCATCGGTCCAAGCTGGCAACCTCCCAGCTTGGCTGCATGCCGTCTCACTAGGAGCAAAAATCCCACCTCACTTCTCCCCCACCTTGGTAGCAACATATAAAGCCTGGTCAAAAATAGCACACTCCCCATTTGAACACTCAATCCCCGCCACGATGCAAATTCCGATAGAATCTCTCCAATACTTGATGGAGTTTACCTCCTTCAGGTCTTGGAAGAGACGTGGCATCAACAGTATCACAGATCTCACCATTGGCAGTAGGATGAAAACCTTCCCAGAACTCCAAACCGAATTCCAACTACCTGACTCCGATATATTCCTTTACCTCCGCACTCGTCACTGTGTAGAATCCCTGAAATTTCGGACATGCTCACTTCCCCAAGAAGCGTGGATGTTCTACAGAGCACCGCTTCCCCACCGCAAAGGCATCTCAATGTTCTACAACCTCCTCCATCACAAACACACATTCACCAAAACAACTCCATTACTCAAATGGGAGAGTGACCTGAACCACACATACTCGACAGACCAATGGGAGGCGGCATGTAAATCTATCTACAAAGCCACACACTGTTCCTCCTTATGGGAACTAGCTTACAAGATCACTTATCGTTGGTACTTGACGCCCGACAGATTATCCAAATTTGACAAAAAGACGACACACACATGCTGGAGACAATGTGGGCTTAAAGGGGACCTTATACATATCCTTTGGGAATGCCCCAAACTCACCTCCTTCTGGACACATATATTCCATATCCTGCACGAAATAACCGATATATCCCTTCCCAGCAATCCATCACTAGCTCTATTATCCCTAGACATTGACCTGTACCCTACACACTTGAAACCCATTGTGACCCACATCCTACTGGCAGCAAGACTATCCATTACTAGAAAATGGAAAAACTCAGAACCCCCCACAATTAATGAGGTCCTACACATAGTACAAACCCACCATGTATACGAGACCACCCTAAAACTCAGAGGAAATCAAAAGCGTATGTCACAGCACTGGAGTCCATGGACTGACTGGACTAAAACTTCAAAATTTGCTGATCACTTTGACATCTTTGACAGCCCATCCTAATGGGACCTACAAAGTTCACTAGGACACTGCTCTCTGAAATCAGTACTGGCTCACTAAGATAAGTGGACTCATTGATTGACTGAGGCCTTTGCCTCTAGCAAGGGGTGCCTCTGCACGAGCACAGAACAGGACCCTATTAGGGGTGCTCGGGCAGCACGGCTCCCTGTTAATTCACAGTACTACATATGAATAAGATGTATTTGCCACTCATCGCATAGTTTACCTCAGTTTGTTTATCTTCCATGGCTTATGCCACATCTAGGTGTATACGATTATATTGTAACATATCACTGCATATTTGTTCTGTATTGTTTGAAAATCTTCAATAAAAATTTATTGATTAAAAAAAGGTTTAGGAGTGTGTCTATGGGAATGTTTGACCATTATTCCAGAAGCGCATTTGTGAGGTCAGGGATTGATGTAGGACAAGAGGTCCTGGCTCACAGTCTTTGCTCTAATTCATCCCAAAGGTGTTTTATCCGGGTTAGGTCAGAACTCTGTGCTGGCTAGTCAAGTTTCTTCACCCCAAACTCGCTCATCCACACTATATTGCCAAAAGTGTTGGGCCACCCCTCCAAATCATTTGGTGGAGGGGGGATTATGGTTCGGGGTTGTTTTTCAGGGGTTGGGCTTGGCCCTTTAGTTACAGTGAAGGGAACTCTTAAGGTGTCAGCATACCAAGACATTTTGGACAATTTCATGCTTCCAACTATGTGGGAACAGTTAGGGGATGGTCCCTTCCTGTTCCAACATGACTGCACCAGTGCACAAAGCAAAGTCCATAAAAACATGGAAGAGTGAGTTCGGAGTGGAGGTACTTGACTGGCCTGCACAGAGTCCTGACCTCAACTCGACAGAATATCTTTTGGGATGAATTAGAGTGGAGACCGCAAGCAAGGCCTTCTCGTCCAACATCAATGCCTGACCTCACGAATGCACTTCTGGAAGAATGGTCAAACATTTCCATAGATACACTCCTAAACCTTGTGGACAGCCTTCCCAGAAGAGTAGAAGCTATTATAGCTGCAAAGGGTGGGCTCAATATTGAACCCTATGGACTAAGACTGGGATGCCATTAAAGTTCATGTATGTGTAAAGGCAGATGTCCCAATACTTTTGAAAACATATAGGGGGTTATTTACGAAAAGCAAATCCACTTTGCACTACAAGTGCACTTGGAAGTGCAGTCGCTGTAGATTTGAGGGTGACATGCAAGGAAAATAAAAAAAAACAGCATTGTAGCTTGCACATGATTGGATGATAAAATCAGCAGAGCTTCTACTCATTTCAGAGTACAAGTGCACTTGTAGTGCAAAGTTGATTTGCCTTTCGTAAATAACCCCCATAGTGTATGTATATACATTATCTCACAAAAGTGAGTACACTCATCACATTTTTTTTTTAATTATATCTTTTTATGTAACACTGAAGAAATGACACTTTGCTACAATGTAAAGTAGCGAGTGTACATCTTGTATAACAGTATAAATTTGCTGTCCCCTCAAAATAACTCAACACATAGCCATTAACGTCTAAACCGCAGGCAACAAAAGTGAGTGTGTGTATGTATGTGTGCATATATATATATATATATATATATATATATATATATATATATATATCTATATATACACACACACACACACACACATGCAAACGCAGTAAATGGGTTGCCTAATACAGGGGCTATTTCTTTGATAGGAATATTTTGTGAAATTAGAAAATTGGAGCGTAGTTGCTTTTTTAAGGTGGTCCTACAGTGGCTTGTTGAAGATTTCTAGTATGACCCATTTCCCCTAGCCACACATTCAAGGTCATTGGGGGGGGAGTCTCCCCGCTGCTTTATTGTATTCTAAACAGCGCTGCAGCCTATTGCACCGATTGGGCAACTTTTATCCAACAGGGCGGTTAAACAGCAGTTGGTGGATCGATTGCTGTTCAACCAAAGTGGCCACCCATGGATCGAAAATTCAGCCAGTCCCTGCTGAAGCTGCCAAATTTCTATCTATGACTGACCAGCTTTACAGAGTATTGCCACTCAACCAGAAATTCATACACTCCCTGCTCTATGTAGATTTTGAATTAATGAGAGACAGTTAGAAATGAAACAACTACTGCTGTACTCTTTTGAAAGCCAAATGCTCTTCAAATCCCATGTCATGAGCGCATCCTGTATTTTATATTGTATATTAATAGTAACAAAATGGTATAAAGC
This sequence comes from Lithobates sylvaticus, assembly GCA_028564925.1. NCBI lineage: Eukaryota > Metazoa > Chordata > Amphibia > Anura > Ranidae > Lithobates > Lithobates sylvaticus. The sequence continues at coordinate 236,099,392 of CM053029.1, forward strand.
AAAAGTATATAGATGTATAACCTTCAAAAAAAATAACAAAATTGACTTAAAGTTGCATAGTTAGTCAGGTTGAAAACTAATCAACCAAGTGATAATAGTTTTCCTTTAGTACAAATCAGTCTTAACTAACAACTAAAATAACACCAACTTTAGCTTTAAGAACACCTTTTTATATAGCTTGGATGGCAAACACCACTGTTTAGGAAATAAGAGCATAATATACAGTACATATTTTTAATGTAGTTGAGAAGCTGCAATATCAGATTTTGACATCAGCTGGTAAATTGTGGAATTGCAGTTTTAGATCCCACTAAAGCCCTACCAGCATCTGTGGGAAAAGGGTCTTCTGACAGATAGATTTCAAACAAATGTGTTAACCAATAATTAAGTAGACTGGGAGGAGGAGCAACGTACTGACGTCACCGCTACACGCCTAAGTCCCGGAAGCCACGGGCTGTTTGTGAGGCCAGCTGGCTTGCTTAATGCTGAATTTTAACTTCTGTATTGTAAGTGTCCATTTGTCTATTTTGGATATAATAAATTTATAAGGGTTTTATGCTGTGTGAGTCTATTTGCTTTTTGGGTCATCTGCCATATATTTGAATCTGTGGATTACTCTCGAGTTGGGGATATTTCCTGGTACAAATCTGCTGCAAGTTGTGACGTTTCCATTTTGGGGCTGAGGAGTTCCGGGTTTGCAAGTATCATCCCAGGCTGGGGTTATAGCCATCTGCGCAGTATGGTCCCCTATAATAAGGGACCCCCGGGTTCTGGTAAGTGGCAGTGTGTTTATGTGGTGGAGGTTTCTCACGTATCAGTTTGTGTGGAAGTTATCTTCAAACATTATCACGGACATTTAAAGACATTTCTACTTTTTATTTTTATTTTTATTTAAATATTTTTTATGTTTTTGATATATATCACTTTCAACTTATGATATTATTATCAACTGGGATCATTCTTTATTACGTCACTATATATATATATATATATATATATATATATATGTGATGACACTTTTGTCTTTGCACTATTTGATATTTTTTTTAATATTGCAGTATTAATATATAATTAGATTAATTTTATTAGTAACACGTTTTTCCAGTTTTGGTTTAATATTGTGTGGTCACTCATTTAGCACAGCTCCTTCTTTTTGTATATTTATGTTGGTGTAGTATAACATCTTGAGCAGCAACTTTATTTTTATTTTCCAGATAGCGCAGTATTTTTTATACACAATAATTAAGTAGGACACACGCTGACGTTACATGATGCATTTAGCAGGATTTATGTAATATCTCTTTGCTCTACTGATACCTAGGACAGGTGGGGACAATAGGAGCTTGTTTTATCTGTACATTTCTCAATTTCGAATAGGAAGTCTGATGCAGAAGAAGGGTAATGCCAAATTGCTGTTCTTCATAGAAAAGTACAGCTACCATCTAAAAGGAAAACTTTAAATATTTTCAGTGTGTTAATGTTGTTTGTTATTATTTCAGTGTTTGTATTTTTTTTTTTTTTAACATGTTGCATTTCCATTTATTTGCTATTGTATTTAGGATAGTTTTTTTTTTTTTTTTTAGCATAGCCAGTAAAAAAAGAGCTCTCAGTGGCTTATTGGAATAACTTTGTTTCTGTTTAACAATTGTTGTGATAAGACACCAGCCACTCAATGAGTGCACTATTTTCAATGAGTTGACCATAGGCATGCGCAGGGGTGTGCCACACCCTAATCTAGAGTCAGCTCCAGGGGGGTGCATGGGTCCCCCCCCATCTCTGTGACTGGGCAAGCTTTTGACCTTTTAGCCACGCACATAGCATACTGAGACTTTCAGCTGGCAGGGACTCCCAGCTGTATCTCCCTGGGCTGATGAGGTGGTAGGTGGGCTGGGAATGTGGTTGAAACTCTCCTTCATACACACTCAAGGGTGGCTACTATGGCTGATGGAGTAGCTGAAACTGTAAAGGAGGCAGGTGAGAGTTGGCAGCCTGGGAGTCCTCTGTTTCCAGCCATGTGGTAAGTTGCTGATAGGGAGAAGTTTACTTTTATCACTTGAGGAATTCCCTCCATGCTCCATCTCTGCTGCTACAAGCCCCTATTGCACACAAAGAGCTGGAGAACTGCTCCCATTCTTGTTTTGTTTATATTGCATAAAAAACAAATATAAACAAAAAAAAAAACAGCAGTGATCAAATACCCCCAAAAGAAAACTCAGAAACTATTTGTGTGAAAATAAAAAAGATAAAAACTTAATTTGGGTTCAGTGTTACATGACTGTGCAATTGCCAGTTGGAGTACCAGAGTGCTGAATAGCAAAAAAAGGCTTGGTCGTGAAGGCGGTAAAACCTTCTGGAGCTCAAGAGGTTAAAAAATGTTTTGATACATTTTAAATGTTTGTTTACATATATTTATAAAAGTGTGTGTGAATATATACACATGTGTATTTGAACTTGGGGTGCACACCCTAATGCAATAGGCTGTACACACCTAAGGAGTTGACCCAGAAGCTCCAAAACAAATTAACAAATTAACAAATACCATCTTCCTAAATAAAATAAACGCTTGTCCCCATGAGCGCTCACTTCCTGTGCCTACTATATACTGTAAATATATTGGTTGTATGTGTCCATGAAATCATGGAGCATGCCTTCAAATATAACAACTTTTATGTGAGCCCAAAAGTTCTTCTAGACCATGAACAATGTAATATTGTGATTGATCTGACATATCACACACAGCATAGAACACTGGTCAACAAAAAGGAATGTTGAAAGAAAAAAAAAGAAACACCAGAAAAAGCATACTATATTCACTCTGATGCACTTACACCTGTAGAGAAATTAGCCAGAATAGTATAACAATTTAATCAACATTGGGAAATGCATATCACTAATGCAAAAATAGTGTTAGCGTCAATTATAAACTATGATAGGCCAAAATCAGGCAGATGATCATACATACTCATAAATGAATGCTGTGTATGCAAATACTTTTTTGTCAAGTAATACTTTTAACACTCTGAAATGGAAGACCATGCAATCCAGCACAAGTATGTATTACAGACTGACCTTAGACCATACAGCACGGTACCATCAGGATGCAAGCGAATCATTCTGTTCTTGACTGTAACACCGTGAACAAAAGACTTCTTGTCATTTAGAAAGTATGTATCAGGAACCCAGAGCTGATCTGCCACTCTATTGTCCAAGGTCAAATTTAAAGGAATCACAGAATATGAAAGCCTTTTATCCCTCCATGCCTGCTGAAAATACATTGTGAGTGTATAGTCCTGAAAGAAGGGGTAGAGAAAAACGGACAATGAGTAATTTCAATAAAATGGATCTATTGAGCATCTGAATACATCGTTTTCAGTATTATTGCACAGCTAGAATCACATAGATTTATCATTTATTTCAAGGCCTAGAACAACGTACAAATGACTGGACAAATTATCTGGATTTTTTAAATAGCGTTGCTTTTTTTTTAATAAAGTGAATCTGTCTGAACATTTGGGAGATAACTTGAGGGGGGGGGGGGGGGGGGGGGGGGGTCTGACAGTAATAAATTCTGTTTTCACAATCATGTTTTAATTATCACATTAATAATTACTGTAACAGGCACAGATTTTAATACACAGAGAAATGAATAATCATCCTATTCTACCTGCCTATCAATAAATGCAGAATGAATTTACATATAACCTTAGCAATAAGGAAACCTCATATTACCAGGCAAAGTGGTAAGTAAAATGAAAGAGATAATAAATATGTGTCCACTAAAAGTCTTATTTGCTTAAGTCTATTTAAAGTAAACCTGTCAAGAAAAAAACATCTAAATAAAAAGGTTTATATTGTGAAGACTCACCCCCAGAACCTCCTGACTGCCTATCCTGGTGAAAGGACAGGCCTTTGGGAAGATGTGGGAGAGCAGTTTTGGACAATCCAAAAGTGTTAAATTCCACAGTGTAGAATGTCACTGGTTTTGTGGGTCCCTGGAGCACACTTGAAAGTAGAAACTAAAGTATACTGGGTGGGAGGAGCACAACATACCTGCATGTTATGGCACAATTACCTTACAAGAGTGCCCTCCTCTAATATTAACTGATCCATACTGTCAGTCACTGACAGAAAGAACAAACGCATATGAACCTGAAACTTAAGTAGGGTCAAAAAACTCTTGTGGGTTTGATATTAATGATGTGAACTTGATACCTGGTTATCACAGGTTATTCTGGTAACATTTTAATTTAGCATTTTTGGGTAAAATATAAAATGTAATTAGAATACATTTATAAATGAAAAAAAAATGTATAATACAATTGTTTTAATAAATATAATTATAATTATATAATACTTTTTTTTCCGGCACTGCACATAAAGAAAACCCTACTAATGTGACAAACTCAACACACAAAACAGTTCAACAACCGGGTAAATACCACTTTGTCCAGACCTCACTCCTACACCGCGATCATATCAGACATAAACAACTGATATTTTTCAGGAGAATAAATAAACCATATTTCACATTCAATTTAGGGTATTCCATAACATTCTGAGGTTGTAAGTCAAAGTAAGCCTTTTGGTGCTCTCTCATTAAAAAGGATGCTAGCACATTATCCCTGTTACTCTCTCAAAGATTTCCAGGTAGGCATCAGCATCATCCTCCATGTCCAAAAAGTGCTCTGTGGAAGTTGTCAAGGTGTAGACGTCGGCCCCCGTGCCACCATCTGCCTCTCTGACAGGGCCTGTATCTGCTGCTGTAGAGACATATTCAATTGCTGTTTCTGCCCTAAGGGGGCCTGGTGGGCTTCAGTCAGCTGTTGCATCTGTCAGGCAGTTAAGACATTCACCTCTTGTAATAGCTGATTAGTCTGCTTATGGTAAGTGTTTACCAATAAGCCTGTTTTGCAAGCTGTTCCAGCTGTTCCATTTTATTCAACAATAGGTATCTGTCTTTTTAAGGCAATGGTCATATCCAAACACCAAGTAAGGGGGGGGGGGGGCAGGCGCAGGTGGCTTTGGCAATGGTACACCATGCATGAAATAGCCAGGAACAGTCCAAACAGGTCTGTCCTTTACTTTTATTCAATGAGGTGACAAACAAATGCAGTTTCACTGCTGAGGGGCTGTGTACACTCCATAGCAAAGAACAAAAAAAAAAAAAATATCTGCTTGCCCGAGCCACTAAGTAAATGCATGTAAATTCCTGATTAACAGGGTGCCTCATATTGGGTTCCCCAAAACAAACAGGCCGCATATGTATCTTTTTATTATTCTGTCAGCACTCAGCTTTTCACTTAGATGCAGAATCACATGGTAGAGAAAGTAAGAGAAAGAAGTGAAAAACAGTCATCGTATGTACAGTATATAAAGCTGTGTGCACAGATGAGATGAATAATGAAGTCTGGCTACCAGGTAGGGTATGGACCTAATAATGGACAACAGGACTTTTTAAGTTTCTGAGAAAATTGCAAGTTTGTGTTCTCTATATCAGTCATGAACCCTAGAGCCGTCTCAACATGTGTAGGTAAGAAACCTAGGTAACACATATACGCCATCCAACATCCTACCAGCCCTCAAAAATGGTGTTTGGTCAGTTTGAGCCCTATGCTCATCTGAGATTGTCTCTTGAAACTTTAAACTGGAAATATTGAGACTTTTCAGACTGCACCTCCAGAATTGTGCCTCAAACATAGTTTTTCCTAACAACCAAAACATATCCCAAATCTGTGTTTGACTAGCACAGTATCTCCACAGCCTATTGACAATCACTTTATCTTTAATACTGAGCAACCTGAACCTTCCTAGAATTATGAATGAAGCCAGAATATTCTTGGTTAAACTCACAGAAATGCACAGGATTCTCCAACATGCTTGCTATTTAAGATTAATAAAAGAAAACATTAAATACAATTATTCACAGCATGACAAACTCATTGCCAATGGGCTTCAGCTCATGTAATCTGAAGGGCTGTCACAAATTAATTACACCAGTAAAACAATATGTGGTTTATTTTATTTTAGCAGACTACTTGAAATCAAATTACCATGGAAGAAAAAAAAAAAAGCTTGGCAGTTTATAAACATTGTACTAATACACAGGCAGCTGAAGCTAAAAGTAATTCTGAAGTGTACAGAGGGTAGCTCTATGTTCATGCTTTATTCTACATAAGGTATATAGCTTAGCCACCAACACTTCCTCTAGTAACCAGAGCATAACTCCAAGCAGTGCAGAGGATTTTTATTGACCTCAAGCCCAAAGGCTTCCAAGCATATGATGTGATGATAATGCAAACTGGGCACCCCAAAAATGGTGTCAGAGAACACAGGGCAGTTATGTTGTTTAGAATTCATAATTCAGCCATGACCATAGGCATGCGCATGGGGTGTGCCTGGGCACACCCTAATCACCTGTGCTGTCTCCCAAGATCTGTCCCGAAATGTTGTATTCAGGAGAGTGTGTAGCCTCCGCTGCCTGTGAAACAGTTTCACATACAGCAGATCATGAGGTTTACCAGAGCTACAGAGTGTGTGAACTGTCATATGAGGTCACTGCTTGCAGAGAGAGAGACCAGCTGTCAAAATTCAGCGGTGATGTCGGGGGGTGGGCGGGATCAAATGGCTATCAAATAACAGCCAATAGGATGAGGTCTGGGCGGGCAGCTACAATTATGTGGCCCCACCTCCTTTCTTAACCTGCCCAATTATTGTCTGGTGTTGATAGCTGCCTGGTCCCGCCCATCCCTGACATTGCGGCTGAGTTGTGACATCTCCTCTCTCTCCCTGCAAGTAGCTACATTGGTTGACAGTTTCACACACTGGGCGGCTCTGGCAACTCCTCCTCTCCCCTGCCAGTGCAAATCAATGCTGCCAAGCAATGCTGCCTATCAGTGCCAATCAATGCTGCTATGCCAACCAATGCTGCCATGCCAATCAGTGTACGAGACCCCCAGACGACGGCGGCGACGACGAAGAAGAAAGCCGGGCTCCTCCCCTCGGTAAAAGAGCTAGGTAAAAGAGCGGAGAAGTCTGGCGACAAGACCCCCCAAGACGGAAGAAGACCCCCGGAGCAGTGCAATAAAATATTTTAAAAAAATTGTGTGTTTTTTTTTATTGACACTTTTACACCTTAGGTGAATGGGTAGGGGTACATCGTACCCCATACTCCTTCACATAGGGTGGGGGACAGGGATCTGGGGGCCCCCTTATTAAAGGGGGCTCCCGGATTCCGATAAGCCCCCCACCCGCAGACCCCAACAACCAACGGCCAGGGTTGTCGGGAAGAGGCCCTTGTCCTCATCAACATGGGGACAAGGTGCTTTGGGGTGGGGGGGGGCGCACGCTTGCTCGTCCCCACCCCTTTCCTGGCCGGCTGGGCTGCGTGCTCGGATAAGGGTCTGAGATGGATTTGGGGGGACCCCCACGCCAAAAAAATGATTCCCTTTAAATCCATGTCAGGTGACGGGGCTAGCGCCCTTCGCTAGTCCCGTCTACCTGCAGTTACGTTCTAAATGAACGGACTTTGCTCCGTGTGTGGGCAAGTCCGTTCATTTTCAAAAGTCCCTCAGACTTTTTCCCGTGGATTGTCCGCCGGAGAAGTCCGGGCGTGTGTGGGCAAGTCCACAGCTCGGAAAGTCTGGCGAAGCCCCGCTGGAAGGTCCGGCGGTTTGTCCGCTGGACTAGGTCCGGCGGACAATCCCCCTTGAAAGTCCGAGCGTGTGTACGAGGCATAAGAGTGTTATTGTCAGGTATCAGTGATAGCTTGGTGTGAGTTTGATCAGCTACTGTATTTGTCACAAGTTAGTGCATGTACCTGGCGTTTATAACATACAATAAACGCTACTCTCATCCACTTTAGCAACTGTTCACATTGCAGTCTACACAGAAGAAAATATTTATTCCATTCTTCAGCAAAACACCATTCTTTGACATACTTTTTCTATCTCATGAAGTACAGAGGGTGCAAGTGTCTACAAGCCCAAGGGGTTCAGTCATTATAATTGCTTCCCCTTAGCAGCTGTTGGCATTGAAATCAATACAGAATAAACATACAGCATACAGCATAAAAAAGTGTTTACCAATCTCATTCATATGTATATATGCATAAATGATAGAATAGATAAAATAGACGCATCTACATTTTTGTAACACTTTGAATGTGTTAACGTCCATGAAAAACATACACCATGGTGCTGGAAGCTAAAACACTCTGATGATAACTGAGTAACATAGTATAAACTATATTAAGGCTTACCTGTAGGTGCTGGAAATATCTTCTAAACCTCCATGGTTTAGGAGATATTTACGAAAAAGCCGAGTGCCGATGACTATGTTGCATGCACCGATGTCTTTGGCACATGCGCACTTTAGAAAGGGCACAATAGGCCTATTCTTATAGGGGTCATGCAGTGACTGGCGGCCCCCGCAGCATGCGCAGGAGTAATGTCACGTGACTCCAGACAGTCAGCCGGAGTTCATGGCCCCGGAAGGAAGAGGGGTGAAGATTGATGCCCCCTGCTAGTGGGGACAATGTTGACATTGCAGGCTTCAGTTTCAAATAAGTGACACATAATGAGCTACTATGTGATGCATATTAGCCCATTATGCTTTACTTTTGCAGGAAAATAAAGAGGAAGTAAAACCCACCAGGGTTTACTTCCTCTTTAAAGAATACTTTTAAATAATTATAACGTTGAACTTTTTTCTATGACTATCCAGGAAGTCCATAGTTGTGTGGTCCGGTCAACCAGGAGAAATGTTTAAAAAAAGGCTATCTTACATTAAAATTACAGTACATCACATATTGCTTGAACTGAAACCCTGCACAGATGATCACTCTTAGCTTCCTATTAAAATAGAATGATACAAATGAAAACAACTTTAAATCTTAACTGTGTTTGAAATCCACCCTACTTCTTAAATCAGTGTTTTTTTTTTATTCTAATAACTTAGGCAAGCTTCATATAAGAGCCATAAGAAGCTAAATCCATCAAACCCCCATAGAAGATCTTAGATCACAGAACCACAAGCTACAACTTTTCTTGAGAATGCAATGATTCATGGGACTTGTAGTATCTAATTAGCTCAGTAGACTACAGCCCCAGATGACATTGCAGAAGGAATTGCGAAGCAGAAAGAAAAGCTCTGAGTGCATATTTTAAAATGACTCAGAAAATAAGAGGTACCAGAACACAGGGGTAAGCCAAATGTAACATAAAAATTATTATGCCCAATAAGATTCATATGTATGTTAGGAATGATACCTGACATAATTAAAAATGTTGTGCTAAGGTGAACTAACCTTTTAATGTAGGCAAAGTTCAATGAATTATAAACTTTTACCCCTTTCAGTGCCAGAGCTGTTTTTGTGTTTTTGCACACATTTAAAAAAAAATATTTGAAGCCTAAAGATTAGTTAAAACCCCTAAAAATGATATGTTTTCTTAAATCAGACATGCTGAAGAATAAAATAGTGGTAGTTACAATTTTGTATGTCATGTATGTGTTACACAAAAAAGTGACAGCAGAAAAAAGACTGAATGGTCCATAGAGTCAGTTTTATTTTGTATATATGTTTTGTATTTTTTTTGAGTATAGATCTATGTTTGTCCCAAGCATATTGGAAGCCATTTACTGTTGACTGTCTCACTACCTCTGCTGGCAGTTTATTCTAAGCATCAACTACCCATTCAGTAAAATAGATATCATGCACCTCCATCTCTAAATCAGAAATAAGAAAGGGGTTTTTGGGACTTTGAGTAATGCACAAGACACGTGGTAGGATAAATTATAAAATTGTTTAATTGGCATATAAACAAAGCATACCTCATAAACATATGATCCATGGTTGAACATTTTTATCTATATACAAGATGGCCTACAGAAAAGGAGAATTCATATGTGGATCCTGTGTGCTCGGGCCAATGAGCATGTATTTGGTTGTTAATGTCGGGACAAGTTTACGGAACAGATTGTGTAGGTATGGTATTATTTTAGTGGTGTCAGAGATGCTGCTCGATATGCTCTGTGCGTTGCTCTAATGAGTTAACTTTGTCCTGCATCTGGTTAATGGAGATTTTTAATTCCCAATTATGAAGATCAGCCTGTAGGGATAGTAGAATGGCTTTAAGTGAGTGATCAGAGGCTGGGTTGTCAGTTGTGGGATATGCTGCAAGGGATTGTGAAGCTGGCTGTTCTGTTGCGGAACTACAGGTCCTAGCACCATATTGCTTCTTGCTGGGAGGCTGTTTGTCAGGGGATCGTGCAGGGGAGTCTGCCAGTCTCTTAACTCTGACTCCTAGGTGGTTGTTCTGTTCAGAGGATTGATCCTCTGGTGGTAATTCTCTATGTCAGGAGATGCAGAGAGAGCTGCGGTGTTTTATGACTAAGGCCTTGTAGGCTGAAACGTGTCAACCTTTCTTATTTGCGTTTGGTCACTGTGGCTTGTTAATAAATACTAGATTTTAAAAGAGCAATCACCGGAGTGCGGATCATCTTTTCCTCACAGCTAGAGTGTGTTGATCTGGAGGCTGCTCCGGGTCTCCACATTCCCAGCTGGGGCCATGTTGGTGTCCCTGCTATGCCAGCTTTATGTAGAAGTTGAGAAACCTGTGTGTGCTATTGGGCTTTGTTTTTTTTCCCAGGACATAGTCCAGGAGGTGCCCTGAGTGTGGCCCTCCATTCCGGAGGGTGTTTGCTGGGAGGAAGGAGGCTGGATAGGCTTGTCTATGCTGTGGAGGAGTGGGGCAGTAGAATCAGGCGGCCATCTTCAGCAGCAGAAGCCGTACCCTGGCACTCTGCATTTTCGTTACATGACAAGGATCTGCTGGATTATGCAAGATCTTTTTTATCTGTATATATATTGACTTTGATTTCAGACTTCATGTTTGGCGCATTAAACACTATTTCTTAAGTATTTTTTGTATGTTTTTGTTAAATTGACTGGTGCTGCATCATTGTATATCTTTAGGTTTGGGTATATTAAACTTTGTTTGCTAGCAGCCACACGTGTTATCGCAGCGCAGATTTAATACAATACATTTATTATAAACTGTTTACATCTGCAATGTCCAAGGAAAAAGATGGAATGGCAATACCAAACATTTAACTCTGTTACTTTTGTTATCTAAACCTATTAAGTTGTGCAGGCATGCTTAATCAAAAGGCAAAACACAGGTTTGGTTCGTCTTGATGTCTATATTAGGCATTTAGAAATTGTCTTTGGTTGTTGGCCTACTGTTTTTCCTCTCTATTGCACTATAACCGGGGGAATTTGCAGGAAGGAAGGAAGCAAAGAGGAAAGTTCTTCAAATAAAGAGTCAGGAAAAGAACCAGTTAGAACATGCAGTAACTATAGTGCAAGCATGTTAATTGTTGAGGGGCTCTTGAGAGTTTGCTCAGTCATATTCCACATGCTCTAGAGGACTGTTATAAGCTAGTAGTTGCAACTGAGAGATTTTTAAAATGCATTTAAAGTTTAGATAAGATCAAACCCCTATAGATTTTGAAGGAAGGACAAAACGTCAGATAAGCGTAAACAAGCTTCTTTAAAATCACAATGAACATGCAAAAAAATAGCTTTTCATATACTGCATTACAATTATACTCTGTCGATAGCTTCCTTTTTAAAAAGTAATATAACAAAGTCATCCTGACAAGAAAAAGCTAAAGAAAGAATGCTTCACAGCTGCAGATTTCTACCACAACTGTGTCATATCTCTGGAAAAATCATTAGCTCCTTACTTAACCAAGTCGGGCTGAGCGAGGAGATGTAACAGCTCCAGTAGGATTACAATTTTGTCTGTATCAAAGGTTCTGCTATGGATGCTTCAGCAGGACTCGTTAGGTGAATATTTTATTCAGTTCCTTGATCTGAGCTAATAAATAGACAGAAAGGAATAAAAAGATGTATAGCAAAACTGACCAAGATTCTGAATATAAGTACTGTATTTTTATAATCCTAAAAAATGTTTTTTAAACTATTGTGAAAACTCTAAAAAACAGAACACAAGCATAGTTGTTGGCAATTGCAATCTTTCTGGTCTAAACTTTAATTTTATAAATATCTGCAAATTGACCCAACAACAATCCACGTCTGTTCAAATTTTTTCAGTTTTACAGTTTTAATGAATCGGCTCTTGTAAGTTATTATGTAAAAATTCCTTGTGAACTCATTCCAATATTTATTGAGGAATATAAGCAGTTACTTGAAACTTAAAGCACCTAGGGCTTGACACATGAAATAATATATACCCCCCCCCCCCACCCCATGTGCATTATGTAAAAATTGCTATGCAGAAGGGTAAGTTATGAAATAAAAGCAGTTTTGTTGAAATTTTTTTTGTACATTTTCTACCTTTCTTACAAGGGAAGGGATCCAGATGTTTAAAGGAGTTTAGGTGTGGAATTAAAGTGATTGTAAACCCTCATCTTGTAAAACAACCTATTTAGTTTAAAATAGAAATGAAAGGCAAAACATTTGTTTAACCCCCCTGGCGGTATTCCCGAGTGTGACTTGGGGTGAGATTTCAGTACCATTAGCGGTAACCCTGAGCCACACTCGGGATCGCATCGCTGGATCCTGGAAGAGGTTACTTACCTTGTCCCCAGGATCCCGCGATGTACTCCTGCTGTGTACGGCGGCCGGATCTTCCGCCCGATGCACTGTGTGCCCTGGCTTCCATTCCCTGCGAGCGTCGCAACACAGGGGGGTGGAACTGGCGGCAAATTCAAACAGTATAAAACACAAGCACACTGATACATTGTAATCCTATTGGATTACATTACTAAATAAAATAAAATTGACCTTAGTTTGCCCCCAGTGCTTTATCCAGTGCCCTTGCCTGCAGTATTACTGTACTTTCTGTCTGACAACTGCAGAGCGACCATGGCATCAAAAAAGCGCGCCTCTACCTCAAAAGCGGCATATGACCTGCTGGAAAACAGAGACAGTGATACAGAATCGCTTGCAGAATTGAGTGATATCGATTCGTGGGGAAGTTTGTCATCAGGTACGGAAAGCGATTTCAGCGATGATCCCGCGACCCAGTGATGTGCGGACTTGGTGCTCGATTGACTGCAGTACGGAGCATGCAGCGCCCCCAAGATTCCTGTTTACTGGAGCACCCAGTATCAAAGTGAAGGTTGAAGATGAAAACCCCTTGGCATACCTCCAACTCTTTTTGACCTATGAGGTTATAGAAAAAAATTGTTACGGAGACAAATCGGTACCAGGAGCAACAAGCTGCTAGGCATCAGAGGTTTGCAAGGAGCAGAAAGTGGGAACCAGTGACCAAAGAGGACATCTGGAAGTTTCTGGGCCGCATAATTCTTCAGGGAGTGGTGGGGAAACCCCTGCAGAAGTGGTATTGGACAACCAACAAATTACTAGCCACTCCTTTTTTTGGCACCGTCATGTCAGAGTACAATTTTTTTCTGATAATGAAATATTTGCACTTTCAAAATAATGAAGAATTTGATGAGACTTCTCATCCAGCACCAAAAATGAAAAAGATTTGGGAGGTATATCAAATTATTCAAAAAAAATTCCAGCAGACCTATGTACCAGATAGAGATATCAGTATCGATGAAAGTCTAATGGTCTACAAAGGAAGACTTAGCTGGATACAGTATATAGCGTCTAAGAGAGCACGATTTGGCATAAAATCATTCATGCTCTGTGAATCCAGCATTGGCTACATATGGAATTTGGTCCTTTACATCGGGAAAGGAACCAAATTCAACAAAAGATTCAGTAATTATAGAATGGCAAACCCTTCCTTTCTTACTTTGATTGAGCCATTGCTGAATCAGGGCTACTGTGTAACCACAGATCATTTTTACACTTCTCCAGAACTCTATGAGTTCCTTCTACAGCACAAGACGGATGCATATGGGACTGTTAGATCTAACCGGCATGACATGCCACCAACCTTTGACAATAAAAAGCTCAAGGCAGGAGAAATAGTTGCCTAGCAGAAAGGCAAAATGATGGCACTGATATGGTGCGATAAAAAAGATGTGTGCCTAATGAGTACTATTCACAACACCTCTACTGTCATGGTACACACAAAAGGTGGAAAACACGTAATGAAACCACAAGTCTGGATGGACTACAACCACACCATGGGAGGTGTTGACAGAGGACATGACTTTTTATCCAACCATGAAAAAGCAACAAAAAAAATTACAAAAAAATCTTCAGGCATCTTCTTGAACAGTGCCTGTGGAATGCTTTCCATCTTCTAAAAAAAAAGAGTGACAAGCCTGTGGTTCATGCGGACTTTGTTTGGAAAGTTGCCAAACATATTTCTCAAGCACCAAACACCAACGACTGTAAAAAGATCTGCACGTCGTGCTGCTGGTGTTGTGAGCCCGAAACGCCTCACTGGTCATCACTTTATGGACCACATTCCACCAATGGAAAAGAAGGCAACACCCACAAGGATGTGTGTGGTTTTCTGCTCTAAGCGTGACGACACTGGAAGGAAAATCAGAAAAGAAAACATGTTCTATTGTCCTGATTGTGACGTCAGACTTTGTGCTGTATCATGTTTTAAAATTTTCCATACCCGGGACATTTACTGAAGCAATATGACTACTAATATTGTACCCTTGTTTGGACAAAAAAAAATGTCAGTGTTTTTGATTATATTATTTACTAAAATTTATTGAATAAAAAAGTATTATTATTATATTATTATTTGTTATTATTTATAGTTATTTATTATATTATAATTTATGATTTTGTGTTTCAAACTTTATCATACCCGAGATGTCTACTAGACTCTGGTTTGGACAGATTTAAGTGAGTTATCCCTAAAAATTACAGGCCTACAATCTAAAACACAAAATTTCTATGCAAAATAATGGTACTGCTTTCAGCACCTAAAATCTGAAATAATCATACCGCCAGGGAGGTGAAAGATTAAAGTGTGTGTGTGTGTGTGTCTGTGGGTGGGGGGTAAGGCTAATGCCGCGTACACACATGCAGACTTTTGCCGGCGGACCTAGTCCAGCGGACAATCCGCCGGACTTTCCAGCTGGGTCCGCTGGACTTTCCGAGCATGTGGACTTGCCCACACGCGCGCGGACTTGCCCACACACGCACGGACTTCTCCGGTGGATAATCCGCTGGCCAAAGTCCGCGGGACTTTTGAAAATGAACGGACTTGCCCACACACGGAGCAGTCCGTTCATTTCGAACGTAACTTCAGGTACGTAGCTAGCGTAGGCAGTAAATGCCGGCGCGCTAGCTCCGTCACCTGGCATGGATTTAAAGGGAATCCCCACACCGAAAAAACGGCGTGGGGGTTCCCCCCCAAATCCATGTCAGACCCTTATCCAAGCACGCAGCCTGGCAGGCCAGGAAAGGGGTGGGGACGAACGAGCGCCCCCCCCCCTCCTGAGCCGTACCAGGCCGCGTGCCCTCAACATGGGGGGTGCCCTGGGGAAAGGGGGGCCGTGCGGCCCCCCCCACCCCAAAGCACCTTGTCCCCATGTTGATGAGGACAAGGGCCTCTTCCCGACTCGTTCGTCCCCACCCCTTTCCTGGCCTGCCAGGCTGCGTGCTCGGATAAGGGTCTGACATGGATTTGGGGGGAACCCCCACGCCGTTTTTCGGCGTGGGGAGTCCCTTTAAATCCATGCCAGCTTACGGAGCTAGCGCGGCGGCATTTACTGCCTACGCTAGCTACGTAACTTGAAGTCACGTGCTAAATGAACGGACTTGCCGATGAGCGGCAAGTCCGTTCATTTTCAAAAGTCCCGCGGACTAGCCTACTAACGGCGGAATTGTCCGCTGGACTGCCAAGTCCAGCGGATAATTTTAAAACCAAACTTAAAACTTTGGTCCGCCGGACTTTGGCGCCAAAAAGTCAGCCGACGCCCACACACGAGGGGATTGTCCGCTGGACTTGAGTCCAGAGGATAATCCCGTGGGATTGTCCCTTCGTGTGTACGCGGCATAAGTCTGATCATTTGAGGAGAGCAGGCTGAGTTCCCAGCACAGCTAGAGAACTGACCACGATGTGTTCTCCTGCTTAGTGTGGTTAGTTTTTAATAGGAAAATAGAGTGACTGGCAGAAACACCAGGGATTTCACACAAAGGAAGCACTACAAAGAGAACAGTACTTTGTCATACAAGTATATGGTACAGCAGGCACATATCAGGATAATGAATTGTTGGGTTTACATATTCTTTAAGGCTTTGGTGATAGAGCAGACATGATTCTATGTATATGGGAGCTCAATCAATGATGCTAGCTGGACAGAGGCCAATATTTTTTGTTAGGTACCTATTATTACAAAAACAGCACCTTCAGCTCCAGTCAAGTGAATCAGAAACCCCCAATATCTCCCTGCTCGCCACTGCAGCTAATTAAGCACAGATTGTGCTTGATTAGTTGCTTCCCTGGCTACAGTAGCTCTGAACCCTGTATTGAAAATCCTCATTCTTGCAGAGGTGATTAGGGGGGGTGCATGCTCTCCAGTCTCCTCCCACTTGGCATCCTGAAATCTTTAATTACAGTCCCAGGCACCCCAGAGAGACAGAAGAGCAGGGAGCAGGAATTTCAATGTACTGAACCACTGAAAGTGGTTCAGAGGCTCATCAGAAACCTGGATTACTTTTACTTCACATCCAGGAGCCAGCAGAAAACCGCAATACCAAGCTCATGGCTGAGGCTGCAATCGTGAACTTGCTTTAAGGTATGTTTATAAACATATCTTGGTAGACAAAGGTTAAAGTGTATTTTCATTCTTGCAGCCTATGTAGGATAGCACCAAGTTTAAATTTGTTACGTTCTTATTCATATAGCATAGTTTTAAAAAAAAAAATTAAAAAAAAATGCAGCAAACCTTTTTAGATGTTCAGCTCTGGAAATTCCAGCACTGTAAAATCCTACCAGTTCTCTTTTTCTTGAGGGAGCTGGTCAGCTGTGTTTGCCATAATTAACCCTGTCAGTGCTGTTCAGGAATATCTTAGTTATCAGTTGTAAACCACATTTGATCATTGTCTGTCCAAAGGGTTAAAGGTTTAGAAGCTAAGATAGGCTTCTCCGCAGTATCTGCTGTAATGAGAGGAGACTCTGCTCTGTCCTTAGGGCAGGCTCACTCTGACATTGTTCAAAAATCTGTGAAGTCAGCCATGAGGCCCTCTTCTAAATTGTAGGACATATTTAAAAAAAAAAATGTCTCTATGTATACTGTGTGAATAGGAACACTTAACTAACATATAGTGGGGTTTTCTCAAAATACATTTTAAGTTAAGTGTAATGGGTAAAAGTGACTCTGTCAACACAAGGTCATGTCTATCCAAAAGCCTTTTCAGTGTGTACCAGGCAGGGGTGGTGCCAGGTAGGTGCTTGTATGTGCTAAAGCACCCCCAACAATTGTTTAAGCAACCCCATAGCACCCCCAAAATTCCCAAGCTTCTTGCACATTCCACACTGTTTTTTTTTTTTTTTTTTAATAGCATTGTATCTGAAAATTCCCTTATTAATGCCAGAAGGTTTCAGACTCTTTTTTTCCCTGTGGAGGGATACAGCAGCTCTGGCCACAAAAGCCCCGGCAGGGTTGGATTGATATGCACTCCAGTGTCAGTAAACATGCAGAGCATGCAGCTGCTCCACCCATCTGCTGCCTCCGCAGCCTATGGAAAGGGCACTGTACCCTTCCCCAGTCCGCCTTATTTGACATCGGGTTTGTCAGGCCTTTAGGATGCATTCTCATGCCTACTGGTAGGAACCTACTTAGACTCATTATCTACCACCAAATGATCATATTGTTTTTCTTAACATTGATTACAGTGCATTGTGCCATTTAGATGGCGTGTACATATATGAATCTGCAATAATTTATTTTATCCATATTAAATCTCTTGTCAATTTTATATGCCATCCCTTTGATATGTATATGTTATGTATTCATGAGGTCAATACCATGTATGTGTGTGTATACATATTAAACTTTTTTTTACTATGTACATCATTGTTATATATTGTCAGACTCAATATGCCAATTAAATATACTTTTTAATTATCTCACCCCCCCACAAATCAATAGCCTCATTTAAAGTCCCACCTTCCTTTTTCTCATACCTGAACCAGGGATGGAGGCACACCCCGTGTGCTTAATTTAAAGTCCCAAACTCCCCCCTATTATTCTATATGCAACAGGGATGGAGGCTTATTTGATCATTGGATTGGCAGTGTTTACCTGCCATCCATGTGTGGGGTCACCTATGTCCTGGGTGTCAATGTACCAAAATATGGGGTCCATACACCCAGACCATGATGGAACCATTGACATGAATTTCTATGGCACACTTTGCATTGTACTTATTGTGTGGGTCTGGTTTATTGCAATTTGGGGTGCTGGTGCCTTCCCTATTCCCCCTTTTGTGCATTGAATGATTTGGGGGATCGGGTGGACCTGCCTCTACTGCAAATCGGCATCACACTTCCACGCCATGCGCACAATGTCCCCACAGGGCTTCCTGGCGCTGGCTTGTCTGAATTTTTCCATCTGGTGTCACCATATAGAGGAGGGCGTCTCCAGCCTCCATGGTATGCGGCTGCTGCTTGGGCGTAGATTCCTCTCTTCCTCTCTTGATGCACCAGTGTGATGTTGGGAGGAGCCCGTGGGTGTGTGCCGAGTGTATTTAACATCCTCACTCCCCCTCATGTGCACACTGCACACTACAAGGCACTTACTTTTTTTTATATCTTAAACAGGTAATTACATGTTTTTTCTTTTCCTGTTTATGCTCACTTTTGTTTTTGCCATCTATACCTGTCTCATGGTCTTCTTTTCTTTACTTTTTTCTTTTTTTTTCATTTTCTCTTTCTTCCCCCTTTTTCATTTTCCCTTTTCCTTTTTCATTTTCTTTTTTTCTCTCTTCTTCTTCTTTTTCTTTTTTCTCTTCTCTCTTTTTCTTTCTCTTCCATTTCTTTTTCCTTTTCCCCTTTTTTCCCCTCATTTTTTCTTTTTCATCTCTGATCCTTTTTTTTCCTCTCTTCACACACTTCTTTTCACATTCACTTCTCCACCTGCATTTTGGCATTGGGCTCTAGCTACTTCCCACAATATAGAGTATTTATAGTACACTCAATATACAGTATCTCACAAAATTGAGTACACCCCTCACATTTTTGTAAATATTTTATTATATTGTTTCATGTGACAACACTGAAGGAATGAGACTTTGCTACAATGTAAAATAGTGAGTGTACAGCTTGTGTAACAGTGTAAATTTGCTGTCCCTTCAAAATAACTCAACACACAGCCATTAATGTCTAAACCACTGGCAACAAATGTGAGTACACCCCTAAGTGAAAATGTTCAAATTGGGCCCATAGTGTCAATATTTTATGTGGCCACCATTATTTTCCAGCACTGCCTTAACCCTCTTGGGCATGGAGTTCGCCAGAGTTCACCCCTAAGTGAAAATGTCCAGATTGGGTCCAATTAGCCATTTTACCTCCCCGGTGTCATGTGACTCGTGTTACAAGGTCTCAGGTGTGAATGGGGAGCAGTTAAATTTGGTGTTATCACTCTCACTCTCTCATACTGGTCACTGGAAGTTCAACATGGCACTTCATGGCAAAGAACTCTCTGAGGATCTGAAAAAAATTATTGTTGCACTACATAAAGATGGCCTAAGCTATAAGAAGATTTCCAAGACCCTGAAACTGACAGCAGTTTAACAGGACAGGTTCCACTCAGAGCAGGCCTTGCCATGGTCGACCAAAGAAGTTGAGTGCTCATGCTCAGCATCATATGTAGAGGTTGTCTTTGGGAAATAGACGTATGAGTGCTGCCAGCATTGCTGCAGGGGTTAAAGGGGTGGGGTGTCAGCCTGTCAGTGCTCAGATCATACGCTGCACACTGCATCAAATTGGTCTGCATGGCTGTTGTCCTAGAAGGAAGCCTCTTCTAAAGATGATGCACAAGAAAGTCTGTAAACAGTTTGATGAAGACAAGCAGATTAAAGACATGGATCACTGCAATCATGTCCTGTGGTCTGATGAGACCAAGATAAACGTATTATGTTCAGATGGTGTCAAGCGTGTGTGGCAGCAACCAGGTGAGGAGTACATAGACAGGTGTGTCTTGCCTACAGTCAAGCATGGTGCATGGTGGTGAGAGTGTCATGGTCTGGGGCTGCATGGGGGCTGCCGGCACTGGGGAGCTACAGTTCATTGAAGGAACCATGAATGCCAACATATACTTTGACATACTGAAGCAGAGCATGAGCCCCTCCCTTCGGAGACTGGGCCGCATGGCAGTATTCCAACATGATAACGACCCCAAACACACCTCCAAGAAGACCACTGCCTTGCTAAAGAAGCTGAGGGTAAAGGTGATGAACTGGTCAAGCATGTCTCCAGACTTAAACCCTATTGAGCATCTGTGGGGCATCCTCAAACAGAAGGTGGAGGAGCGCAAGTTCTCTAACATCCACCAGCTCCGTGATGTCGTCATGGAGGAGTGGAAGAAGACTCCAGTGGCAACCTGTGAATCTCTGGTGAACTCCATGCCGAAGAGGGTTAAGGCAGTGCTGGAAAATAATGGTTGCCACAAAAATATTGACACTTTGGGCCCAATTTGGACATTTTCAATTAGGGGTGCACTCACTTTTGTTGCCAGTGGTTTAGACATTAATGACTGTGTGTTGAGTTATCTTGAAGGGACAGCAAATTGACACTGTTATACAAGCTGCACACTCACTACTTTACATCGTGGCAAAGTGTTATTTATTCAGTGTTATCACATGAAAAGACATAATAAAATATTTACAAAAATGTGAGGGGTGTACTCACTTTTGTGAGATAGTGTGTATATATATATATATATATATATATATATATATATATATATATATATATTATTATTATTATTATTTTTTTTTTTTTTATGGTTGAACTGGATGGACTTATGTTTTTTTTCAGCCTAGCTAACTATATATATATATATATGATTGGCTCATTAGAATTCCTCAACAAATGTGAAGTTACGCTTTAAGCTTTAAAGCTGAACTCCAGGCAAACAGCTAATAAACAACTGAAATACATTCAGTATATGGAAACTTTTTATGGGAACTTTTTCACCTGCCAAAGAACTTATATTTTGTTCCAGCTAGCCCTGGTAGTTATGCAGCTCTAAAAGATAGCACAGCCAAGATGGTATTTACTGTGATTATTCAATGCAGCCTGGTCACATTACTGCCCCCAGACTATAACTGGACAGTGAAAAAACAGCAGAATAACATAATCTTTCTCTTTTTGCCTACATGTTCCTAGACGAGACATGTGTAATGCAGCTCACCCTAGTGGAATCTGTGTTGTGCTGTGCTGTGCTGTTGCATAAGAAACAACAGTAGGCTAATATAAAATCAAATTCTGGTACTTATGCTAGTTACATTTGAAACAGTTTTTTTTGTGAATACATAACTGCATTATTTGGTTTTGTTTTATATCTACCTGGCAATTATAGTGAATTGTGCATAAAACTGGAAGGCTGTAAAGTAAATCTGAAATATTTGCCATGAGACAGTTAGCCTTGAACTCCTTAGTAATGAAGAAAATATATGACAGTTTTTTTTCAGTAAAAACAAAAGGAGAGAATTACAAAAACAACCACCTGTCTTAATTTCAAAGTGGCCATATTATAACAAAATCTCTGTGGAGTTTATTTACTAAAGCTGGAGAGTGCAAAATCAGGTTTACTTCTGCATAGAAACCACTTAGCTTCCAGGTTTTATTGCCAAAGCTTAATTGAACACGCTGAGGTTAGAAGATGATTGGGTTCTATGCAGAATTGAGCATGATATTTGCACTCTCTCCGGCTTTAGTAAATAACCCCCTGTGTGTTGAGTTCCAAGGGACTATCTGCCTTAAGTAAAATGGTTGGTTCTTAATATAGTCCACTGGAACAGCAGTACACCATCGCTGAATCTGGGAACCTGTAATAGCTTAATGTGATCTGAAAGGATAGAGGAACGGTAAGTTGGAAGTCAATGGCAAAGGAAAGCTTTGCCAAGCAGCTGCTACAAAAATGTCCACATCTTGTGATGGGGGCTCAGTGTAGTGATTAGTTATTTTGGTTCACCCTTTTTACAAACCTGTCCATGGCATCAGTAAGGGGAGATTTTGCTGTCTATTTCAGATAGTAATCAAGAAGAGATCAAACCTTGTTCCGCCAAAACTGAAAAATGTATTTTGATGGATTTACTCACCAAGAGGTTAATGTTCCCAAGGCAGCTCTCTGTTTTTAACTTAAAGCACTGCTAGGGAATGGAACAAATGCAAAGTGTTAGTCATGTTGCCTGTTGCGTGCTGAGTGGTTTATGAATCCTAATAGGTTATTACAATCTCCACTGATGCATAAATCTGGAATCTATTATTTTGTAAATCAATAGTCAAAAGGTATTGTTACCAGTGATTTCCTTTGGCTGTCTATGGCAGATTCTGTCTGGGTCATTTACTGGAATTACTGTAACAATGCTGATATTCAGCGACTGACAACATTTAATGAATATGATTAATGTTTTCCTCCATTTCTGCAATTGTAGCGTAAATGCCTAACAGACAGTTGTTTAGTTCCATTGTGTTTAATGTGTTTTCAGCCCACTATGGGGTAATCACTGCTACTTCGCTGAGCTTATAATAATCAAAGCATTCAAATGATTTATTTTTTAAAATATAGAAGCATTTTATATGTAAATAAAGAAAAGTGGTAAAGTGGCCTGTCAGCAAAGAGTGGTGGTTTTTGCCAAAATAATGCATTCAATAGATGTAATCTAATGTAATTACAAAAACCTGGGTAGTATCAAATGTGAAAATCTGCTGTCTATAGGATTGCCTTGTTCTGTCATTTTTTTTTATTAATTTCATTTACTTTGAAAGGTCTACAGCAATTTCTTACAAATGAGAACACACCCGCTTTAAAAATATAAATATTTTTTTTTTTTCACAGGGCAGAGCTTACCATTCAAGTTCATATAGAAGACATACAAAATATTTACCTTGCCCGTCACAAAACTTTTGAAACACTAATAAATACACCATAAAGTGTCATACATATACTTTTTCTGTGAAATAACATTTAATGCTATCATATATATAAACAATCCTAATAAATGTCCAAAAGCTCCTAGGTACAAGTAATAATAATAAAGTCCACTTCATAGACGCATGTCTAAAAAATGCAATGTGTAAAAAATATAATAGTTCATCTGTAAAGAGACAGCTGTGTGTCAGAAAGCCATCACTAGACAACTCTGTGTAAAATGCCTGCCCACCTTAGGTTTTTAACCCATTACAGGTTAAACTTTTTTTTTTATGTTAATGAGCTGGTGTAGCTCCAATCTAGTTATACTCCTCTTATGCCGGATAGGCTCCGCTGGAGAATGGATGCTTGGAATATAAAGAAATAGGCTTTTAGCATAATAATATGCCTTTAAAACAATGTATTTTAATAAGATTAAAAACACTTGCATATACACCACTTGCCACATAGCATGGAAAAAAAAATCCTTGTGATGGTTAAATCACCTCCTCACCGCAAACTTCCATGTCCTGGAGACACCGGAGGTGGCTTCACTGGCTCCGCCCAACGTGTTGTGTCACTGGTCACGTGTCTTCCCCAGGGTGGAGAGCCATGACGAACGCCGGTATTATGTAGCTGCTGTATGTTTCCTAGTGTCATAGTGACAGGTGATTCATCAGAACTATTTTGTTTCCCTTCACAATGTTATTTGCTAACAATCCCACGATCATAGACACATTATAGAGCTTTTTAGACACCTTAATTCTTATCCTCCCTGGCGGTATCATTATGTCAGATTTTTGTGTCTGAAAGCGGAACATTGTTTTGCATGGAAATTTGGCGTTTTATATTGTAGGCCTGTAATTCTTAGGAATAACTCACTTAAATCTGTCCAAACAAGTCTAGTAGACCGGGTATGATAACGTTTGGACACAAAATCATAAAATATAATATAAATAACTATAAATAATTATAACAAATAATAATATAATAATAATAAAATGTATTCAATAATGTCATCAAATCAAAAAAACTGAAATTTCATCAGTTGCAGAATTGTCGCTGTCGTTACTCTTAGTGTTTGATGACAAATTTCCCAACAAACAATCCCATACACTTCCCCCCAATTCCTCTCCCTTGCAACTAGCTGATCCCACCCTGGCCTGTCTTTACATTTTGTTAGCGTTTTCCACATGGGAGTCCTGCGGCCAGAGCGGTACTCAGGCACCTCCTCCTGCCCTCGGAGATGCAGATTTGCCCTCGGAGATGCAGAGCATACTAGCTCATTATGAAATACTTACCTTAGAACGAGGCGTCGGTAACTCACCTTGTCCATGCCGAGGGAGATGACATGTTGCCTCGGCATGTCTTCTGGGTATTGCGGGTCCAGCGATGTGAGTGGCTGGAGCCGTGATGTTGTCACTCCTGCGCATGCGCGCGGGAGACTTATTTCTGAGAAAGTCCGGCATCTGCCAGGCTTTCAGTCTATAATCCCATGTGTGCATGCACCGCTGCAGTCAGTGGCTCATTGCGAGGGGAATATCTCCTAAACCGTACAGGTTTAGGAGATTTTCTTTTTACCTACAGGTAAGCCTTATTATAGGCTTGCCTGTAGGTAAAAGTTGTAAAATTGACTATACAACCACTTTAAAGGAACAATTCCGATTTATATGGAGCGATAAGGTAATTCCCTATTTGGGGGTAATCTAACTGCATCCATAGACCACTTATACAGGGCCAACTTCCCTCCAATATATTGCAAATTAGAAGAAGATCTTACTCACTGGGACAAATTGGGGCTCTCCTGGTTAGGCAGAGTCAACTCTGTGAAAATTACCATTCTACTACGTATTCTCTATCTGTTTAGATCACTCCCCATTCCGATCCCTAAGGATCAACTGCGGAAATTTCAATCGAAAATCATCAAATTTATTTGGGGAGCAAAAGGACATACAATTGCCAGGGAGCTCCTTTTTCGAGCAATGGACAAGGGCAGGGTGGGACTCCCAAACCTTCTCTGGTATCACCAAGCGACCCAATTGTCCCAAATATCCGTTATCTATTACAAGTCGGCTCATCCAGACTGGGTTCACAAAGGCAAGTGATCCCTCATTACACGCTAGATTTCCTTCTCTGGTGCCCCCCCAAAACCAGGCCTGCAATTATGGCCCGACTCTAACCCACTCCCTACATATATGGGATTCCCTTAAGAACAACCCACACCTGATCTCTAGTTGGCATCCATTGTCACATCTCTTTCACAACCCCCTTTTCCCCCCTGGATGAACATAAAAGCCTTTGATTGGTGGCTGAACAAGGCGATGTATAGGATCAGACATTTTGTCAACTCCACTGGCCCCCTCATTTTCTCTCACTGTGTGAGCTAATTACAAATGTCAACTACCGAAAGATATCAACTACACCAAATATCCCACTTTATTCATTCATTATGGACCTTAAACCCGGACCCATTAAAGTTACAGCATACGAGCTATGGTGTGGACAAGCCATGGAGCAGAGGGGGGGGGGGGGGGGTATTTCAAAAATCTATCAGTCACTGGCTACGGCAGATTCCAAGACCCTTTTCATGCTGGAATGGGAGAGAGACCTGGGACACAACTGGACCTTAGCAGAATGGCATAGGGCTTCTGCTTCAGCCTTCCAGGGACTCTTGAATATAGCGCTAGTAGAGGCAAACCTAAAAGTTCTAATGAGATGGTATCTTGTCCCATTAAAACTAGCTAAAATTTTCTCAACATCCTCTCCTTTGTGCTCCCGAAATTGTGGACATGTGGGATCAATACTGCACATATGGTGGGAATGTCCCAATATTCTGGAACAGAATCTTCCACATGCTCCGCAAAGTTATGGGCCTCCCCATTTGGAAATCTCCCCACACAGCCCTCCTCAATTTCCCGGTCCTAAAGGTCCCCAAATTGACTCAACGGCTTATTATGTTTATTCTCCTTGGGACTAAGTTAACAATTGCTCGAGCCTGGAAACAACCCTACGTTTCCTTTACCTTGGTCAAGAGAAAAATCTCCTGGATCATGGTTCAGGAATTTTTTTTAGCATCTTGTTGGACACTACTGAACGACATGAGGCTATCTGGGAATCATGGACCCATTATATACAGTTAAAGACCACCTATTGACTCTGTCCAGATTTCCCAGGTTTGGACGGGTATCATTCGGTCACTAAGTCGTCTTTCCCTTCCTACTTTAATTTCTCTATCTGTCTCTCCTCTCTGTTCTTGTATACGTACCACCTCTAAGCTGACCTACGATATCCATCTGGGATCAAACTGGTTTTCTCTGTGAAAACTGCAATATATGTTGTGCCTATATGTACCAGCCAGGCTGGGCCCAGGGAAGCAAATCCAAGGAGCCCTTTTCTACACTAACTCTCATAAGGGCCCACACCCCTACGTTCTCCCTCATAATTACGTTAATTAAGAGGACTCCATATATGTTCCTTATGATTCGTTTCAGCCCCAGTGTAAGTCGGATTAGGCTATCACCAACTATGGGCATGGTAACACTCGGCTTTACGGACGCCAATAGTGTTTTTTTTTTCTATGATGCTGTTAGATATAGATAGATCCCACTGGGGTGTCTGGCGGTGGGGGACGTCTCCCCCCTCCTACAAACCAAGATTTGTTCTTGCACTCTACACTCCGGAACGGATTTGATTACTAATTGTACCTGATGTTTATACAAATGTTACCTGGCTTTGGATTCACAGATGTATCTTGTAATGAAATGTACCATTGTTTCTATCATTACTTTTTGAAAACATAATAAAAAACGATTGAAAGAGAAAATTCACCCCGAGCCACACTCGGGATTACCGCCAGGGAGATTAACATTACTAGAACTGACACCCATTCATTTACATTACATTTGAATTACGCTTATTTGTTAAATATTTGTTAAAAAGACTATAAAAAAATAAAAAGTATTTCTAAAATATTTTTACTAAAAATCATTTCATAATCACCCCTTGCATTATTTTAAAGTACATGATAAAAAATAAATATAAATAATTAATAAATATATTATTATATTTTTTATTTTTTATCATGTACTTTAAAGTCATAATGTCACCCCACTTAAAGCACCTTGTCCCCATGTTGATGGGGGCAAGGGACTTTTTCCCACAACTCTGGGCAGTGGTTTTGGGGGTCTGTGGGTGGGGGGGCTTATCAGAGCATAAAAAGTGTAAAAAGTGAAAAAAGACACTATATAAGTTTTTGACAATTATTTTATTAAATAATTTAAAAAAATGTCCCCCGGTATAGATCATTCATCAATAATGGTGCCCGCTGCACCGTTGGACACCAACGGTTCACCCACTGACATTTAAGAAATGTCAGACAGAGGAGCAGGCAGTCGGCAGGGAGCCATCGATGAGGCCAGAGGTTTTTTTTTTCAGGTGCGTCGGTGTAGTGGGCCGCATGATTGACGATGGAGCTACACCAGGAGACATTGTTTTTGATTTTTCCTACAGACTAAATAATGGACACTGATTTTGGTTATTTTCACTAAAGAAATGTAACAGAATTGTTTGGCCTAAATTTATAAAGAAAGATTATTTATTTGCAAAATTTTAAAAACAGAAACAAAAAATAATGCATTTTTTTAAATTTGTGGTAGTTTTTCATTTATTTCTTTAAAAATAAAAAATAAAACATTGGTGATTAAATACCACCAAAAGACTGCTCTATTTGTGTGAAGAAAATGTTAAAAATGTCATATGGGTACCACTGTTGCATGGCTGAGGGTTTGTCATTCAAATTTGGACAGCACTGATAGCTGAAAATTGGCCTGGGCAGGATGGGGGGTTAAAGTGCCCTGTATTGAAGTGGTTAAACCAAGCAAATTATTATTGCATGGAGGACCACCTGGTACACAAGTTCATCTCACTTAAAGGACTTTTTTAAACATTTAATGGTTAAGAGCATTGATACAGTCAATGTGTTTTTGGGGGAAAAAATCTGCCCTTCTTTAGGGCTTGAACAGCTTTCTTTCAAGTAAACAGTGGGCAACACAGTAGTGGAATCACTTCAAATCTTATAAGTCTGGAAGTCACAAACATTGTCTTATGATGACCATACACAGTTCAATAAATTATTTATTTATTTCTGATCAGGAAAAAAATGATCTATAGTCCTTAACCAATTCAGTTAATGCAAAGTTAACAATCACATTTCTGTTTCCACCATGAAATCTCATAAGAGTCTCAAGATACAGGAATGCCTAGGTAAATGCACTGCTATTTTTCAGGAGAAATTCAAGACAAAAACCTAAAAAATTAGGGTATTGTCAGGCACAATTAACATTTCTACATGTTCTCTATATTATAGCAAATCTTCATGCTGAAGACCTACCTTCCTACACTGGAAGATTTCAAAATATAAGCTCTGGTGCTCAATTTTCTGGCTTCAAATTTTTCCTAGGTCTAGACCTCATTGTTATGTTATATTTGCACATTTTAACTGTGGGGCAAAAATATTGGTGGTCTAGTGAGCGCTTAATTGAAACGCCCATTGATTTCTTTTTAAGCAAACTATATCCTTCATTAGAAAGAGTGTTGTGATGCCTTCTTTTGCAGAGAAAATAACAATTTATTCATTCCGAGAAATAAGAAATGAGTGGCACCCCACCTTGAAGGAGCAGAATCAATGTCAATGTTTACGTACACAGCGCTCTGTGAAATTAAAATATGAATACATATTAGTAATCAGCATAGTATACTCATACATTCATACAGTAAATCCTTCTGACAGCTTTTCAATATAATAGAGGTGGCCTGGAGATTCCTTTGATATAGTATGAAGAGAAATCATATTGAATACTCCATGGCAACCAGAAATCCACTTTCATTAGTACCACCTATCAGAAATCAAATTTCATTAACATTGCAATTTTAAACTACTAAAAGCTAATTCCATGATTATAGTGACAGTATTTATTGAATTAAAGTAATAGGGGGCGTGGCCTGACTCGGATCCGTGATGGACGCTTAATCTCTCAGCTCCCGGATCCCGAGGTCTAGCATCCAGACTACAGGCAGCATCCGTGAGGCAGAGTATGGAGAGTACACCCCGGAGTACCCCAGCAACCAGATCCCGGTCCCCCAGGACACAAAGCTCCCAATCGGGCCGTCAAATACCAGAGATCTTCCGGCCGCGGCTTAGAGACAGCGCGCAGGACCCACAGGCCAGAGAGCCGCGCTCCTCGAGTAGGAGTTCTACCCGCTCACGCACCTATCGAAGAAATCACAATTAAACGCAGACACCTTCGATTAACATTGCCAGGATTTTCCCAAACTATTTTGAGGAAAGCCAGGGGCAGAGCACGCCTCAAAAGCATTGCAGAGGAGAAGGGAACTGAGACAGCAAATGGCCGCTCAGTAAATCTCCGGGTTCCAGAAGATCTTCTGTTCAGCACTCAACATCCCGATTGTCGCCCTGCCGGATTGGTACAGCGACTTCCGTCTCCCTCCGCTGGTCAGAGCAGCTTCCATGGACGACGTGATCGAAGCAGGCAACTTTAGCATCAGTCGCCGTCGTCGAGCTCACCCACCTCCGTCTCCCTCAAATGCCGCGGGGCCATTGCGTAACGGCAGCCCTACAGCCTCTCCGGATCATCGCAAAGCACGCCATGCATAATCAGGTACTTTGCCTTCCATTCGCTGGTAGGGCTAAACTTTTACCAAATGGGTCGCCATGTTTGCCAATTCATTGGGGTGTCATCGTCTCACCTCAGAGAACCTCAGCGACAACTGTAGATCCCCTTTCCCTCATGGGCCCTTTTTTTTTTTTTTATTTATTATTTTATTTATTTATTTTTTTCCTTGGATTGCACTTTCTACCGGAACTTATTCACAAAGGGGCAACCAGGACCATACTAATATTCTCAGTACGGGTGTCATAACATTCTGTACTAAGATTGAAGTGCTTGACAAAGTCAAACCCATGCACCACAGTTGACTTTCGGCAGGTCGATACGTATCCTTTCCCGGTCACGCTTTACCAGGAAAATGTATATGGTTCACTCTTGCTCTCTCACATCATTAGCTTGCCTCCCTGTCCCTATGCAATTGGTCTAACATGTCTACTACACTAACTTCTTTTCCCACAGGTTATTCTACACTACCTCTCGCAATGTATATATGGTGGTAGGATATATTTACACATGTGTGTTTCGCTGGGAGGGGGGCGCGTTGTGCTCCGACATGGCCATGGATTGCCGGGAAGGGTAGAACATCCCAACCCGGCACTCAATGGCTGGGATATAGTGTGTCTTGCGTCTAGGTGACAAGCGTCTCCTTCTTAGTAATTCAGGAACCGGACCTCCGAGGGGGCCACTAACCACGGTTGTCATAGATTACCCCCACTGAGCCTATAGCACAATGGGAACCGTACGGAATGGAGTGTATGTCTCCATTATGGATACGGTGAGGAAAACAAGGAAAAGGCCTGGGGGAGGGACAAGATGAGAGAGGGGACCGACAATTTTATGAAACCAAAAAAAAATAAATATAGGAGATATCATCAGGGGTAAATCCAATGCATTTCGCATTAGCTTTGAGTGTTATGTGAACTTGTCCTGGGCAACAAGCATTATATGTCCAACTTAGGAGGCCTATCCTCTATTTTGGCCTTTCTGTTGTTTCTCCCCCCGCTCTGCACTTGCATGCGATGTACAATTTGACTCTTGCTGTCATTAAGGAAGGTATCCCTCTCCTGAGATTGTTGGGGTCCCCCTCGGAGGTAATAGATCAGTAGTTTTGGCTTACAGATGGCGCCTCAATTGCATTGCTAATTCCTGTCATACGACCGGCCTTTGCTCGAGATACCCCCACCAACCACCACTTTTCCCCCTACTAACTCAACTCTTATACAGGATGTCTCTCTTGCTACCCCAACGTGAAAGAGGTTGTACCATCACAATCTGACCCAGTCCTCAAGGGGACCCGCTTGCACCCATAGGCACTCCATACTACCTTCTCGTGAACATGTTCCCGTGGAATTCACAGTTGCATGGCTATATTTTCTCATATTTTGTTTACAGGTATATGCAGGTTGCCATTGTTATGTTGTCTTATACCTGTCACACCCTATGTTGCTGGGTATTGCCACTTTGTACTTGTTACTCACACTACAGGTTATTTCATATCCCTAACGGGCTTACATCACACACCACCCCATAAATCTTGGGCGCTATACTTACTTTCTTACATACACCCAGCCCTCCCCTGCCTACATGTAACTACACATGACCTCTCGGGACCGTGAGGTTAACTCCTTCTAGGTACCGTATTCTACCACTCCCACACACAGTGGACTCAGTGAGACCCCACTGACCCCTTCTGGTGCCTTACAAACCGGGTCGACCAGTGGTCCGACCCGCCACCAGACCGCACCCTTTTATTTTCCAATCCTCCCCCAGTGACCCACGCCACTGACCCACTTACCTGTACCAACCCTTCTTCATTACTGCCATTCCTTCTCTCTTCTTCTCTCCCTCTTCTCCCTCCCGTAGCTCTCTACATAGTATTACACGAGTAGATCGTCTTGCTTCCCTTCCCAGATCGGTCCCCCCTTGACAAGAACCGAGGGGGAGAAAGACACAAAAAAAAAGGGGAAATAAACAAACAAAAGGAGAGGAGGGTAACGTAGGTGAATAACAGAGAAATCCTAGACAAGTACAGTTAGCATAACTATACAGCCAACCCATTATGGCTGCAATTAACCATGGTTCCTTTTGCCCTACTCTTAAACTAGTTTCCCTTAACGCAAAAGGATTGAACATTCCTGAAAAACGTTCAAAACTTCTCGCCAATATGCGTAGCATGAAAGCAGATATAGTCTTCCTGCAAGAGACCCATTTCTGCTCCAAATCCAAACCTAATCTGGCCAACTTCTATTACCCACACAGCTTTCATGCAATGAATCCGTAAACTAAATCAAAGGGGGTCTCGATTCTCCTGTCTAGAAATGTTCACTTCCAGGTGACGGATACGCTAGCAGATGAGCAGGGTAGATTCCTATTCCTAAAGGGGACTTGGAGGAACAAACCCCTAACCCTGGCCAATATATACAGTCCCAATTCTTCCCAAGTCCCATTCTTTCGAGATATATCACAACGTTTAGCCGCTTTCCAAACAGGTATGCTGATTGTAGGAGGGGACTTCAATGTTCCCCTGGAACCCCTCATTGACACGTCCTCAGGGACCTCTCACTTGCCGTATAAAGCATTACGCCAAATTAAACTGAGCCTACAAAACCTCTTGCTTCATGACACATGGCGCACGTTACACCCCAAGGAGAGGGACTATACATTCTTTTCCAATCCCCACAATCGATACTCCAGATTGGATTACTTCTTCTTGACCCAACGCGATCTCCCACTCTTGACCAGAGCTACTATAGAGCCCATGACGATATCCGACCACCACCCCATCTCGATCTTGTTGACCGAACCAGATAAGACCAACCATACCAGGACTTGGAAAATGGACCCAACACTCTTGTCAGACGTAGCGAGACACGAGGAAATTCGCCTCTGTATAGAGAATTTCTTCACTGACAATGACACACCAGACACGACCAGTTTGACTCAATGGGAAGCGCATAAATGCGTCATTAGGGGGAAACTCATTTCAATGACAGCTAAAATTAGACGGGACAAACGCAAAACCCTTTCGGACCTGTTCGCCAAACTAAAAACACTTGAGACTTTGCACAAACGCACACTAGCCCAGACCTTACATCAGGAACTCATAGAAACCAGATCTCTGATACAGGAAGAGATGGGTAGAACTGCCCGGAAAAACTACATGCTCACACAAAAACTCTTTTACGAATTTGGTAATAAAAGCGGTCACCTGTTAGCCCAAGCACTCCGTACTAGGAAAGCAAAGACTACGATTCACAAACTTCACTCGCCCAAAGGGGAGGTTTACACGAAAAACACGGACATTGCCACTGAATTTGAGAGATTCTATTCAACACTATACAACATAGAGGGCTCAAACCCCTCAACCAATTTACCCAGCTCTAGAGCGCTCAACATTAAACAGTTTCTAAATCAACACTGCCCAAGGACAATACACCAGGAGGTCTCTGATACTCTGGAGGGCCCGATCACTCAATTGGAATGGGAAACAGCTCTGAAACAACTGAAACCGGGCAAATGCCCAGGCCCGGACGGACTACCAGCTAGTTATTATAAGGCTTTCAAGGACTCCCTAGGCGCCCCATACAGAAAAGCCTTCAACTCCGTCTCTCCAAACTGCCCTCTATCCCGGGAAATGTTGGAAGCGCACATAGTGGTTCTTCCCAAAGATGACAAAGACCCTACTCAAGCAGCCAGCTATAGGCCGATATCTCTACTTAATGTAGACATAAAAATTTTCTCAAAGATATTGGCTAACAGGCTTTTGCCCCATCTCCCATCACTAGTTTCTAAAGATCAAGTAGGCTTTGTCCCCGGTCGTGAAGCCAGAGACAATACCATAAAGGCCATCAATCTACATCACCATATCACGACATCCAACCAACGAGGTTTCTTTCTCTCCCTGGATGCGGAGAAGGCATTCGACAGGGTCGCATGGGATTATATGGCAGCAGTATTGCACTCTATAGGACTGGGTCCACGCATGCTCGACCTCATTTTATCCTTATACTCCAGCCCTACAGCAAAAATTAGAGTGAATGACACCCTGTCGAGTGCCTTCTCCATTCATAATGGGACGAGACAGGGCTGCCCTTTATCCCCGATACTTTTCATCCTCACCCTTGAACCTCTTCTGAACAGCATCAGAAGTAATCCTGACATACAAGGAATACAGACCAATCACAGGGATTTTAAACTGGCCGCATTTGCGGACGATATCTTGATGTTCCTCACCCAACCACATACTACACTCCCAGTAGTGCTAGCAGAATTCAAACGCTTTAACGTACTTTCCAACCTCAAAATTAATTTTTCCAAATCTTTTGCTCTCAATATCACGCTGCCCCCCCAAACGGTAGATTTATGCAAGGTAAATTTCCCCTTTCAATGGAAATCTGATGCGATCACCTATCTAGGCATTCAACTCCCTGCCAAGCTACGAGATCTCTACACAAAAAACTACCTCTCTTTGTTGAACAATTTAACGTCAGATTTGAACCGTTGGAATAAACCCATCTTCTCGTGGTTTGGCAGGGCGGCTATCTTGAAAATGAACGCGCTACCAAGAATCCTCTACATACTTCAGACTGTGCCTATTCACATACCCCCCATATTCTTCAAATCATATAGACGCCTTTGCACCAACTTCCTCTGGGGAGGCCACAAACCCAGAATAAGCTATTCACATCTAACATTACCTAAAACTTTAGGGGGG
Organism: Lithobates sylvaticus; assembly: GCA_028564925.1. Classification (NCBI taxonomy): domain Eukaryota; kingdom Metazoa; phylum Chordata; class Amphibia; order Anura; family Ranidae; genus Lithobates; species Lithobates sylvaticus. The sequence continues at coordinate 236,133,844 of CM053029.1, forward strand.
ATAGGTCTACCTGACATTCAAAATTACTACAAAGCTGTCCATCTGACGCGCATCATTGACTGGAACGTTCACTCTTCCATAAAAGACTGGGTAGGGGGCGTGGTCTGACTGAGGCCGGAGATGGCCGCTTAGGAGAAGAGCTCCCGCAATCTGAGGACATAAATCAGCCTTTACAGGGAACCCATGCACTCCACCGCCATGGGAAAGTCAAACCGAAGTGCCTCTGCCACCCGGACACCGAAGGAGCCCGGAATACAACCCGGCCGCAACATCCCCGAGCTGTTCCGGACCCTCCGCTCAGACAGCCACGAGGCGTCGCAGGCCTCACAGGCCTCAGGACCATACTCGCCTAGCGACAGCACGGACTCACAGCCGGAAGGTCCAGACACACGGAGCGGGCAAACCGACCCCATGGTGAGCCTCTCGGACCTAAAGAAGGTCGCGTCGGACATCACCCACAACATCACCAACACCCTATCGGCCGCAATCCTGGACCTCAAGACGGACTTCCAAGCGGTCGCCACGCGCCTCACAGACGTGGAACAAACCTCGCAGCTCCACACGGCTGCAATAAGGCAAGTGCAACGCTCCTTTGACTCCCAACTCACTTACTTATTTGACCTACATAGGCAAGTCGAGGACCTCGACAACCGGGGCCGCAGGCATAACGTGAGGGTCAGAGGGGTACCCGAGGGCCTGGAAGCCGGCACACTCCCCCAAGCAATTTGCGCCATTTTCAATGACCTGTTGGAGCGTCCAGGCGACTCCCCCATTGAGATGGAAAGACTGCACAGAGCCCTGAGACCCCCTCCCCGTGACAACGAGCCCCCCCGAGATATCATATGTTGTATCGTTAATTTCCCCCTGAAGGAAGAGATATTGAGAAAAGCAAGGATGAGGGGCCGTGTTATGTACAACGGTACTGAAATCAAACTATTCCAGGATCTCTCCCCGACCACGTTACAGAACAGAAGAGCCCTACGCCCTCTGCTGGACCAACTGAGGGCCCGCAACATACCTTACCGCTGGAAGTTCCCGTTCTGTCTATCAGCAACCGCTAGAGGGCGCACCGCTCTGCTACGCTCGCCCGACGACCTAGCTGGATTCTGCGAGCAACTTGACATCCCCATGACGGAACTTCCGGACTGGTGCGCATTCCACTTCCCGACAGAGCCTTGGCGCCAGGTCTCACACAATCCCTCACCCAAAACGCAGAGGCACCGCACACAGAAGATCAAGCCAGCACTCACCCGGAGCGCACCCCTCCCACCGGGAATACCGCAGAAGCACCAACACAAGATATATATGGAGATACAACGAATACGGTGAGGTGACCGCCACAGACAGGTTTTCTGTTTCTGTTAATGAGATAGCACGTTAATTAAGACTGTTTTACTGTTACTCACCGGCACACCCCACAGTTAGTAGGCTTAACCATTCTATATGCCAACGACTTGTTTGTTCCCCGCCATACCACCACCATCTTTCGAGTCCTCCAGATTGCCAACACACATGACCTCAGACACACCCACAGTCCCCCACCAGCAGTACTAGACCCTAGCCTGCTGACCATCCGGCCTTTCCCTTTTCCAGGTGGACTGACACGTTCCTTTCCACCTCTGGTACTCCCCCACCCCAATCCTCGTGATCTCCACGAACTCCTGCCCTACTTTCTGACTCCCCTTCCCTTCATCTGTCACACCTCCAAAGGCCACAACCCCGAGCCCCTCCTCTTCTCTCCCTTACCACTTTTTCCCCCTGCCCCCCGTTCCTTCCTTTTCCTTCTCCTCTCTCTCGCCCCCCCCTCTCTTCTCCCTTAGATCCCACCGTCCTCCCCCCTCGTCCCCCCCTTACCAACACAAATACCCCTCCCCCCGGATCGTTACCTCGGTACGGTTGGAACCCCAGTGCTTCCAAACAACTACCTCGCTTTTCTAAAATAAACCTCGACCCCAAATCCTCAAAGCACCATGCATCCTGCCTCAAAGCCACAAGCCTCCCTGTCACTAAAGTGTTTATCGCTCAATGTAAAAGGCCTCAACATCCCCGAAAAACGCTCCCAAATTATGTCCGCACTTACCAAACAGAAAGCCCAATTTATCCTCCTCCAGGAAACACACTTCCGATCGGATTCCATACCCAAACTCTCTAACCAGACATACCAGACGGCCGTACACGCCACAAATCCGCTAGCCAAAACCAAAGGCACATCCATCCTGATCTCCAAGCAGGCCCCTTTTCAAATGACGGACTCCCTCTCCGACCCCGAAGGTAGGTTCGTATTCGTGAAAGGCTTGTATGCCTCTAAACCCCTCACCGTAGCCAACATCTACTCGCCCAACGAGCACCAAGTCCCATTCTTTAGGAAGGTTTGCGACCTCTTAACCTCCTTTAAAGAAGGGATAATTATTCTAGGGGGGGATTTCAACGTCCCGCTCAATCCAGTAATTGATACCTCTCTAGGCACATCCACGCTTTCCCACCGCGCACTACGCCAGATCAAGTTACAACTCCAAGACCTAGGCCTCCATGACACATGGCGCACATTGAACCCAACGGTCAAAGATTACACCTTCTACTCCAACCCCTTCAAGAAATACTCACGAATTGACTATTTTTTTCTCTCCCAACCAGACTTGACATACCTCACCCACGCAACCATAGAGCCAATGTATCTCTCAGACCACCACCCTATCTCAGTCACCCTGACCTTCCCTGAAACAATCTCCAGATCTAAGACCTGGCGTCTAAACTCTGCACTACTCAAAGATGTGGAATTCGCAACTCGTTTGGAATCCCACATCCGCAGCTACTTTACTGAAAACTCCACCCCAGGCATTTCACCGATTAGTGTATGGGAAGCCCATAAATGTGTGGTGAGAGGAGAACTAATGGCACAAGCAGCCAGGGTCAAAAAGCAACACCAGAAAGTAATAGCAGATTTAATACACCGAATCCAACAACTAGAAAAAGTCCACAAACTTTCCCACTCACAAACAGCCCTACGAGAATTGACCCTCGCACGTTCTCTTTTACTGGAAGAATTGGGGAAGCGTACGAGACGCAGATATGTGCTACACCAGAGGGTGTTCTACGAACAAGGAAATAAAAGTGGGAAGCTTTTGGCCCGGGTGGTGAAATCATCCAGACCTTCTAACACCGTCCACCAAATTCAAAACCCACATGGCTCCCCCTTTTCCAGAAACGAGGACATCGGCCTCGCTTTTGAACAATACTATAAAAAACTATACAACATTAATCCTCGCACCCACAACACCGCCCAAGCAGAACATAGGATGGCAGAAATTAGGACCTTCCTAGCTCAATATTGCCCAAAACTTCTAACAAACTCGCAGATTAAAGATATGGAACGCCCTCTTACCCTAGAAGAACTCGAACTAGCCCTAAAGCAAATGAAAACAGGGAAAAGCCCAGGCCCCGACGGGTTCACATTGCAGTACTACAAGTCCTTCTCTACAATCCTAGCCCCACAAATGATAACCACGTTTAATGCCATGACGACCTCTGCTACTCCCTTAGACCGCATGCTAGAAGCACACATTGTGGTTATACCAAAAGCAGGGAAAGATCCCTCCCAAGTCCAGCACTACAGGCCGATATCTCTCCTTAATGTAGACATTAAATGTTATGCGAAAATATTGGCGAATAGACTGTCCCCTCTCCTGCCGGGCCTGATCTCCTTAGATCAGGTCGGCTTTGTTCCCGGCAGAGAAGCTAGGGACAACACCATTAGGGCCCTGAACCTCCACCACTTTCTCACTACCTCAAACACCCGCGGTTTCTTTTTGTCACTGGACGCTGAGAAGGCGTTCGACAGAGTGGCCTGGGACTACATGCGGGAAGTCCTGGGGGCAATTGGCCTCGGACCCCGCATGCTGTCCCTCATCTTGGCCCTGTACTCCTCTCCTAGTGCGAGGGTGCGGGTCAATGGCCACTTGTCGGACGCCTTCAACATAGGAAACGGTACGCGCCAGGGGTGCCCACTGTCCCCCCTAATTTTTGTGCTCCTTTTAGAACCCTTTCTCAACCGACTAAGAGACAACCCCAACATCAAGGGACTGACCATGCAGGATAGGGAATACAAGGTAGCTGCTTTTGCAGACGACGTCCTACTTACCCTTACTTCTCCTTTAACCACCATCCCCAACCTACTGAAAGACATTGATCACTTTGGGTCGCTATCTTATCTAAAGATCAACTATACTAAATCCCAAGCGTTGAATGTCACCCTTACCAGAGAAGAAGTAGAGAACTGCAAAAGACACTTCCCTTTCCAATGGAGCCAAAAGGCTATCACATATTTGGGTATAAAGATCACAACCAAAATGTCCGACCTCTACAGCGAGAACTTCCTAATAGCTCTGAAAAAAGCCCAACAGGACTTGAGCGACTGGCAAACTCTTAACGTTTCCTGGTTTGGCCGATCGGCACTTATAAAAATGATAATCTTGCCACGCCTCCTCTACCTGATACAATGCATCCCCATAGACCTTCCCGCCTCCTTTTTTACACTGTACAGGAAAGCATCCTCCTTATTTATATGGAAAAATTCCCCACCTAGAATTAAATACACACGCCTTACGTGCCCCAAACTTAAAGGGGGGATTGGTCTGCCGGACCTTCACAAATATTTCCTTGCAAGCCACCTCACTCGAGTTGTAGACTGGAACATACACGAACACAGGAAAATCTGGGTAACCCTAGAGAGATCCTCCATACACATCCCTCTCAAGTCCCTGCCGTGGATCTCCCCCCAACACTGGCCCCCAGCAGCCTTAAAGCACCCGCTCATCCATCCGTCCCTTAGAGCGTTTCTACGAGCTACAAAAATCTCCCCGCTCTCTTCTACACCGGGACCCATGACCCCACTGAGGGGCAACCCCAGCTTCCAACCAGGCATCTCAACCTCTTTTCTATCTTTAGAATGGCCCCACGACAGCATCCTAGCACACCAATTGTACTCCCGGGGATCCCCACGCACATACGAGGACCTAGTTGCCTCCTCACCCTCCAATTCCTTTCCGTTCTGGTCATACAGACAAATACGACATTTCCTTTCTACCAAAGCAACTGAAGAAGTATGGACGAGACGTAAGACACCCTTTGAAACCCTATGCACAAGCTCTCCCCCACAAAGACACCTAATCTCAGCTATATACAACATGCTCACAGAAGAATCACCAGCCCTCCCAGACTCAGCGAGACTGTCCTGGGAGAGGGACCTACAGGTCCCACTCTCCGAAGACGATTGGGCGCTCATAAACGAATATACACACAAGGGTTCCCTCAATGTAGCGACCCAAGAAAATTGCTACAAGATTAGGACACGTTGGTATAGGACTCCAGCACTCCTACATAAGTTTTCACCATCTACCCCCGATGTATGCTGGAGGTGTAAAAAGGCGGTGGGCTCCATGCTCCACATCTGGTGGGAATGTGATTCTCTTCAACCATTCTGGAAAGAGGTCCATGAACTTATCGCTCACATCACCACATACACTTTAGACTACTCCCCTGCACAATATCTCCTGCACCATACCCACCTGTCCAGATCTGAATACTTTAAATCCCTGGCCATGCACTTAGTAAACGCGGCGAGATTGTGCATCCCAGTGCATTGGCGATCTACACACACACCGACGATAAGCGAATGGTTTCTGAGGATATCAAAAATAGAGGAAATGGAGGAACTAGTACATATCTCCCAAGAGCGGATCCAGAAGTTCAACACCACTTGGGCCTGTTGGGTTCACTTTAGAACTACCCAACGCTTTAAATCTTACACCACCTGAATAGCCATCCCCACCAGGACGGCACCGACTTAGATGGCGAAACCGTACCGAGGTAACCACATCCATCCATGCATCGCCTCTACCACAGATTTCCCTGAGCTGCACATACCCCCCCCCCCCCACCCTATACCCCTACCTATCCCTCCCCCCCGTTTCCCCCCTCCACTACCTTTGCCATGGCCTTACCCTCTCTACACTCCACAACTGCCCCAGCAGTCCCCCTTTCCTCTCTTCATCTAAATCCATATTCGGCCCGCGCTTATACCTGTCTCCTTAACCCGTCCCCCCTTGCTCTACCCCCCTCTGGACTGACTGCACTAACAAATGACCCCAGATGGCTGACAGGCCATACTACCCATTTTTGTCAGCCCAGGACTCCAAGATGAGACTCCCTGTGATCCTATCACCCTCATACTTGTACCTGTGTCATTATAATGTCTTGGAATTTCCTAAGCAATCTGTTCAATGTTTAAATGTTGCTGTTTAAGCTGTTTGTTGTAAAAATTAATAAAAAACTTTATGGAAAAAAAAAAAAAAAAGACTGGGTAGCCTTAGAAACTTCCCTCATATCTACACCTCTTGCTTCTCTGCCATGGGTTGCAAACTGCCTGAAGCTTCCGGACGTGGGTCCACACCCGTTGATCAAACCCACTATCCATTCCTTTGTTAATTTATGTCACAATACTTCCCTCTCATCCATCCCGGGCCCCATGACTCCGATACTAATGAACCCTGAATTTCCTCCGGGCATGACAAAGGGCTTTCTCAAAGGTTTCTGGCAACAAACCAATGCCCTAGCGCATCACTTTTATGCTCGCGAGCGATTGTTATCTACTGCCCAATTAGCCGAGACACATGACAAACCTATTATCCCGACCTGGAAATACAACCAGATTACTCACTTCTTGAGCTGTTTGGGCAGACGCGCCTCTTGCTCCAGGACCCTGTCACCTTTTGAAAAACTTTGTACGCAAACGTCTCCCCAAATGCACCTTATATCTATGACCCATTCCCTTCTTTTTACAGATCGCCGGCCTGACAAATCCACCATGTGCAAAGCTTGGGAGAGAGACCTCTCCATAAATTTATCGGGGGCAGACTGGTCTAACATACACACAAACATCCACAAAGGCTCCATGAATGTTTCAACACAGGAGAACGGTTACAAGATTCAGACGCGTTGGTACCGCACTCCGTCCCTATTACACAAATTTAATCACGATATCCCAGATTCCTGCTGGAGGTGCCTGACAGATAGGGGTACATTGTTACATATATGGTGGCAATGCCCTCGTATACAGGATTTCTGGAAGGAAGTTCACCGCATCACTACACAGGTCACGTCTTATGATCTACCCTTTACCCCTTCTCAATTTCTGCTTCATCACACACACCTCCCTCAGTCATCTTACCACAAATCCTTGGCAATGCACATGATCAATGCGGCAAAACACTGCATTCCTGTTCATTGGAATACCCAAAACATTCCCAATCTCAAAGACTGGTTTAGAAAAATTAAAAGAACAGCTGAATTGGAAGAACTCATTCTTTGCTCTCGCGACACGCCACAAAAATATGGCCTCAAATGGGCCTGTTGGATACACTTCCAAACTACCACAGAATTCTCTCAATTATATAACCGCTCAACCTGACTCTGAATAAACCGGAACCAACAAGTTAAGAATGCGGGCATAATGCACCCCCGCCTCCTTATCTCTTGCAAAGGGACGTTACTCCCACTCCAAAGAGAACCATAACCTCCCCACCTGTTGGCGATAGCCACACAATCATCAGACACAACATGCTCTGTCTGGGAAGGGAAGCAAGATATGATCACCGCTGCTACCCGCCTATTCTTCCTTCATACCTGCCCTCCCCTTCTGTCCATCCCCCTCCCCTCCTTTAGCACGTTCGCTTAGATGCTTATCCCATCTCCAAACAGTCACATAGGATAAGTTGTGCTGAATATTCCGTACATCACTTACACTTCCTGACTAGGTAAACACTGATATGACTCGTATGTATCATCACCCCTGAGCTCAGGGGTTATAACCTTTACTAGACCCTACACACTTGATCACATGACCCCCTTATCGCTCAATTCTAACTACTGGTCTGACCTCAGGATACAATGCCTCCCCTCTACCACAACTGAACATAGTACGGCTCAATATCTCTCTTATTACCATTACAACCGACACTTCATTGTCTTTTCACCTACCATTGCCTACGTTTGCCTGAAAGGCTATGTTAAATTTTTCATACTTGTATCTCTTTTTATTTGCTCAAATTACCTTGTTTACCGTTGCTGGAGATCGTTTCTCTTTTTGTAAATATGGATGTTGTAATATGTACAATAAGCTTAAAGTCCTGTTAAATTGTTTGACTTCATTCAATAAACTTATTTGAAAAAAAAAAAAGTAATAGTTTCCTAAAAGAAACATGAGGACTGCTATTGAAGGAGTCTGTCATTTCTGAAAATGCACATTTCCTGGCTGTTATACTGACATTGACTTCAATAATTTCTGAGTCACTAGCACAGATCAAGTATGCTAATCAGTAAGGTCAGAATAAAATTCATCAGTTCTTATCTGCATATTTGTTTTAGGATAGTAACCTAAACAGTTTAATCAAGAACAGCATATAAGCCAGGGCGAGTTCCTTTAACATGTATATATAACCATACTTTTTTTTTTTTTTTTTTTTACTTTATTTTTCGTGTCTGGATTCCTTTGGGTAAAATATTAAACAACAGGTGAACATCCGAACAAACAGGTCATTTGACTGTTTGTTTGACCCCCCCGAACCGACCACAATGCATTACAAGCCCTGATTGGCTGAAGCAGTGAAAGCCAATCAGGGCACTGTCATCATGACTTTATCCAATCATGGCTCATTTCCACCCACAGTATAAAAATATTCTTTCAATGGCAGCCATTTTCAGTGTGATTTTGGCATGGAGAGAGATAGAACAGGGCTCTGTTCGTGCTATTAGTTAGATAGTTTGCTATACTGTGCTATTTTTCTTCCATTGTCAGTGTAGAATATTAGTTTAGTGTCAGTCTATGGATAGTGTGAGTGTAGTGAGGAGGATCGTCATTCAGCTTTGCATAGTGTGCAGCTAGAGTAGGGACAGCTCAGATAGTTTCACTGTAGTGTAGTGAGACTGTGTCATTCATACATACATTAGTGTAGCGTAGGGATGGCTCAGATAGTTTCAGTGTAGTGTAGTGAGACTGTGTCAGTAATCTTGACATTAGTGTATAGCTGCTGTAGGGACAGTTCAGATAGTGTCAGTGTAGTGACAGTTGAACACCGTCTATTTAATTGCGCTACTGCCAGTTTAATGCCATTTACTTCTGTGTGCGTTACTGCCAGTTTAACGCCATGTACTTCTGTGTGTGTTACTGCCAGTTTAACACCATTTTGTTTTGTGTGCGTTACTGGCAGTTAACGCCATCGTTACGTTTTTCTTCTTTTTAAACATAAAAGCAGAAGAAAAACTGATCAGTGTGCAAGCAGCCTAAAAAAATCCTGCTTGCTGAATGTTTGATGCATGTTCGGTCAGGTAAAAAAAAAAAAAAATGCACCAAAAATGCACCTCTCGATGAAATGAATGGAAACGGCATCAAAAGTGCAACAAGCCTCTGGGAAGGTCTTTGTGATGTAAAAGGAGAGAGATAAAATGCAAATGCCTCAACAGGTTAAAAATACACCATGCATTGTGATAAATTTAACAAAACACACCAAAAATGCAGCAAAAACTTTTCTATAATGCACAGTTTTTATCAAGTGTTGTAAAAAAGTGTAAAAGTGCCCTAACTGACACTGATACTAATTTAAAAAATGTTTTTTTTTTTTTTTTAAATCCTACCCAAAAATATACTAACCCTGGCTTTTTACCCTTACCTTGATCTGTGACACTTACTTATGACAACGTTCAGGTGACTGGGAGTATGAAACCCAGGGCTCTCAGTAAGAGCCTGATCTCAATGCTAGAAGCGCGCTGTGTAGCATGCTTCCAGCACAAACAATGGTGTGTACAGGCATTGGAAATGAGTTAAAAATTTGAATCCCCCAGCAAGTTGCCCCAGAACCGACCCTGGGAATGAGTACCTTTGATGACAATTGATTCAAGCTTAGTAAATGGTTGAGTAGTTACTACTGATTGCAGCTGCTGATTGATTTCAGCAGCTTAATCTCTAGATTAAGGAGTTTTTTAGGTCTGTTACCTACATGTAAACGGAAGTGCAATTTGTGGTTCACTTTTTGCAATATACTTGATAATCTGGGCTACTCATTGTGATCTAAACGGCATGTAGATAAGGAAAACATTTGTCATCACCAGCACATCGACCAGCTTGTTTCAAAGCATAAAGCTCTTGTTTGATTATATAGAAAGGCAGGGTTTCAGGACCATGCAGGTACTCTTCCTCAGGCATGTGATAAACAAACAACAAACAGTGCAAATTTGTACAGAAATAATCCACTCATAGGAAGAGGACCTCCCAATGCTCCTGCTCCATTTTCCCCTTCAAAATTTTAAAAGAAATATAAGTATTTAGAAAAATACTACTGTCAAACGGGTGTTTACAACATGTACAATATAAGCAAAAATGACACCCACAGTTAATGTATGTGCGCGTTTAATATAATTAGTAGCACAGGACTAACAATAGTACACTGCAATCCTAATCTTAAGAAGGTACAGTACAGTATATCAAGGTATGAATGCCATATAATGTTCTGCGTACTGGTACAAATAGAGAGAAGAAGAAAAAAAGCCAAAAGGACGAAAGAGGAAAAAGGTAATTAAAAATTGTTGCAGACATAAATTGTGTCTAACGCAGGCCAACATAAATGATAGAGATGCATTTTCATATAGAGTCTATCCAATCTACCCAATGAGTACATATTACACCCTACTATGGTACTACCTAGTGGGCAGATTCCTGAGTTATAAGTCAAAATAGGGGTCACAAAAAAAAAGAAAAGTTGTAACATGGTAAAATAGTAAGTATGGTTGAATAAAGACACCAGTCTATCTAGTTCAACCTGTGTTAGTGTGTGTGTTTCCCATATCTCTGTATATTGCATTTGCTCAGATGCTCAAACTAAAGTTTAAAAAAAAAAAAAAAACGACACTCCCTGCTGACACCACCAACTATGGAAGCTAGTTTCATATCCGTACCACTCTAAAAGTAAAGAACCCCACACGGTTTGCAATAAAACTGCTTTTCCTCCTACCTCATTGAGTGTCGACATGTCCTCTTAAGCAACCTGAAACTGAATAGTTTTCTCCCTATGCTAGGATCAGCATTTAGATATTTGTATATTGGGATCAGTCCCTTTATTAGATTTGTTGCCCTGGAATCTCTCCAGCCCCAGCACAACTTTTCCAAGGATTAGTGACCAGAACTGGATGGTATACTCAAGGTGTGGATGAACTAGAATTACAGTCTAGTCTCTTGAGCAAATACCCTTTTTAATTCATACTAATAGTCTGCTAGTTTTACTTGCTGAAACTCGGCATTGCATGCTATTGATGAATTTGTGATCTACTATGACCCTCAAATTCTTTTCCATCCTTTATTTCCCCAGGAATTCCCCCTCTAGTGAGTAACTTGTATTCAGATCTTTAGCCCCCAAATGCATTATTTTACATTCTTCAATATTAAATCACATTTGCCATGTAGTTACCTACCCGTTTATTTGATCAAAGTATTATTGTAAGGTTTTGTATCATCAGTGGACACTGAGATTTAACTATTTATACCAACTTCTATATTGTTTATTAACAAAGACAGAGCCTTGGGGTACCCTGCTTGCAACTCCAGACCATTCCGAATATATGCTATTTATAACCACCCTCTGGACTTGCCCCTGTAACCAGTTTTCTTGTTTAAATGTTTTATTGGAACATGTAATATACAGCTCAAAAATTATTGCTCAAAAGAAGTGATAGGTTACAAGATAACAAAACATAGGCTGTAAAAAAGTAATCTTCAGATATGCCAAGCTAAAGGACATATGAACTAGGAGGGCAAGCCTCAAGCAGAGAAGGTTCATATAAAATACAATTCAGGTTAAAAATATAAATTAACATCAATTAAACCAGTCAGGAGGGACAGTCTAATTAAGTGGTTCAGAAAAGAAGCACCGCTCAGGACATTAGGAGTATAATATGGTATTTTCCTTGGGGAGACTCTCAGTCAATGCCCCAGGGAAATGGCCTTTGAGTTGACAAAAAAAAAAATTCCATCCCAAGTGTCCCAAAAAAGGCAAAGATAGGAAAAAAAAAGAAGTAGAGGGGGGTCTGTGGCCTCTTCATACTTAGAAAAACATCAGGACTGCCCAGACCCCAGGGGGGGGGGGGGGGAGAATAAGTAAAGCACAACAGTGGGCAAGTTAGTCTAGAGAGAAGGAAAATAGAAGGAGGCATGATGGGTGCAATAAATACAATTTAATGACCTGTTTGTAGGACCTGCAATTAAAACGTTTAGAGCACTGCAGATTGAATTTTTTATCCCGTCCTCGGATAAGTATCAATACATCCAACTAACACACCTAATCAGGGAAAAAAGAGAGGAGGTCATCACCCGACTACCCTGGCAGGTGGCGATGTTCTTTACCAATAGCAACACAAAATTAAAAGGGACATCCCTAATATACAAACATCTGCAAGACAAACAGTCATTCTCCAAGACCGCTCACATACTTTCCTGAGAGAAGGATTTTGGGAAGAGCTACACAATTTCTCAATGGAAAAACGCCTTAAAAACAACATACGCATCCACGAGGAGTGCCAACCTCTGGAAACTATTCCATAAACTACTACTGAGGTGGTACCTAACCCCATATTGTATAGCTAAATTTGCCCGAAATACATCCTCACAATGTTGGAGGAACTGCAGAATGACGGGTACCCTGATACACATAATGTGGTCATGCCCACATATCAAAAGATATTGGACACTTATATTCCAAATTATCAAGAACATCACACACATCACAGTAGCAGGTTCTCCAGGCATGGCACTCCTCTCACTAGGCATATACAAATTCTCTAACCCGATGAGAACGTTGGTATCTAACATACTCATCGCAGCTAGACTTACTATAGTACGACACTGGAGAGACACCAATTCGCCCACCATAGCGGAGGCACTAAAGATAACACATACGCATTGCGCTTATGAAACTCAATTTGCACACAGTATTGGGAACTATCCATCAATTCATTCAGTATGGGAACCCTGGCACGAATGGTACTCACTAAATACAGGTCTTAAATTCTTTGAAGCAAACACCTAGGTGGAAATATTAGAACCTAAGCTTATAGGTTGGAAAATACCTACCCTCAACCGGGCTAGTTACGGTGAACTATGTTTTTGTTCTCTATCGTTCTATCTTTTGCACTTTGTTCCTACCCTTTTCTTCTTTACCTCAATTTCTCACTAAGCCTTTCTAAGATACTGTTAATCGAATGTCAAGAAAAAATTTATTAAAATGTAAAATGTATCTTTATATCTCAATGCCAAGGTGGGGGGGTCCCCTCTTCCCTAGGCACAGTTTGCTCCCATTAGGGGTGCTAGGGGGGGCTCCTTCATGATTCTCCGCTGATAACGAATACGGGAAGTACAGTATTTCTCAAATTATTTCCAACTACGTTTGTATGCACATTTGAGCAATTATAAAACAGTCTTTGTTTACTTAATCAATAACAAGGTATTAACTGTAATCACTACTGTATCCACATCTCAGTGTGTTATTGTCAAGGTTTGATGACAGATCTTTACTTTTGTTAATGTTATTGCTGTTGTTTATAACTGAAATTTTCTCAAAAAAAAATATTGGAATTAAAGGAAATTATGCCTAATGTGCCTGTATGGGGAAACGAGGAGCCTGTTGCATGTTATTGTATCTTGAAGGTATGTCTGTTTTTGGATCTAATCCCTTTATGCAATATAAGTTCTGTTTCACAATTATCTTTACTTTGGGTGCTTATGCATGATTTAAAGCAAAGTGGACTCCTGGCGTTTAGCAGTGATTTAAGAAAAGGAGTGCCCTATTGGGACCAATATCTCTATTGGACAATGAGTGGCATATGTTAATGTAGAATCTCCATTTATATACTGGAGCTGTGTTTGTTGTTGGAATCTTTTTAGTTTTATTTCAGATATTCCCCTATATTTATGTGGATTCTAAATGTAGGTCTATATGTTTCATACAGTGCCTTGACAAAGTATTCATACCCATTGACATTTTCCACATTTTGTTATGTCACAAACAAAAACGTAAATGTATTTTAGTGGGATTTTATGTGATAGGCCAAAACAAAGTGTCAGGAAAATGATTAATGGTTTTCAATTATTTTTTTACAAATAAATATCTTAAAAGTGTGGCGTGCATTTGTATTCAGCCCCCTTTACTCTGATACCCCTAACTAACATCTAGGAGAACCAATTGCCTTCAGAAGTTGCCTAATTAGTAAATAGAGTCCACCTGTGTGTAATGTAATCTCTGTATAAATACAGCTGTTCTGTGGAGCCCTCCGAGGTGTGTTAGAGAACCCTAGTAAACAAACAGTATCATGAAGGCCTAGGAACATACCAGACAGTTCAGGGATAAAGTTTAAAGCAGGGTTAGGTTATAGGAAAAATATCCCAAGCTTTGAACATCTCATGGAGCAATGTTCAATCCATCATCTGAAAATGGAAAAAATTACAACTTGTTGAAGCGTGAGCTAAGAGGCAACTTTGTTTTTATGTGATTATACATAAAAATATATATATTTTCAGTCTAATATAAATGCAGCTTTTTAGTATTGCTATTTCATAAAATAACTGAATAATGTGTCAGTGCATATTGTATCTACAGTGGTGTGAAAAAGTGTTTGCCCCCTTCCTCATTTCCTGTTCCTTTGCATGTTTGTCACACTTAAGTGTTTCGGAACATCAAACCAATTTAAACAATAGTCAAGGACAACACAAGTAAACACAAAATGCAATTTGTAAATGAAGGTGTTTATTATTAAAGGTGAAAAAAAAATCCAAACCATCATGGCCCTGTGTGAAAAAGTGATTGCCCCCCTTGTTAAAACATACTATAACTGTGGTTGTCCACACCTGAGTTCAATTTCTCTAGCCACACCCAGGCCTGATTATTGCCACACCTGTTCACAATCAAGGCATCACTTAAATAGGAGCTGCTTGACACAGTAAGGTCCACCAGAAGATCCTTAAAAGCTACACATCATGCCGAGACCCAAAGAAATTCAGGAACAATTGAGAAAGAAAGTAATTGAGATCTATCAGTCTGGAAAGGGTTATAAAGCCATTTCCAAAGCTTTGGGAATCCAGCGAACCACAGTGAGAGCCATTATCCACAAATGGCGAAGACATGGAACAGTGGTGAACCTTCCCAGGAGTGGCCAGCCGCCCAAAATTACCCCAAGAGCGCAGCGACGACTCATCCAAGAGGTCACAAAAGACCCCACAACAACGTCCAAGGAACTGCAGGCCTTACTTGCCTCAGTTAAGGTCAGCGTTCATGCCTCCACCATCAGGAAAAGACTGGGCAAAAATGGCCTGCATGGCAGAGTTCCAAGGAGAAAACCACTGCTGAGCAAAAAGAACATCAAAGCTCGTCTCAATTTCTCCACAACACATCTTGATGATCCCCAAGACTTTTGGGACAACATTCTGTGGACCGATGAGACAAAAGTGGAACTCTTTGGAAGGTGTGTGTCCAAGTATATCTGGCGTAGAAGGAACACTGCATTTCAGAAAAAGAACATTATACCAACAGTAAAATATGGTGGTGGTAGTGTGATGGTCTGGGGTGTTTTGCTGCTTCAGGACCTGGAAGACTTGCCACGATAAAAGGAACTATGAATTCTGCTGTCTCCCAAGAGATCCTGAAGGAGAATGTCCGACCATCTGTTCGTGTACTCAAGCTGAAACGAACTTGGGTTCTGCAGCAGGACAATGATCCTAAACACACCAGCAAGTCCACCACCGAATGGCTGAAGAAAAACAAAATGAAGACTTTGGAGTGGCCTAGCCAAAGTCCTGACCTGAATCCTATTGAGATGTTGTGGTATGACCTTAAAAAGGCCGTTCATGCTCGAAAACCCTCTAATGTAACTGAATTAGGACAATTCTGCAAAGATGAGTGGGCCAAAATTCCTCCAGGACGCTGTAAAAGCCTCATTGCACGTTATCGCAAACGCTTGGTTGCAGTTGTTGCTGCTAAGGGTGGCCAACCAGTTATTAGGTTTAGGGGGCAATCACTTTTTCACACAGGGCCATGATGGTTTGGATTTTTTTTTCACCTTTAATAATAAACACCTTCATTTACAAATTGCATTTTGTGTTTACTTGTGTTGTCCTTGACTATTGTTTAAATTGGTTTGATGTTCCGAAACACTTAAGTGTGACAAACATGCAAAGGAACAGGAAATGAGGAAGGGGGCAAACACTTTTTCACACCACTGTATTGTAACTTTTAAGTCTGATTTTAAATATGCATGGTATGCAATATTTATACAATATTAGGTAGTTTAGGTTAGCGCCCATAAATTGCATCCATGATTCATAATTAAAAAAAAAACTGACATTGTGGGTGAGAGGCTGAGTGCCTGAGACACAGAGACATGTTGCTGTGTGACAGAGTGCCAGGAAGATACTTGTTATGAGAAAATCAAAATGCAAAAAAAAATAATAAAATCATAAATCACAAGCATTTTCATATGTAAACACCTGAACAAAGCCCAAAAGGTATTTTAGCACTTAGTACCTGACATGTGAAATAATGACATGAAATAATTTTTATTTCTGTCTCAGGAGTTCATGAAATCAACAACTTCAAACACATTTAAGTTTTAGCTAGAATCTAAAAAAATCTGAATTTTTAAGTGACTATACAAAAAGAAAATTATCCAAAAATACTTTCAGGGAATTTAAAATGACAGCTCACCAAGAACAGATGGTATTTCCATTTTACAGATGGAAATGTGTTTGTTTGTTATACTTCCCCAGCTGTTATAATCTTTTAATGTATGTTATATATCTTGCATACGGACATGCAGCTCGTTTGTTACAGGTATTATAGCTATATTCAATAGTAGTATGGAAACTTATTTAAGTGCATAAGCTGATAAGAAAAGTTGTAATCGTCCTTAAATGACATTTTCAAATTGCATAAGAACAAATGAACCTTGTTCAATACATTTGCTAAAACCATTAAATAGTCTTTAAATGTAATCCTCTGCAGCTTGCTGATTCATGGGACATTCACCTAAATGGTCCATTAATTTGTTAGTGACAAACTGATGACTTCAAAGTGCTAATGTGCTTTATACAGTAAAGTAGAAATCCCCCACAGACACATTGTTACACATTCTGTAAATACTGTTTTTGTAGTCTAATAAAAATAAAGTTTGGTGACCTACATCTCCACAATTGGCCATAGAAATAAAATGACTGTTGCCTGATCCATCTGATTAAGCTCATCAGGAAACAACTATTGGTCCCAGGGGGTAATCTATAACACTGCAGACATTTCCAGGTAGATTTATTGGAATAACTTATCAATAGGTTACATTTATAATAACTGTGGTTCTTCGAAGCGAAGGTTGGCAGACATTATGTAGCTGATGCAATACCCAATGGTTTGAGATGGTTAGATATTTTTATAACCATCTTGAATGTATGAGAAGGCAATAGATAGTACATTTCTTATTGGAAACAACAGGTTGTAAAACAAATACCCATACCTACTGAAATAGATTAGAACTGTGACCCACCATATTCCTTCTTTTTGACTCTTGTGGTTGTATGGATGCATGTATAGAGAAATTGTAGTTCCCTTTTCTGTAGAAAATAAGGAATCATCACTAATTAGTTGCCCAGTATGTTGGAAATGTTATGTATGTGATAATGAGAATCTATTACACTGAGAAGTGTCTGCTGTACCTCTTGCAAACGATTTCAAAATCTGTTACTGTCTGTGAGCTCCCAAGTTCCCATGTTCACCTGCTGGTGGCACTGTGGTTCTCTGGGCTGAAAGCTGTAGTTCTAGTGACCACCAACAGGTGTCTCCCAGCAGCATGCAGGTTCCTGCAATCCGTTCTTCTAGGAGGGTACTTATAGTGAATGCAGGTTCTGGGTTTAGTGACACTTTATATGGTCTCCCACAGTACACAGTACATGGAAATGCATTTATTTTAGTAAATATAAACTGCTAAATACCTTTGCTCATGAGCAGTATATAACACTTTTGGGACTTGTATCAGTCTTTGTTTAAAGCTTGTAGGAGGAGTTTTCATTCTCCCCTGATCCTCTGTCTGAACAGTGCTGATTGGCCTTGTGCCGATCACATGCACTCTCCCACGAAAGTGAAAAAAAAACTTTCTAGCAATACACACAAAACTGAGCATGTGTAGCCTGACCCCTAATGCTAAAGAAGAGGAGGATCAGAGAGACAGGATCACACAGCCTTTATATACAGTGCAGAGGATTAACCCGTTCCACAGTGAGTATAACAAGCATCCTTTACTGCATATGTAGACTGATTGTACTGTTCGGTTTAATTACACTTTAAGTCCCACCTCTGCTATTGCAATTTGTGTCAGTGTTTTGGTTGCCTTGCTTTTTGACAGATCCATCCCACTCTTGGGCTATTCCTGCATCCTGTACTCCTATATCCTGTATTCCTGCATCCTGTGCTTACTGCTGCTTGCCCTGTTCCTGTACCTAGTCATGATTCCCCCCTTTTCTTGCATTGCCCCTGTTACCCTTGCTTTCCATTATATACATATTTGTACATATTATATATAGTTTGTTTGCTAGGTTTCTGTTACTCAGGCATTTTTGGTTGTGGGTCACTTGTTGTTTATGTTCACTATTTGCTGGTCTGTGCATGTCTTTCTGCTTGCTGTTAATAAATGTATTTCATTAAACATTGTTTGGTCCCAGCTTCCTACATATATCTGGTCATCCCAGCTGCTGACTCCTGACAGTTACACTGTTTATTGAGCCGTGCCCCTTATCTTAGTTTGAGAACTATATTCTTCTAAAATAGGGGTGTAACTACAATAGAGGAAGTGGGGACAATTGGTCCTAGGCCCCGGGTGTCTAACCATAACAATTTCTATTTAGCTACTACCTGTGCCCTTCCATTACATTCCACACAGTTTAAATCAGCCTTTCTTTAACCCTAAAGCCTAGTACACACTAGTTGTTTTTTTTTTTTTTGCTCAATCTAGCAGGGCTGAATGAAAAAAAAACCTGACAGCTCATGAAGGAGCCACTGTAGTAACTATCCAATTTTAGTACAGGAATCTCCCTTACTGTGCTATTGTGTTCTGACGGGGACAGCCCCTCTGCCAGAACACTCTGGTCAGTGCTCTTAGCTTTTGTCTGGGAGCGCTGATCAGTAGCAGATCAGCAGAACTTTTTCAGTCATGTCCCATCGACAGAAGCTGGCTGAACGGCCAGCTTCTACCAGACCCGCTACACATGGGCCGAATGTCGAACGATTTCTGTTGAACCGGCCAATGCCACCTGACATTCGACCCATGTATACTAGGCTTAACAGTATTTTTTTTCAGGTAGCTTCTGCTAAATCACACGGTAGGTTTTATCAAAATTGAAAAAGTTAAACATTACCCTAATCTTTTTTTTAAAAACAAATAATCTTTTTTTTGTTTTTTTTTTAGCAAAGATCTATCTTGCTCCATGATAGTGTGGCTTTTAAGTAATGTTTTTGTATTGATAAATTACAATTTTAAGGCTTCCGGATGGCCTCACATTTAATGTATTTGGTGCATATTTCTTAGCAAAGTAAGTAAAATGAGAGAGCTATTCCTGTAATGTTAACCAATTTTAGCATGAAAATAAATAGCGTGTGTACCAAGTTGTCACGTAACTTCTTTCCTTGTCTTCACTTTGCTCACAGATCATCTGCCATCTCTCACTACAGTAACACACACAGACTCCTTCACCTTAGCCTTAGACCCCCTTATTCCATCCTTTTTTTTGGTGCAAAACTATTTAATTAAATCTGCCATTAGCATCACCAGCTGCCTTGCTACTTCTACTGTGAATACCAGCACTGACTGTTGTCTATGCCATCTCTACCTGCAGATAACATTTGCAGCTCCCATTTCATTAGGGTTATGGAGATCTGATGTGTTTCATGGGATATAGAGTCACTAGTTCTAAAGTGTACTAAAGTGCACACATGCTCTCTCTCTCTCTCTCTCTCTCTCTCTCTCTCTCTCTCTCTCTCTCTCTCTCTCTCTCTCTTTCTCTCTCTCACATTCTCCCTCTCTCTCATTTTTAATAATGGACATTTTGTATGGGTCAGTGTTTGCCTCACTGCAACCAACTCCATTTTTAGTAGTGGACCCATTTGTATCTTTTGGGCGAATTGCATGCAGCCACACACCAGAAGGTTACATTTTGTTACACTGCGATCTTTGCAAATGTTTTTAATAGCATCTCTTATCTTGTGTCTGTCAAGGAACCCAGCATCTTTGATTGACCCTTTTCCTGTGTATACATACAGTTTAATCTGTGTTTTTAGTATGAAATGTGTATGTCTTTTATTGTTTGTAAATAGTCAAGCTGTATTGCACTCTGACTTTGAGAATATGTGTGTTTTTCCTCTCAATGGACATGTCAACTATTATTAGTTTATTTTTATTTTAGATTTTTTATTTTTTTTTTACTTTTCCTCCAGCCCTTATTCTGTGACCCCTGAAACACATTGGCCCTGCTTTTGTAACCAGTTGAAAAATAACAGTTTTGAACTTCTAAGGATTTTTCATTTAGCGCTCTCTTTGACCTGATCTTGCATGCAACACAAAGACACTGTACCGAGCCAATCCAAGGAGCTGAGTACTACAGTGGTGTGAAAAAGTGTTTGCCCCCTTCCTCATTTCCTGTTCCTTTGCATGTTTGTCACACTTAAGTGTTTCGGAACATCAAACCAATTTAAACAATAGTCAAGGACAACACAAGTAAACACAAAATGCAATTTGTAAATGAAGGTGTTTATTATTAAAGGTGAAAAAAAATCCAAACCATCATGGCCCTGTGTGAAAAAGTGATTGCCCCCCTTGTTAAAACATACTATAACTGTGGTTGTCCACACCTGAGTTCAATTTCTCTAGCCACACCCAGGCCTGATTATTGCCACACCTGTTCACAATCAAGGCATCACTTAAATAGGAGCTTGGGGTAATTTTGGGCGGCCGGCCACTCCTGGGAAGGTTCACCACTGTTCCATGTCTTCGCCATTTGTGGATAATGGCTCTCACTGTGGTTCGCTGGATTCCCAAAGCTTTGGAAATGGCTTTATAACCCTTTCCAGACTGATAGATCTCAATTACTTTCTTTCTCAATTGTTCCTGAATTTCTTTGGGTCTCGGCATGATGTGTAGCTTTTAAGGATCTTCTGGTGGACTTACTGTGTCAAGCAGCTCCTATTTAAGTGATGCCTTGATTGTGAACAGGTGTGGCAATAATCAGGCCTGGGTGTGGCTAGAGAAATTGAACTCAGGTGTGGACAACCACAGTTATAGTATGTTTTAACAAGGGGGGCAATCACTTTTTCACACAGGGCCATGATGGTTTGGATTTTTTTTCACCTTTAATAATAAACACCTTCATTTACAAATTGCATTTTGTGTTTACTTGTGTTGTCCTTGACTATTGTTTAAATTGGTTTGATGTTCCGAAAACACTTAAGTGTGACAAACATGCAAAGGAACAGGAAATGAGGAGGGGGCAAACACTTTTTCACACCACTGTATGTGATTGCTGTGATTGGTTGTCACAGCAGGGAGGTTCGGATTCCTCTATATAGATCTTTAGTGAGACTTCATTTAGAATACTGTGTCCCGTTCTGGAGATTTCACATACAGAAATCTATTCATAAAATAGAACAAGTACAGAGACGGGTAACAAAAATGGTGAAAGGTCTGGGGAATAAAAAAACATATCAAACGACTTCAGGAACTTAATATGTACTGTCTGCAGGAAAGAATGGAAAGGGGAGACATGACTGAAACCTTTAAATATATCAAGGGGTTGAATAAGGTATAGGATGGCCGTTTTTTCAATATAAAAAAACACAAAATCAAGAACATAGGCACATGACCTCAAACTAACTGGAGGAAAGTTCAAAACTAATTTTAGAAAGTATTATTTTCCTGAAAAGGTAGTTGATGCTTGGAATAAACTACCAGCAGAGGTAGTGAGGTAATCAACAGTAAATGGCTTCAAACATGCTTGGGACAAACATAGATCTATAACCAGACTAAAGTTAACAGAAAAAAAAAAAAAAAAATGGGCAGACTCTGTCTTTTTCTGCCATCACTTTTCTATGTTTCTATCTTTCCTCTGTTTATAACAATAATTTATTGTATAGTACACCATTCCCAAGCAACATGTTTACCCCTATCAATGGCAGCTTCATTTTTCATTTTGAAGAAAATGGCAAAAAATGTGATCACCCTTGGCGGGTCTGCTTTCCAATAGGGATTATTTTGGGGGTTTGTACTGTCCTGACACTTTCATTAAACCTGAAAATAATGGACACTTTTTTTTTTAACTGTTGCTCTTATTTCCTTTTTATTGTAAAATAAAAATACAGCGGTTATTTAATACCATAAAAGAAAGTTCTGCCTGAAAAAGTAGTATACAATTAATTTTGGTACAGTGTTCCATAAGCAAGTAACTGTAATTTTTAAGTATCATAGCACTGAAAACTGAAAAAATTGCCTAGTTATGAAAGGGTATGTCAGGCTAGTACTCAAGTAGTTAGGCTGGTTTTGTATCCCGTGTGCAGTGTTAGTGTGTGATGAGGTGCTGTTTAGTTTTTGCTACCCCCCCCCCCAAGCCCCCGTTCAGCTGCTAGGGGGAAAAAACATATAGGGTTAGCGTGTAGTGTGTTAGGCTTTTTGGGTGAGGGTGAGGTATATTTTTATTTAATTTTGCCAGAGCCTTTTTTATTTTGGGCTCTGTATGAACAGGTTAGCGACACAGACAAAGCTACCCTTTGTTTACAGCACATCCGTGCTTACTTCTGTGTTAATGTTTTATGCACTAAGTCAACCACATCACCACATCCTTACTACCCCCATTTCTAAAGCCAAAATTGAAGTTAGGCATTCCCCTGTATTTAAAATGTCAGGCAGACCTAAAGGGAGAGTCAGGTTTTGCACACAGAGGTAGTAAAGGGCAACCAGATGGTGGTCAGGCCACACTATTGAAAGGCAGAACACATCTGCCTATTATTTCAAATAGTAGCAATGCTATACCGTAAGAACACATGGAGGGAGTTCTTGATTGACTTGCAAAGTCTTCCTCACCTTTCTCCTCACAGGCACAGAGCAGCCCATTGTCTAAAACTGGTCAAATGTGCCCTCTTCTTCTTTCACTTCTTCTGCTACCCCTGCCATAGCCTTACAAATTGGCATGGTGGAGTCGGTGGGATTATTTCAGCACACCAAAAGTCACTTGCTGTAGGAAGATGCACATGAGATATTTAGTATGAAGAACAGCAGACCAGAAACATAGAAGCAAATGAGAGATTAGGCAGGGAGCATTAAGAGGCAGCAATGTTCCTTCAGCTGCAGCTTACTGCCATGTGACCTCCAGAAATGAGGAGGGTGGGGATGATGAGGTGGTAGATCATAGTGCCAAATAATTGAGAGAAGGTGAGACAGAAGAGCAGTGAGGAAGGCTTTCAACCATGGGCAAGAGCAGCTTGTAAAGAACTGTTCCACCAGATGGCACTGCACCAAGGGTCACACAGCTATCCCCAGGACTGGTCCCCAGAGCTCTGCACTCTGGACCTTTCTTTTTCATCCACTGCTACTTTCACACATCTGCAGCAATATTGCGGTATGCAGTCTCTGTCTGAAGAATATTTTTAGTGGCAAAACTACCAGTCATTTGGGTACCACATGCATGAAGAGGCACCTGAATTTACACCACAAAGGTGGGAGAAGCACCTCAATAAGCAAAAGGTCCAGATTCTCCTCTTTGTTTCTTACTTTCCACTTCTTCCCCCTTCAAAAGATTGTGAACTTGCTGCAACATCTGCTGCCTCAAGTGATAGGGGGACAAGTCCCACAAGGGGTTTCAGAGGCTTATCTTGTGGTACATCAAACACATCAAGTGGTAAACGTAGGGCCCCACTGAACAGGGTCAAGTATAGGCATAGTCTCCTAACCGCGCCCCATCATCTTCAGCAGCTGCTGGAGGAGCATCTCAAAGCCAGCTCGGCAAAACTGGTGGCTTTAGATGGCCATACCATGAAAGTGTTTACCTTGCTGAAATGCACAACACAAGCTTTTCAACAACCACCTGATTAATGATACACCCACACACTGTCAATTTATGTTGGCCATGCTGCAGTGGCTGCATGAGCAGGCCATCTACAAGTACCTGTATGACTATTAGAGGAATACAGGCTGGGGAGCTGGGGTTCTTTTCACCACATTAGGGGCTCCCGATGCAGGACACATGCAGCATTTTGCCCCCATTCTAACAGGCAACCATATTAGTGATCCACAATGAGGCAGGGATTATTGATACAATCTTTCTGGTGATTCTCTTAAAGCACAAACTATGTGCTGTGATAGAGCAGGTAGATCCTTTGCGTACTGCCTTTATGCTTATGAGGCAAAGGCGGCAGGATGCAGAGAGAGTACAAGGAAGATGTGGCTTGGGATCTAGCCATGATGATGAGAATACGGGCAGGCTTCCAGGGGTACTTTTCACCCATCTAAACCTCAGGAGTTGTATGTGGACGGGGTGAGATCATTGATGACTTAGGATCCTCTGCTGCAGGGAATTTGTGGTGAGTTTGCTCTTTCAGGTCTCATGTTATCATTCCAGAAAGGGCAAATAATGTTACATTTAGAAGAGACTGTTGGCCACAGCTCCAAATAGTGGCAGGATTCCCTCTAATGACCATTACACCTCTGGGCAAAGCTTTGCCAAATCAGTGCTTAGCAATATGGATGTAAACAAGGCCATCACATAAATTCAATATTAGATAATGGTCATATCTGCTAAGGCCGCCTTCATATGCTTAACAATGAGAAAACCATGCAATAAAAAAAAACCTATCTGATGTGTACTTAGGAAGGCTAGACCTGTACATGTGTATGTAGTACATCAACAGGATATCGGTCTCTGCCAGACCATAAGTGTAGAAAAAGAAAGTGAATGGCCCTATATCTATAACATAAGACCAGTCCCCGATGAACCACAAGAAAAAAAGGAAGGAGGAAACAAAAACTTTATCAAAACTATAACATTTCTCAGCATTTGGGGGAAAAAAGCATCCCAACCATGATCCGGGTGTGGAATTAGTCAACGACAACTGACGGTTATTAGTTAGCCTATGGCCAGGGTAGCAATAAGGGGTCATTGACCCCCTTTCAGATTATGAGATAGATGATTGTAGACCTGCGTATAGTACATCCAGGACAGCTGCAACTGAATAAGCTTGTAATACATCCATCCAGACCAGATGTCAAGACATTTTTATTCTTTATGTTTGCTTATATAATCCCATCTCTCTGCCTCCATTTTCCTCTCTGCCTCCTTCTGCCAGTCCTTCGGGTGGGACAGGTACTTTGCCGCCAGTATCTTGGGATAAGATATTTGGCTGCGTTCAGCAGGTGTGGGGCCATACACTTTTTTTATTTCCCAATAAAATCTGCCTTGTCTTTCCCTTCTATAATTTGACCTAACTAAGCTGCTTGCATAGTGCCCAGTGACTGTACAATAGTTGTTGCTATTGTCTCTAGTCAAATAAATGTGCCTGGCCACCAGATGTAATGTAAAGTTGCGCCGGGTAGAGTGTAGTTGTTTTCTGACTTTGATGAATTTTGCCCTGCTTCTTTGGACCTCACCCAAAAATTCCAGATAGAATAAGATTCTGATCTCATTGCAATGGATATTGCTGCGATCAAGTGCCAGGTGAGTGTTCTCTGTCTCTCTATAATGGTAATTAAGCAGACATGCCAGCATGGGTTTAGGGGGGTTACCCGGTAATAAGGGTCTGGTAGGAGTGTGGTACACCTGTTCTACTGAGAAATGAGGTGTAAAGGCATCTTTGCCAAAGATTCCAGGGGTCCCTGCCCTCTGTGATTTTTAAAGTCTTCTGCCCGCATACTGTTTGCCCCCGTCAGTTGTTTAGTCATCTGGGAGTCACGCTACAGTGTCTGCAATTTAACCTGATGCGACCCTCTGTGGCTGTCGTTCGCTCTCTGATTTTTTGGAGATTATTCCTGATCAAAGCAACATCTTCTTTCTTTTCAAAGATTTTTATTAGAACAAAATATAATGTACAACAAGAAGTAGTCATAGTTGGTGAATAAACATCATTCACGGTACAAACAAAATGTAACCAGTGCAGAACATCAGAAAAGGTAACATAAGAGTTGCTATTGGTTGCTGATGGATTTGTGAGGACATATTATCACGTTAGGGTCAGCGTGTATCAGCAAGGGGAGTTCCAGGACTATTACAAGAAACTTATCAGTCGTTTAGAACATGTACTAGGGGATCTACTAGGTGGAAGCATAGCCATAGAGGCTTGATCTTGTTGGAGAAGTAAGAGAACAAAGGTTCAGGTAGGATTTGTGGGGAGGGGGGAAGTAGCAAGGAAGGACAGTAAGGAGAGAGTGGAGAGGAGAAGAAGAGGAGGAGGGGGGGGGAGGGGGTCGGTGTCGGCGAGGCTGCGGTGCGGCCGGGGGGACCACCACATGTGACGGTGGGGGTAAATCAAAATCATGGGATAAGGAGATTGTGGTCAAAATCAGGGGGCAGAAAGTTGTCTGCCCAAGGGGTCCATATTTTAGTATGTCTGGGGACCCGGTCCAGTATTGTCGCCTCAATTTTACTGTGGATCATGGCTTGGGTTACTCTGTTTTTCATTTCTGTGATGTAGAGTTTCGGGGTTTTCCAGGCCTTAGCGATGGTTTGTTTGGCTGAAGTGGTCAACTGAAGGAGAAGACTGATCTGACTTCTGGTGTATTCTCTCTGGATATGGTTTAGTAGGGCCAGGGCAGGGTCGGGGAGTACTGTTTCATGAAGTATTGTGGAGATCATTTGGAAGATAACTGCCCAAAATTGCTGAGCTATTTGGCAAGACCACCAGACATGGAGATGGGTGCCAAGTTCACTGCAACCACGGAAACAGTGTGATGGATAGTTCGGTACAAATTTGGAAATTCTAGCTGGGACAAGGTACCAGCGCATTAATACTTTGTAATTCGTTTCCAGTGCTACCACATTTTGAGAAGAGGATTTGGTGGTGACCCAAATATCGGACCATTCCTTGGGGGTGAGGGATATGCGTAGGTCTTTTGACCACTGTACAGCATAATGGGGAAGGTCAGCAGGTGGTGTGGAGAAATGGTTATATAAGTTAGATATAATACCTGGGGCGTGGGGATCTGACGTGCAAAATTTTTCATACAGAGACTGGGTGTTCAGGCCAGTACAGGGACCGACCACAGTTTTGGCAAAGTGGATCACCTGGAGGTATCGGAAAAATTCAGAGGCTGGGAGTTTAGCACTGGACCTAAGGTCCGTGAATGTTTTAAAAGTGGAGTTAGTGGTAAGGTCACATATTTGTGTTATACCTGCTTGGGACCAGCATGAGAAGGTGTTAGGTTCAGAATAAGTGGGATAGAAGGAAGGGTGGTGTAGGAAGGATAATAGGGGGTTATGCGGGGAGATTAGTTTAAAACGTTTACGTAGTCTGTCCCATATTCTTAAGGAGTGGCAAGTGGTGGGGTTGGTCATATGACCTCGAATGTGAGGGGGTAGCCACAGAACATTGTCGACTGTCAGAGGGTGGAGATCTATAGCTTCAAGGGAGACCCATTTTGGGGTTTCCGTGAGTGCATGTAGTAGGGTAAGTTGGGCCAATTGGGCTGCGTGATAGTACTTAATAAAACTTGGTATACCCAGACCCCCATGAAGTTTGTGTTGAAGGAGGATAGTTCTCAGGACCATGGGCTTCGTAGAGCCCCATATGTATTTGAAGACTCGAGATTGGATAATCCTGTGAAAGTAGGAGGGGACGTTAATTGGGAGAACTCTGTATAGGTACAGAAGTTTAGGGAGCAGGGACATTTTAACAGCTGCTACCCGGCCTAACCAGGAAACACACAGGGGTTTCCAGGAGTCCAATAGGGATGATAGTTTGCGCCAGCATGGGAAGGTAGTTGGCTTGGTATAGTGATGTTGGGTTACCGGTCAATTTTATACCTAGGTATGAGAGAGAGGAGTTAGTCCAGACGAAAGGGAAGTTTAATTGTAGGTTGGTGACTTCTTGGGGTGAGAGAGACACATTGAGGGCTTTAGATTTAGCTTGATTGACTTCCAAACCTGAGATGGAGGCAAATTTATCTAAGGTGTGGATAAGATTGGGTAGGGTGGTGTGGGGTGATGTAACAAATAGTAGTGCATCATCCGCGAACAGACAGATCTTATGGGAGGTGGAGGCTATTTCTAATCCTTTAATGTTGACGTTCGATCGGATCAGTGCTGCCAGTGGTTCAGCAACATCTTCTTTCAGACTACCCAGATGAGTTTTTAACTTATCAACTGAGGCTGTGCATTTGTTAACTGCCTTCAGGATTTCTAACTCATCCTGGAACTGTTCCTCCTGTTCCGCAAATATGGCTGCTGCCCCTCTGGCTGTCCCTCCTCCTCTTCTGCCATGTCTGCCACTAACTCCTCAGATCCATAAAGCTGAGCACATGGGAGCGGCAACTTCTGTGCATAGTAGATCATGTCTCTGGTGCCCTCCTTACCTGGGGTCTTAGCACCTTTGGCTTTAGAACTCCCAGCCTCTTTGTCCTGGATTTTTCTGCTCCTCTGGAAGTCCTCTGTGGCAATGCAGTGGTGCCATGTTGGGGATCCATGCCTGCTCTATACTTCTTTGATCTGGTCATAGCCGTGCTCCAGAGATACAGCCGGCGGGTCAGTGTGTGCAGGGAACACACAGAGCATTCTGAAGCAGGTACAGTCAGCTATAGGAGCCA
Source organism: Lithobates sylvaticus (assembly GCA_028564925.1). NCBI lineage: Eukaryota > Metazoa > Chordata > Amphibia > Anura > Ranidae > Lithobates > Lithobates sylvaticus. The sequence continues at coordinate 236,162,746 of CM053029.1, forward strand.
GGGAGAAGATCAAATACAGTTTCTCCTATGGGAACAATGAGAAGTGTGTCTTCTCACATGTCCCCCCATCTCTGAAATAACACACTTTAATTTTTATTTTGGAATAAAATGTACATTTTGTGTCTCTCCTATATTGCGGCCTTACAAAGCTGCTTAATAACTCTACCGCCAATGTTTATAATGTGTGGCTACTGTTTCTGAAATAATACATTTAAATGTTTATATGAAGATAAAACCTGCCTCATCTCTCACTTTTATATTGCAGTATAACTAAGCTGCTTACATACAGTCTAGCCACTAAACAATATTTATGGATACTGTCGCTCAGAAAATGTGCTCCACTGTTTACCACTATTTACCACTGCATATAGATATTCAAGAATAAATTGTGCATTTTTAAACTTTACATATTAACTAAATTATACATCAAACTTTTTTTAGGTTGTTATCCGATTAATTGGCCAACTAATCGATTATGAAAATAACTGTTAATTGCAGCGCTAGTTACAGCCTTATTTCAAAATAGATTAAATTCATTATTTTCGTCAAAATTCGACAAACAATACCCCATAGTGACAACGTGAATGAAGTTTGTTTCAAATCTGTGCAAATGTATTAAAAATAAAAAACAAAAAAATTCACGTCCATAAGTATTCACAGCCTTTGCTCAATACTTTGTTGAAACACCTTTGGCACCAATTACAGCCTCAAGTATTTTTGAGTATGATGCTACAAGTTTGGCACACCTATTTTTGGGCAGTTTCTCTCATTCTTATTTGCAGGAACTCTCAAGCTCCATCAGGTCGGATAGGGAGCATCGGTGCACAGCCATTTTCAGGTCTCTCCAGAGATGTTTAATCGGGTTCAAGTCTGGACTCTAGAACCACTCAAGGACATTCACAGAGTTCTCCTGTAGCCACTCCTGTGCTATCTTGGCTGTGTGCTTAAGGTCGTTGTCCTGTTGGAAGATGAACCTTTGCCCCAGTCTGAGGTCCAGAGTGCTCTGGAGCAAATTTTCATCAAGGATGTCTCTGTACATTGCTGAATTCATCTTTACCTTGATCCTGACCATTCTCCCAGTTCCTGCCACTAAAAAACATCCATCACCATGCTTCATTGTAGGGATGATATTGGCAAGGTGATGAGTGGTGCCTGGTTTCCTCCACACATGACGCTTGCCATTCAGGCCAAAGAGTACAATCTTTGTTTCATCAGACCAGAGAATTTTGTTTCTCATGGTCTGAGAATTCTTCAGGTGCCAGGTGGGTTGTCATGTGCATTTTACTGAGGAGTGGCTTCTGTCTCCCCACTATAGCATACAGGCGTGATTAGTGGAGTGCTGCAAAGATGGTTGTTTTTCTGGAAGGTTCTCCTCTCTCCACAGAGAAATGCTGGAGCTCTGTCAGAGTGATTATCGGTTCTTGGTCACCTCCCTGACTAAGGCCCTTCTCCCCCAATCGATCAGTTTGGCCAGGCGGCCTGCTCTAGTAAGAAGCTGGTGGTTCCAAACTTCTTCTATTTACAGATGATGGAGGCCACTGTGCTCATTTGGGACCTTCAATGCTGCAGAATTTTTTCTGTACCCTTCCCCAGATCTGTACCTCAATACAATCCTATCATGGAGGTCTACAGACAATTCCTTGGATTTCATGGCCTGGTTTGTGTTCTGACATGGACTGTTATAGATAGGTGTGTGCCTTTCCAAATAATGTCCTTTATACTGAATTTACCACAGGTGGACTCCAATCAAGTTGTAGAAACATCTCAAGGAAACAGCAAAGAGGGAACCCTCTGGTGGGACTTTGAAAGGCAATGACTCCAAAAAATGTGTATATAGACAATAAATATAAAAATGGATATAAGTTTAATAGTTTGTATCACAGGTTTACAGGTTCAATAGTATATATCCACATGAAATCATAGAAAACCACTTAATTTACATCACTCTTGTGCAAGTACACAGAGTAAAACTCTGTGTATTTGCCCAAGAGTGATGTAAATTAAGTGTCAGTATCTATATACACAATTATTTATTTACCCAATTTTTGGAATCATTGCCTTTCAGAGTCCCACCAGAGGGTTCCTTTGCTGTTTCTATGCTTTATTAGGGATGTGGGCAATGTATACAATTTCCCACCAGAATTGAGCTATTCTATATATAGAAACATTTCAAGGATGATCAGTGGAAACAGGATGCACCTGAGTTCAGTTTTGAGTGTCATGGCAAAGGCTGTGAATACTAATGTACATGTGATTTTGTTTGAATTATTTCTAAAAAAACTTTTATAAATTGTAGGTCATCTCTCCCTTTTTCTCTCCCCTATGGTCACACTACATCTCATAACCCTGGCACCTATTGGAATCTAGACATGTGCATTCGCTTTCGGGTATTTTCGTTATCGTTTTAACAAACGATAACGAATGTGCAGAATCCGAAAACTGAAAGATCCGACATAAACAAATACTTTATTTTCATTTTCGTTGTGACAACAGTTCGATATAGATAGGAGATTTGACATGATGCTGACAATAGTGATCTGTGTCCATCGAACCTGTGGTCGAATGTGCCTAACCTTAGCTTTATTAGTCCAAGATTATTCTACATAGAGAGAAAAGATTTGACATAGAGAAAAAAGATTTGACATTATAGAGACAATAACAAAAAAGGTTGAATGTGCCTAACCTAACTCTATTAGTCCAAGATTATTCGACATAGAGAGAAAAGATTTGAGCGGACATTTATGGTGAAATGCTCTGCCCGTAGGCTATAGAAGAATTCTAATGTTGGTTGACTAGTAATAATAATTAATAAATATAATTATTACTAGTGTCATACAACATTAGAATTCTACTACAGCTTGTAGGCGGAACATTCGACCGGAAATGTACGATTGCAGCATCGTACAGTTTAGCTGCTCCATCGAATCTTCTTAGAACTTTCGACAGACACCATAAGCCTTCAATGACAGATTCAACCTTATTATTTTGGATTTTCGGACAAATGCATTTTTTAATGAAACAAAATAAATAAAAACGGATTTCGGGAGTAACTAAATAAATGTATTTTTCGGACGAAAACTAAACTCCGAAAAAAAATATTATTAATATATTTCAGTGTGCACATGTCTATGGAATCTATGTACTCATTTGATTTAAGTTCTGATTTTTAAGCATCCGGTAAGTTCCTTCCTGCCCAGACCAATTTTCAGCTTTCAACGCTCACACACTTTGAATGACAATTACTCAGTCATGCTACACTGTATCCAAACAAACTTTTTATCATTTTTTTCCCACAAATAGAGCTTTATTTTGGTGGTATTTGTACACCACTGGGTTTTTAGTTTTTTGCGATATAAGCAAAAAAAAAAAAAAAAAAACATTTTGAAAAAAAAAAAAAAATGTTTTTTTTAGTTTCTATTGTAAAATGTTGCAAATAAGTATTTTTTCTTGATACATTTGGGCTAAAATTTTTACTGCTACATATATTTGGTAAAAATAACCAAAATTAGTGGATATTATTTAGTCTGTGTGAAAGTTGTAGAGTCCACAAGCTATGGTGCCAATCACTGAAAATGTATCACATCTGATCACACCTAATTTCTTGAGACCCTAACAAGCCAGAAAAGTAAAAAAAAATATCCCCCAAATTACCCCTTTTTGGAAAGTAGACAGTCCAAGGTATTTAGTAGTAAGGCATGGTGAGTTTTTTGAAGTTATTATTTTTTCCCACAATTCTTGGGAAAATTAAGACTTTGTTTTTTTTATTTTTTTACACAAACTTGTCATATTAACAGGCTATTTCTCACACACAGCATTGCATACTTGCAACTACACCCCAAAATACATTCTGCTACTCCTCCTGTGAATGGTGATACCACATGTGTGAGACTTATACACAGCCTGGCCACATACAGAAGCCCAACATTGAAGTAGCACCTTCAGGCGTTCTACAAGCATAAATTGCACATCTCATTTATCAACCACCTATTACAATTTTGAAGGCCCTGGAGCACCAGGACAATGCAATTGCCACGACATTACCCCATTTTGGAAATCAAACACTCCAACATATAATCTATGTGGCTTAATGAGTCTTTTGAATGGTTCTTTTTTTTTCCAGAAGTTTTTTTTTTTAAATTTGAAAAAAAATGAAAAGAAAAAAAATGAAGAAAAAAAATGTAAATTTATAAGATATTTGGGACTTTGAGTGAAGCATGCAGATGCAGAGCAAAAAGACACTGTAGATTGTAAAAATGTATTTATTCCATGAATGTAACATTGAAATACATTGATTGGCACAGTAATTCATTATACCCCGCAACCCATCTTTTTTTAGATTGCATATAAAGTTAATATGCGGTACAAATATGTTATATATATATATATGTATGTTCCATCATTCCCCTCCCCCTCTTTTTGTGTTCAGTTTACTCACTGCTCACTTTCATACTTTTTAGACATCCCTTCTGTGTCTCCTCCTGATGAGTGACAGTAAGTCACGAAATGCATTGAGCTTCAGATGCTACAATCATGGGTTTACATTCAGATGTTTGAGCTACATTTGCTATTATCATGTGCTTACATTCAGAGGTTATCCTTCCACATATTTTTTTTTCCTTCCACACATTTTTTTTTCCCCGTATTTGTACTGCATATGACAGTTATATGCAATCTAAGAAAAGATGGGTTGCAGGTTATAATGAGTTACTGTGCCAATCAATGTATTTCAATGTATGTTACATTCATGGAATAAATTAGTTTTTACAATGGACAGTGTCTTTTTGCTCTCAAGCTGCATGTTTCACTCAAAGTCCCACCCCCCCCCCCCCCCTTTCTTTGCTTTTTGCAAACCCGGGGTGGAAGCATTTTGATTTACATATCAGAGGCCTCATTGAAAGTCCCAAACTCTCCTCTTTTTAGGTTTATAAGATATTTCTAACACAAATCTAACACGATAGCATGTACATAGCAATAATGACACCCCAAAATATATTCTGCTACTCCTCCTGAGTATGGTGATACTACACGTGTGAGACCTTTACACAGCCTGGCCACAAACAGAGGCCCAACATCCAAGTAGCACCTCCATGCATTCTAGAAGCATAAATTACTAACCATGTGCACACTGAAATATTTTGTTTCGGAATTTCGTATTCGTCTGAAAAATACATTTATTTAGTTACTCACAAAATTAGTTTTTATTTATTTTGTTTCATTAAAAAATGCATTTGTCCAAAAATCCAAAATAATTAAGGTTGAATCTGTCATTGAAGGCTCATGGTGTCTGTCGAAAGTTCTAAGAAGATTCGACGGAGCAGCTAAAATGTACGACGCCGCAATCGTACATTTCCGGTCGAATGTTCTGCCTACAAGCTATAGTGGAATTCTAATGTTGTATGACACTAGTAATAATTATATTTGATAATTATTATTACTAGTCAACCAACATTAGAATTATTCTATAGCCTATGAGCAGAACATTTGACCATAAATGTCCGCCCGCGCCGACTGCTCCGTCGAATCTTCATGTCGAATGTTTTCTCTCTATGTAGAATAATCCTGAACTAATAGAGTTAGGTTAGGCACATTCAACCTTTTTTGCTATTGTCTCTATAATGTCAAATCTTTTCTCTCTATGTAAAATAATCTTGGACTAATAGAGCTAAGGTTAGGCACATTCGACTACAAGTTCGATGGACACAGTTCGCTATTGTCAGCGTCATGTCGAATCTCCTATCTATATCGAACTGTTGTCACAACGAAAATGAAAATAAAGCATTTGTTTATGTCGGATCTTTTGTTTTTTGGATTTGGATTTGCGTTCATTATCGTTTGTTAAAACGATAACAAAAATACCCGGAATTCGGACCAAAATGCAAAACGAATGCACATGTCTATAAATTACACACATCATTTTCTGACTACTGATCACATTTTTGAAGGCCCTTCATATTTCTAACACACATAGCAGGTACACACCAAATAACAAAAGATTACCTGTGGTTTTAGAAGTGAAGTGGTCCACAGGGGAGAGCATCAGTTAAGGTAGGGATGTGGTCAGTGACAACAAAAGCAATCGTCCAGGCACCAGACAGGAATACTGTCCATAGTTCGTACAGGCAGAAATACTGTCAGCACAGCCAAAGCATTGGTCCAGGTAGCAGGCAGAAATGTCCAGACAGAAATACTGCCAATAGTCAGTAGAGGCAGCAGGCAAATATATGGTCAACACAGCCAAAGTATTGGTCCAAGCAGCAGGAAGAAACATGGCCCATAATGTCCTGGGTCATTACAGGCAGCAATATGGTCAGCACAGCCAAAGTATTGGTCCAGGCAGCAGGAAGGACCATCAAACTTGGGGCCAGGGGGACAGGGTAGAGGCTTCTCCCACCCAAATCTCTTTGAAGCCTCTTGACAACAGACCCTGTTGTATGGAATTTTTTCTCTCTACTCAGAAGGCTATTCTGAAGCTGTGTGTGCTAAAGTAGAAGGGCAAAAGATCAGTCCAAGTGGCAGGCAAAAACATGGTCGATTAGCAGGCTGAGGTTGGTGCACGTGGAAGTCAGAAACATGGTTATAACGGCAGGCAAAGACATTGTCTGTAAACAGGCCAGGGTCAGTTAATTAACATGGAAGGTAGAAACATGGTAGCAGGCAAATGATCCACACAGGTATTTGAAATGGGGAAATGGCAGTCTGTTAAAAATAAGGGGAACTAATATCTGATGGATGTGTGATAACTTTTGAAGCAATCTCCGATGCACAGGCCAGGTTGGGAGTGACATTGGGGCAATAATAGCTTGTATCTCTTCTAGCTCCTCCTCTGCTGCATACACAGTAGTTCTTTTGGCGTCTTCTTCCGGATTCTGTGGGGGGAATGTTATAGGGAAAATGTTTCTCATGAAGTCGACTCAAACTATCAGAGAGAATTCTTCCTGGGGCGGGTCCTTGTTGGTAAATCAGGGCAGTGACAATGTCTTCAATATACTTGAGGTAGGTGATTTGTTGGTTTTGAGTTGATTTTTGGAAGCAAACGAATTAAACATGGCCATATGAAATAGATGAAATGCTACTTTCTTATACCAATAATGGGACTTTTGGGTAGACAAATAAGGTTGTAACATCTGATCGTTTAAATCCCCCCCCCCCCCCCCATGAAAAGATTGTAGTCATGGACACATTCAGGCTTTACAACGGGGTTGCATCTTCTCTGGATCTCCACCAAGGTGTCATTGTGGATGGTAGAGAGGATGTGGACATCTTTCTTGTCCCTCCACTTCATGGCCAACACTTCCTCATACCTCATTAGTGCAGATTCACCATTTTGCATTTTTTTTAGTAATAGAATTTGTGGGAAGACCTTCCGTTTTTTTTTTTTTTTTAAGGTACTGCAGGCCAAGGTTCTTTTACGGTAAAGGTGTTGAAAGAGGGGCAAACTGGTATAATAAATTTCCACATATAAATGGTATCCTTTATCCAACAGGATAAAGCTCCCAGACAATTTTCTTACCGGTTCCAATATATGTGGGGCACTCCCGGGGCTGGAGCTGGGAGCCTTTGCCTTCATAAATCCAGAAGGTATACACATATCCAGTGGCTCGATCACACAATTTATTCAATTTCAACCTATACCTGGCTCTTTTATTTGGGATATACTGCTTGAAGTGCATTCGACCAGTAAAATGTTTAAGGGATCCATCCACACAAATGATTTGATCTGGAATAAATACTTCAGCAAATGGCTGGGAAAAATAATTTATTAGGAGGCGTATTTTGTACAATTTGTCGTGGTTGCGGTGATCTCGGGGAAAGCACTGTGAATTATCATTAAAATGTAGGAAACGCATAATCTTGTTGTAGCGTGTCCTGGACATGACAGCGGAATATATCAGCATGGGGTGGGTAGACCAGTAGGCATGGAGTTTGTTCGTTCTTTGTAAGCCCCATATTGAATGTAAGGCCCAAAAAACAATGTAAATTCATCCAGTGTGAGACGTCGCCACTGGAACATGTGGGTGTAGGATGAATTGGGGTTGGCAGCAATAAATTGCTCTGCATACAGATTGGTTTGGTCCACCATATTCTGCAGCAAATCTTGTGGGAAAAATATATAAAAATAATCCATTTGTGAAAAATTTGTAGTGTTGGGCTGCACACCTGGCTGTGCAGTGAAAAGGGGGATTATAGCAGATCCTGAGTTGGCAGGCAATCATAAGGGGTTTGCCAGGGCATCGGGAAGGTAGGACTGGGCCTGGATTCTTCGGGTTGGGTGTGTAATTCCATTACTGGTACTGGGCTCCTCTTCCTGGGGTCTGGCGCTGCTGGTGGTAGGCAGGTCTTCTGATCATGGTCCTGATCTTGGTCCTGATCTCTTTATTCTTTTAGGAGGGATGGTTTCCTTCCCTGACTCGGACTCTGATCCACTACCCTCCACTGGCTTGTATTCTGAACCAGAATCGCATCATGAGAACTCCCCGCTGCTCTCATCATCCAACATGGTGAGCATGGCATATGCCTCCCCAGGTGTGTAAACCCTTTGAGAAATGATGGCAGTACTAGTAGTGGGCATGTTTAGATATACCAATGGCAGTATTAGTGGCAGTACTGATGGCGGTACTAGTTAGCCTGTGTGGCAGTACCGATGGCAGTACTGGTGGTGGGCCTGTGTGGCGGTACTAGTGGAGGGCCTGTGTGGCGGTACTGATGGCGGTATTAGTGGAGGTACCGATGGCGGTACTAGTGAGCCTGTGTAGCGGTAGCGATGGTGGACCTGTGTGGTGGTAGCGATGGTGGGCCTGTATGGCGGTACTAGTGGCGGTACCGGTGGCGGTACCAATGGCGGTACTGGTGGCAGGCCTGTTACAGATGGGCTGTGTGGCAGATCCAGATGAACAGAACTTCTGACAGGTCCTCTTTATTTGGGCAGGGGCTGTGTTTTGCACAGTACAATACAATATGTCAGACAGACACTGATTTCACTCACTGATCCCTGCTCTCTCCTCACGATCGGTGTGTGAGGACAGAGCAGGGATCAGATAGTAACTGCTCAATGTTTACATTTGTGTCCAATCACAGCCGGTCATGTGGTAAACAGCCAATTTTATCCATATGTATACCAAATATCTGTACAATAGTTCTATTTGAAAATCTCTTTAGCTATAACTTTGGCCATCACTAACCATGTACATGGACAATTTTCAGAGTAATAGGTGCAATGTGTTTAGAATGGATATCATGACCAACCTCAAGGCATTATCTGCAGAAAAAAATGTTAATATTGAAATATGGATTTGAAAGGCATCAATGAAACTGAACAGTGATTAAACCTAAGGGGAGCAGCATATTCATTAATTTAATGCTCCATTAGGGCTCTATAATATCCGCTCTGTGGAAAACAAAAGCAATAACATTTACAGTACTGTCATAAATAATCAAATCTGCTACATGGGAGAGATACTTCTTTGATAAAACGTGGCCTTTTTTCAAATTGAGCCAATACCATGCAAACAGAATACCATACACTATTGATTTAAAAAAATATATACATAATTACCATGTTGGATATTTCTTCTTGCAAAGTAATACAAATTAAAAATAATAATTATTTGATGATTATGAGACTAATTAAAGTTTTCCAAACCAAGAAAACCCCCTTTCACCTAAAATACTCATTGCGATAATAAGACTATCAATATTTTCTCTCCAAATGGATTGACAGCAGCGGTGTCTGTGAGCTCCACAAGGCTTAGAGCCTGGAGAAGGAGGCGGGGCCTCGGAAACGCATTGCAGCCCTGCCCTCCCATACCTGTGTCTTGTTGCATCTCGCAGCGGCATGTGAGAGCCGTGTGACACGGCCAACTTGCCAGCCACCCTCCCATCTGACGCTTTGATTCTCTTATCCCTTGGCTATCTGACAATGGCGATTGTGGAGCTCACAATGGCAATTTATTTTTACTAAAACTGAATGAAATGATAAATCCCAGCATAGATCTTACCTCTGTACCAAGTTGCTCTGTTGTCTGCAGATCCCCTGATATCCTGGGTTTAGTTGTGGCTTTGTATCATGTGACACTCTGCATATCCTGCTGATAGGCTCTCTCTCTCTTCCACAGCCAATTCCTGCAGCAGCTAGAGTATGCAACACTTCCCTTTTGTAGTCTATCAGATTCTGTAAATGATGTTACTTCCCTCACAACGCTGATGGTGGATGGGATTGAATACATCCTAAGAAGCTTTTAATGCCACCCAGTCACATCTACAGGAAGAGGCAAAACCTCATAAGTCTCATCTCTCAGATCAGAGCATTATTCAAGAAGGAAACACCTTCATACACAGCCTGTTATGAAAGCCAGCTGTGCTGCTGCTAGGCAGGATTGCATAGATAACAATTAGAATTAAATCCTGCCCAGGTCAATATGATGACCGGAGTGAACAGGGAGAGTCCCACCCCTTAGATTTCTGCTCTCTGTGAAGTGATTAATTTACATAAGATGGAAACATCTTCATAATAATAAACTCCCATAGCTCTTCCTGTGCAGTCTTGTAGTAAGCCATTATTTTTTGGCAGGCTGCAAGTCAGGAGTGACACAGAAGGAGGTGTGACACATCCACAATAACCCTAGGACCCACCCAAATCAACTCCCAGAACTGGTTACATCATCAGAGCTCCAAGCTCTGGGTACAATTAGAATATGACCTTAGTAACTCAGATCTATTCACCCGGCTTTGGATACCTTAAGGTTATCGCTCTCTGTCTAAGAACAGATCCCCTATGGTAAGATCCACCTTTATGATTTGGGACTCCCTCCATAAACAACATGGTTGGCTCTATAACTCCCCCTGGTGTATTTGACAGGCCATAAACATTTTTTTCCACCTAAAGAACTTGATCCTCAATTCTGTAGCTTGCTTCTGCATCCTGTTCTATTTCCAAATGGACTAATTCCTTTAACCTCGCTAGTCAAAAACAACCCCATAACAACTATGGACTATTAGAGATATAACCAACTATCTATGTTTATTAAATCCCTTTTAAAACCTCTGCGTACTCTTGCAGAATTATCGCCTGTAGAAAACACTTTGGCTGCCACACAACCACCGCAAAAAAGTAGTTCTCTATCTTATAAAGCTCTGCTGTCTCTGAAACCTAAAACCTGTCCCAAATTCTTACCAAAATGGGAAAACCTACAGCAGCCTCTAACAGACGCCAACCATTCTATAATCCTTCAACTGGCTCATACATCCTCTATTTCCTCAAAAATTGCGGAGACTAATTACAAGATTTTGACCAGATGGCACTACACACCAGTGTCTCTACATAGAGCTTTTACATACACTACAGAGCTTTGCTGGAGAGGATGCGGGGCCACGGCCACGCATGCTCATATATGGTGGCTGTGCCCTCTCTTTTGCCCTTTCTGGTCAGCTGTACTACACTGGATTAATGTAATACAAGGTTTTCCTGTCCTTAATGACCCTTGGGTTGTATTGTTCCACTGTACGGGTGAACCAGTAGGTCGATATAAAAAATCCAACACTCCCCATTTACTGAACGCTGCAAAAACACTCATACCCAAATTTTGGACACAACCTAACATTCCCAAAATACAAAATCCAAGGCTTCAAGTAGTAGATCATATTTACGTATGACTTCAGAAATCAATTTGCCACCCCCAATAAAATATGGGCCTGCTGGTTTCCCTATAAGTTCTCTGCTGCCTTTTCAGAAATTATCTCTAAGCCTGACTAAAAAAGATCCAGCATGTCATACTCATTCACTGTATAGATATGTTATATGAACACGAGGCAACCCCCCAACTCCTACTCCACTTAAGTCCTAACTCCGCCCACTCCTCCTCTTTTTCCTCTCTTTTCCTATCCTTTTTCTTTTCCTTTAACCTTTCACATTATGTTATTGGTGTGTAAGAATGGCACTTTGGCCAAGTTAAAGTTTCATGATATGTACATCTGTTCCTTAACTAACCATGTTATGCTACGGAACACATGTTCCATTGATGTAATGTTTCTATTACTCTTTTCAATAAAAACGTATTGAACAAAACTCCCAGAACTGGTACAGATGACTCCTACAGCCTGCCCTGAATCTACAGAAGCTCAAAGGATCATGGGAGATGTAGTGTCAGGACTGGAAAAGGAAGAAAACAGGAAGTCGGAGAACTTAGAAATACAGCCAGGAAGAGGAGTGACATCACAGAAACCTGCTATATACAGCTAAAGGAGGCAAGGTACGCATAAACTGACAGTGGGGTTGTGATTCATTTACTTGCACAATGCATTTGTTGTTTTGGAGAGGAAAAGCTGGAGTTGTTCCTTAACCACTAGGCGTCCGTGCTATAGCCGAAAGACGGCTGCAGCGCGGACACCAATTGCCGAGAGGGTGTCCCTGGACGTCCTCCTGTTTACTTCCGCAATGTACGCTCCCGAGAGCGCGCATTGGGGAAGTTCTGTGCTGACCGTGTCCCTTGGACACAGCCAGTCACAGATCGCTGTAAATGGCCAATCACAGCGGTCGTTTACAGCGTGATCGGTGGGTCCAATGAGAGATGATCTCATATGTAAACATATGAGATCATCTCTCATCGCCGGCTCTCCCTCCTCACACAGAGACAGCGTGTGAGCAGGGAGAGATGAACAGCTGCAGTGGCCTCGAGTAAAAAAAAAAATGAAAATAAAGTGCCACACTAAATGTCAGTGCCATCTGTCCCCACTGCCACCTGTCCCCAGTGCCACCTGTTGTCAGTTTCACCGGTCACCTGTCAGTGCCACATATCTTTGCCATCTATCATCAGTGCCACATCAGTGTCATGTGTCATTGTCCTGGTGCTCCAGGGCCTTCAAAAGTGTAATAGGTAGTCAAGAAGTTAGATGTGTAATTTATGTTCCTAGAACACGTGATGGTGCTCCCTGCATGTTGGCTAGGCTGTGGAAAAGTTCCACACATGTGGTATCGTAATACTCAAGAGGAGTAGCAGAATTTATTTTGTCATTTGTGGTATACACATGCCATGTGAGAGAAATAACCTATTACAATGACAATTTTGTGGAAAAAAAATCTTAATTTTGCAAAGAATTGTGGTAAAAAATGACAACATCAAAAACCTCACCATGCGAGGGGGCGTGGCGACCGAGCTCCGAGATGGCCACATGATCTGAGGGCTCCGCTCGGCCGCCGGAGAAATACTCTCACAACTGAGAATACGGAGCCACCACAGACCTGTACATAGCCCCACTACACTGCGGAACTAACCGGGAATGACCCGGCGACGGAAAAACACACCGCTGCCTGCTAGGATGCCGGACTTCTTCACACAAAAACCCAGCGGGAGCCAGCAAAATGGTGGCGATGGCGGCAGTGGCAACACACAGGCAAGGAAGCAGGGGGACAAAGCCATTCCTCACATGAAAGGACATGGCGGAACCCCAGTGAAGACACCACAAGCCCATACAAGTAGCGGTTCCTCCTCAGGCACATCTAGCCCATCCACGAGGAGCCCTGCCAAATCGAGGCCGAGGCTGCAATCCCCGACAGGCCGCAGGACACTCAAGGCATGGAGGTAAGCAGGCCGCAGCACGCTCTGCATGCAACACCACTGCCTGACCCCATAGCCGACTTCCCCACTGTAAACAGACCCATCTCGGACACTGTGTTAAAATAAATGCTTTTATCACTCAGATCCTCCCTACAAACAGACATAGTGAGAGAAGAGCACAAGGGGCGGGACTTTGAGTGAGGCACACGGAGGCATAGACAAGAATTAAAATAAAAAGCAAGTTTTAATGGCTTGAATTAATCATACATGTTACACATTATTACACATATGTTAGTATTATCAATTTCATCTGATTACATATTCCAACAAGGACTTAATAGTAAAAAACTTGATGTTCAATGACAACAATTATATGCAAGTATGTGACACATCAAAGTGTCACTTGGGAAACATACGAGGATAGTAAGGGGAGATATCAGAACGTCCATACTGTATTGAAGAGTGTATACATAAAACGGTAGTTGTAAGCTCTACGCGTTTTGTGACCTTTATGTCACTCGTCAGGAGCAAGACCGTAGTGGGAATCTATAAATAGAGAAAACAGCCATATTTTGAATAGTCTAAAAAACGTGGACAAATGTACAATATGTAGTGCCCCCCACACATATGCACACCTGAACCACAGACTTACATATATACCTGCGCAGAGGCGGCGCGGCAGCCGGGAGTCAAGCCGGCCTAAGATGCCCTAGACCGGAGTTGAGGGAGCAGGACCGAAGCACATACGACAACCCCAGTGGATCGACATGTGTGATGTGACTAAAATTAAAATGTTTGGAAATAAGGTGACTCTTGATGGGGAATATAGTGAGAGAGATTACTCAGTTCCGCAAAGAAGTGCACGCTCTGGGGGACAGAGTGGACCAAATAGAAAACCAGATGGGCACATACGCTTCCACCTACAACACCATGGTTGACGCTCATGTGGCACAGGGAGAGGACATTACCTGGCTAAAGGACAAGGTCGCTGACCTTGAGGACAGAAGTAGGAGGAACAATATCAAAATGAGAGGGGTCCCAGAGTCAGTCCCTGTCACACAGCTCCTACAATATGCTCACACTTTTTTTTTCAACGTTGATCCCTGAGCTGACTGCGCAAGACCTCATAATAGATAAAATTCACAGGATTCATCCCGAAAGGTACTCCAAGGGACATTCTTATGAGAGTCCACTTCTATCATATTAACCGCTTCCCGACCGCCTCCTGTAGATATACGTCAACAGAATGGCACGGGCAGGCAAAAGGACGTACCTGTACGTCCCCTTTATTTGCCTGCCCGGGGGGCGAGCGAGCGCCGCCAGCGGCGCGCGCGCGGCCCGGTCGGGAGCTCCGTGACCACGGCCGCGGGACCAGCGGACCCGATTTATCATTTGCCTGCCCGGGGGGCGAGCGAGCGCCGCTGACTCCTCTCCCCCCGCCCCCTTGTGGTTAACCCCCTAACTACAACTGTCATTTACATAGGAATCAGTGCTATTTAAATAGCACTGATTTCTGTATAAATGACAAATGTCCCAAAAATGTGTCAAAAATGTCCGATGTGTCCGCCAAAATGTCGCAGTCACAATAAAAATCGCTGATCGCCGCCATTACTAATAAAAAAAAAAAAAATATTAATAAAAAATGCTATAAAACTATCCCTATTTTGTAAACGCTATAACTTTTGCGCAAACTAATCAATAATCGCTAATTGCGATTTTTTTTACCAAAAATATGTAGAAGAATACGTATCGGCCTAAACTGAGGAAAAAAAATGTTTTTTTATATATTTTTTGGGGATATTTATTATAGCAAAATGTAAAAAATATTGCATTTTTTTCAAAATTGTCGCTCTATTTTTGTTTATAGCGCAAAAAATAAAAACCGCAGGGGCGATCAAATACCACCAAAAGAAAGCTCTATTTGTGGGAAAAAAAGGACGCCAATTTTGTTTTGGAGCCACGTCGCATGACCGCGCAATTGTTAGTTAAAGCGACGCAGTGCCGAATTGCAAAAAGGGGCCTGGTCCTTTGGCTGCCAATTGGTCCGGGGCTGAAGTGGTTATTAAAGAAAAACATCATGCAGGTGGCGCGCAAACAAGATTCCGTCCCTCCGCAGTACTCCGACATACTATTGCTACCAGACCTCTCCAGGCACATGTTACAAAGATGTCACAATCTGACAACAATCACAAAAGCACTTCGCAATCACAAAACCTTACACAAATGGAAGTACCCTGCGACATCGATCGTCACCTACAATGGAACCTCAAAATACTTCAACACCCTGGAAGAGGGTATATCAACACTACGCCAGTGGGGGATACTTCCCGACCAACACACACAGTCTGTCTCATCGCCTCAACCGATGACTCTTCAATCAGACTGGCAGGTAGTGTCGCACAAGCGGGCCAACAAAAAACACACCGGTTGCACCGTATAAAAATTCGGAAAAATTACCACATGTTTCTCCGGTCACAGGAGTGTTCTGTTTGACCTCCTATCGCCCTGACAAGTTACGCAGCAATGTCTGCACGTGGATCAGTTCTAAGATCCCTTTTTATGAGACCAAAGTTCATTCTTTTCATGTTTTGTTTCCTTTGTTCCCTTTGTTCTCTCTCCTTTGTACACAGTCGCTCCAACCACATGGACATAATATCACAAGCTGAGATCCACTTCAGGAACAACTCTACAACATCAACGTCTACAAGACAACTCATAGCAATACCGATGGACACAGTGAGTACATACCCTACACTGCCAATATCCACACTACCCAACACCACCAATGACTATTAAGTGTTTATCTATTAACGCTAGGGGCCTGAACCATCCGGCCAAATGGTTCTCACTGTGGAAAGAGGCCCTTCAACATAAAACTGACATTCTCTGTGTTCAGGAAACTCACTTCCAAAAACAAAAAACGCCAAACTGCTCACACAGAGAATATCCACACGTCTTCTTGGCATGCACGCCCAATCGGAAAAAGGGAGGTGTGATGCTGGCAATAAGAAACTCTATATCATTCCATCTTAAGGATGCCTATATTGATGAAGGAGGCAGGTACCTTATAATAACTAGAAACATCAACTCCAATCCATACACAATAGTTAGTGTATACTCCAAATACCCATCAGATACGCTTTTTACGAAAAGTTTTCAAAAAACTCAAAAAGCTACAATATGGCAACGTCATACTAGGAGGGGACATCAACATGATTGTAGACCCTGAATTGGATACCACGACACTGAATCCTAATAGACCCGGGACCCTACAACATCTGTTACATAAGCAAGAACTGTTCGATGCATGGAGGTGCCTCCATGCCAACGAAAGGGAATACACATTTTTCTCTACCAGACACTCCACATACTCCCGTATCGACATGTTTCTGGTTGACCAATGGCTTCTACAACGAGTATGCTCAACGCAAATATATGACATAACGTGGTCTGACCACGCCACAATATCGTTATCTATCGCGGAACAGGGTGTCTCCTCCTCTTCCCCCATCTAGCGGTGTAGCACAAAATTGTTACAAGAACCTCGTACAGCCCCTATGATCTCTCAGCATCTCCGAGATTTCTTCCAAATTAACCACACACCTACAATAGACCCTTTTACACTATGGAACACCCACAAAGCCTACATGAGAGGCATACTAATACAAATAGGCTCTCAGGAAAAGAAAATATACTCATCCAAATTGAACACGCTTTTATCAGACATACAGACCATTGAGCAACAAAATAAATGGGCACCAACAGCGGCTGTATCAGCCACACTTTCTAAACTCAGAGAATCCCTGCGAGAACATTTAGCACAAAAATACGACAAACACCTTAGAAAACTGCAACTAAAATCCTACGCTAATGCTAACAGAGTAGGGAAATATCTAGCTAACAGAATTAAAACAGCACGTATTAAAACAAGAATAGCATATTTACGCCATAGCACATCACAACACCGAATAACCAACCCACAAGCAACTAAAATCTGGCTTAAAACCGCTAATGCTAACCCGGAGAGGTTCCGATCGGTCTCCCAGGAACGTCAGACCACCCACTCACCGCTCTAGCTAACAGGCAATTAGAGGGGGGGGGGGGGGGGGGGGATTCCCCCATAATTTGTCACTATCTAGCTAACAGAATTAAAACAGCATTTCCGTGACTTTTAAAACAAGAATAGCTATATTTACGCCAGCCTCAAACAAACGAAGATCGCGATCACCGAACGACAATGCGCATGACCACGCTACACCCCCACAAGAAATAGCGAACCAATTTGCGACATATACACACTTTACAACTTTAAAGTGAGAGGGGGGGGACAGAAGACCCACCACTCCACAGCCTAACGTAATCACGATACACCCCATCACTTGTTCTAAAGAACATAAACATTCCTACCCGCTGTGTCTACTCGGACTAGTTGTACCGGCATGACGGATATTGCCGCACAGACACATCCAGGAAGCGTTATCACACCTCACCAGGGAGGGTAATGGAACAGGGGGAGTGCCTCACTAAGGCGGACAATGGCCTAGACATGTGGGACCTCAGGGGCGGCTCTTGCATTACGACTTAAGACACCATAGGTAGCGGACATTAAAACACCTCATGGCTACCAAAACTGGACACGGAAAAGGACAGTAACCATGGGGTGGACAAATCCAAGAAGTAACTGAATTACCCACATGTGACGAGTGTTTAAACTGGTTTTGCTTGTAAGTATGGAAGCTAATGGCTTGATGGGGTCTCCAAGAGAGATAGGCATTGAGGGGACTGAGGTCTGTCAAATATTACACGTCCACATCCCTCCTAGTAAGAACCCCACAATACACCACAGGGCAGAATAGGTGGGGTGACTGGGGAATTGGTGAGTTGATCCACAATGGGGGGGGACCACACACAACAAGCCGAAACCAAGACTACCAAGGCAACGATCTGCTGGTTGGTACTCATCCATAACACAATAGAGTGGACCCCGGAGGGGCAGGTCGGTGACTCAAGGGTGGGTGGTGGTGTAAACAACATATGTTATATGGCATATATATGTTAATGCCTGAATGGAAAAGTTTTTACATACTCTTACTTATGCAGTTTTATCAGAGGCAGATGGTTAGATGTTGTTAAACGTTTTTATATCAAGCTGGGGGGAACCTCTTTCCCCCAATGGCTTTAAGACGCGAGCAGATACCCTACCCCAAACGCACTTAGTTTATCTCTTGCTTTTTTCTCTCTCTTTCTCATCCCCCCTTTCTTTTATAGATCACCTCACTACCCCTCTCCCCTACATCTCCACCCCCCCTCACCACCCTCTACCAACCCACCACCAGGAACAAATGGACACGATCAATATCTACTCCACATACATACCCGAAAAGCATTGAATGTTACTAAACGACCTGAATAAAGAGCACACACCGACTAGCTACCACGCCACTAATGCAGAGAGTCTCCATACTCATTTCAAGGTCAACCCCATGGGACTTGTGACACCAACCCTGGTGGTCGATACCTTTTAGAAAGGGGACGATAGAGGCCCATATGGGTTAACTCTTGGGCCACTATGATATGCTGGACCCAAACGGACCACAAAAATACGACAAACACCTTAGAAAACTGCAACTAAAATCCTACGCTAATGCTAACAGAGTAGGGAAATATCTAGCTAACAGAATTAAAACAGCACGTATTAAAACAAGAATAGCATATTTACGCCATAGCACATCACAACACCGAATAACCAACCCACAAGAAATAGCGAACCAATTTGCTGACTACTACAGTGCACTTTACAATCTAAATAGAGATAAAGCCACTCCACAGCCTAACGTAATCACGATACAACACTTTCTAAAGAACATAAACCTTCCAGCGTTGGCAGAGGAACACCTGGAGCTCCTGAATGCTCCCTTCACTACTCAAGAAATAGAAACAATAACATCCACACTACCTAATGGAAAATCTCCGGGTCCTGATGGCTTTGTTAATGAATACTACAAGACCTTCCGGGGAATCCTACCTCCACACTTGCAAAAAATCTTCACAGCAGCGATAGATCACTCCTCATTCCCCCAGGAGATGCTGAGAGCTCACATTGTCACCCTGCCCAAGCCAGGGAAAGAACCCACCACACCAGCCAACTTCAGGCCAATATCCCTTCTTAATTCAGATATTAAAATATACGCTAAATTGCTCGCCAAACGACTTACAGATATTATTCCTGTACTTTTTACTAGAGACCAGATGGGATTTGTGAAAGGGAGACAGACCTCAGACGCAACTAGATGCATTGTTAATATTATACACTATCCTGTTAAAACGAGAACGCCTTCTCTGCTGCTATCCATAGACGCAGAGAAGGCGTTCGATAGAGTCCATTGGACTTATATGGAGTTGGTACTGACCAAATTTGGCTTTAAAGGCCCCATACTTGCAGCCATACTAGCATAATATTCCTGTCCGTCGGCCCAAGTATACTCATCAGGGTTCCTATCCAAACCATTCAACATCTCCAACGGCACCTGACAAGGGTGCCCGCTCTCCCCCACAATATTTAATCTTATGATAGAACCTCTTGCTGAATCTATCAGATCGAATACTAACATTGCAGGCTTTCAATTAGGTTCCAACAAACATGTAATTCATTTATTCGCAGATGATGTAATATTGCTATTGACGCACCCACACTCATCCTTACCACAAGCCCATGAAATCCTTAAAGAGTTTGGTACAGTATCCTACTACAGAGTCAATTTTACCAAATCTACGATACTAAACATAGGGGTTCCAGCACTCATTAAAAGATCGTTACAGGATAATCTACCTTAAGAAGAGAAAGGGAAGAGAAAAGCATCTCATACCTGGGTATCACTTTAACCAACTCGACCTCATCCAAGATAGAAGCCAATCTTAAACCTTACACACAAAAACTAGAACAACAGCTCGCAAACATCTCCAAAACAGAAATATCTTGGATGGGTAAAATAGCAGCGTTCAAAATGTCCATCCTCCCGCAGATCCTATATTTATTTAGATCCCTCCCTCTCCCTATTCCTCGGGCCTTCATCTGCACAATATCTCACACACGAAGGTGGGAGGTGCGGGTCTCGTAGACCTTCAGGACTATCTATGGGCCACTAGACTGGACCAACTTAAACACTGGTTCTGCGTAGAGGAAGGCCCATTGTGGGTGGAAATAGAACGATCCTTAATCCCGATAAACGACCCTCAAACATTCTTGCATATGGGTACCATGGGAGACTAGGAACTTACCTCCGACTATACAAATCTCCTTACAAGCTTGGAGAGTGCTACAACAAGTGGATACTAATAACACTCAAAACCTGATACCCGATCTCCCAATTACACTACTAGAAGCTACCATACCTATGCTACCCACCAAGCGCCTCATAGATGGGGGATTACACAACATCCAGGACCTGTTCACAGGAACAACTCCTAAAACTCCTGAACAAATTTTAGCCACATACCACCTACACGATAACTTACTATTCTCTTGCCTACGCATCTCACACTTCTTAAGAACCCATCCTATACCCAGATTCAGTTTACCCTCTACGGCATGGCATTTTTTGCATGAGCAGACCTTCTCCTACTAAGGGTATTTCACTATTTTATAACCTCTTTCAAAAAAAACATGCCTTTCGCAAAACTTCGGCCATTAGGAAGTGGGAACGGGATTTAAATACTTCTTTTTCAGACGAACAGTGGAAATGCGCTTTTCGGACGATATATAAAACATCACACTGTACCAACCACTGGGAAATGACTCTTCGGCCATTAGGAAGTGGGAACGGGATTTAAATACTTCTTTTTCAGACGAACAGTGGAAATGCGCTTTTCGGACGATATATAAAACATCACACTGTACCAACCACTGGGAAATGACTCTTAAAATCACCAATAGGTGGCACTATACACCTTATAGACTAGCCGCATTCTTTCCAGAAACAACTCCTATGTGCTGGAGACAATGCGGACAAACAGGTAACTTATTACACATACTTTGGGAATGCCCAAGCATCACCAGTCTTTGGAATGACATCTTTAAACTTATTTCATCAACTACAGGGGTTTTAACAACCCCAAACCCAGCCCTAGCAATCTTAAACATTGGGTTAGAGAAATTCCCATCTGACCGCAGAGCTACTACTACATACATATTATTAGCAACCCGCAACCTTATCCTCCGCAACTGGAAGAGTACCACAGCCATCAACACATCTGAGGTGATCACTTTGGTCAATAGAAATCAAACCTTTGAACGCCTGTTGGCTATCAATTCTCTGTCATGTAAAACATTTGATAATCAATGGGAATCCTGGATTGAATTATATAAAACTGCATGATACCCACACTGAAACTAAAGTAATACTCATTTACATGTCTTTATGTATTGTCCTAAATATACTTCTCAGAACTGTGTACAAAAGTTGTTTCTTTGACTTTCTACATGCTTGTTAACTCAAAAAATTTAATAAAAATGACTGAATTAAAAAAATCTCACCATGCCTCTTACTAAATATCTTGGAATGTCTACTTTCAATAAATGAGTCATTTGGGGGGTATTTGTACTTTCCTGGCTTGTTCAGGTTGCAAGAAATAAGCTGTCAGTACATCAGATGTGATCAATTTTGTATGATTTGCACCACAGCTTGTAGACTCTCTAACTTTCACAAAGACCAAAGACCAAATAATATCCACTAATTTGGGTTATTTTTTTTACCAAAGATATGTAGCAGTATAAATTGTGGCCAAATGTTATCACAGAAACAAAGAAAAATGCGTTTTTTCATTTATAGCTAAAAAAAAAAAAAAAAAAAAAACAGAAATGATCAAATACGACCAAAAGAAAGCTCTATTTGCATGAAAAAAGGGACAAAAAATAAATTTGGGTACAGTGTTGCATGACTGAGTAATTGTCCTTCAAAGTGTGAGAGCACCGAAAGCGGAAAATTGGTCTGGTCACGAGGGGGGTTTAAGTGCCCAGTTGTCAAGTGGTTAAAGACTGCTTTTTAAAGTGAAGTCCACCTTTTAAAGAAAAATATATAAATAATTATTTTGTGCATGTATTTATTCATTTATATGCACAAGGACCTCCAAAACATTGCACCTACAATCAGTGGATAGCTGGTGCAATGCCAGGCTCCTGCAGAATCTTCCCCCAGCTTTATATCCGTACCAAGGCACTTGACAATTAACATAATACTGAATTCTAAGGCACCAAGTTAGAGATTCACCATTATATAAGAGCTCATATACATTTGTGCAGTGCATTAGCATGTATTGCGTTAAAGCAGCCCATTAAAATCAATGGGCTACCAATGCACCAACATGTCCAAAAATTTGGACGTACCACACAATTTTTAACACAGCACACTATGGTGCATTGCTTAGCGCTGTGGCAAAGCCTTATGGAGTTGGGGCATAATTTAAAATGAACTGTGCCCCAACACAACGTAACATGCATTCCCAAAATGCATATCTGTGTAAATGAGCCCTAAAGGATTTTTCGATCATTTGACAGTAATAGATTAACAAACGGCCAAAAACAAGTAGAACATTAGTGTCCTGTGCTACAGCATGTACCTTTAATAAGTGATTTCTCTCTCTGATGTGTCAGACATAGTGAAGGGAGCTAAAAGCAATAAAGTGAATAGACAATTTTAACTAACTACACATCATTGCTTTCATGCTGGCTTCCAGGCTGTTAAAACTGATAGAAAGCCTAATTGTCTTTTGAAGAAGAGAGATACTTACTAGAAAAACTGGCAAGAGAGTACTTAGGGGCATATTTATAAAGCAGGGAATCTGACATTCACCAAACATTGACTGCAAGTGAATTTGCCAAGTACATGTGTTTTAACAGTCAATGATTTATTCATCACCAGTGGATTTTTGGTGAAAGGCATATCTATTTTTTATAAATATGGTCTTAGATGTAAAAAATGAAAACTAAATGCACATTATGATCTTTTTTTGTCCTCTAAAGTAGCAGTACAAAATGTTCCACTAGAGATTAATTTTTTTTTTTTTTCAAATGTTTTATTTATCAACTAGCATACAGTCAAAGAATGATTATACACTAGATTGAGAACACTGTTGTTTTGCTATGATATAAAGGAAATGTACGCAGTAGATAAGACTGTACAGTAGATAAGACTAAATACCAACACTTACCTATGACACATTCTGACAGACAATCTGGTATGATTGTCTGTCAGAATGTGTGATAGGTAAGTGTTGATATTTGCTTGGTCAAGCTGACCAGTGTATGATCCTGAGTATTGTCATTGTATATCTCTCTGACTGTAAGGCTCTGCAATTTTTGTAATTAATATGGGGTTTCCCCCCCCCCCCTCCCTCAGGTTACTCATTCTACTTCTAAGAGCAGGGAAGGGTAGTTACACAAGAGCAGCCCGCTTGATCAAAAAAAGAGCAGGGAAGGGTAGTTACGGGTGGGTCCCATAGGTAGTAATCTATAGGTAAGGGATAAGGATTCAATGGAAGTGTCCCAGTTAATATTTTTTTATGTATATGTTTATAAAGTAAGTGATCTTATAAATCCTTTACGGTACCCAATCTATTTTACTCCTTATCATTGAAGCTCTTCTAACAATTAAAAAATACACAAACCTAATTATTACTTATGATTCTTTACTCTAGAACTACTTTACAAAATTGTAAAAGCTTTTCTGTTTAGCACAATTTTACACCTCTATGTTCTGTAAAAGAGATAGGGGCTACAGATACGCCCCATGCCATACACTCTACATAGTTACTGTATATACTCATGGATGGTTATCACACTGTAGATATCTTCACACAAACTTTAGATGCATCTATTGCTATGTACAGTATTTAACCCATGCACACATTCACATGTAACTTTTCAACATGTATAAACACTGTACACAAATGTCCAAACTATTTCTCCATATGCATGTGTTCTATAGTTAGACAAGACATTATTTCCCAAAAGGCATACAAAATGTTGCTTCCAACAGCAAAATAAAAGCAGAAATGTATTTTCTTTATCACAGCAGCAAAATTGTCTTCTGCACAAAAAACAAAACAAAAACATTGACTCATGTATTTTTACCTGCAAAAGGGGTATCAGGGGTCAAAGAACTCCTGGGTCTTCCTTAGCAGAGATAGAGCTCTCAGCAGTGCTCATCAATACAGCTGCTCAAATCATTTTACCAGACACCTGACACACTCAACTCTTACTAACTTATATGGGGTGGCACAGTGGTGTAATGGGTAGCACTCTCGCCTAGCAGTAAAATGGGTCGCTGGTTCGAATCCCAACCATGACACTACCTGCCTGGAGTTTGCATGTTCTCCCTGTGCCTACTGGTAGGTTAATTGGCTTCTGTCCAAAATTGGCCCTAGTACATGAATGTGAGTCAGGGACCTTGGATTGTGGGCTCCTTGAGGGTAGGGACTGATGTGAGTGTGTGGAGCGCTGTGTAAATTGACAGGGCTATACAGGTACCTTAAATGAATAGGGATAATTGTAGACACACCCACACTCACTCAGGTTGCACTGGATGGACTGGTGTCTTTATTCAACCTTACTAACTATGAGCTAACAGGAGTTTCTGAGTATAAACCCCTACCACAGATAAATTAAATACTCTTATTCCCCTTAATGCTTTCACTGCCACCGACATAAGGCTTATGCTGGAAGTGGCATTTACACATGGCCACGTCATTCATATGCACAGCTCTGTGTGTATGAATAAACTACACGCCCCAACATCCTTAGCAGCTGTCGGATTGTAGTTCTCAATGAACTCCCATGGCCCTGTAGAGCACTGTGGTAGTTTATTGAGGCCGGGTTCACACTGGAACTGGCTGCAGATCACACAGGAGCACTGTGCATCCCTGTTCCCCGTTTCAGGACCGAATCTATGCCTGAATTTGGCCCTGTAAAGGAGCCAAAGACACACAGTGTTTCTGTGCAGTGCGCTTCACAGCCTCAACGGAGATATGTGAACCGGCTCCATAGGGAGCCAGTCACATTCTCCTGCTATGCGATTTGGATGCGGGGAAACCTGGCCTAAGTCTTCCTTATCCGTACGTGATGTACGGGCAAGCAGATACACTGACAGTGTGCAGAAGACCTGCATGGCAGCAGCGATATGATAATGTGCATTTCGTTTTTTTTTTTTTTTTTTTAAAGTGAACTTATCCTTTAAATAGAACCTGCCCAGTTAAATATGCTGACCAGTGTCAGCCCAGTAAAATATGCCCACCTTCATTGTACTATTGCATAGAGGGTTTGTCAGCCCTCCATGTGATAACACAATGGAAGTGACAGTTTAACTCAAAATTGATGACCTGTAAAGGCTCTTAAAACATCACCTATGGACAATTCTGAAGAACTGTAGTTTTTTCACTGTTTCATGGGTGTACACAGTTTTAAGGCTTGACATGATATCTATTTCCACACAACCTAATAGTTTTATATATTTTCATGGTTTGCTAATATTATGTTTTGTTTGTGTGTTGCTAATATTGTGTGAAATTAACATCGACACTACCATTATTTTATTCTCCAAGATGTCTGCTTTCAGAAAGTATATGTTTTGGTAGTTTTACCAAATCTTCATGCTTAAAAATGTGAATCTTAACAAAAAATTAAGCAACAGATAGACTACCTGACCTGATATCGGCACCACATCCCAAACTACTAGAATCATACCGGATACTGGAGCTGGGGCCGTTGGTATCAGTTTCTCCCTAACAGAAAGTATCATACTTGATGTTGATACACAGAGTTTATTATACCCCCAAGAGATTGTTTTCATTTGGTAAAATAACTGATGCTAATTGTCCTAGATGCCAGGGGACTAGAGACCTTATACATGTGGTCTGGAGATGCCCAAAGTTATTTTGATACTGGATAGGGGTTCTTGATACCGTAAATAATATCTGTGGGATGATTTTGGAGTTGGATCCTAGGCTTTGTGTGTTGGGATACAGGAGGGTGTTGGGGGGAGGGGGGAGTACCACAGTAGCAGTGCTACAGTGTTTATTCCAAGTAAGGAATCTGATTGCGCAGAGGTGGCAATCAAATAGACCCCTGTCAGTAAGTGAATGGATCCATACTATAAGTGAAGTCATTTGGAAGGAGAACGGTGTTTATATAAACAGAGGAAACCTCAGAGAATTTGAAAAGATGTGGATCCCATGGTTGGATGAAATGGGATATCCCCTTTAAGAGGGAAGGAGAAGGAGAAATATTGGGGTAAAATGTAGGAAATGGGACAGGTTTGTAAATATACTTTAGATAAGCTGTCCAAGATGCGCTGGAAAATATTCTTATAGGACATGATATCCAGCACAAAATAGTTAATGTGCACTGGTATACATAAAAATAACCAAGGAGCTAAGAAAGAAATAAGATAGTAAGTTAAGGGGGTGCTAAAAGGATGGGGGGAGGAGGGAGGGGAGGGGATAAAGTCGGTTGGTAAATAATATGATGTGGGAAAAAAAGATAAATTATTGTAAAATATCTTGGTTGTAATGTCTTTTAGATTCTTTTTTCTTGTTATTATGAAGTTTTATAACAGAGGAAAAATGTACTAAAGAATAAATAATTAAAAAAAAAAGAAAAAAGAAAAAAGAATCATACCAACATCAAAAAGGAACCCAGAACCTAGCATGGATAATAAAAAAGGAGGTAGGGAGGAACTTTGCTTATGTAAGTTTCTCTTTACAATCTATACCAACTTATAGTCCCACAAGTATTTTTTGTTATCCATACTAGGTTCTGGATTCCTTATTGAGAGGCTCCATTTGGCCATCCACAACATCTCCAGTATTGTTCTAATCCTGGGGATTGCTCCTAGGCAAGTATATATTTGTTATTGAATTTAATTAGGCTATTTCCTGGATGTGATGCCACACGCACATTAAATAATTCTGTTTTATGTGAGTATGTAACCCCACTATTTTTCTATTGTTTTAAAGATTTATGGGAGTTCTATGCTAAGTGTATCCTATTTTGTATGCACAATTATAATGAGATCTAGAAGGAACTAGTGTCTATCCCAGAGATGGGTGGGACATCCTTATTATATTGTATATATTTTTATATACGTATGCATCAATAAAGCATTTGTAATATTTTATGTTGGATGCATACTCTTCCTTGTTTTTTTTTCTGGTGCACCATTAACCGCTTTCTTACCGGGCCTATTTTGGCCTATTTTCCTTCATGTAAACATCATCATTTTTTTGCTAGAAAATTACTCAGAACCCCCAAACATTATGTACGTTTTTTTTAGCAGACAACCTAGGGAATAAAATGGCGGTCATTGCAACTTTTTATCTCACACAGTATTTGCGCAATAATTTTTCAAACGCCTTTTTTTAAATTAAAAAATAACAAAACAGTAAAGTTAGCCCAATTTTTTTATATAATATGAAAGATGATGTTACGCCGAGTAAATAGATACCGAACATGTCACGCTTTAAAATTGCGCACAACCGTGGAATGGCGCCAAACTTCGGTACTTAATAATCTCCATAGGCGACGCTTTAATTTTTTTTACAGGTTACCAGTTTAGAGTTACAGAGGAGGTCTAGTGCTAGAATTGTTGCACGCGCTCTAACGCACGCGGCGATACCTCACATGTGTGGTTTGAGCGGCGTTTACATATGTGGGCGGGACTTGCATGTGCGTTAGCTTCTGAGCGCGAGCTACAGGGGACAGGGGCGTTTTAATATTTTTTTTTTATTTTTTATTTTTTATTTTACTTAAATTTTTTTTTAAAAAAAAAATTAAAAATTGGATCACTTTTATTCCTATTACAAGGAATGTAAACATCCCTTGTAATAGGAATGTATGTGACAGGTCCTCTTTATGGAGAGATGTGGGGTCAATAAGACCCCATATCTCTCCTCCAGGATGGAAAGCATGAGATCGGTAAAAATTTTTTTACCGATCTCATGCTGACAGCCGCGATTGCGGCTTTGTTTACTTCCGGGTACCGGGCGTGACGTCATAATGCCGCGCCCGGTCCTCCGACGGTCATAGAGATGACTGGTGACCATCTGGTCACCGTAAATCTCTATGCTCGTCATCCGGCGGCGAGTGATTCTTTCTCCGGGCCCTCGGTGGCACGGGAGAGCCCGGAGAAGCACCGGATGGTGGCGGGAGGGGGGAAGTCCCCTCCCGCTGCCTATAAGAACGATCAGGCAGCGGAACTGCCGCTATGATCATTCTTATGGTGCACAGAATCGCCAGCCGGAAAGAATGATATCTGAATGATGCCAATAGCTGCACGCATCTTTCAGATATCACCACTCAAAGTCAAGGACGTCATATGACGTCCTTGGTAAGCAAGTGGTTAAAGGTCCTTCCTTCTTTTGATGTTGGCACATTTAACAAAAATTATTTGTATTTTAAGGGAATTTTATATCTGTCACTTCATTTTTTTGCACAAAACTCACAATTCAAAAGAACTCTCTTCATCCTGGTGGTGAACTGAATGTTGCAGGTATTAATTCAACATTTACTTATACATGGGATTTTCTTTTACTTTCACTTTCAATGACAGTGGTAAACAGGACATATAGGGAGAGTAAATCTCCCTAACGGTGGCACAGACAGCAATAAAAACTTAATAGGTGTTCTAATCCATCTCAATTTTAAGGTTTTTCCATCCTTTAATGTATACATGCATCTAGTACAACTGTGTCAACATTGAGGTCTGTGAGTTGAGGCATTTTAAAGGCAACATATTCCTTAAGGGGCAGGGATATTTTGAATCCTTTCATTTATTTGGGGGGACATTCCCATCAAAGCATATACAGCATAATGTGCCTTTAACACGTGACCTGTTAAAACTAGCCAACTTGTAAATTAAGGGTGAGCTCTATGGTCAAAGCATACACTTTCCTGTTAAAACATTAGCATTTTAAAAGCAATAAAAACAATAATTATATTTGACAATCCAATATAACTTACATGAAAAATCTCCTTTAAGGTTGTGAGGGATGCCTGTCTGTGGGCCATCTCTTTTCACAAGTTCCTGCATTTTCCTGGAGTGCGCGGGGGGGGGGGGGTGCACTTGTTTATTGGGGTCAAAATTTTTAAAGCAATAATGTGTTGGGAGACAGTATCATAAAATCACTAAGATTCAGGGTGCAGCCATCCCAAGAAAGGATTGGAAACCTTAGGGTCTGTGCATACAAGGAGGAGTGGCAAGCACTGCCATCTAAGTGCAATTAGTCTAAAAACAATTGAAGCCAGAGATAAATAAAAGGTGGCACTCATATTTAGTGAAAGGACATTCAATTGGCTGGGAAGGTGCTGTGGATGTTGGCAGGTCAGCCACAAGATGGAGACAGCGGGACACTGTGGAGATCAGCTGAGGAAATGTACCGAGGGGATGAAGGTCCAGATCAGCCACATGGCAGTGGCGTCAGGAGTCTGTAGCAATTGGCTAGCTGGATGCAGTGCAGGGATGGTAGTCATGTCAGCAGGCTAGGATTGTAGAGCTGATTTCCAGGAGTAAACTGGAGTGGCACAGTGGCAGTGTTCCAAGACTCACAAGTTCCAAGGGGAGGATGTGGATGGTGTAGAGGCGTGGCTATGCATTTTGAGGCAACAAGGACTGCCCATTTGTCAAACCATACAGACCAATGAGCTTGAGTGCTTACAAAGACAAAAGGGGAGGGGGCTGGGCAGAGATAAGCAAAAAGAAAAAGGGGAGGACTGGATAATCCAATTTGAACGTGACAGATGTTCATATGTGCTGTTAATGTTTCACCTTCTGGCAAAACACAATTAGAAGTTGTCAAAAAAGGGACAAATTTATTACTAGTGGTTATAGTTATGATGTTAAAGGATAATTAAATGAATGTCGGAATTGTAGCAGTTGCACACTGCCAAAAGCCTAAAAAAATACTTTTGGACATTTTGGTACAGATGGATAAATGTGTTTTTGGGAAAAGTTCAATTAAAATAGAAGAATAAGAGGATGGGAAGGATGATAGAAAATTGAAAATTGCAAAAAGGAATATATGCCAGAAAAGGTGTAAAATGATGACAGTAAAACAGGGGACAAAAACCCAGAAGGTACATATGGACATCTTAGTACAGATGGATAAATATTTTTTGGGGGAAAAGGGATTTGAGTGAAATATCTAATATCAAGGAGGAGAAGAAGTGATATGTGTTACTGTGGCTAATTAGTGGTATGTAAGTGGTTCCAAGAATTGTGTGTACAGGTGGGCATGTCGTATACAGGTGCAAATCTAAAATGTACAGATGGATGACAGAGCAGATAATTAAACAGATTATTGCACATGAGTTATATGATAGTGTTGGTTTTGATTTCCTTATTGAGGAAATGTTCAAGGCAGTATTTAGTAGCACTGGGAATGAATTTGACTTGGTTTTAATGGAGGTAAGAATGGTGAATAGGAAAATGTTCAACAGCTCAGAGGCCTACTGAGTGAGTTATGGATGTGGATAGTGAGCTGTTGTCTAGGGACATCCAGCAGTAGGTTGGTTTCCATGTATACTTTTAATGAGTATTGATGAGATAACTGATATAGGATGGTAATTCTTGTACCAAGGGTTAGCGGAAAAAGTCAAAATATTGAGCCAGCCCATATGTCCACGCTGCTCATGGAGGCAACAATGGGTCTTCTGGGTGGGTGGATGGGGTCTTAAAAATAAGGTACATGATAAAAAATCTTTGAGAAAAAAAGCCACTTCTTTTTCTTGATGATCTTTTTTGGCCTTGCTGATAAGGTTTCTTTGCATTATATATATATATATATATATATTGTTATATATATATATATATATATATATATATATATATATATATATATATATATATATTGTTATAGACATTAAAAAACAGGAAGTTGGTATTTAAATAATTAGTGGTGGCATGGCCACTTAAAGGTATCCAAAAGCCTCGATCGGATTTTCCGACGGGGATTGTGTGTTGACAGACTGTTGGCCTAAAATCCGACCGTTTATACGCTCCATCGGACAATTGTTGTCAGATTTACAATGTTCAATTTCAATGACAAATGTTGGATGGCAGGCTTATAAATTTTCCACGGACAAATGTGTTTTGTCAGATTTTCCGATTGTGTGTAAACAAGTCCGTCAGACAAAAGTCCAAAGTACAAACACGCACTTCATTCGTCCCGGTCCTGAAATTTACTGAACTGGTGTTCTTCCATTCCATGCTGTTTTCTCTGAAGCCCACTAGAATTAGTTGTTGGCTGCACTTATAACCCCAAAGGACTATAACCCAATCCATAAATCTAGCTTGCCTACCTTAGTCCACAGTTTTGTTATATGAGGAGAATGGGGACAACCATTAAAAATACTAGTTGATTGGTTATTTTGCAGACCCACCATCTTTAAAGATGAAGCATCACCATCCAGTGGATTACACAGCCCCAACAGCGCTGACTGACCCTTTATATTGCATATATTAGATAAGCACCTGAATGACCACAACATACAGGGATATACAATGTAATACTGACATATAATCACACATATAGGTTGGACTTGATGGACTTGTGTCTTTTTTCAACCGCACCTACTATTTAACTATGTAACTATGTAACTTCTTCAGAAATGCATACACAAACAACTGGGCAGTTTTAGTCTGTACCTCTTGATTCTGGTACAGTTTTTCATTTACCAAATACTATCTCAGTTTATTGAAGTGTGGAAAAGACTCAGAATCCCTGATGGGCAACCAGGGCTCCAGGCTTTACTTTACATGAAACTGCAGTAAATCTTGCACTAGCATCATCCCCAGACTGGGGCTTGTATTGTGACTGTGGTTTGGTATGAGCCTTAGACATCTGGCATCTAAAATCACAGGCATTCACTAGAGGTTATTGTTTGGGGTCAATATCTCTAGTAAGCAGATATTAGGCCTAGATAGAGGCCTATATGTGTCAAAGGAGCATGGGGAACGTTAAGAGGAATGATGGCACCACCCATATTTATTTTTTATTTGTGTGGACTTTATATTGCACTGTTCATGTTGTGGCACGCATATCACTGTATGGTGGTTATATATTGTATATTATACATATACTGTATATTATATGTATAATAATCAAAAGTAAACTTGCCACGTTTTATGATACATGATTCAAAGGGGCAGCACACCTATATGGTTCTGTGATCTCTTTAATGTTATTTATTCTAACATTACACAGTGTGCAGTGTCCCTTATTTTTATTTTTTTGTTTCAAGTGTTTATCACATATTTTATTCATACATTATTGTTTTCTTTTTTTTTTGGAGCGGATACCAATATATTTCACACTGAGCACAGGTGGTTTCTTGGTATACAGAGTCCACTATTATAGCACGTACTAATCTTTTCCAGTGATGCTTTCTTGTTTTGAGAAACAAGAATCTTGAATAGGGAGCGGTGGCTACAGTGCTGTGCTGTAGCTCGACCACAGGAATGTCTATAAATTGGAGAGGACCTGACAGTCAGTGCAAACAAGCATAACAATGTGCTTTTATTGCAAAAAACTGTCATATTTTAGAACTGGACCAAGTGCTATGCGTACTTTGTCCCTTGGGGATTTCAAAAAGGTTTTTTTTTAAGTTATGGTGATATGTCCATTTTCAGCACCATTTTTTATTTAAAAATAATAATAATACTACTACTACTACTAATAATAATTATTTGTCCTTATTAATATTATGTAAAGAATGCTGGAGTTGCATATTTACTTACACAACATTTTGCATTAGTAATCTCTGGGGACCCATTATTCCAAAAATTATATATACAGAAATTTAGTTTGAAGGAATGCGTTACAAAACCACTAGTTGATTGGGTTTCTGAAAAATAATAATAATATTTCATTATGTGTGTATATTAAGATATATACATTTTTTTCAAGGCCTTTGACTTTTATTGTCAGAATGATATCAAAAAGAAAAAAAGAAAAAAAAAACAGATATTAAGTTTGCAGCAGAATACATTTAAAACCGAAAGAAGATGTAAGTGATATGAACGCAATTTAAAATGCCTAATTAACTTCCATTTAAATAATGTATTTTTTGTACAGATGTCAGCTTCCTAACAGACAAGCAACGGGAGCAGAATACATCTGAATGCTTTTTATAAGCTCAAAATGAAATTAAATAGTTTGCTTTTATAGGTGAAGCATATAGGTGAAAGTGTGATCACAGACAAGATTCACAACACAAAAAATTATTATGGGATAACCCATTTAATCTTAAATTTACAAGCACATGAGATAAAAGGCCGGTCACATTTTTAGACTTGACATTTGTGATAAATAACCAATTTTTAAGAAACCCATGGCAACCAACAGTTTATTGCATGCTGGCAGTTTACATCTAAAACCTTTAGTTAAGAGTATACCAAAGGGACCGTAACTGTGGATCAAAAGAAACTGTACCCACATAAAGGATTTTGAGGTAAAAGCAAAGGTTTTGATGAATAGGTTTTTGAAAATGTAGTTACAAAAATAAACAGCTAAAGGATGCTTATCAGAATATGAATAAATATAGAAAGAGTAATTATCTGACAACTAGATTAGTATTAAGCCCCATACACACGGTCGGACTTTTTCATCAATTTGGTCCGATCGGACAAGGTTGTTGAAAAATCAGACCGTGTGTATGCACCATCGGACAGTGTTCGTCGGTTTGTCCGTCGGACAAAGTCTTATCTCCTGCTGGAAAGATTTCCCGTCAACCCGGTCCGATCACACCAAATCCGAGCGTGTGTACGCTTGTCCGACGGACAAAGTGCTACGCATGCTCAGAAGAAATTCTGTGACGGAAGCGCTCGGTCAGGTAAAACTACCTTTCCTAATCGACACAGCACATTCGTCACGCTGCAATGTTAAAATGTCTTTAATGCAGCGCATTCTCTTTTTCTTTACAATGCAACAAGAATGACATGTTTTAGCTGCTCCTATTCACCCGCACTTCTCACAAACTTACTTCTTTATTACTTTGCAGCATTTATACACTACATGTTTATTTTTACTCTGAACGGAAAAGAATCTTTGTTATTTTTTTACCATGATTTGTCTTTTTTTTTTTTTTTTGGGGAATACATATTTGAATGTTTTTTTTTTTTTTTTTTGGAGGGGGGTTGTGTGTCTCAAATTACCAAAAACACATTATTTACATTTGTATTTCTTGCTTAAATTTACTAGGAGGTTGTTTGTTGTTGTTGCCCCTTGTTAATTCTACTTTAGGATTAGTGAAATGTACCAGCCTACTCAAAGAAAAACTGTCATTGTAGCAAAGTAAAACACAATAGTCAATGATTATTTCAAATCAAAAAAACCTTTATTTAGGTCACACCAACAAACCAAAGAGGAACGCAGCCATGGTGAAACTTGGGGAATTTGCAAAGTCTTGGCCCCCCACGGCAACCATCATTGTCCAAGCGTAGAAAATTGGGGGCCTGAGGAGTACGTATATTAAGGGGAGTGCAATCTGGTCGTGAAGTCCAAAGTATCCGGAACTGCAGCAGATGCCATCTAGGTCCCCAGGCTCTGGTACTACAAGAGGCTCCATCTTCTCTCACACCAGACTGATTGCAGGTCGTCACTCTCAGGTCTTCCTTCCACGCTTCCTTCCACGCTGTGGCTGTCGTGCTGGTGGGGTGGCAGAAGGAGGAGGAGGAGGAGGCGGAGCATGGTAACTATGGCAAACATGTGTGCCTGGGGTCATCTCCCCAGCCCTACCCTTATTTAGGACATGGAGGATGAGCCCCTCACACATGTTGCGTTGCCCCACCTCCATACCCATCATTTTTGTGACAACCACCGAGCCAAAGGTCTCCTCGTCGGCGGGTGTGGCATGTAGGGAGTCTGAAGCCTCTCTGATCATCCGGAGCGCTGACTGTGCCGCATAACCCCCCCTTCTCGCCCTTTTGTACGGAGGGCGGAGGGGAGGGGTTTGGGTGTCAGTCAGGCTCCGAGGCCTAGCCCCCTCTTGGCTGCCACTACCCAGCTGGTGGCTGCCACTAACCCCTGCCTCCTCCTGACTGCCACCTTCCACAGCCACCTCCTGGCTGAGGTCTTCCTGTGTAGGAAAAAGGGACATAGTTTCAGTTATTTGTTCATCAAACACACACAATTCTCATCTAGTGACTGGTGCAAAATGTTTACAAATAGAAAACCATACAATTCTCAGCCCAGCAGTTTAGATTCTGGCCCCAAATGTCTCCCACACCACTGTCTGTTGATATGTCAAACACGTTAGGAACTAAGCAATTGGCGATCCTGAATTAAGTGAACATCATTCATTATTCCCATAAATGGTAACAAAACTACTATACCTGGAACAAGCTGGGCTCCTCCACCTCTTCCAGACTGGAAGGCCCAGGTTGCTCCTCGGAAGCCTCATCAGGGGTGGGCTGTGCGCAAGGAAGCGTGGAAGGAGGAGTTGAGGTTGGCTCCGTGACATCAGCCTGGTCCTTCAGAAAATGGAGACTCTGATAGTACCAGAGCTTGGGGACATAGACCTCATCTGCTGAAGTTGCAGTTTCCTCAGACTTCACGACCTTCTTCCTCTCCCTGATATACGCACTCCTCAGGCTGCCAATTTTCTTTCTAATATCATCAACAGTTGCCGTGGGGAACCTTGGCTTGACAAATTCCACAAGTTCCTCCAGGGCTGCGTGCCTCTTTGGTTTGTTGGTGTAATGTGGGTGTATACCCTGCCACAATATGGGAAAATCCCTGTATTTGGCAATGAAGAGGGGGAGAAAACTCATGTCGTTGAATCCCTTCATATCAATCTCTGCAAGACACAACAACACACCAAACCCTATAAATTATGTCAGGCTAAACTCTCCTAATCTTCTCCATAAAGAAGCCTCAAGTTCAAATCAGTCTAGGCTAGTTATGTACCAACGTTAAATTGTACCTTCGTTTGTAGCGATCGTCTCGTGTGAGTTTTCTCTCCCCTCGTCTCCCAGATCGTGGCTACGACACAGGCGTGTGACGTTTTATATACACTGCGCATGCTTCAAACTCCGCCCGCCCCTGACGATCTTTCTCGTCTATTCCCCACCCCTTCTCTTTACGGCGTAGTGGGGAGAGCACATGGCGGGGACACAGCAGGTGCGCCACAAATATCCCACCAACGAGGAGGAGGACGAGGAAAGTCCGGAGGCAGAAACGTCCCGATCCCGGAACCTGAAATTCAAGGCCTCCAATATGTCATTTGGAGAAATGTTGGAGATGGTGGACATATTAAAGAGGAGCGACTATGATGGGAAGTATGGGCCTTACCTCAACCCCAATGTCCGCAAGGCCAAGATCATGTCTAAAGTTGTGAGAAGGCTGTACAATAATTTTGGGGTACAACGATCCAAGGAGCAACTCAGGAAACGCTGGTCAGACCTGAAACTGAGGGAGGCCGATCAGTACAGAAAGATCAAGAGAATTCTTCAAAAAAGTAAGTAGTTGTGTTTTGTGTTTGATTTCTTGCTTGCATACTGCTCCATTGTGTTTTGATTTTTACCAAGTTGTACATTCCAAAATGGCCACTTTCAGGTTCGTCTGTGCATTCGATCGTACTCAGCCTCGATCTTTCTGCCACTGTCATGGTCGTGTGTGTGTGCATTCGATCGTACGCAACCTCGATCGTTCGGCCACTTATAATACGATGTTTGGTGTTTTTTTGGGGAAAGGAAGTTTGTTCTCACTAGAAATGTCATCAAGAATGTAAAGCCAATTTATTCAATGTAAAGGAGAGGTCACTCAGTAGCTGTTTACCCATCTGGACTCTAGAGCACTAGTGCTGGGACACCCAAACCCCCTTTTTATTATGCTTTTCCACACATGTGCTCCAGTGGATACTAGAGGGGGGTCTCCATCACACAAACTTCTACCAAAAAGCTAGTCAGTTTAGCACCTTTACAAAGTGACTTCATTCATGTAGTTGACATTTGTAACTGGCCAAACTAAAATAGTGTCCGTCACTTTCAAGCAATGTTTGTCATTTCCTATTTCTGCCCTCAATAGCTTGTGTTGCTAAATCTTCCTTTTGGACATTCTCATAGGGGAGCGAAAACTTGGGCCGTCTGAGGAAACCCCCAAACCAACACCTACCAAAAAAGGGGAAAGAGCAGAAGCAGAGGAGGAGGAGGAGGAGGAAGGAGAGATCATCGAACTTGGAGAAATTGTCACCACAACAGGTGAGTGTGGGAGAACACAGCTACTGGTAAGCTAATCCATGTATGGCTGCCTCATTTCCAACACCCCATTTTTGTTTGTTTGTGGTTTTTAGGTGACGTGGATGTTGTGGAAGAAAAATCGCACTTTACCACAGAGAGTGCCCACGTACTCATCGGAGAGATAATGGTCTGCAATAGAGATCTAGATTACATAAAGCAAAACATCAATGATGTTCAACAAAAATTGAAGAACATCATTGATATTTTAGGAAAAATATGAAAACGCACCAAGTAATTAACACACATTTGTGCCAGCTTCAGAACACATTTGCAACTTAAAAACTGTCTGAAATTTGGAACATGCACACATTGTGTCCACATGTGCTAGCTCCCACCATGGTGGATGAATGGCAACGTTTTTTTGGGGGTGCAAACACTTTACGAACTACGAAAGTGGTTGTGGTGAAGGGGTTGCACCCCCAAAAAACGTCCATTCATCCCCATGATGGAAAATGGCACTTTTGAAGCTTCTAGGCATGTGTTTTACCATCTAATGACCATTTTCAGTCCCAAATTGTGTGCATGTTCCAAATTTCCACTTTTCGGGGGTGACCCCCCCATGTGATGAAGGCAAGATCAAACACACTTTGAACATATAGTCATGTCTGATCTTGTCTTCACTTTACAAAGTTGAACTTTCCAAGTTCCTAGGTTCTGTTTTGCTCCATGCCTGGTTTTACCAATTGCGGAATGTTTGTAAACAATGTTGTAAATAACCAAGATGTTGTCAGTTTTGGCGTGAAGATTGTAAACGCACTTGGGAATGTTTTCCTAGTAAACTTTTATTTTTCTAAATGTGTGGCTTCCTTATTTAAAAAACACAATGCATTATGTATGTAAAATGAAAAGGATATGGGGGGCAATGGGTGTTATTTACTAAAGGCAAATCCACTTTGCACTCCAATTTTCTTTCCCGGGGAACTTTTTCAATGCACTTGTAGAGCATAGCGGATTTGACTTATGTAAATGACACCCACAGTGCTTTGTACGAAAACACGGAGCACAGCATTTTGGAGAATACACACATGTCAGACCTGGTGATGAAAAGGAGTATTTTGGGTGTCAGTTATGCAGTACAAACCTTCTCTAGACCAAAGATTAGGTAGCAAACACACAACATGAGAATAATCTTTTTGGGAAGAAGAGACTGTTACCTCCTTTTGCCCAGAAAGTGCATTCCCACTGTCGAAGGCAAAGGGAAAAAATGTCAAAGTAAAATAAGCTAAAAAGAAGACTGAAATGACATGAAATCATAGGTTGGTTAAAATATCAGATTTATTAAAAAATGCCTCTCACACATCGTCAGGCAGAGCAATGGCCCCCCTACCCACAAAGTACTGCATATATTGGTCCCGGACCACACGGGCATTTAGAGGGGGCAAGCCTGGACGTGCCACTCGAAGGGCTGTGAGTTCGGCATTTGGAGGGCCCTCCACATCTGGGCCAACGGGCACCACATAGTTCCTGTTATGTCTTTTGAGGAAGTTGTGCAATATGCAACAGGCAAGAACTATGTGGTTCAGTTTGTATTCCGCCAAGTTAAATGCCGTCAGGAACAGGCGGAAGCGGCTGGCCAGGATGCCAAAAGCGTTCTCCACAACTCTTCTGGCTCTGGACAGCCTGTAATTGAAGACCCTCTGGTCCGGGGTGAGGGTCCTCATCGGGAACGGCCTCATCAGATGGGGAGTCAACGCAAACGCTTCATCTGCGACAAAGACGAAGGGGAGTCCTTCGGCATTCTCCTCTGGAGGTGGCAAGCACAGACTGCCACTTTGGAGACGCCAGTAGAACTCCGTGTGCGTAATGGCCCCACCATCCGATATCCGGCCGTTCATCCCCACGTCCACATACATAAACTCGTATGTTGCCGACACCACCGCCAACATCACTACACTATTAAACCCTTTATAATTATAATAGTAGGACCCCGAGTTGGGCGGTGGGACGATGCGGACGTGTTTCCCATCAATTGCCCCTCCGCAGTTAGGAAAGTCCCAACGGCTGGCAAAGTGGGAGGCCACAGTCTGCCATTCCTGTGGCGTGGAAGGGAACTGTGGAGTGAAACAAGAAAAAAAAAATAGTCACTTTGCACCTAAACATTGCAAGCAGATTAGACAATCAACATCTTGGAACAAGAGCATTGTCTAAAATTGGAGGCTGGAAAGTATTTGCACAGAAAAGTAGAGGCTCCCCTTCACAGATTACTCACCCCCCCATCAATCCCCCCACGTCTGATGGGCCATTGGCAATAACTAGGGGTTTTGGGGGGGGGGGGGTGGTGGACAGCTAACCCTCTGCACTTCATTGATTGGCAAATGGCTCAATAATGTGGGCTAGTTTGGCCAGACCCTCTGTACTTAACACTATTGGCAGGCCACAGGAAAGATCAAATAACATTTCAACCCCCCCCCCCCCAAAAAAGGCAGGCACAATGTGACATTATTAAATTACCAAGCAAGCTAATAGGAGGGAAAGAAGACAAAAAAATAGGAAATGGAATGTATGGAGGCAGTCCCTTGCACTACATGCTTTGCTGAATTCATCCCTAAAGATGCGCACTATAAAGAGGTAGGTATATAGTGTGTATGGACCTTGGGAAAGCCAGCAGATAAAGGATTGGTACCATCTGACAGAGCAGTTGGGGGAGGGGGTTCCTAATGAGTTTGCCCCCCCCCCACCAAAAGAACAAAAAAAGGGGGCTCTACATGAAGTAAACCACACAGCAAACATTTGTGCATATTTTAGGGGGTGTTTTGGGGCAAACAATACTATGCAGCAGACAAAAGACATTGCTTAAGTGACTAGGCCATAGGTGTCTATTGGGGCAGAAGAGCATGCTGGTGAGGTAAGTGAAGGGAAAAATGCATGAAGGAGAAAAGGGGCACAGCATATTAGAACATATTGCAATCATGGTAATTAGGGAAGGAGGTCAAAAATACAAGTCATTAGCAAACAGAGCATACATAGAAGGGAATAGTAAAGTAGAAATGTTACCTTAATATAGTCCTCCTGCAGGACCTGAATGATGGCAGAACAGGTCTCTGGAATAATGATTCCCAGGGCCTGGGGAGAGATAC
The DNA here is from genome assembly GCA_028564925.1 of Lithobates sylvaticus. Lineage (NCBI taxonomy): Eukaryota > Metazoa > Chordata > Amphibia > Anura > Ranidae > Lithobates > Lithobates sylvaticus. The sequence goes on from CM053029.1 coordinate 236,203,657, forward strand.
CTGAAGAGAACTTCAAATCCTGAAGACTTCTCCCTGTCGCCAAGTACCTCAATGTGGCAACAAGCCTCTGCTCCGGAGTAATGGCTTGTCTCATGCAGGTATCCTGCCGGCTGATAAAGGGGGTCAGCAAAGCCAAAAGACGGTGAAAATTGGGGTCCGTCATCCTGAGAAAGTTCCTGAAATCATCAGGATTATTCTCCCGGATCTCACGAAGCAAAGGCATGTGCGAGAACTGGTCACGCTGAAGCAACCAATTCTTGGTCCACATACTCCTCGTCACTCTGTTCATGGACGGGTCTTGGGTCAAAGCTAAAAGCCCGACACCAATTCCGCGTACAGCACGAACTCGGCGACGAGTACGCACGGGAAACATCGCTCAGAAGGTCACAAAAGGTCGGCTGGTCAGAACGGACAAACAGAAAGCACCGATAAACAGCAAGGCCTGAAAGAACGAAGTGAATACCAGCAACGAGCAGACAATAAGCAGTGCAAATCAAAGCGTCCTATATCAAGATATAGGCCGCAATGACCAACAAATGCGAACTGACTACACGCACTAATAAACAGATACGCACGACAAGCACAAACTGAAGAGCAGTAACGATCTGAGTCAGAAAACTGAGAAGCGCGAATCTTAAGTCACCAAACTTCCACTAACTCTCGATAAACACGGGATCAGCAGAAGGAGCCCAACGGGTGCCTGACGTGGTGCTGAACTTCCCTTTTGTAATCTCGTGGACGACGACTTACGTCACGACGTTCTTCCGGACCGGATATTCCGACAACGTAGTCCGACCGTGTGTACGCAACGCCAACATCGGACAAAGTACGTCGGACAAAGTCCGACTGACCTGGTCCGCGGATTGTCCGAGCGTGTGTATGGGGCTTTATTTGCAAAAAACATGCAAATTTGCTAACTGATAATGATCGGATTGAGAATTTTGTGACTTTGTTACACAGTAGTATTCAACAACATAAGCCCCAATTAAAAGAAAAGATGGGAGTCACTACTACCATGTTAAGATTGAAAGGGAACACTTTGAGGTTATCCTTTGGGAAACAATTGAGCTGTCTGATACCCAGGAAGTTGTTCATGTGTTGATTTGCACTTGTAGTGTGTTTTATATTGGTAAGACCATCAGGATGGTTAGAAAAAGAACTACATAATATATATGATATACAATACCTACATATTATTTAAGGTCACTAGTAGAAAGACACTTTATATTTGAACATAATGATCAGCTGGAATTTTGGAAGATGTGGTTGTTAGAGAAGGTTACCCCAAGTCCTCGTAAAGGTGGCTTTAATAAGCTAGTACTACAGAGAGAAAGCAAGGGAATCTGGAAACTACAGACAACATACCCATCAGATATTTTTTGTAACTTTCAGATATATTAACTTAATTGGTTTATGGATATTCAAGCCATGTTTTAGAAGGTTTCACATACCCTTGTGTGAAGTAAACAAATTGTGCAATGGCTGCAAATGGCTGTAGCTTTATATCTTTCATAGGGAGGTTGAAAATATATAAAAAGTTATAAGTTTGCACCTGACTGTATGATTTTTATGGATTATGTTCCAATTTTTTGGGTGCTGTTTCTTATACAACAATTTGGGTCACATATTCATGTACCCATGGATTTGGATTTGACAGGATTTGGCATCTTGTTTGGAGTGGCAGAATCTATCCTGGCAAAGTGGGCATTTGCTAGGATAGATAAATAGCTGCCACCCACAACCTATGCTGTGGAGGACCACGTGAAAATCATTGGATGTGTGATCTATTCAAGCATATTCTCTCATGTGAGAGGTTTTAATTACAATGGAGAAAAACTTTATATAACAGCACTGTATGCAAGTTTGAAAGTAACATTTTTGCTATATACCATTTGCACTCCCCGTGGGTGGCTGATTTGGAATCCCTGGAGACTGTCTACAAATTTTGATTTTTTTGGAACCTTTCAAGCTTATTCTTGGATATGTACAGTATTTACTTTTTTTCTAATAATGTAAACTAAATTAAGAATCAGTACAGCTGGCCTCTGTGACTAAACCACACATGGGAAAAATGCATTGGGGGGTTCTTCTATGGATAGAGAACTGAGCTGAAGCCAAGTCTCATCATCTTTCACTACTTTAGCTTTACAGTCTGCTGATCCTCTGTGTGGCCATGCATCATTTTCTTGTAGTTATACTTTGTTCTAAAGGTTCAACTCTCATATATTTCCACAATATCAAGGCTAATTTACTTATATACCAACTTTATATATGTTAACTTTACACAGTGAGCAGTTTATGTGCCATGCAGTCTTTCCCTTTGAGGACGATTATGAAGTGATAGAAGGACTCATATGGCTCAAAGTTCATAAATGATTGTTGTCCTTTTAAAAGACATGTGCACTATATATAGTGGCTGTTTATGATTAGTGTGTAGAAATCCTTGCTTGTGGTGACTCCAGGTATTAATCAGGGTCATTACACATTATATGGCAGGGTTTTTGAGACACATAGAAGAGATATGGTTTTAAAATATTTTTTGGTACTATAAAAATCCAAAAGAAAACAGCTGTAAATAGATATATTTATTTGTAGTTAGGCCCCTTTCACACCGGGGCGGGGAGCCGCGGTGACGGTAAAGCAGCGCTATATTTAGCGCTGCTTTACCGTCGTTTTAACCGCGGTATTCGGCCGCTCGTGGTGCGGTTTTACCCCCCGCGAGCGGCCGAAAAAGGGTTAAACACCCCCCGCAGAGCGCCGCCGTAGCGGCGCTTTGCGGCGGTATTGCCGCGGTTTTACCGCGGTGTCCCATTCTAATCAATGGGAAGGAGCGGTATAGGAGCGGTGAATACACCGCTCCTATACCGATCCAAAGATGCTGCTAGCAGGACTTTTTTTGTCATCCTGCTAGCGCACCGCTCCAGTGTGAAAGCCCGCCGGCTTTCACACTGGAGTTAAAGGGGCCGGATTTTTTCATGCGGTGAACAGGCGCTATTTTTAGCGCTGCACCGCATGAAAAACGCCCCGGTGTGAAAGGGGCCTTAGGGATACACATTTGTTGGTCATGGTCTGTTGTAGGCCCATAAGGAGTTGTTCTTCCTTTATTCTTTGTTACATTAATTTATACTGTGGATTCCTCACCTAGGCCTACTTATTTTTTTTCTATTTCAAATAAAACTTATAGAAACAACCTATAGAACAAGGCACTGTTTCTCAACAAACCAATCCCTTGCTCAACAGATTTCATCCAAATTGCATTAGAACATGCAATTACAATTCCTTATTACACTTTTACTTTCAGTGTTTTTGATGACATAATACAATTCTACATACCTGCAAAACATGGGAAGTAACCCTGTGTATCTAACTTAGCAACTGTTGTAGCACTTCTTTATAACAATTAAATTGTGTTTCAGGGAAAAACAGTAAATATCTGCAATATGTGTTCATGCTCTTATGTTTTATCAATTTAAAGTTCAAGTACTGAAAAATACCTGTTGATCAGTCAGAAATGCAGTCAGCTCCTGTTGTGGGCTGACAACAACTGGTATTTTAGTGGACTGAGTGTTGTCAGCCCTCCCTTGTTTTCTCTTGCTAAACTTCTCCTACCCTCCCATCCCAATTTTCCTTTGAATTCTTTTCTTGCTTGGCAACCCAGTACACATTTGGCAATTGGGACCAATTACTGTACAAACAGCAGATTTTGGAGCCCTTTGAACTCCATTCATATAATCCTGCAACATGGTGCTGTATTGTAGTAGACACTACTGACAATCCTCATTGTATATATATCATATTCAGCAGCATGCAGAAGAAGCTAGAATATGTTTAAATATATGTATGGACAAGAGGAGGATCAAAGGGAGTATAGCAGTGCCAGAGAAAAAATGGAAAGAAGTTGTTGACAATTCAATGCGTACTCAAAAAAATATAATTTTATTGAAAATGTTTGAAAAATATAAAGTTAGTTTCATAGGCCGATTGGCATAAAGATACAAGCGCTCAAAGCCCCCAAAAATAAGGATTTTATAATCCTGTTTAAATCCTGTTTAAATACAGGTATGTCTATTCAAATCCACTACAATTATCCCCATATCTCTTATTCATACATCTCAGTAATTCTTATTCATTAATAATTTCAGGCGCCTCCATACCATCTTCACTACCTTTGTCCGTGTCTACCTAATTTTAGCTTCCTAATTAAATTAAAGTAAGTATTGAGACAATATGTCCTATCTACAATGATATGTCATTCAATTGCGGAACACTAAATCCCGCAATTGGACAACATTGTACACACCTATTTTGCCAAATACTGGTAGTATAATTTAATGTAATATTTTTTCCTGAATTTATTGCCAGGTCGAGTATGTCTCCTGCTTTCCATTGACTGGTGCCCATCAAGCTACCCTGCCCTGATGTTTGCAAGCTCTCAGCTATACACCTAAATTGGTGCATTCAGGGTGAGTAGGGGTCATGTATGGGAAGAATTATAGTCCACCTGTTTGGGGGGGGGGCTGACTAGATTCCTTTTCCCCTCCTCCCTTTTCGCTCAGCTGTTTGGAAACTCTGATCAATGAATAGTTTGTAATTGTTGTTGTTTATTTATCTTTCTGTAGATTCATTATTATTGCTCTGCAGGCCAACCCTGAAGAAGCCATTATTATGGCGAAACATGTCGGACACTAAAATGGCCTGCATTACCAACTGAGGTTCTTATCAAGTTGAACTAATGGTTATATCATTATAGAATTTAAATAATCTGTACTGAACTATCTATTTATTGCAAAGCTTTACTGTTTCAAATCCTTATTTTTGGGGGCTTTGAGCGCTTGTATCTTTATGCCAATCGGACTATGAAACTAACTTTATATTTTTAACATTTTCAATAAAATTTTATCTTTTTGAGTACGCATTGAATTGTCAACAACTTCTTTCCATTTTTTCTCTGGCACTGCTATAATCCCTTTGATCCTCCTCTTGTCCATACACACTTTACTATATAGGGATGAGGTGCTGTATAGCGGTTTGGACCCTCTCTGCCATTTTCGCAAACATGTTTAAATATATATAATATTTTGGACACTTTTGTATTGTTAAAAAATATCATGGAAGCATAAGTTGGAACTCCCATCAAAGTAGGTTGTAATGGAAACTAATCTTCTGATGTATTTTATTAAAGCTAGGTAAAGTGGCAGCCACAGTAGATATAAATTAATGTCCCCTGTGGAGTCTGTTGCAAGAGTAATAGCCAGTGTAAATTGCATTAAACCTTAAGCAGTTAGTCAGTAACTATAATTTTATTTCAGTAAAGGGCATTTTGCTATAGTAATGCAAAAGCACCATCCACAGACTTGTCAATGAGATAAAAACACAGTATACTTACACTAAAGGACAAATAGTTGTGAATAAGCCTCCTGTGTAGCATTAAGCAGGTCAAAGTATATTTAGGTATATGAAAAGTATTCATAATTGAATTTTCATCCTAAGTACCATGTATAACAAAATTATTTTCCTGAGAAGCCAATGCACATCTCCAACAGAATACTCACTAACAATTCTCCTTGTCAGTTACTATGGCAACACAATATAAATTTATGTAATTTTACTGCATTCTGTTTAAAACTACTGGTCTATCCCAATCTCTGCTATAAGCACTTTAGTGTGCTATAATCATGTTACAAAGTATAGGAATATGAAAATAAATCTTTCATAGCATGATACGTTTATTTTAAAAATCTCTCAGTATACTTTTTGATTAACATCATTTATTTCCATTTTTGTTTTTATAAAAACACAAGCAGAAAAAAAGAAAGCTTCCTAAAACAACTGTGCTCTTTTGGTTACAATTAAATCCAGCCTCTTATGTTGTCCAAGACAGACAGCACCTGCATTATTGACTGAACGGAGGGCATTGCCTGACATGCAAATAACTGGAGCACAATTTGTTCAGTCTTAAGATAAGAATAGAATAGAGGCAGACAACATCAGTGGTAAAAGACTGTGTGTGTGCTGCCTGTCCTAGGTCTTACAAGGTTTGTTAAAAAGGAATTTAATTATTGAATCACTATGATAAAATGTACCGGATTACATGCACAAGGTGAACCCACTCTAGTAGCAGCTTTCCCATGCCCTTATTGCAGAAGAAGAGGTTAGAACTAACATTTAGTGCAATATATTCAGTTTTATTATTTCAATTGTTATTAGCAACAACTATAATGATTTTTCACCTTTACCATTAAATACTGGTAGTGATTTAGGATCAAGAAATATGGAGTCAGCCCTGTGCTTAATGACAGCTAAATTGTATTAAAGACTGTTCACTTGGGACAAAACAGTTCACAAAAAGGTCTAATTGAAGTTCTTTAAAGTGGGATGTGTAGCAGTGACTGTATAGATCAGCCTTGCTCAAATGGGGTGCTGTCTGGGTCCTTCACTGATGCCACAGCATCCTGGTTGAGAAAGGCTGTGGAGGCAGAGAAGCACTGAACAGCAGATTGGGACCCTGATTAGAACAGTAATGGGCAGACCTGTGAGTCTCAAACTGCTCCACCTCCCCCTACTATTCAGTACATGAATGTCAGTCAAGCAGAGAAGATGCCTGCATCAGCCAGATACAGTAAATTGCAGTTTTTGAAAAGGCTATATGCATGCAGTTTTCAGGTGTTTTAGCGCTAAAAATAGCACCTGTAAAGCACCTGCAAACTGCCTCCCATTCTCTGCAATGGGTGCTTTCACACTCAGGTGGTGCACTTACGGGACATTCAGAAAAGTACTGCAAGCAGCATCTTTGGGGCGGGTTGCTATGAATGGGCAGCGCCTGAAAAGCGATTTGGAAGCGCTGCAACATGGGAGTTTTTAACCCTTCTGTGGGGTTAAAAGCGCCCCGCTAGTGGCCAAAAAGTGTCGCAAGAGAGCCGCTTAAACAGCGGTAAAGCACTGCTAAAACGAGCAGCGCTTTACCGCGAACGCGGCCACAGTGTGAAAGGGGTCTAAGTGTGTGTGTGTGTGTGTATGTATGTCTGTGAGTTTTTATATGTACAGTATGCATGTTTGTGTGTATGTAGGTATGTGAGTTTACTGTATGTATGTGTATTTGTGTATGTATGAATGTGTGTGTGTGTGTGTATGTATGTACACAAGCATGTACAGTCAGGTCCATAAATATTGAGACATCGGCACAATTCTAATCTTTTTGGCTCTATACACCACCACAATGGATTTGAAATGAAACAAACAAGATGTGTTTTAACTGAAGACTTTCAGCTTTAATTTGAGGGTATTTACATCCAAATCAGGTGAACGGTGTAGGAATTACAACAGTTTGTATATGTGCCTCCCCCTTTTTAAGGGACCAAAATTAATGGGACAATTGGCTGCTCAGCTGTTCCATGGCCAGGTGTGTGTTATTCCCTCATTATCCCATTTACAAGAAGCAGATAAAAGGTCCAGAGTTCCTTTCAAGTGTGCTATTTGCATTTGGAATCTGTTGCTTTCAACTCTCAATATGATATCCAAAGAGCTGTCACAATCAGTGAAGCAAGCCATCATTAGGCTAAAAAATAAAACAAACCCATCAGAGAGATAGCAAAAACATTAGGTGTGGGCAAATCAACTGTTTGGAACATCCTTAAAAAGAAATAACACACCGGTGAGCTCAGCAACACCAAAAGACCCGGAATACCACGGAAAACAACTGTGGTGGATGACTGAAGAATTATTTCCCTGGTGAAGAAAACACTCTTCACAACAGTTGGCCAGATCAAGAATACTCTCCAGGAGGTAGGTGTATGTGTGTCAAAGTCAACAATCAAGAGAAGACTTCACCAAGATGTAAACCATTGGTGAGCCTCAAAAACAGGAAGGCCAGATTAGAGTTTGCCAAATAACATCTAAAAAAGCCTTCACAGTTCTGGAACAACATCCTATGGACAGATGAGACCAAGATCAACTTGTACCAGAGTGATGGGAAGAGAAGAGTATGGAGAAGGAAAGGAACTGCTCATGATCCAAAGCATACCATCTCATCAGTGAAGCATGGTGATAGTGTCATGGCGTGGGCATGTATGGCTGCCAATGGAATTGGTTCTCTTGTATTTATTGATGATGTGACTGCTGACAAAAGCAGCAGGATGAATTCTGAAGTGTTTCAGGCAATATAATCTGCTCATATTCAGCAAAATGCTTCAGAACTCATTGGACGGGGGCGTGGCTGACCGGCGGAGCGGATGGCTGCTTTCTAAGACAGCTCCTCTCCACAGCGGGCCTTCGGAGCGAAAACAGCGACTAAAAAGCCACTAAATTAGCAGGGAAAGCTCCACCATACCCTGCGGACACCCAGGATGGCAGCAAGGAGGAGGAAAGAAGCGAAGAAACCGGGGAAATTGCCCGATTTCTTCGCCATGCAGCGCCGGTTCCCGGAGCAAGATGGCGCCAATGGAGGCTGGAGAGACACACGCGGCCTACACAATCAGCATGGCGCGCCTGCAGCCACCTCCACAGGCCGCGCTCACTCCAAACACAGACCGGAGCACGGATCGCCTCCTCCATCCGCCTCATCCAGCCCAGCTAAGAGCAGGCAGAAGCTACAAGGAACTTCAGACAGGGCTGACATGGAGGTAAGCCTAGATTCATCTTTACATGACACAAGAGAATTGCAGGAATCCATATCTGATTTCCCCCACAACTAATATCCCTGTAATGGACACCACACTTAAAGATATGCTGATATCCCTAAGATCCACCCTGCATGCTGACATTATGGCCCTAACTACTCAGTTTAAATCTGAAATTTCAGCGGTGAAAAAGAGGGTCTCACATGCTGACTCAAAAATGGGAGACTTTGCCTCAACTTTTAATGACCTGGTGGATGCCCACAATGACAGAGATGACGAGATCTTACAGATGCAGCTGAAATTAGCAAATTTAGAGGACAGATCAAGGAGGAATAATATTAAAATCAGAGGCATACCTGAAACAGTTAAACCTCCTGACCTGAAAGAGTTTTTCACAACGGTTATGAAGACCATGCTTCCTGAGGCCCCTATGGCAGACCTTATTGTGGACAGAATCCACAGACTTCCCAAGCCCAAGCATATTGCACCCCACCTGCCTAGGGACACCATAGTGAGGATCCATTTTTTTCATACCAAGGACAGATTTATGGCAGCAGTGAGGCACCATGACAACATCCCAGCAGACAGGCAGGACTTGTCCTTCTATACAGACCTGTCGGCATTCACAATGCAACAACGCAGGCAACTGGCCAGCATCACAAAACCACTGAACAACCATAAAATCATATACCGCTGGATCTACCCTGCTAAACTAATGATTACAAAAGACGGCGAAAACCACATCATAGCCAGCGTCAAAGAAGGCATGCGCCTGATGAGAGAATGGCAAATTCTACCTACAGATATGAAGGACGACCACTGGAACAAGACCCCTAACAGAGCAGGATCAGAAGAAGAGGCAGGATGACACAAAAGGCTTCACCCCTACTGAATACCACCTCTGTTGGCCCAAGGGATGGCTGTGTTGTATCCCTTCACTCAAACCCCCCAGAAGGAGCGGTAGAAATATCGCACAGATTCTAATTTGAATCGCATAGTTTATGCTATCATCAACACCACAACTACGTTGACTATTTGGTGTTTGCACCTAACCCAAGCCACTGTTTTCTCTTTTTATTTCCCCTTTCTTCTCTTTAATTCCTCTTCAAGTTAACCCACAGAACTTGTCCAGCAACCCAGGAGACCACAGACCTTCTCTGCAGAAAGTGCTCTCGGAAGAGAACAGCATCACATCAGACTCGGCTACAGGAACCCTAGCTACCACATTGGACAAGGTAATATCTGTCTGACATTACACCTTCATCCCATATCACTACATCGATCCACAAGCTACAATGCCTATTAACATTTCCTCCAACAATGTAAAGGGCCTGAATAGCCCGTTTAAACGCCAAATGGCATGGAAAGAAGCCATCTCACTTCACAGTGACATTCTCTGCCTCCAAGAGACCCACTTTTGTCTGACGAACCCTCCAACATTTAAACACCGGAAGTTTCCCACTGTTTACACAGCAAATAACCCCAAAAAAAAAGAAAGGTGTAGCACTAGCTATCAGAGACTCAATCCTATTCAAGGAATTAGATGTATACCTAGACCCGACTGGCAGATACATAATCCTTGTATGTGAACTTGATAAGGTTATATATACCATAGTGAATGTATACCTCCCAAATGTGAAACAACTTAGTTTTTTAAACAAAATCTGGAAAAGAGTATTAGCAATGAAAAAAGGCTCATTGATTATGTGCAGGGATTTTATTGCAGTACCAGACAGGGAGATGGACGTCTCCACAGGTACATCTACCAAACTGCGTAAAATAGCCCTGGACCGATTCGTCTCCCTGTCTGGTCTTTATGATGTATGGAGGTGTCAACATGCTTCAGAGAGGGACTTTTCTTTTTTTTCTCCAGTGCACAACTCGTACTCTCGAATTGACCTATTCCTGGTAGACAAATTCTTGTTGAAAAGAATAGTTAAGTCGCAAATCCACAGTATACCTTGGTCAGACCACGCGCCTATCTCTATTCAGGTGGGGGATCGTCGGGCCGAGACCAGAGCAAATAGGTGGCGCAACGACATATATGTCCTATCGCAACCTGCAAACGTTCAAAAAACAACCTCAGATCTCAAAGAATTTTTTGCCATTAATGCTCCCTCGGTCGACGATCCCTTCACTTTATGGAATGCCCATAAGGTGTACATTAGGGGCCTGCTCATACAAATGAGCGCCAGATATAGGAAACAACAGTCCAAAAAACTAGGTGACCTGTTGGGAGAAATTGACCGTTTAGACGCTAGTAATAAGCAAGCACCCACTAATCAACTGAAAGAGGAACTATTTAGGGTAAGACAGGAACTGAGAGCGCACCTGGTGGCCCAACAGGAACACCAGCTCCGCTCACTGAAAGCTAGCAGCTACAGATATGGTAATAAAGCAGGAAAGTCCCTAGCCAACCAATTAAAAGAAAAAATAGCTACACAAAAAATATCAGATATTCTGAACCCCAAGACTAATACCAAAGCCATGAACCCCAAAGATATTGCAGACGTGTTTAGTCTACTATGAAAGCCTATACAACTTAAACCAGGACAGGGACACCCCTCAACCGACCTCTGACTTGATAGCAGAATTCTTGAACTCAGTCGACCTTCCAACAATCCCTCAAACAGACCTTGACAATCTTAATAGCCCAGTGACACGACAAGAAATAGAAAACATAATTAAAAAACTCCCCCGCAACAAAGCCCCAGGCCCAGATGGTTACTCCTCGGAGTACTATCAACTATTCAATAACATCCTATCCCCATACTTACAGAAAATATTCGATAAGGCAACATCCTCGGCCAGCTTTCCCTCCGACATGCTAACAGCCACAATCATAACCTTACCGAAACCGGGGAAAGAACCCAATAAACCGCAGAATTTCAGACCCATTTCACTTTTAAACGTGGACGTAAAAATATACGCCAAATTGCTAGCACAAAGACTGACAAACATACTGCCAAAACTGATCAATTACGATCAGGTTGGTTTCGTGTCGGGCCGACAGACCACAGATGCTACAAGGAGGATGATAAACCTCATTAACATTGCTGAAAAGAAAAGGGAGCCTTCTCTGCTCCTTACGTTGGACGCAGAGAAGGCTTTCGATCGGGTACATTGGGGATACCTGGGGAAAGTACTGGAAAAGTTTGGCTTCCTCGGCCCGATACGGAACGCAATCCTAGCCCTGTACTCCTCCCCCTCAGCCTATGTGTATACAGAAGGTATGTTCTCTAAACAGTTCCTTATTACCAATGGCACAAGGCAAGGCTGCCCTATGTCACCGCTAATATTTGCACTAGTGATGGAACCGTTAGCAGAAAAAATAAGATCAGATCACAACATCCAGGGCATAAGATCCCAGGGACGCCCACACAAAATCTCACTATTTGCAGATGACGTGATTTTATCACTGTCCAGCCCAGCAACATCACTCCCAGCAGCCTACGATGTTCTCCAAAAGTTTGGAAGAGCATCTTACTACAAAATAAATGAGACCAAGTCCAACATACTAGGGATAGCACTACCAAAAACTTTAGAAAACGAACTGAAGATGTCTCTTCCATTCCCAATGGACCTCCGGCTCCATCACGTACCTGGGGGTTCAACTATCCTATCCCATTGCTAACTTATATCAAGACAACTACCACCCTCTAATCGATAACTGTCAGAAGGACCTCCAGAAAATACAGAAACACTACTTATCCTGGTCAGGTAGACTAGCGGCATACAAAATGTTGGTAATGCCCAAAATCCTGTACGTATTTAGAACCCTACCTATACAGCCCCCCAACTCCTTCTTCACCACGATGCAAAAGCAACTTTCTAGTTTTGTGTGGGGGGGCAGGAGAGCGCGCTGCTCCCCCCTCATACAAACAAAACATAAGAAGGCGGGTGGTATGGGACTTCCCGTCCTGAAGGACTACCACACAGCAGTGGTTCTAGATCAGGTCAAACACTGGTTCTCAAGGCCAATAGTGAAACCCTGGTGCCAACTTGAATTGGCATGTTTCAGGTCCCTTTCACCCATATCGTTTCTAATAGCCTCAACCATACACGCCACCACCTTACTAATTGACCACCCCACAATACATTCAGCAGGCAAAGCATGGCTAAACACCAGAGCTGACGGTAGTATTCAATACCCGACAATTAATATTCCCATCCCAATAGAATTTATCCCATGGCTAATTCCCAATATGACCGTGAAGAACTGGCAAGAGCATGGAGTAATCAATATTGAAGACATCCTGCAGGAGGGGAAAGTGTTACCATTCGCAGACATCAGACAGAGATTACAGATACCACAAATGGAGTATTTCACGTACACACAAATGGCGTCACTATACAACAGTATAAAAATATCGCATATTTCCACTATTGAAAAAATTTGGCAATTTATTAATTCGTGCAACCCAAAAACAAAAGGAATATCGAGTATATACAACTCGCTAAATGGCAAAGATGAATTTCACAAATACACCCCATTGCTGAAATGGGAAACGGAACTGGGGAAAGTGTACTCAGAAGCTGATTGGGTGAACGCTATTAAGTGTAACTACAAATACTCCAGATGTGCCAATTATGAAGAACTTAATCAAAAATTATTGTTGAGATGGTACTTCACTCCCTACATAGTCGCCAAATTCTCAAAGGACAACTCCAATCTATGCTGGAGAAAGTGCGGCCAAGTAGGTACATTGGTCCATGTAGTTTGGTCCTGCCCTCGCCTTAAACCCTTCTGGCACAAAATATTTCTTCTTCTATCACGAGTTATATCAGTACAAGTCCCACCTAGCGTAGATCTTGCGATCCTGGGCATGCATCTATCCAAATTTCATGGATCTAAAAGATCCATTATCTCTCATATCCTCCTAGCAGCCAAAACAACGATAGTTCACAAATGGAAGACAGACGAGATTCCCTCAGTGGCCGAAGTATCAGCTAGAATTAATGTCATTGCAGCATACGAAAAAATTATTGCTAGCAGAGAGGGCAAGATCCCACTATTCTTGACAAACTGGTCGCCCTGGACCACACACTCATCGGTGCAGCGGGGGCCCACATTACCAGGGCCCGTGCTGGACTGATGCACTTTCTTTCTTTACCTTTATACTCAACTCTATACCTCTTACATCACCTACCAACCCTTATACCTTCCACTATCACCCATACCAGGTACCAACCACAGTAGTTAACCCCCTGTTAGTTGGAATGTAGGTAACTATCCATAACAATAGGAACCCTGTTTAATTCCAGTTGGAAAATGACAATTAAAACATGGCTTGTAAGGCTGGCACAGTTGATATACGATCACAGTTGGATTCCACTAATCGCGAGACGGGGGTTGCGGCGGGCCCCTGCGCAGTGTGTCCCCGATGGGGTGCCGGGAGCCTGACGTCCCCCCCAAATGCACACGAAGTATGGACGTGGGAAGCATATCAAGCCCCAGAGTGGTAACTTCAATGGGTGACGTAATGTTTAGTTTGTAATTTAATACTGAATACGTATTGTAATTGTTTGTAACGTTCCAAGTATCTATAAGAGATTGTACCTGTGATACACTGTACCTTGTTAAAATTTTTCAATAAAAATCTATTTAAATACAGAACTCATTGGACGATGCTTCACAGTGCAGATGGGAAGGGAAAGAAGTGGAATGTTATGCAATGGCCAAGTCAATCACCTGACCTGAATCCGATTGAGCATGCATCTCACTTGCTGAAGACAAAACTGAAGGGTAAATGCCCCAAGAACAAGCAAGAACTGAAGACAGTTGCACTAGAGGCCTGGCAGAGCATCACCAGGATGAAACCCAGCGTCTGATGATTTCTATGTGTTCCAGACTTCAGGCTGTAATTGACTGCAAAGGATTTGCAACCAAGTATTAAAAAGTGAAAGTTTGATGGATGATTGTTAATCTGTCTCATTACTTTTGGGCCCTTAAAAAGTGGGAGGCACATATACAAACTGCTATAATTCCTACACTGTTGACCTGATTTGGATGTAAATACCCTCAAATTAAAGCTGAAAGTCTCCAGTTAAAGCACATCTTGTTAGTTTAATTTCAAATCCATTGTGGTGGTGTATAGAGCCAAAAAGATTAGAATTGTGCCGATGTCCCAATATCTATGGACCTGACTGTATGTATGTGAGTTTATGTATGCATGTGTGTGTGTACAGTGGTGTGAAAAAGTGTTTGCCCCCTTCCTCATTTCCTGTTCCTTTGCATGTTTGTCACACTTAAGTGTTTCGGAACATCAAACCAATTTAAACAATAGTCAAGGACAACACAAGTAAACACAAAATGCAATTTGTAAATGAAGGTGTTTATTATTAAAGGTGAAAAAAAATCCAAACCATCATGGCCCTGTGTGAAAAAGTGATTGCCCCTAAACCTAATAACTGGTTGGGCCACCCTTAGCAGCAACAACTGCAACCAAGCGTTTGCGATAACGTGCAATGAGGCTTTTACAGCGTCCTGGAGGAATTTTGGCCCACTCACCTTTGCAGAATTGTCCTAATTCAGTTACATTAGAGGGTTTTCGAGCATGAACGGCCTTTTTAAGGTCATACCACAACATCTCAATAGGATTCAGGTCAGGACTTTGGCTAGGCCACTCCAAAGTCTTCATTTTGTTTTTCTTCAGCCATTCGGTGGTGGACTTGCTGGTGTGTTTAGGATCATTGTCCTGCTGCAGAACCCAAGTTCGTTTCAGCTTGAGTACACGAACAGATGGTCGGACATTCTCCTTCAGGATCTCTTGGTAGACAGCAGAATTCATAGTTCCTTTTATCACGGCAAGTCTTCCAGGTCCTGAAGCAGCAAAACAGCCCCAGACCATCACACTACCACCACCATATTTTACTGTTGGTATAATGTTCTTTTTCTGAAATGCAGTGTTCCTTCTACGCCAGATATACTTGGACACACACCTTCCAAAGAGTTCCACTTTTGTCTCATCGGTCCACAGAATGTTGTCCCAAAAGTCTTGGGGATCATCAAGATGTGTTGTGGAGAAATTGAGACGAGCTTTGATGTTCTTTTTGCTCAGCAGTGGTTTTCTCCTTGGAACTCTGCCATGCAGGTCATTTTTGCCCAGTCTTTTCCTGATGGTGGAGGCATGAACGCTGACCTTAACTGAGGCAAGTGAGGCCTGCAGTTCCTTGGACGTTGTTGTGGGGTCTTTTGTGACCTCTTGGGTGAGTCGTCGCTGCGCTCTTGGGGTAATTTTGGGCGGCGGGCCACTCCTGGGAAGGTTCACCACTGTTCCATGTCTTCGCCATTTGTGGATAATGGCTCTCACTGTGGTTCGCTGGATTCCCAAAGCTTTGGAAATGGCTTTATAACCCTTTCCAGACTGATAGATCTCAATTACTTTCTTTCTCAATTGTTCCTGAATTTCTTTGGGTCTCGGCATGATGTGTAGCTTTTAAGGATCTTCTGGTGGACCTTACTGTGTCAAGCAGCTCCTATTTAAGTGATGCCTTGATTGTGAACAGGTGTGGCAATAATCAGGCCTGGGTGTGGCTAGAGAAATTGAACTCAGGTGTGGACAACCACAGTTATAGTATGTTTTAACAAGGGGGGCAATCACTTTTTCACACAGGGCCATGATGGTTTGGATTTTTTTTCACCTTTAATAATAAACACCTTCATTTACAAATTGCATTTTGTGTTTACTTGTGTTGTCCTTGACTATTGTTTAAATTGGTTTGATGTTCCGAAACACTTAAGTGTGACAAACATGCAAAGGAACAGGAAATGAGGAAGGGGGCAAACACTTTTTCACACCACTGTATGTATGTTTTTCTCTATGTTACTGTTAGGCCTCATTCACATGGGCATAGTTAAAGCAGACAAAAAAAAAGAAAAGTAGGTTTTGGGACTTTAAATGAGGCTGACACCAAAGGGATCCCTGCCTCCATCCCTGTCTTTAGTTTACAAAGGGGGAGAGAGAGGTGGTACTTTAAATGAAGCAGGTCAAGCGACTGGGAAGTTTCATTTATTATATATTATACAATCATAATTCATTGGGTCATTGGGCCTCATCAGGTTTGATGCCCAGAATACTTCATTCAACGAATTATGATTGTAAAATATATAATAAATGCAACTTCCCAGTCGCTTGACCTACTCTTTTACTGCTGTGTGCTTCATTTAAAGCCCCACCTCTCTCTCCCCATTTGTATAGTTAAAGTGGAGGTCAGTCCACCCCTGCAAAAATTAAAAGCCAGCAGCTACACATACTGCAGCTGCTGACTTTTAATAATAGGACACTTACCTGCCCAGGAATCCAGCGATGTCAGCACCGCAGATGATGTTTCCATCAACTGTCGGGTGCTGCCGCTAATATTGCCGGTAAGGGAACCTGGTAGTGAAGCATTGCACCTTCACCCTGGGTCCCTACTGAGCATGTACGAAGCAACGCTGTGATCTCCTACTGGCCCAGTAGCGGGGGAAGCAGGAGGGAGGAAGAGGGAGCTGAGCTGCTGACGTAATGCGCCACGGGCCGGTCTCCTGGAAGTGGGGAAGGGTACCTGTCAAAGACAGGTATCCGCTTCCCCTGAAAGGTGCCAAATGTGACACCAGAGGGGGGAGGAGACAAATGAGCGGAAGTTCCACTTTTGAGTGGAACTCCGCTTTAAGTGTATACCAATGCAAGTGCCGTGTTTGTCCACATGGAGATGCACAGGTGTTCTGTGCATCCTCATTTGCATTCAGGGACCCAAATCCACACAGATGTCAAATTGGGAGCAGCGGCTGTGTCTGAGCAACCATCTCACACAATTGCAAAATTATAACCATGTGACTAAGACCTTTCTCCTGGCCTCTATACCACAGTCCCCTAAACTCTGTATGATCAGAAATGCTTTTAACAGTTAGCGGGACTGCTTTTTTACACTGGGGTGCCTCAAAATTGAAAATACTTTTAAACAGTACTATGATGAAAAAAGGTTGAGAAACATTGGTATCCACTGGCTGACTGCAATACATATATATATATATATATATATACATACATTGCGGTTTGCAATGTTTTTTTTTCTGCCGGCGGCTGTTTTCTTTTAAAGTGCTTTGAGTGGTTCATTGGCTGCTGTATCACTTTCAAAGGTGGTAGAAGTGGACGCCCCTTCCATTCGCTGGTGTTTCTTTGGTTTACTGTTTTTATTGGCACGCCCAAGAAACAATCAGCTTGCTGGTCACAGAGACAAGATCATCTCTGATCGATTCTATGGCCTTGGAGGACCGGAGTGACATCATGACGTCACTTCCAGTCTAGGGCGGATGTAAGCTATTTTTTTTATACGTTTGCTTTTTAAAGGTAAAGGAGAGATTTGGGGTCTTTTTTACCCCAGATCTCTCCAAAAAGAGAACCTGTCATTCTTATTTCTATTACAAAGGATGTTTACATTCCTTGTAATAGGAATGAAAGTGATAAAAAATAAATAAATTAAAGAGACAGTGTAAAAAAAAAAAAAAGAACAAAATAAAGTCATGCAAATTTAAACAATGTTCACACCACATATGGGAGGTATAGCTGTGAACATTAGATCTAGAGCAATAATTCTATTCTATTTTGTAACTCTAAATGGTAACCTGTAACATTTTTTAAAGCCTTGCCTATGGAGATTTTTAAGTACTGTAGTCTTTCGCCATTTCACGTGTTAGGTATCTATTTACTCAGCATAACAACATCTTTCATATTTTACAAAAAAATGGGGTATATATATATTCTTTTTTTCATTAACGTGTATTTTTTCCCAAAAAAGTTGCGAAAATACCATGTGACATAATAAAATTGCAATGATCGCCATTTTCCCTAGTCGCTGTTAAAAAAATATATAATGTTTGGGGGTTAAAATAAATTTTCTAGCAAAATATACAGATTTAAACTTGTAAATAAAAGTGCCAGAAAAGGCTTGGTCTTCAAGTGGGTATAGATCCCTACTACAACCACAAGTAAGCTGTCCAGTTGTGAGCGAAGAAAGCCTGGCATTTGATTACCAGGAGCAAAGGAGTAAAGTTGGTTGCAGAAGGCAGAGAATTAAAGAAATCAAATTACAGATAATGAAGTTTTGTTTCCTTGAAGAAACTATTGAGTTGGTTAAGTCCAATGTTCTTAAGCCTAGAACACATGATGAGATTATTAGACAAATGATTGTTTGTTTTAAAACATTTTTGTATGTTAATCTTCATATCGAAAACAAATAGTTTACTAAAGTACAAAAATTATTGTATGACAATTCTTCCCTAAAATACGAACCTTGCTAGAAAATATAAATTGGGATAAAATCTTAGGAACAAAGAATGCGGAGGAGATGTGGGTTTGCATTGAAAGCATATTAAATTATGGCATTAGCCAGTGCATCCCATTGGGAAATAAATGTATAAGAGTGAACAAAAGTCCTGGATGGCTTAACTCCAATGTAAAAATGCATATAAACAAAGGATAAGGCCTTCAAGAAATACAAGGCTGAGGAATCATCATCAGCATGCAGACTTTACAAAGAATGCAACAAGAAATGTAAGGGTGCAATTTGGGGGGCTAAGATAGAACAGGAAAGACACATAGTGGAGGAGAGCAAAAAAAATGAAATTATTTAACCACTTGCCGCCCGCCCACTGTCAAATGACGACTGGGCGTTATGGCTCTTGTTCTGGGTGGACGTCATATGATGGCCTCCCAGAAGGACCGCTCTTGCGCGTGGGGGTGTGCAGCGCAGCGATCGCTGCCATGCCGCGTTGACACGGCGCAACCCGATCTGTGTAAAAATCCACGGCCACGGTTTTTTAACCATGTGAATGGCTGTGTCCAATCACACCTGGTCACATGTAAACATGGAGATGCCGGTAATCAGCACTCCTTGCCTCACACTGACAGAGTGTAAGGAGAGGAGAGCCGATCAGCGGCATCTTCTCACAGAGGACATCTAGGGATGTAATTAGGGCACTGATCATAAGTGCCCTGATTACAATTAAGTGCCAACCAGTACCCACAATTGGCACCAATCTGTGCCCACAAGTGCCAGCAATCAGCACCCACAAGTGCCAGAAATCAGTGGCTATCAGTGATGCCAGTCAGTGCTGGCTATCAGTGCTGCCCATCAATGCCCATCACTGCTGCCTATCAATGCTTATCACTGCTGCCCATCAGTGACACCCATTAGCTCCGCCTATCTGTGCCCACCAGTGCCACCTATCTGTGCCCACCAGTGCCAGCTATCTGTGCCCAGTGCCCAGCAGTGCCACCCATCAGTGCTGCCTATCAGTGCTCATAAGTGTGGCATATTTGTGCCTCCTTATCAGTGCCACCTAATCAGTGCCCATGAGTGCCGCCTCACCAGTGCCCATAAGTGCCACCTCATAAGTGCCCATCAGTGCAGCTTATCAGTGGCCATTACTGCTGCCTCATCAGCACACATTAGTGAAGTAGAAAAATTACTTATTTACAAAATTTACTGACAGAAACTAAGAAAAACTTTTTTTTCAAAATGTTTGGTATTTTTTTTTTTTTTGGGGAAAAAATAAAAAATCCAGGAGTGATTAAATGCCACCAAAAGAAATCTCTATTTGTGTGAAGAAAATTATAAAAATTCCACATGGTTACAGTGTAGCAGTATAAGTATATATACAGTAAAAGAGGGAGGACAGACCTTATTGGCCCCATAAAGAATGATGAAGGGAATCTGGTTACTAAGGATGGTGAGATGGCGAAGGTATTGAATTTATTCTCAGAGGGAATCGGGGGCTTCATTAACCAAAACTGCAGAGTTTATCCTCATGACACATCTCAGGAAGCACCCTCATGGCTAACAGAGGACAGAATTAGAAATAGACATGGAAAACTTAATATTATTAAGTCACCAGGGCCAGATGGCTTGCCCCCGAGAGTCCTTAGGGAACTTGGTCAAGTCATATTTTACTGTCGGTCTACTGACTGGAATGGTACCAGCTGATTGGAGAAAAGCCAATGTAGCACCAATATTTAAAAAAAAGGCCAAAATACATGGGAATTACAGACCAGTTAGCCTAACATCAATAGTTGCAAGCGCTTGGAGGGGATGATAAAGTACTATATACAAGATTTTAGTAATGCAAATGGTATGATTAGCAGTAATCAGCATGGATTCATGAAGAATCGTTCTTGCCACACCAATCTACTAACCTTCTTTTTTTTTTGTTTCACAAAATTTTTATTGAAAAAAAGTATGAACAGATAATACAATGACATGTCAATAAGAAACAAAGAACGAGAGCATGTTACATTTTATGTTGCTTAGAGATGAATAACAGCAATCTCAAAATATCTTACCAATGAGTTATTAACGTAATTCTAGGTCTATAGAATTTAAATGTAGATACATTCTGTCATAAAGAGAGAAAAAAAAAAAAACAAAAAAAAAATGGTTCAAATATATTTTCTTATATATTTTTTTTTGGTGTGGACGTACCACACTATACCATAGGGGTTAAGGTGGGAGGAGGTGGGGAAGAGAGGGGGAGGGGAAAGAAAAACAAAAAAAACAAAAAATAAAAAAAAATAAAAAGATAGATAGATAAGGAGGGGGGGAGGAGGAGATCAGGTAGTGAGCATTAATGTGAGACACCATTGTTTCATCATTTTCACGGATAGTCTTAGGATAATCTTTTCCGATTTAAATGTATTTTTCTTAAGTGATAATATCTTTATATTCTTGCGTGCTTTTAAATTCCAGCCAGTTGTACCATACAGAAGTGAAATTGGTTATTTTCTCTTGGGAGATACTTATAAGTTCTTCTATTTTTTCTATACAGTTTATTCTTCTGAACCATTCCTTTTTTGTAGGGACTATATTAGTGCGCCAGTGACAGGGGATACAGTGTCTTGCTGCGTTCGTCATGATCATGGATAATGATTTCAGATATCTTTGTTTGGGTATAGAATTGTGGTGTAGCAAGTATTGCGCAGGGGAATACTCCAGGTCCTCTGAAGTGATTGATATTATGGTGTCATGCACCGCCCTCCAAAAATCTTGGATTGCAGAACAGGACCACCATATGTGTATCATGGAGCCTTCCCCATCTCCGCATCTCCAACATCTATCAGATATCTGGGGGTAAAATTTATGTAGAAGTGAGGGAGTTCTATACCACCTTGTGATTATTTTGAAGCCACATTCTTGAGTGGTTACATTTAACGATCCTTTGTGTGCAAAATTGTGTATTTTTTCCCAGTCTTCTTCTGATATGTTTGTTTCAAGATCTTTTTCCCACGCCTGACACGACACACTGGAGAACTCCGTATTATCACCAAATAATGAGTAGTATAGGGCTGATATAATATGTCTTTGTGGGGATTTTTTTGAGCATAGGGTTTCTAGTGTTGTGGGAAGTCTCGTCCAATATTGGGCGGTCTCACTTTTTGTCAGGAAGTGTCGGATTTGGGTGTAGTTCCATTGCGATATCGTATTTGGGTCAATTTCCGTTTTAATTTCGTCTCTGGATAAGAGCTTACCTCTTTTGAGGAAATGTTTCACCTGAATGTCTTCATGAGGCCAGTCGTTGATCAGGAAGTGTTGATCCTGTCCAGGGGGAAAGTCAGGATTACCTCTGATCGGAGTGAGGGGGCTAAGCCAAGGGAAAGGACGGGTCTGTTTATAGGAATTTTGGAAGTTTTCTAAGGTAGGTCCTATGAGGGGATGAGCTTTGAGATTTTTAGAGTCTTTACTTACACAATGGGAAGCACATAAGTGCGTCATGAGAGGGGAATTCATTAAAATGTTAGCCAAAATTAAAAAGGACCAACAAGCCAAAATCAGATCCCTATTGGACCAAATTCACAAACTAGAGACAACACATAAACGAACCTTGGCGATCTCAGCATTTGAGGAACTGACTAGAGTAAGGACAAATTTATCTTAATAAATAAACATTAAAACCAAACGACAGTATATTCTGAGACATAAGATATATTATGAGCAGGGAAACAAAAGCGGAAGACTTCTAGCGAGAGCAGTCCAGAGTAAAAAAGCTGCCTCAACAGTACATCACATAAGAGACAGCCAAGGGAGAACTCATTCCTCAAATGGGGAGATTGCCAAACAATTCGAATTATACTACCAGAACCTATATAACATCCCGTCTAATCCCAACTACCCCCTTAACTCAACCAAGAGGATAAATCTCATCCAGAACTTCCTCGAGAAATACAGCCCTCCAAGTATTGCAGAAAACACAGCACTAGAGCTTGAAGCACCTATATCTGGCCCAGAGTTTGATAAAGCGATAAAAGACATGAAGTTAGGGAAAGCCCCAGGCCCTGATGGACTTCCATTACAATATTATAAATCATTCACAGATATTCTGAAACCAAGATTTCTGAAAACCTATCAATCGCTACATTTAGATCAAAACCCCCCAAAACAAATGCTTGAGGCCCATATAACAGTCATACCCAAAGAAGACAAAGATACATCCCAAGTTACGAACTACAGACCAATATCCTTAATTAACGTTGACGTAAAGATATACGCAAAAATACTCGCCAATAGACTGTTGCCACTACTAACCTCCCTAATATCACTTGATCAAGTGGGATTTATCCCAGGTAGAGAGGGACGTGATAATACAATCAAAGCAATAAATATAAATCACTGGCTAACATCAAAAAAGAAACCAGGCTTTTTCTTGTCCCTAGATGCAGAGAAGGCGTTCGACAGAGTGGCCTGGGACTATATGGATGAAGTACTAAAACACGTAGGTATACTACCACAAATGAGAGCATATATTAGAGCCTTATACTCCAACCCAACAGCCAGGGTCCGAGTCAACGGCCACCTGTCGAACGCCTTCAACCTCCGAAATGGTACAAGACAAGGCTGTCCCCTTTCTCCATTATTGTTCGTACTTACATTAGAACCCCTATTAAACAAAATAAGATCAAACCCAGACATTAAGGGAATAGAAATTCAAAACAAAACATATAAAGTCGCAGCCTTTGCGGACGACATGCTCCTCTTCCTCGCGGAACCTCATATCTCCCTGCCCAACTTAATCCAAGACCTAGAGCACTTCCAATTACTCTCTAATTTAAAGATCAACCATTCAAAATCCAACGCCCTCAACATCACTCTACCCCAAAACTCAGTAGATTTATGCAAACAAAATTTCCCCTTTGCGTGGGCCAAACAAAAAATAACATACCTAGGAATAGAGATCCCCACAAACTTAGAAGATCTGTTCCAAATCAATTTCCTTCCCATTTTAAAGGAAACCCAAGAAGACCTAAAAAGATGGAATGCCCTTAATGTCTCATGGTTCGGTAGAGCTTCCCTAATAAAGATGACAATACTACCTAGATTTCTTTATGCTATGCAAACTATACCCATCCGCCTCCCCTCTTCATTCTTTGCAGCCTTCCGCAAAGCGTGCTCGGGATTTATCTGGAGAGGTAAACCGCCTAGAGTTAAATTTACCAAATTAAATTTACCCAAAAATAAAGGGGGGATAGCCTTGCCCGACTTAAAAAAATATCATCAAGCAGCCCTCCTAGCCAGAATAGTGGATTGGAACATTCACCAGGCAGTTAAGGATTGGGTGGCCCTGGAACAAAATCAATTCCCTGTAAAGATTAAAGTTTTACCGTGGTTAAACCCAAAGCATCACACTAACCTTCTATGAGGAGGAGAGCTGCGATCTAGATAAGGGAAGGCCCGTAGACGTGGTGTATCTCGATTTTTTTGACACAGTTCCCCATAAATGTTTACTGTACAAAGTATGGTCCGTTGGCATGGACCATAGGGTGAGTGCATGGATTGAAAACTGGCTACAAGGCGAGTTCAGAGGGTGGTGATAATTGGGGACTACTTAGATGGTCAGGAGTGGAAAGTGGGGTCCCCCAGGGTTCTGAGCTGGGACCAATCCTATTTAATTTGTTCATTAACGACCTGGAGAATGGGGTAAACAGTTAAATCTCTGTATTTGAGGTCAATACTAACCTAAGCAGGGCAATAACTTCTCCACGGGATGTGGACACCTTGCAAGAAGATCTTAACAAATTAATTAGGTGGGCAACTACATGGCAAATTAGGTTTAATGTGAAAAAATTTTAAATAATGCATTTGGGTGGCAAAAATATGAATACAATCTACTCACTGGGGGGAGAACCTCTGGGGGAATCAAGGATGGAAAAGGACCTGGGGTCCTAGTAGATGATAAGCTCAGCAATGGCATCCAAACTGCTGCTAACAAAGCAAACAGAATATTGGCATGCATTAAAAGGGGATTAAGGCTGGATTCACATTTATGCACTTTTAGTGCTTTTTGCATTTTGCAGATTTGAGATATTGAGATAAGAGATAGTGAGCCGGGCTGTAATATAAAGTGTATGTGGTGACTCGTGTCATTAGAGCGTGTACTTCTTTCCAAAACTGTTGGAGTAGAGTACACTCCCACCAAATGTGGAGCATCAAACCTTCTGCTTTCTTGCATCTCCAGGAAATGTTAGGGATTGTAGGGGGAGATTTGTGTAGTCGAGCAGCGGTTCTATTCCATTTGGTTGCAATTTTGTAGCAAATTTCCTGAATTGGCACATTCAGTGAGCCTTTGTGTGTGCATTCATATATGTCATCCCAATTTTCATCAGTGAGGGTTAGTTGTAGGTCTCTTTCCCACGAAAAACGCAAAGCATCCTTTTTTTTGGGGGGTCCTCCTGGAGTAAGGTGTACATGAATGATATAAGATGTCTTTGTGGTGTTGTACGTGTGTATAAGGTTTAGAATACTGTAAGTCAGCCCTCAAAAATTACAATTGCACACTCGCATTTTGCGAGTGATTTTTGAGGGCTGGCGAGGAGAAGAGAGGAGAGCCGCCACTGGGAGATCACAGCAGGGAACATCACAGCTTTCGTTTCATAAGCTGCGTGTTCCTCCGCCGTGCGCCGTCACATAAGCTCCTCCCCTTTTCCGGGACTTTGATAGACAGATCATCCATCCAATCCTAGGACGAGTGACATGTATCAAAGTTCCCCGGACAAGGGGAGGGGCTTATGTGAAGGCGCGCGGCGGGGGAACACAGCTTATGAAACGAAAGCTGTGATGTTCCCTGCTGTGACTCCCAGTGGCGGCTCTCATCTCCTCTCTTCTCCTCCACATGTAGGCAGCACCATGGGGGGACACAGGCAGCACCATGGGGGGCACAGGCAGCACTATGGGGGGGAGCACAGGCAGCACCATGGGGGGGGGGCACAGGCAGCACCATGGGGGGGGCACATGCAGCACCATGGGGGGGCACAGGCAGCACCATTGGGGGGGCACAGGCAGCACCATGGGGGGGCACAGGCAGCACCATGGGGGGACACAGGCAGCACTATGGGGGGGCAGCACCATGGGGGGGACACAGGCAGCACCATGGGGGGCACACAGGCAGCACCATGGGGGGGCACAGGCAGCACCATGGGGGGGCACAGGCAGCACCATGGGGGGCACAGGCTGCACAGGCTGCACATGGGGGGGACACAGGCTGCACATGGGGGGACACAGGCTGCACATGGGGGGACACAGGCTGCACATGGGGGGCACAGGCTGCACATGGGGGGACACATGCTGCACATGGGGGGACACATGCTGCACATGGGGGGACACATGCTGCACATGGGGGGACACAGGCTGCACATGGGGGGGGACACAGGCTGCACATGGGGGGGACACAGGCTGCACATGGGGGGGACACAGGCTGCACATGGGGGGGACACAGGCTGCACATGGGGGGACACAGGCTGCACATGGGGGGGACACAGGCTGCACATGTAGGGGGGGACACAGGCTACACATGGGGGGGACACATGCTGCACATGGGGGGAGACACAGGCTGCACATGGGGGGGAGACACAGGCTGCACATGGAGGGGGATACAGGCTGCACATGGGGGGGACACAGGCTGCACATGGGGGGGACACAGGCTGCACATGGGGGGGGACACAGGCTGCACATGGGGGGGGGAAGATACAGGCTGCATTGGCAGGCTTGGATAAAGTTGTTAATATTTTTATAACTTAATTGCATAAAACATTAAAGTGTCATTTAATGAGATAATTTATGAGGGCGGGTTTAGGGGCGGGGCAGGGTAGGGGTTGGGCGGGGCAACTGGTGGCGAGCAACCCTTGAGGCCTGGCTAGTAGCTCAGGAATTAAAATTTTGAGCCCTGCTGTAAGTTGTTTGTTCCAATTGGTCGAAGGAGCTTGTGTTGTAAGAAAGTGTCTCAATTGTCTGTAAGTCTAGAAGGGAAACGTGTTGGTACATGATGAGGACACCAAGTCTTTATAGGAGCGTATATGTCCTTTATCGAAGAATTGGTGTACAAGTACTTCTTACTGAGGGGCAATTCCTGTTGTAGGAACATGTTGGATTCCCAGGAGGGGGGGGGGGTCAGGGTTTCCCCGCAGAGGCATCAACGGGCCTGAGTATGATGAAAGCTTGAAAGAGCCCATAGTCTTTTTGAAGGCTACTAATGAGGGGGAGTTTCAGCCAGGGGAATATATGTGTTGGAGTGTGCGTAAATTCGTTTTCTAAGGTAACCCAAGCTTTCCCAGACCTGTGGGCCCTCCAGTCCACAACTCTGTTCAAGTGACAAGCTAGGTAGTACTTGTAGACATCAGGTAGTCCAATCCCACCTTTAGTCTTAGCACGTGTGAGGCATGTGTATTTGATATGTGGGGAGTTGTTCTTACAAATGAAAGCCGTGCAAGCTTTTTTGTATAGTGCAATGAAAGCCGTGCAAGCTTTTTTGTATAGTACAAAAAAGGACGAGGGAAGGTGAATTGGGATTGTTTGAATTAGGTAGAGCAATTAGGTAGAGTATTAGGGCTGAGCATCCAAACCAGGATACATTAAGGCTAGCCCATTCTTTCAGATTTGATTGGATCCTGGTGAGTATAGGTAAGAAACTGTGGTGATAGAGGTCGAACAATCTCATGGCTATGTGGATGTCCAGGTAGGGAATTGAGTCCTTCTTCCACACCTATGGAAAGGACTCCTGGCAATGAGTTACTTCTTGTTGGGGTAGTGAGATGTTCAGGGCATGTTATTTGGAATAATTGACTTTGAAATTTGATAGGTCTCCGAACTGTTTTATGTCTTTTAGTAGGTTTCTGTATGGAAACACAAGGTGATTGTAGTGATAGTAGGATATCATCCACGAATGCCGCGACTTTGAAGTCTCTATTTGCTATGGTGATCCCATTAATATCTGAATTTGCTCTCAGTTTATTTAAGAGGGGTTCTAGTGTCAGAACGAAAATTAGGGGGGAGAGAGGGCATCCTTGCCGTGTCCTGTTGCTGATGGTAAAGGCGTTTGACAGGTGGCCATTTACTTTCACCCTCGCTGAGGGGTTGGAATATAATGCTGTTATGTGAGTGTACATGCGTGGTTGGAGGCCAACTCCTTTCAGTACCTCTTGCATGTAATCCCAGGCCACCCTGTCGAACGCCTTCTCCGCATCTAGGGAGAAGAGGAAACCTTGAGTCTTGGATGAAGTAAGCCAATGATGTAAGTTTAGTGTACGCGTGGTGTCATCTCTTGCCTCCCTACCTGGTATGAAACCTACTTGATCGGAGGATATAAAGCTGGGTATGAAAGGTAGTAACTTGTTGGCTAGAATTTTGGCATATAGTTGTATGTCCACATTCAGCAATGATATAGGTCTGTAGTTGTAGACTTGTGTTGGGTCTTTACTGTCCTTCGGGATGACAGCTATATGGGCCTCTAACATTCTGCCTGGGGAGGTTTGAGGGTGGGCAAGGGTGTTAAAGGTTGTTAGCATCGTAGCTGATAAGACACCTAGGAAGCACTTGAAATATTGGAGTGGAAGGCCGTCAGGCATAGGGGCTTTTCCTACTTTCATTTGGTTGATAGCGATGTTTAATTCCTCCGCAGCAAGAGGGCTTTCCAAATCTTCAGCCTGTTGGGTGGTCATTGGCTTGGGGCAAAATTGGGCTATAAAAACCTGTAGTTGGGTGGTACTGGAGTTTGGAGGATTGGGGTCTGGGTGGCCATGTGATTATAAAGCTTGGAGTAGAACGTTTCAAATTGTTTGGCTATAGCCGAATTTCTGGAGAAAAGCTTGCTTTGTTTGTCCCATGTGGTGGATCATGAAACATAAACCAACTTTTGTTGGTAAAATGTAAAAGATGATGTTATGCTGAGTAAATAGATGGCAAACATGTCACACTTTAAAATTGTGCATGCCCATGCAACGGTGACAAACAACATACATTTTACTATCCATAGGCAACGCTTTAGCCGCTTCCCGACCGCCTCCTGTACATATACGTCGTCAGAATGGTACGGCTAGGCAAAAGCATGTGGGGTCGCGAGCGCGCCGCCGTGACCAGGGCCGCGGGACCAGCGGACCCGCTCGCCACTGGTGTCCCGCGATCGGGTCACAGAGCTGAAGAACTGGGAAAGGTCTGTGTAAACAAACCTCTCCCCGCGCTTCCTACACTGCCTGTCATTGATCGGCTGTTCCCTGTCATCGGGAAAGCCGATCAATGACGTCAGACGTACAGCCACGCCCCCTACTGTAAAAAAAAAAAAACACAACACGTCACACTTAGCCCCTCCTCGCCCCCTAGTGGTTAACTCCTTCACTGCCAGTGTCATTTACATAGGAATCAGTGCATTTAAATAGCACTGATTTCTATATAAATGACAATGGTCCTAAATATGTGTCAAAAATGTCCGATGTGTCCGCCATAATGTCGCAGTCACAATAAAAATCGCTGATCGCCGCCATTACTAGTAAAAAAAAAAAAAATATTAATAAAAATGCTATAAAACTATCCCCTATTTTGTAAACGCTATAACTTTTGCGCAAACAAATCAATAATCGCTAATTGCTATTTTTTTTTACCAAAAATATGTAGAAGAATACATATCAGCCTAAACTGAGGGAAAAAAAAAATTATATATTTTTTGGGGATATTTATTATAGCAAAAAGTAAAAAAATATTGCATTTTTTTCAAAATTGTCGCTTTATTTTTATTTATGGAGCAAAAAATAAAAACCGCAGGGGCAATCAAATACCACCAAAAGAAAGCTCTATTTGTGGGAAAAAAAGGACGCCAATTTTGTTTGGGAGCATGTTGCACGACCGCGCAATTGTCAGTTAAAGCGATGCAGTGCCGAATCGCAAAAAGGGGCCTGGTCCTTTGGCTGCAAATTAGTCCGGGGCTGAAGTGGTTAAAAAGCCTTTACAGGTTACCACTTTAGATTCACACAGGAGGTCTGGTGATAAAATTACTGCCCACGATCTGAGGTTTGTGTATATGCAGAACCAACTTGTGTGTTCACCTTTGCATGCAAGCACAGGGGGACCTAAAAATCTTTTTATTTTTATACTGCTGCTTAATTTTTTTTTTTTTGTATCACTTTTATTGCTATCTTAAGAAATGTAGGCAATACTTGTGACAGCAATAGGCATGCAACAGGTACACTTTACCTCCTCTGCCTTAAAAGCATTAGATTTCTTTCCCCCCTTTAATTGCTTGAACTGGATGGACTTGTGTCTTTTTTCAACCAGACCAACTATGATTACACCAATATTGGTGAGATCAAATGCTTTTTAAAAATAGCACACTTTACATCTGGGTAACCTGGAAGTGATGTGATGTCTTTGCTTCAGGGTTATTATATTATAGTGCCCAACAAAGCTGATCTGGTCTTTGTTAGGCTCTATGGCCGCACTTCTGCCAGCTGGTCGATTGGGACCGAAGATCCTGGTAAAGAGGTGGAAGATGAAGGGAGAAGGGAAGTCCCCTCCTGCTGCTTCTAAAAGCAATCCAGTGGCTTTTACATAGTTACATAGTAGGTAAGGTTAAAAAAAGACAATAGTCCATCCAGTTCAACCTGTGTAGGTGTACATGTGTCAGTGTCTATATTTATTTCCCATATCCCTGTATGTTGTGTTCTTTATGATGCACATCCAAGAGTCTTTTAAAAATATCAATACTCCACACTGACACCACCAACTGTGGAAGCGTTCCACATCCTTATTGCCCTGAGAGTGAAAAAACCCTGCGCAGCTTAAGGTTAAACCACTTCTCCCCCAATCTCATTGTGTGGCCTGTGTACTCTTACACTCCCTGAGACTGAATAGATATTTTCCTATGCTGAGATCACCATTGGGGTATTTGTAAATCACTTTAATCTCCTCTCTCAAACGTCACTTCTCCAGCAAGAATACATTTAGTGCTTTTACAAGAGAGCCAACCATCGGCTCTAAAAAACGATACCGCGATGATGCTTGCAGCTCATCCCAGTATAACTACTCAAACGCCAGTGATGTACATACGTATATCCTCTTTTTATTGAGGGTCTTTTGCAGTTTATGCCCCCCTGTCTATTGCCACCCTTTCTCTCTGATGGTCATTTAAAAGGCTTAAATAACAAAGGCCATCTCTAAATGGCTGGTCAATGAAATGATCCCTAACTAAAGCTCTGTTTGTTTATATTACATCATTGGCACTGACATTTTAATTTCAACAGTTGTAATATTTTTTTACCATCGAGCTAGGACAGCATCTTACTTCTTTATAAATCCCTTTGTCTTCATGTTTTATATATTTAAATTTTGCCAATTTTCTTCCAACAGCCAACATTTTAATGCGTAATCCTTTTTCCTCATCATTTTTCAAGTGCTATGAATCATCTTATCATCAGCCTGCCTCATACACATCTCTTTGCACTTCAGTCCACTTTAATTCATTTGAATTGCAGCTGCCAGATTATTTTACCTCAACTGCCAATATTCCTCTTGTAGGCAGCTAGTCTGTTACAGACTTGTTTAAACTGCAGAAGGGTTCTGTCTGTTTCCCTATGCTACCCGGTGGAAATAAACACAAGGGAATTGCAATATTAGTTGTTAAAAAAAAGCCTGCCCATATACATACTGTAACTATCACAGCCAGCTTACAACTGTGTTACACTTTAACCAGAACAGGTGTAAGGACACATGATACTCTTGCAGTGTCATTACCAGTGGCCACAATGTGAGTGTGTCATATACTATACTGTAATATTCTACACTGCTATAGATCTTAGATGTTAGTGACAGCATTAATGGAATCATGAGATCTCTGCTTACAGTAAATGCTAACAACATCATAGGACTTGCACTGTTCAAATGGTTATTTATTAAACTGGAGTTTTGCTAATATAGTTGCATAGGACCTAATTCACTATGAATAAGGAGGAAAAAAAGCCACTCTACATCTAGTTACTCCCAATTAAGCCAATTAAGACCTCAACTAGGTGAACATGCGAACGGAAAAGTGAGTGAGTGAGCATTGGTAAATTCCAATTCGGCATAGTCGCGGATCCATAACTGGCAATTGCCAACAAGTTTCCTATATGGAACTGCACTGCAATATTTAGCTATGATCATGTTTGTACATGTATGCCAATAAACCATATATCTTATATGGGATGTGCTCTACCTTGTGTGTGGCTATTTATGTGTATTACAATAATTGTGCATCATTTGTTTTCTTCTTTTGCAAACAAATGCTGTTCTGAATGATTATTACAGAGTAATGTCTGCTATGCCGTATGTGTATTTATTATTTACAGTTACATATCTGTTATATGTAAAAAAAGAAATGAATGTTACATTTATTTTTTAGGAGATTATAGAGTTATAATTATCTATGTTCATTCTTTAGTTATACTAAACTATTATAAATGTCTGATTTGTGGTCAGCACATTGGCCTAGTGGCCTGCACTGATGAACAAAAAGCACTAAGGTCATGAGTTCAAACCCCAACCATGCTAACAACCTGTGCGTTCACTAGTGTTTTGATAATTTTTTTGCCACACAATAATATTTTTGCTAAATAACATACCATTGCATGCACTTGAGAATGCAAATTATGGAAACAACCATGCTGATGTGGCAGTGGCAATTAGGCGTTTGATCTATTTTCAGCATACTCTGCTGTTTAAAACTTTATTTGATACCATTTTAGGAATTTGAACCCATGGTCTGAGTCTTTCTAGGTAGGATTGCTACCCACTAAGCAACTGAGATGAGCACAATTATACAGTACAATGATTAACGAATGAACATAAATCAAGGGAATCTATACTCTCCTAAAATACAAATGCAGGATCATTCCTAAATTGTCAAAAATTTGTAGATGTGACTTGTTTTGCTTCTTTTGCTTTTATATATATATATATATATTTTATTATTATTATCATTGATGTAAGAGTTATATCTCTATTCTATATATGTCAAACTTTTTTCATGTCTAATTTCTATTTTATGAAAATGTTGAGTTCTATTTATTTATGTTCATTCTGTAATCATGGTACTTCTTTATATTATAGGTATAGTTGTACTCACTCAGCACAGTGGCTTAATCTTTCTTCTTCAAGTATTTTATTATATCATATTAAGTCAAGGCACATTTAAAAGAGGTATAGCATTGTGTCAGTTGTATAAATGTATAATAGGCGTAGCCCTAAGTCAATGGGCATCAAGTCCACATGGAAGAAGTATTTCAAATATTGTGTCAAATATTGTGTCAATTTAATACTGTAAGGTGTCAATTAGTACCCCGATCAGAGAGGAGGTGTCAACCAACGCTGAAAAGAGATAAGGCTTTAGCTAGGTATGGGGACATGGACTGATAAGGTATGCACAACATGGGAGTCGTTTTCTCCGTAGGTATGACCTAGGGTTGGATGGCCATAAGCTCATGTTAAACTGTTAATAAGTATATTCCAGTATGAATGACAACAGTGGCTAAATCTTTAGCACCCTTAGCTAGAAGCACTTTGGTCATGAGATTAAATCCCACCCATACTAGCACCTCCCTAAAATTGCAAAGGCAAATGCATATATGCTTTGGCGAATACATAAGTGCAATCAGCGAGACATAAATTGTATCGGTGATGGGAAATATGCTTTCGCCTACGCACATATCCATTCACCATTGAAACTTTAGGGAGGTGGTAGGTAGGAGGAGGCAAAAATCCATGGCATCCAAAGTTGGCCAGGACCCCTCAATAAAAACCAGGTGAGGGCCTTTTTGGGGTTAATAGGCTATTATAGAAGGTTTGTTCCCAATTTTGCTACATTGGCGGCTCCCCTTACAGATCTTACCAAGGTTGGGAAGTCCTCAGTGATAACTTGGACCCCAGGAGCTGAAAAAGCTTTCCAGGACCTAAAGACAGC
Organism: Lithobates sylvaticus; assembly: GCA_028564925.1. Classification (NCBI taxonomy): domain Eukaryota; kingdom Metazoa; phylum Chordata; class Amphibia; order Anura; family Ranidae; genus Lithobates; species Lithobates sylvaticus. The sequence continues at coordinate 236,237,497 of CM053029.1, forward strand.
CTTGTGTAATAGCCCTGTCTTAATTACCCCGGATTTTACACAGGAATTTATAGTGCATATGGATGTGTCCGAAGTGGGATTAGGTGCAGTGTTGTCCCAAGTGGTGAATGGGGAGGAACACTCCATAGCGTTCTTAAGCAGAAAATTGACCCCTGCTGAAAAAAGATATGCTATTGTAGAACGGGAATGTCTACCCATCAAATGGGCTCTTGAGAGTTTCAAATATTATCTGTTATGCAAGAGTTACCAGATGGTGCTTGGCCCTACAGAATTTTAAATTTATAGTAGACCATAATCCAGGTAGCCTGGAGTAACTGGGCTCACATTAAACTATGTACATTAAACAAAAGATTTGAATCCATCAATCTATGCCACCATACACTGTGACCATGTACACAAAACACCTTGTCAAACTCTAAGGCTTTCTGATTTAACCACTTGATGACGAGCCGGCATCATTGTACTGCGGCAGGTCGGCTCGTTCCCGCAAATCGCCATCATTGTACGTTGGCTCGGGAACTCTATATTGTGGATGCGCGCACACGCTCCCACTGGCCAGCGGGTGAGCCAATGTCCGCCGACCACCCACAATCAAATAAGACAGATCTCCGTTCTGACAGGGGAGATCACACAGATCCTGTCTTTCTGCTAAGCAGGAAGACAGATCTGTGTGTTTCCCAAGGCAGCCCATCCCCCATACAGTTAGAAAACACCTGCAGGGAACATATTTACCCATTGATCGCCCCTGATGTTAACCCCTTCCCTGTCAGTGTCATTAGTACAATAACAAGAAATGTATAGGCTGAGCAAAAAGAACACACAGGAGTATATTATACTCAAAAGGGGAATATTTTAGGTTTATGCCACATCCTATAATAAAGAATCTGGAAAGGGGGTCCCCTATGGGTTGGACTTTAAAGGCGTAGAATTCGTAACCCCAAATAGAATGAAAATTGTTGTATATTGAAATATAATTTATTACAAAAGAAGCAAAACATAAAACAATAGAAGATTTCACACATATATAGCAATATAAAAACACCTGGAAATTGTTACAGCAAAAACTTGGTATAGTACAAACTATGAAGCGTTTTATGTCATTTTCTCACACTGACGCGTTTCGGATATAAATGCTTTCCTCCTTCCTCAGAGGTGAGACTATAACATCATTCCTATTATATAGAAAAATGTCAAGGTCAGGTGATATGCGCAAATCTTCATATAGTGATTACATCTCGAATCAAAAAGATACAATTGCAAATAAAGAGTATATAAAAAACTCACATGAGGGGTATACCAGGTATAGAGACGTTCCAGTGTAATTTAAAATTCGAGATGTAATCACTATATGAAGATTTGCGCATATCACCTGACCTTGACATTTTTCTATATAATAGGAATGATGTTATAGTCTCACCTCTGAGGAAGGAGGAAAGCATTTATATCCGAAACGCGTCAGTGTGAGAAAATGACATAAAACGCTTCATAGTTTGTACTATACCAAGTTTTTGCTGTAACAATTTCCAGGTGTTTTTATATTGCTATATATGTGTGAAATCTTCTATTGTTTTATGTTTTGCTTCTTTTGTAATAAATGATATTTCAATATACAACAATTTTCATTCTATTTGGGGTTACGAATTCTACGCCTTTAAAGTCCAACCCATAGGGGACCCCCTTTCCAGATTCATTAGTACAATAACAGTGCATATTTTTAGCACTGATTACTGTAATAATGTCACTGGTTCCCAAAAAAGTATCAGTTAGGTGTTCGATCTGTCCGCAGAAATGTCGCAGTCCCACTAAAAATTGCATATCACTGCCATTACTAGTAAAAAAAATTATAATAATAAAAATGCCATAAATCTATTCCCTATTTTGTAGATGCTATGACTCTTGTGCACGGCAATCAATATACACTTATTGCAATTTTTATTTTACCAAAAATATGTAGAAGAATATATATTGACCTATACTGAGGAAGAAATTATTTTTTTTATGTATTTTTTGGGTATATTTATTATAACAAACAGTAAAAAATACTTTTTCAAATTAGTCGTTCTTTTTTTGTTTATAGTGCACAAAATAAAAACCGCAGAGGTGATCAAATACCACCAAAAGAAAGCTCTATTTATGGGGAAAAAAAGGACATCAATTTTGTTTGGGTACAATATCGCACAACTGCAGTTAAAGTGACACAGTGCCATATCTCAAAAAATGGCCTGGTCATTTAGAAGGTAAATCCTTCCGGTCCTTAAGTGGTTAAACCGGTAATGGGCAGGCTGAATGTACCAAGTTGATCAATCGATCAACTTGTGTACAACCAGCTGCCATTTCTCTTGCGATTATTGCTAGCGGCTGCTATAGCCGATAGCGATAATCATTGGCTTCTCTCGTCAGCAGGACCAGGAACACCAGTCAGCTTCAGCACTGATCTGTGTATTCTGAGAGAAGCAGGGTGCTGCTCTCAGAATACATATATCAGTGCCTGCAGCGCTGCAGGGGGAGACTGCTCTGTCTCCAGTTAAAAAAAAAGAATGTGTATGCCCAGTATCAGGAGCATGGTGTGGTCAGCGGACAGTAGCTCCTATGCTTGACATATACTGTATGGATATACCCTACACTTTTTCTGGTACAGATTTCTTTATCCACATTGATTGATGAAAATAGAGGAATCTGTTAGGTTCTCTTTTTTGTTCAGCCCATGAGTCGAATGAAGAAAAGAACATTGCATGAATGCCCAACATTAGGAGTGTTGTAGAAACTTCTAATGCTGGCAGTACACAATTTGTTTTTAGAGGCCCTAAAATGGCAGGACAGTTCAGACACCCCCTCCCACCCCCTTTTTGGAAAGTAGACACTTCATGATATTTGCTAAGAGGCATGGTGAGTATTTTGCAGATCTCATTTGTTGCCACAAGTTTTTGGAAATGAAGAAATAAAACAAAAATGTATTTTTATGTGACACAAAATTAGATCTGCAAAATACTCACCATGCCTCTTATCAATTATCTTGGAGTGTCTTCTTTCCAAAAAGGGGGCATTTGGGAGGAGGGGGCTGCCCTGCCATTGTAGGGCCTCCAAAACTGTGATAGGAAGTCAGAAAATAAAATGAGTAAGTTACACCCTTTGAAAAAAGAAAAAATGTGGTAGGATTGGCGCTGTTCCAATTTTTTGTGGTGCTGTGTTATACCCTCTGCGATTGGTCCTCAGTGACTGCTTAGTATAGCTAATAAGCCCACATATCCCCTTTTTTTCCTTTGGGGTTAGTGTTGCATAGTAACTGTGTTATTTAGAATTTTTTTTAATTTTTTGGGAAACTTTAGACCATCAGCCTGTGGTCCGTATGTGTAAGGTAAAGGAAAAAAGGAACTATTAAAGCTTAAATGAATAAGATGAATGAAAATAGATAGGTCGACCTCTAGGAACAACATACAGTCTGCTTTAGAGAATTTTGGAATTAGAAAGTGGCATGTGTTTGATCCTTGGCCTATAATTGTCTGATTTCCAGTCATTTTAATCCTAATATTTAATGATAAAAGGATCACAAGAAGACACATGTGTTATTAAATTGTCATTTGAAGAAACATGGATTTTTTAAGATAAAAGAATAAATGAATAAAAATAAAAAGTGTAACTCCCTCTGGCGTGTGTTTATAGAAAATTTAACAAATCCCAAAAAGCAAAGGGAATGGTAGGCTTCAAATGTAAAAACAATATTGTTTTATATCTCTAAAAATGGATAGTGTGGCTGAATTGCCTGCTACAAAAAGGTGGATACAGTGCAAACAATAATACATTTGTGTGTAGCTGCACTTTAGTAAAACATATGTTGATGAACTAATTAAACAAAAATATGCATTATCAAACTGACGGTGTCAGTGTATTGGTGGAGTTTTGTGGTGACCCCTGTGGTAGTTAAACAATCTTGCTGCTAAAGCAAAAAGTGGGTAAACAATTATTTTGTAACACAAAATATAAACAACAGTGGCTTGGCACAACAATTATACTAAAAAGGAAAAGTAAATTAAAATAAAGTAAAGGATGAAAATAATAAGAAGTGTCTGTGCTATTAAGCAAAAGTGTCCAGTGCTTAAAAACTTCTCGGAAGGTATATATATATATATATTTATTTTTCTTCTTATAAGGTGAGAAACTTCTTATATAAGTGATGTTCAGTGTCGTGCTCCTTATCCATGCTCCTATATCAGATGCACTCACCAGAAAGCCTTACCCCTCCAGGGGTGCTATGCATTCACAGTATATGCCACTGTGTAGCAGCCTGTGGGTCCTGGTCTTTTTGTGGTGTCACTCTTTGTACTAATCCCTCATAGATTTTATCATATGGAGGGAAAAGAAAGGGGGATGCCCATAGTGTAAATCCACTTTACAATTTTCAATATTTTTTTTTAAGTTTGGGAATGTACTCACATTTAAAAGAACAAACAACAAGTGATTTTTTTATAAAAAACAAAGCTGAGCCGTCAGTCTGGAAGTGACACAATCACGTTTATGTGTTTCGTCATCAGACGTCGACTGGAACGTCACTGAGATCCAATCGCAGAGATATAACACAGCACCACAAAAAATTGGAACAGCGCCAATCCTACCACATTTTTTCTATTTTCTATCATATTACCACACTTCGGTGAGGGTTTTTGAGTAAGGGCAGCAGTTCCAGAAGGCACGGTCACACAAGTTCATACATTGAATTCCATAGCGCGGGCCATACCCCGATTCTATTCACAAGTTACACTCTTTGAAAGTCTGATTTGTGTAAAAAAAAATTTTTGGTGTAAATTTCCAAAAATTTGTGGCAAAAAATGAAATCTTCCATGGACTCAACATGCTTCTCAGCAAATACCTTGGGGTGTCTACTTTCCAATAAGGGGTCATTTATGGGGTATTTGGACTGTCCTGGCACTTTAAGAAATGTGATAGGCAGTCAGGAAGTCAGAGCTGCATAAATTCCAATATATATATATATATATATATATATATATATATATATATATATATATATACACCATAGTTTGTAAACACTACAACTTTAATGCAAATCAATAAAGATATGCTTCTTGGGATTGTTTCTTTACCAAAGACATGTAACAAAATACATACAGTATGTTGGCCTAAATGTATGAAGAACTTATTGGATATATATTATAACAGAAAGTATTGTTTTGTTTTTTTCCAAATTTTCAGTCTTTTTTGTTTATATAATAAAAAAATGTAAAACCCAGTGGTGAAATACCACTAAAAGACAGCTCTATTTGTGTGAAAAAAATACTATAAATTTAATTTGTGTACAGTGTTGCATGACCAGACAATTGCCAATAGAAGTAGCAAAGTGCGGAATTGCAATAACATGGTCTGGTCATGAAGGGGGTAAAACTTTTTGGAGGTCAAGTGGTTAGGTTGCTGCTTTTTTTTAATGAAGCCAAGGTAACTGAAAAATCAATACAACCACCAAATATGTGCTGCCAAAGAACACTGTCACTAAGGCTGTCCATGAAAATAGTGCTGTTCTGAAACACCACACACAGCTTTAAGGTGTCCTCCCAAACGTGTAATTTAAAGGATTTGTGTACTTTTTCATGTCACCCTTAAAAGCTACATGAAAGGACCTTATTCTTAGGATTTGTGTACTTTTTCATGTCACCCTTAAAAGCTACATGAAAGGACCTTATTCTTAAACAAAAAATTGGCATTGGTACAAGTCCCCCATGAAAGTGCCCAGCTCCCCATGCCGTTTTTGACTATAGCTTGTCTATTTGCACCCAAAATGACCAGAATTTACTAACAGGACTTGCCCCCATAGAACCCCCATGCAAGTAAAATCAGAGCAGGTTTGCTCATCACTCGTGTTCACAAAAAGGTTACTTAAGACAGATAACATTGTGGGAAAATGCAGTTAATATCCTCCACTCATCAATACTTACCTAAAACAGGAAAGGGTGCGATTATTCTTCAACAACATAAGGATCAATAGGGCATCCAGGCTATGTGCTATCCATTCTCAAGAGTAAAGAAATCAAGCACAGTTATGTCAATAACTAATAATAATTTGTGCATCTTGTATTTTCCTGGGTCAGGTCTATAAGGATGACACATGCAGCTCATGTGGTAACTTTACATAACCACTTAAGGACCAGAAGGATTTACCCTCTTAATGACCAGGCCATTTTTTTGTGGTACGGCACTGTGTCGCTTTTGTGGTACGGCAAAGTGTATGTCCTTTTTTCCCCATAAATAGAGGTTTCTTTTAGTGGTATTTGATCACCTCTGCAGTTTTTGTTTGTTTTGCGCTATAAACCAAAAAAAGACTGACAATTTTGAAAAAAATATATATTTTTTTTGCTATAATAAATATCCACAAAAAAATAAATAAAAAATGTCTTCATCAGTTTAGAGCAAAATGTATTCTTCTACATATTTCTGGTAAAAAAAAAAAAAATTGCAATAGGCGTATATTGACTGATTCTTATTCCCATACCAAACAATAAAAATAATATAAGAAATCACATGTGGAAGTGTTGATTCAGATTGTCCACCTGGAAATAAATACAGTTCCAACAAAGTGACAAGTGTAGCATAGAAACAAAATCAGTGGAAAAAATTCTTCATAATAGTCCACAGAAAAACCTAAAAAAAATATATGAAAAAACATTGATCTTCCAAATATAACGGTGTCTTCCAACAAAGATTTGTGATCCTTCACCAAACTTAGAAAAAGTGGACACTAGGGTTGAGCGAACCCGAACTGTAAAGTTCGGGTCCGTACCGGACTTTTGGGTGTCCGGGGCCCAAACCCGAACCCGAACTATTGGCTGTAAGTTCAGGTTCGGGTTCGGTATTCGGCGATGTATTGGCGCCTTTTAAGCAGCTGCAGGGCAGCCAATCGACGCTAGTTTCACTAGTATGCCCTTAGAAGCCATCACAGCCATGCCTACTAATGGCATGGCTGTGATTGGGCAGTGCAGCATGTGACCCAGCCTCTATATATATTCCAGACACACAGCACACAGCGTCATTCTGCTATAGACAGGTTCCTGTGCTGCTAAGAGAGAGGATTTTAGGAGTTAGTGTGATAAAGTCAGTCAGTCAGTCAGTCCACATTCCTTTAATTTTCTTCAAATTAGTTAGATCAGTGAGCAATCTAGAAAGCTAGAGTAGAGTAGAGAGTTTCTTTATTAAGGAAAAGAAAGAGGCAGAGAGAATTATTGAAGAGATTCCTAAATCAATTGTACCCTGGGGGGGGTGCAGTGCACAGTCTTTTAACAGTGCCATGAGGCCAGTGCCAGACAAAAATATAAAAGTTTTACCTGCAAGCTCAGTGCACCATTAGGACCAACACTGCATATAGTAAGAGATACACCATAGTCTGTGTGTATTCTGCTATTGGAAAAACATTGCCAAAAAATTTAATTTTGCTGTGTTTTTTTTCCCCCAATAGCATTTTCTGCGTGTTCATACCTACACGCTTTAGACACTATCTGTGTATTCTGATATTGGAAAAACATTGCAAAAAAAATTAATTTTGCGGTGCTTTTTTTTTTCCCAATAGCATTTTCTGCGTTTTCATAAACGCTTTAGACACTATCCGTTTATTCTGATATTGGAAAAACATTGCAAAATTTTTTTATTTTGCAGTGTTTTTTTTCTTCCCAATAGCATTTTCTGCGTTTTCATAAACGCTTTAGACACTATCCATTTATTCTGATATTGGAAAAACATTGCAAAAAAATTAAATTTTGCAGTGTTTTTTTCTTCCCAATAGCATTTTCTGTGTTTTCATAAACGCTTTAGACACTATCCGTTTATTCTGATATTGGAAAAACATTGCAAAAATTTTTAATTTTGCAGTGTTTTTTTTCTTCCCAATAGCATTTTCTGCGTTTTCATAAACGCTTTAGACACTATCCGTTTATTCTGATATTGGAAAAACATTGCAAAAAAATTAAACTTTGCAGTGTTTTTTTTTCTTCCCAATAGCATTTTCTGCATTTTCATAAACGCTTTAGACACTATCCGTTTATTCTGATATTGGAAAAACATTGCAACAAAAATTAAATTTTGCGGTGTTTTTTTTCTTCCCAATAGCATTTTCTGCGTTTTCATAAACGCTTTAGACACTATCCGTGTATTCTGATATTGGAAAAACATTGCAAAAAATTTTAATTTTGCAGTGTTTTTTTTCTTCCCAATAGCATTTTCTGCGTTTTCATAAACGCTTTAGACACTATCCATGTATTCTGATATTGAAAAAAACATTGCAAAAAAATTTAATTTTGCAGTGTTTTTTTTCTTCCCAATAGCATTTTCTGCGTTTTCATAAACGCTTTAGACACTATCCGTTTATTCTGATATTGGAAAAACATTGCAAAAAAAATTAATTTTGCAGTGTTTTTTTTTTTTCCCAATAGCATTTTCTGCGTTTTCATAAACGCTTTAGACACTGTACGCGTATTCTGCTATAGACAAAAACACCCATTTAGGGCGAGATCATAAATTTTGAAAATATGAGGAGATCATCAAAAAGGGGACGTGGCCCGGGTCGTGGTGCTGCTGGTGGCGCTCCTGTTGCAGGGAGAGGACGTGGTCGATCTGTGCCAGCTACACGCACTAGTGAAACACCTTCCTCAGGTGCGAGTAGGCGACAGAGCCTGCAGCGGTATTTTGGCGCGCCTAATGAGGCTGTACGAATGTTGAGGCCAGGACAAGTACAGGCGATAGTAGATTGGGTTGCTGACAGTGCCTCCGCTTCCTTCACATTGTCTCCCACCCAGTCTCCTGATAAAAGTTAATAATTTTTTCCAGAAAGTGCGTATTCTGGGGTATTCCCACCATATGTGCGGCATCGTGCCATTGAGTTTCTGAGGTTCTTAATGACTTCCTGTAGCTATTCTGCTGAGAAGGGGGCCTCCAGCATTTTATTTTTATTTTTAATTTTTTTATGTTATTTTAAGTTATTTACCTATCCACATTTGTTTGCAGATCACTTGCCATGTTCTTAACAACATTTTGTTGCCATTTGCAGCCCTCTAGCCCTTCCCATGACTTTTTTACAGCCATTTTAGTGTTCAAAAGTCCGGGTCCTATTGACTTCAATGGGGTTCGGAGTTCGGGTCAAGTTCGGGTCAAGTTCGGTCCCGAACCCGTACTTTTTTCCGAAGTTCGGCCAAACCCGCCGAACCCGAACATCTAGGTGTCCGCTTAACTCTAGTGGACACCCAAAAGTAAATGGATAAGAGAGATAGTCAAACAGCGCTTTTGGAAGATAGTGCCTGCTCACGTGATGGAATGGAGATTGTAGGAACCTTTCTCCTCAATGGCAAAGGCGGGATATACAAAAAGAGCAAGAAACGTCCATAGCATAATACCGTTTTAATGATAAAATCAAGTAATAAAAAAGTGGCCAAATGGCTCCTTACATTTAAAAGTGCCTATCCCTGCACTGGGGCTGCTGGCTTGTCAAATGGAATGATGTGTGAAGTCACCTCCATTCCCATCTCTGTGGATGGCGTGCGTTCCACCGGCTCACATTCACCACTGACATTTCTACAGCGATCAGAGTTAAAAATAGCCACTGATTACTGTATAAGTGTCACTGGCAGGAAAGGGGATAACAACTAGGGGGCGATCAAGGGATTACGTGTCCCCTAGGGAGGTGTTTATAACTGTGGGGGCAGTATACTGACTACAGGAGGAGAGAAATTGCTGTGCCACTGGCCACACGCATCAGCTCCAACGTTGTGCTGCAGGTGTTTATGCACGCCCTCTATCACTCTTGAAACAGCCGACACACACCTACGGCAATTCGCACAGCCGTTCCAACCTGCTGCAGTATAATGACAAGGTCAACAAGTGGTTAAAGGAGTACTAAAGTCATATTCATTATATTAAATATTAAAAAAGAGCATTAATCACTGACTCAAAATGCTTTATTAGTATTATTGAAATATTTTTTTATTACTTTAACATGGGTGCATATCCCCAGTCCACCCCTGTAGCTGTTGCTGCTGTTATTTCTTTCTGACTCTTCAGCCAACAGGGGGGTGATACATTAGCACCCTTTAGATGTGCGTGTTCCAGGGAGGGAACTGGCCACTGGCTAGTGCAGACTTTAGCTGTGCTGTCTGCCCATCAGTGGCTTGATTACATTCTATAAGACCTGTTCTGGAACAGTAATCAAACAGCTGATCAGCACAGCTAAAGTCTCTATAATCTAGTGGCTAACAGTTAGAAGTATTCTCACATTAAGGGTTTCCAGGGATGTACTCTTTCACTTAGGCTCATCACTAGTCATCCCTTACATTTGTAGCCTCTCCTCTCAGTACATGTGAATGGATGGTTACAAAGGGAGATATTAAGAGAACAGAATGCATTGTAGACACAGGTATAATGGAAATAAATTTAGATGGGGATCTTGTAACTATTTTAGGTATTTACAAAACAATGGGGGTTATTTACTAAAGGAAAATCCCCTTTGCTGCAGGTCCAAGGGGGACATGTAAGGAAAATAAAAAAACAGCATTTTAGCTTGCACATGATTGGATGATAAAATCAGCAGAGCTTTCACTCATTTCAGATCTACCCCTTAGATTTAGAGCGACTGCACTTCCAAGTGCACTTGCAGTGCAAAGTGGATTTGCCTTTCGTAAATAACCCCCATTGAGTACATAGGATTTTAAAGAAACATTGTAAACCCAACCAATCAGAAATTAAAATTTGAAGCATATTTATAATTTTTTAACATAATCGCCTTATTTAAAGGCATTTTCATACAAACAGAAAGGGGCAAACTGATCATTGCTATGCATTAGACTGCAGTCCATACGGTAGTTACCAAAGTGTAAAGGAGATTTTTAAGTGCCAAAGTTTGTCGCCATTCTACGAGTGGGCGCAATTTTGAAGCGTGACATGTTTGGGTATCAATTTACTCGACGTAACATTATCTTTCACAATATAGAAAAAAATTGTGCTAACTTTACTGTTGTCTCATTTTTTATTCCCCAAAAATTATTTTTTTCCCCCAAAATTTTGCTTGTAAGACCGCTGCACAAATACGGTGTGACATAAAGTATTGCATTGACCACCATTTTATTCTCTAGGGTGTCTCAAAAAAATAATAATACATAAAATGTTAAATCTAGAAAACAATAGACAACTAAGCTTACTTCTTTTGTTATTTGAGGGAACTCTGAGGGATAGTAAACAAAAATATATTAAAAAGAATGATCTAATAATGAAAAATAAATATGGTTTTATGAAAGGTAGGTCATGTTTAACATGACTAACTTTTATAATTACTAAAGTTCAAATATCACTGTTGGAAATGCTGTGGATGTGATATATCTAGCTTTTTAAAAATAATTTAACACTTTTATAGAGAAGCATGCTACACAAGTTGAATATGTAAAGACTAGTGAACCTGTATATTATATTAGTAATTTGCCGGCTAGAGGGCAAATATTGTTTGTCAACGGGACTGAAGTCTGAGCCTTTATTTACACTTTAGCATGGGTGTTTTAAGCAGTTTTTTTTTAGCTCTCCTATCTGTGTATTTGTGCCTGCATTTTCAGGGGTTTTCAGATTAACATGTTCTTGTTTTAGCCATTGAAAAGTGAAAAATGCACATTAAATGCATTTTAAGGCATTTTTCGGGCACATTAAAGTCTATTGAGGCCACAAATACACAAAGCTGCTCCAAAGTTCATGTACTTTTTCAAGCTTTAAGTGACACAATACTCATGTGTAAAGGAGCGCCTGAATACAATTGGAAACTTGATGTTGAGCTTCAGAAAATGAGCTCAGGTGTGAATGGGGTCTGAAGGGCATTCCCCAAGGTTTGGCTTTGGTGGTTGTTCTATTTCATCTTTTTAATCAATGTTCTGGAAAGGAACAAAAAGTAAGATAGCCATTTTCTTGGATTAAACAAAATACGATAGAGGTATTTAAATAAAGAAGGATGATTACGGAAGGATCTTAACAAAAGGGCCTTATGGGCAGTTAAATTACAGATGAAATGTTGGAATTGTTGATAAGGGTAAAGTTATGCACCAAGGCTGAAGTTGATAAGTTGATATTTATTTATTTATTTTTCTAAATAAAAAGCTATGCAATTCTGAATGTTTCAATAACTTTAGTCATCTTTTCTGACTTCTTCACAGTGTAATCCTGGGAAATCAAAAAGCAGCTGTAGTAAAGTTTTCTGTCTCTCAACTGTTCATTCTTTATGTTAAATATATCAGCTTTGTTTATACAAAGGAGCATGGGGAAGCTCAAGTCTATAATGGGGATGATATTGATATAGTCCCAGATGAGCCATTATGGCCCAAAATGTATATGATCCAGAAAGATTTAGACAGAATAAAGTTGTATAAAGCACCTGGATCAGATAGCATACACCCTTGTGTCCCAGTATAATTGAGCTCTGTCATTTCAAAGCCATTGTTTCTATTTTTTAGGGACTCTTTAATGACTGGCATAGTACCACTGGATTGGTGTAAGGCCAATGTGGTGCCCATATTTAAAAAGGGATCAAAGTCTTCACCAAGTAACTACAGACCTGTTAGTTTAACTTCTATAGTCGGGAAGATACTTGAGCGTTTAATAAAAGACCACATACAGTATCTCACAAAAGTTTGTACACCCCTCAATTTTTTGTAAATATTTTATTATATCTTTTCATGTGACAACACTGAAGAAATTAAACTTTGCTACAATGTAAAGTAGTGAGTGTACAACTTATATAACATTGTAAATTCGCTGTCCCCACAAAATAACTCAACACACAACCATTAAATGTCTAACCACTGGCAACAAAAGTGAGTACACCCCTAAGTGAAAATGTCCAAATTGGGCCCAAAGTGTTAATATTTTGTGTGGCCACCATTATTTTGCAGCACTGCCTTAACCCTCTTGGGCATGGATTCACCAGAGCTTCACAGGTTGCCACTGAAGTCCTCTTCCTCTCCTCCATGGTGACATCATGGAGCTGGTGGATGTTAGATACCTTGCGCTCCTACACCTTCCGTTTGGGGATGATCCACAGATGCTCAATAGGGTTTAGGTGTGGAGACATGCTTAGCCAGTCAATTACCTTTACCCTCAGCTTCTTTAGCAAGGCAGTGGTTGTCTTGGAGGTGTGTTTGGGGTCGATATCATGTTGGTATACTGCCCTGCGGCCCAGTCTCCAAAGGGAGGGGATCATGTTCTGCTCCAGTATGTCACAGTACATGTTAGCATTCATGGTTCCCTCAATGAACTGTAGATCCCCAGTGCCGGCAGCACTCATGCTGCCCTAGAACATGACACTCCCACCACCATGCTTGACTGTAGGCAAGACACACTTGTCTTTGTACTCCTCACCTGGTTGCCGCCACACACGCTTGACACCATCTGAACCAAATAAGTTTATCTTGGTCTCATCAGACCACAGGACATGGTTCCAGTAATCCATGTCCTTAGTCTGCTTGCCTTCAGAAAACTGTTTGCGGGCTTTCTTGTGCATCATCTTTAGAAGAGGCTTCCTTCAGGGACAACAGCCATGCAGACCAATTTGATGCACTGTGTGGCGTATGGTCTGAGCACGGACAGGCTGAACCCCCACCCCTTCAACCTCTGCAGCAATGCTGGCAGCACTCATACGTCTATTTCCCAAAGACAACCTCTGGATATGATGCTAAGCACATGCACTCACCTTCTTTAGTCGACCATGGCAAGGCCTGTTCTGAGTGGAACCTGTCCTGTTAAACCGCTGTATGGTCGTGGCCACCATGCTGCAGCTCAGTTTCAGGGTCTTGGCAATCTTCTTATAGCCTAGTCATTCTTTATGTAGAGCAACAATTCTTTTTTTCAGATCCTCAGAGAGTTCTTTGTCATGAGGTTCCATGTTGAACTTAAAGTGAGAGAGTGATACAACCAAATTTAACACACCTGCTCCCCATCCACACCTGAGACCTTGTAACACTAATGAGTCACATGACACTGGGGAGGGAAAATGGCTAATTGGCCCCAATTTGGACATTTTCACTTAGGGGTGTACTCACTTTTGTTGCCAGCGGTTTAGACATTAATGGCTGTGTGTTGTTATTTTGAGCGGACAGCAAATTTACACTGTTACAAGCTGTACACTCACTACTTTACATTGTAGAAAAGTGTGATTTCTTCAGTGTTGTCACATGAAAAGATATAATAAAATATTTACAAAAATGTGAGGGGTGTACTCACTTTGTAAGATACTGTAGGTGAGTTCTTGCTAAGTATACTTAGATTTTGCAAAAGCATTTGAAACAGTTCCCCACACACAGCTAATGTGTAAGGTAAAGTCTACAGGCTTGGAAAAATTAATTTGTAAATGAATAGAAATATGGCTAAAAAGGCCGTATTCAGAGAGTAGTGGCTAATGATTCATACTCTGAATGGTCTAAGGCAGTGATGGCAACCTAGATGTTTTGGAACTACATTTCCCATGATGCTCATGCACTCTGCAGTGTAGTTGAGCATCATGGGAAATGGAGTTCCAAAACATCTGGGGTGTCAAGGTTTGCCATCACTGGTCTAAGGTCATCAGTGGTGTACCCCAGGTTCAATGTTGGAACCCTTACCTATATATAATATATGTATAAATGATATAGAGACCTGGGATTTAACGTACCATTTCAGTGTTTGCAGATGACACCAAGTTTTGCAGTTGATTAACATCCTTACAGGATGTCTCAAACTTACAAGCTAACCTCAATGCACTATTAAATTGGGTATTCTGGTAGATCACAGGCTTAATAACAGTATACAATGCCACCTAGTTGTTTCTAAAGTGAGAAAAATCCTTTCTTATATTAAGCGAGGTATAGACTGCAGAGCGAGAGAGAGAGCGAGACATAATTTTGCCCCTGTAGAAATCATTAGTAAGACCTCATCTGGAATATGCAGTTCAGTTTTGGGCACCAGTTCACAAAAAAGGATATTGGGGAACTGGAGAAAGTTCAGCGAAGGTCAACCAAACTGATAAAAGGCATGGAGGAGCTCAGTTATGAGAAAAGATTAGCTGAACTGAATTTATTCTCTCTTGAAAAGAGGAGATTAAGGGGGGATGTGATCAATCATGTATAGATACATAGGAGGTCAACATAGTGAACTTGGTGTTGAGTTATTCACTTTAAGATAATCAAAGAGGACAAGGGGGCACTCATTACATCTGGAAAAAAAAATGTAAATCTCCAAATATGGATAGGCTTCTTCACAGTAAGGGCTGTGAAAATGTAAAATCAACTTCCTCAAGAGCTGGTTTTAGGCTAGCCCAGTAGATTGTTTTAAAAAAAAGGCCTGTATTCTTTCCTAGATACACATAAAATAACTGGATACTAATATTTAAAAGTAAAGTTTATCTAGGAAATATCCAATTGCCTCTTTGGGGATCAGGAAGGTTTTTTTTTCTCCTGCTGGAGCAAATTGGTTCATGCTTTATTGTTTTTTTTTTTTTTTTTTGCGTTCCTTTGGATCAACTGTGGATATAGGATTCATTTTTTTCCTCATTTATTCGTTGAACTGGATGAACTTGTATCTTTTTTTCATCCAGACTACCTATGTAACTATGTAGTGAATAGGAAACATAGCACAACATTGTTCCCAGTGCCAACCTCTGTTATTGGTTTCAAAACAAGGGCTCCTTTGCAAATATCTTTTTACATGTCTAGGTGTCCCTGTATCATGCAATATTACTAATATAAATGACAGCACCAACAATGTACCATATAAAAGCATTGCACACTGCAATAATTTCACTAAAGTCTCTTATTCCATTTTGATATGTTCTAATATTAACATTTCAGAAAATGGTTGTCATGGGAACCAAAAGGTTTGCCAGTATTGTACAGTAGATTTTTTTCCTCTATCATCAGAGTTCTACTGGCAAATGCTAAGTTTTAATGATTGGCACATATCCAGGCAATCATCAAACCTTTAGACAATAACTAAGATGTACTCCCTGATGTTTGTTTAATGTCCACAAAACGTTAAGCTTATCAGGAATTCTTTTCAGATGTCCTGAATGCAAAACCTTTGGAATATACATCATCATATCCCCAGGTAGATGTTACACTCCATTGAAATTTTGCCAAATTATGTTTAATTGTCCTTTGCAATGTCATGTGTTCTTTTAAATCCACTTAAAACAAAACAAGCAACAGAGCGGACTTTTTTCTTTTGTACATTGAAAGATAGAGACGGGTATCCAGTTAATTTAGGAAAGCAGTAAAAGGGCTGATGGCTTGAAATTGGCCTTAATTCACAGCAATAGACAATTATTTTTAACTGACTAGACTAGACTAATATGGAATCTAAATTGTTACTAATAGTTATTGCCTTTTGCAAATAGTATTTCTTTGTACATTGACTTATCTGCTCTTGTACGTAATGCCTGCTGCAACGGGGTCCTTGGCAATACGAGGGTGAATGGCGCTGTTGACAGAGAATTGTTAGCAGTGCAATGCCCAGGGCTATGCAGACTTTCAACCACTTAGCAATTGCTGACCACACTGCACTGATACACACTTCTCTCCTGACTTCAATGCACTTCACTGTGTGCAACAAACCACTCCCTTACTGGTCACAGTAGGGTAATTTCTTTTTGTGTACTAGATCATCTGTGTAATAATGCTATTTAACTTTTTGATTGCCTGGGCACACTTTTATTACTGTTCTAAAATAACTCACAGGCCATAATTGGTTACTAAGGGCAGAAGAAATATTTTTTTCAGTTTTTATATATCAGCCCCAGCATGAATTATGCTGTGAGCAAGAAAAACAGGCTGTTTAACTTCAAAAAGCACATAAACAATTTAAAACAGCAGGCCTAGACATTACAGGCTGTTTCAAGCAAACCTGATTTCAAATTGGACCAATGTACAAAAACAACAGTATCCTAGAAAGTACATAATAGTTACAAAGAAGGCTGTTTTAATATAAAAAAAGACGTATTCTAACCATACATTTTAACAATATAACTACATTTCATTATTTTCTGTCTCAAAATAACAGCCACATACCCATATGAAATAACAGATTTATGGCAATCCTTGTTATATATTTTGGTGATGTTCCATAGTCAGTCAGCTTTTGAGAGCAGACATATTATTAAGCCTCAAAATTACTTGATATTAAATTAACTCTATAGGCCTGGTAAACCATTTATGCTATCATTCCATCCTATTGAAGAATGCTGCTCAGTCACATTATAGGCTTAAAGTTATATTAAAAGGATTTTTTTAATTAACAAACATGACACACTTACCTGCTCTGTGCAGCAGTTTTGCACAGAACAGCCCTGATCCTCTTCTTCTTGGGTCCCCCACTGGCGCCCCTGGCCCCTCCCTTCCGCTGAGTGCCCCCAGAGCAAGCAGCTTGCAAAGGGGGCACCAAGCAGGCTTGCTCCTAAGCCACTACTTTGTGTGTCCATTTATACACAGCTTAGGCTCTCGTGCAACTCTGGATTGCTAAGGGGCTCAGGTAAGTATTGGGGGGGGGGGGGGGGGGGGCTGCTGAACACAGAAGGTTTTTTACCTCACATAGATGTATGAAGGTAAAAACATTGAGCCTTTACAACCACTTTAAGAACTTGAGAATTTTCACACAATAAACTGTTTGAATATTCACTTTAATTAGCCAATCATGTGAAAAGCAAATTCCTTTTTACTTATTTCTTCTGCTTAGATAATATTTACACAGTTTATTGTGTAAATATTCTCAATTTCTTTACTAAATCAGCCTTAATTTCTAAGTTTGATGGTCAGCTGCCATTGTATGCTGCTAGTATGAAGAGATTTGCAAAAACCTGAAAGTGATCTTTCAGTACTAAATAAAATTCACTTTGAATTCTAAACCTGCTGGGATAGAAAATTTTTGGTGTGTACAATACATGTGCTAATTACCACTATGTGGACTATTCATGTGAGTTCCCCATTGAGAAAGACACATTTGTCGAAACTGGTCTGGGAGGGCACGCTGTGACGCCACCATACTACTGAGAGGAGGACGGGCTCTTATATTTGCCGGCCGGCATTTTTTACATGCACCATAACATTTGAATAAATGTAAGTGCTTCTTACTTTGTTTTAATAAATTGTTTTATCGGATTCACACTATGGGCTCCTTTCTTTCCTCTACTTCCCATATGGACCCCATGTGAACAAGTGTCTCCTTATACCTATGCTATTTGGAGTATCGATTGTCGCCCTAAAGTAACAGGAAGAACCGCATCCTTTGGTCGTCCAACTTATTAGCTGAGCTTTCTTACCTCGGCTTTTCGGTAAGCAGCCACTTTATAAGGGTGTCGGGCACTGTGTTCAACACCATCGCCATTTACAAGTCACCGGGTGCCTCTTCTGCTTACTCTAGAACATCAGGATCATCTCCTCCATTGTTATTTCTTTGTCTTCTCCCGTACATTGGGGAATAGTTTGCTTTTGTCCCTATCTCTAAGCCTAGGACTTTGTGCTACTAGAGACTGTCAACCTAAGGGGACTTTGGTGTTTCTGTGGATAGTACAAGTCTTTATTGTTTAGGACAATATCTTGTATATTATTTCATACTGAGCATATGATGATTAATGTATGTTTCCTGTTTTTGGCGCAGCTTCTTTTCTTTATATAACTTTGTGTGTGTATCCCACCTTGAGCAGCAGCCTTATTTGTTTTATTATTGATTATTAGGTATAGCGCGGTTTTTATTTATTTTGTGGACTATTCATGTGCTTATCAAAGTTAATTTACAGCACCACCCACTTCCTCAGTAGCCCCCCCCCCCTAGCATTTTTATATAGAGACATACTTTTTTTTCGTCTTTTTTTTCTCTGGTGGATGAAGGTCCTTACTCCTCCAATAAATGGCACACATGAAATGACGCATGACTGCCATCCAATACCGTAGTACTCTAAGCCTACTTTGCATGATATTAGTGACCCATGATCATCCATGACAGCTTAGTCTCAGTGGAAGTGAGTTGAAAGCCATTAATCAACTGACAAAAATGGCAGCATCTAGTGGCACAAAGGAATTACTGTGAGTGACAGCATCATGAGCCATTGACAACATAGAAGACAGCTGGGTCTTAGGGAAAAAGTACACATTGCTCTCAAAGAGCCACCCTGTCCCAAGCACACACAATGCTAAGAGAACAGACTGATAATATGTTTAATGCAAAAAATCATCTTTGCAGCCCTTTGTCCAAGCTGCTCTAATGACCCATATGCAACAACATTGAAGTAAAAAGCACTAATATTAAATACATCTACAACCTAGACCATATCCCAAAATAAAAATCTGTGTTGTGCTCCAAGAAAAGAGTTTTACCAAAAATCTATTTTTTTTATCACATGTCCCAAGATATAGGGAACCTTCACCTTCTATACAATAGGGATGTCCCAGAGCACTTAATATGAGGGGAGGGCAACACAACAACAAGCCAACATGCCCCAAACGGTTAAATAAGAATAGACTAGAGCCTCACACAGCAGCCTGCCAGATACACCGATCAAAAGTAACATCATCAGTGGCTCTGCCATTCACGTGGTAAAACTTTATAAAAGTATTAACCAAAGACAAGGTAACAGCTTTACAAACTTGGGCTATTGTTTGATGAATAGCAAGAAAATAAACAAAAAAAAGAGCGACAATTTTGAAAAAAAACTATATTTTTTACTTTTTGCTATAATAAATATCCCCCAATTTAAAAAAAATAAAACTTATCTCCTCATCAGTTTAGGCCAATATATATTCGTCTTCATATTTTTGATTAAAAAAAAATTGCAATAAGCGTATATTGATTGGTTTGTGCAAAAGTTATAGCATCTACAAACTATGGGAAAGATTTATGGCATTTTTATTATTTATTATTTTTATTTACTAGTAATGGCTGATCTGTGATTTTTATCAGTACTGCAACATTGCAACGGACAAATCGGACACATTTTTGGGACCATTGACATTTATACAGCGATCAGTGCTATAAATATGCACTGATTACTGTGTAAATATCACTGGTAGGGAAGGGGTTAACACTAGAGGGTGACCGAGGGGTTAAATGTGTGTTCCCTAGATGTGTTCTAACTGTATGGGGATAGGACTGACTGGGGAAGGAGACATATCGTTGTTCCTACTCAGTAGAAACAAACAATATGTCTCCTCTCCCCTGACAGAACAGGGATTTGTGTGTTTACATACACAAATCCCTGTGCTGGCTCTCGTGCACGCAATTGCGTATTAGATTTCATGCTATGGGCCTATAATTTGGCTGCTGCCTTTCCTCAAAAGTCCCACCGAAGGGGAGAAGACATAATGTGGATACAAAGAGAGGTATGAGTGGCACTGCCTAAAATTAGTATGTAACATCCATGAAAAAATAAAATGGAATGAAAATAAAAAGTGAACTGAATAACTGTGTACTGTCACTTTAACCAGTTGCAGATTATGTGTGTACTGGACACGCCCAAAAACATGTCATCATTGTACACAGGGGGTGTCTAGTACATCCAGTCCCTCTGCCCTGCTACTGGGATCCATCCCTGTCCCAGTACCCGGCAATTCAGCTCTGATTAATCACAGAGTGAGTACACACAAAAGGTCCAGGTGCTGTAAAAAAAAGGCATTGTATCATTTGTCATTTTCTGTGTTTTTCATCTACGGATTAAAGGGATGAACTTCGATCTGCAGATGAGTTAAAGTAACCTGACAAATAAGAAAACATATTTTTTTTCTAATTAAATGTTCCTCTGTTGAGCCCCTTATTGACCCCTTAGTTTACTCCAATCATCACTAATGAACTAAGTATTCTCCTTCTCCATTTACCGGTAATTGTAGTTTTCCTGGTGTTTTTTTTTTCTATTTTATTAACTAATAGTTAAAAAAAAATAATTCTCCTTGCTTTGTCCATTAAAATGTTTACACCTTTACATATATTTACAAGCATCACAATAGTTAAAAAAAAAAAATTCTCCTTGCTTTGTCCATTAAAATGTTTACACCTTTACATATATTTACAAGCATCACACTGAAATAAATGCATACCTGTAGTCTTGTTTTACACAGGTCAAATTACAGAATAAAATGCACACTTGTTATGTGCAGTAACACTATTTATGTATAAACTAGCACTGCTCAAAAAAAGAAAAAAATGATTTTGTTTAGTTTTATCAAGTTTAATTGTCTAAGGATTGTGAAAAAAAAAAAATATTGTTGCAGGACAATATTCACAAAAAAGAAAGCCTTGTTTGTCCTTAAAAAACACAATGTATGTATTATATGTGTTATCTTAAGTAATGACAAAATTTATCACCGAATAAACAGGCTCATAGCAGAAATTTGCTCTGGTCCATAAGGAGTAAACAAGTGTGAGAACCAAAGTGGTTAAATTGAGTGCTGAAATGTATGCATATCTCAATTAATTGTGTCACTTCTTAAAACATGATGTGACTCCAAAGCCAAAACATAAAAAAGAAAATTCACACACCATGTCTCTTTAAAAAGTGCTGTGTGCAAAAATAAACAATTATGCCACCTCTCACATATACATATGTCTTAAATGTATCCACTTGTATTAACATAAAGTGTTAACGTGCCCAGTGTGCAAAATTCATATGTGCAAAAATAATTTCATATGCAACAAAACAAACAATAAATGTATATGAAAAATAAATTAAAAATATAAAAGTCCATATTGGTAGTCCCAATTCAAAGTGACTTGTGCTTAATTATTCATGCAGATATAGCCAGGTGGTGAATGGGTGTAAATCACTCTTGCTCTCCCTCCTCAGATCTGCACTCACTAAATAGCTGAACCCCTGCAGGGGTCAATGGCACCACGCATAAAATGCTTCCAATCCTTGTGGGTGATATCCAGTATCTCCTCATTGTATATGGTTAATGAATATGCTTATATGAGGATGGATGAACAAAAAAGCATCTCATAGTGTGATAAAATGTATTATAACAAAATCTAAAAACTTACTTATCAGTAAAGATGAACCAAAGCATGCAGCAAACAATGTGTCTGAGACATCTTGAACTCCTGATGATATCACTCTGATGAAACATGTAGGGCGGAGCTTGGAGTATCATAATGTTACTTCCGGTTTCCAGTTATTCAGCCCGTGGAACACAAGGGATCCCAGAGACACAATTTACTGCATGTTTTGATTCATCTCTACTTTTGTTGTGAGTTTTCAGCTTTTGTTATAATACATTTTATCAATGGAATCACACTATGAGATGCTTTTTTATTCACCCATCTCCATATGAGCGTATCCATTAACCATATACAGTACAGTGAGGAGGAGGAAGAGATACTGGATATCACCCACAAGGATTGGAAGATTGTGTATTTAGCTGTTTGGACGGAGTTCTGTATTTTTTTTTTTTAAATAATAGATTATTAAGTAAAAAAGAGCAGGTTAAAATGCAGGGTATTACTCAATACAAAATACTAGCAAATACAAAGGCAAGTAGATACAGAATAATAACTGATTTGTTACAAGATAGGAATGTAATCACCTTATTAGCATAGCTGAAAATACACTGGAGTTCTGTTTACATCCCTTACTATAGTGCAGATAGTAGTGTACCAATATACTTTTCATTTATTCAGAAAACTGTCAGTGGTGATTGATATTATAGATCAATAAACTCCAAATCTTTAGCCGCTTTGATTACACTTAGGGGTCTATTTGTAAATGTTTTCACACAAATTTCTCCCTGGATTTTCACATTTTTTCCAGTTAAATCTAATTAGATGCATGTGTGAGTCTGGGGAAAAAAGCTATGTGAATTTTGAGTTATTTTTTTTTTAAATTGGCCCCCTAAAGTAGCTTGACTCCAACCATAACTTAACCATATGATTATGAATGGGGAATGGGGGTTGAAGTAATTGTGATTATATTGCTAACAATGTAAGCGCCACTGTTGGAGGTATTATCTCCTAAATGTATCATGCCTTGATGTGATTCTTCTGGTTAGATGCAGATACTGTAAATTATAACTCCTTTAAAAAAAAAAAATAATAATAATAATTATTTGATGACCTATGTAAAGACACAGGCTGTAAGCAACATGGACTGTCAATGTGTCACATAAAATGTTATCCATAGGTGATGTCTGTATGTGTTCAGGGAACACATTGCAGGCTATATAAGAACTGGTAACATCATAGCTAGCGAGCAGACATAATGATAATAAAATATATGTGGCACAACTGTATGGTGAGTGAAAAGATGTGGCAGGGGCATTAGCAATTTGGATAGAAACCTTACAAAAAGAAGACACAACATTTTCAACCTAAAGAAAGAATGCAGAATTGTGTTCTCCACTGAGCAAAAGGCAGAGATGCACGATTCCTCTGCAGTCAATGCCTGCCACTATGTGGGACTATCCTTATAATGCAGAGAAAGTCAGTCTGTGCAAATATGCCTTTTACATGAAATACTCTGTATTTACAATACTTCAATTGCACTGTAACCCTTGTGCTTCTGTTGCTTGTAATAGTCATACGTGTTGTTCAACAATCCATATGATGCCTGTAGAGAACTGCTTCATTTGCGTCTCCAGCACTGTGCTGCAGCTGCCAGCTTAGGATTCAGTCCAGCAAACCCCACGGAGAATTAGCACTTAGAGAAAAAATCTCTGTTATTATGTTTTATGCTGCGTATCCTCTTTAGACTTAAACAAATAGGTTAAAATTTGATAACCCAGAATCACCTTTATTGTCAACGTGATAACTTGTGATATTAGGATAGCAGTTGCTGGGCCATGTGGTATAATTAAATTATGCGGTTTGATCTTTTCAACAGGGAAAGAGATGATATATCTTATTTAGCCCTCTCGTCAAAAAGTCAGTTTAGCTGACAACTGCACCAATGTTTTTAAGAAGCCTTTACAGTGAAAAAATGAATTCCATCTGGCAGGAAAAGGAACACATTTACTCCTGACTATCATAGT
This sequence comes from Lithobates sylvaticus, assembly GCA_028564925.1. Classification (NCBI taxonomy): domain Eukaryota; kingdom Metazoa; phylum Chordata; class Amphibia; order Anura; family Ranidae; genus Lithobates; species Lithobates sylvaticus. The sequence goes on from CM053029.1 coordinate 236,261,484, forward strand.
ATGAGTCAATGCATCAAATTATACATGCTGCTGTTGGCAATTATGGCTGCATTCACAAATATTATTTACATCTTAAATAAATGGATAGCAACAAATAAATACAATTTTAAACCATCATACATATTGTGTTATTAATATTACACCTATCAAATATATAATATTATTGTATATTAAATGCAATAAAAAATGTGCCAAATTATTTCAGAGTAGTTTAGGCAAAAAAGAAAAAAAAGAAGCATGAGATAGTGAACCTCTTTTAAAATCTTTGTCTGCCTGTCTGGCTTAAAGTATAACTAAAGGCAAAACTTTTTTAAATAATTTTGGACAAAGTGTAGAACGATTAAAATCTGTCAGGTTTTTCATTGCTGTCTTTGTCCCATTAGAGAGAATAATCCAATCTATTTTTCATGTTTACCAATATTACTGAAACTGAAAACTTTGGGTTGTCCCCAAAAGAGTAATAGGGAGACAATCTTCCAATGGAGATACTAGTTCTGGTGATCCTGGTGACACTTTGGAGGGATTTCCTCTCATTTACTGTTTAGGTTATGGGACAGGAAGTTAAGGTAAATCTATCCAATAGGACACAGCTGGCAAAAAAAAGCTGACAGGGTTATAAACCCTTGCATACGCTATCCAACATAAAAAAAAGTTTTATTTTAAAAAACTTTTAAACAGAGATTACAGTACAATTCAAAGTCTTCATATGCTTCCAGCCCCTTATCCCCCATAAAAAATCATCTGAAGTTAGAAGTTGTACGTATAAGTACATCCCCTTGGAGTACATCACAAGACACAAGAAATCTTCATCTCCATAATGATAGGGTTATGCTGCCAATTTCAGGTGATTTGACACAGTCAAAAAAAAGACAGGAATTCCCCTCCCATACATAACCTATCTCCATTAGGCAAGGTTTCAGTTTTTTTGAAGTAAGCAATAAACCACCCAGGCAGTGGTATGGGATTCCCTGGTCCTGTGTTGTGCTCTAAGAAAGTGTTTTACCAAAAATATTTTTTTTTTATCACACATCCCCAGACATAGGAAATCTTCACCTTCAATACAAAAGGGATGCCCCAAAGCACTGAATATGAGGGGAGGGCAACAGAGCAACAATCCAACATGCCCCAAACAGATAAATAAGAATAGGCTAGAGCCTCAAGCTGCCTGCAAAACACAATGATCAAAAACATCCTCAGTGGCTCTGACAGTCACATGATAACATTATATATTAGTATGAACCAAAGACTGGGTAGCAGTTACAGGTTACAAACTTTAGCTACTGTTAAATGACGAGTAGCCCAGGAAGCACCAACACTGCCTGTAGAATGAACATTCACCAAAAAGGTGGAACTTTTTAAGCATAAGCTTCCTTGGGCCCTCAGAAAGCACAAAGAGGAAATCCAACTGAATCCAACCAATAGCACAAACCACATCCAAAGTGTGAAGAGCCTTGTCCACCGGCATCTGAGGAAAAGGACAGTAACACGATTTCCTGGTTCAGATGGAACAAAGAAACCACCTTAGGCAAAAAGGATGGCTCAGGCCTTAAAAACACTTTTTCACAGTGGAGCACCAGGAAGGTTCCTTACACGAAAGAGCATTCTATTCCAACATATTAAAAAAAAAATCTTAAGTCCTGCCTTACAGGGAGAGGTCATGCCTAGGAAGGGATTCCCTGCAATCTATCAATCTCTATGAACAATATGTATTCTAGGATATCTATTCTAGGATGCTTTTTAACTGTTTGTGCTAATAAATGACCAAAACCTTTTACTGTTAATACTTTTTGGTTTGTGCCTTTATAGTCCCATTCCCAAGAGGGGTATCTGTTCCATGTACTGTATGTATTTGAGGGATGACAGCACACAGCAATATTTGGCCAGATCTATATACTATTAGGCAAAAAGGATGGCTCAGGCCTTAAAACCACCTTTTCACAGTGGAGCACCAGGAAGGTTCCTTACACGAAAGAGCAGTCCATTTAAATCCAACATTCCAGCAAAAAAATCTGAAGCCTTGCCTAACAACGGGAGGTCATGCATAGGAGAGAATCACCTAAAACTTGTCATTTTCTTTCGCATTGCCAGGCAGGATGGCAGCATGTGATTTTTACAGTGAGAGGGGTCTGCTTTATATTTTTTTTCTGAGCCACTGGCTTTTGACACAGAAAGTAAAGTCACATTTCATAAACTCCACATTTGGCATAGCCCACTGACTTATACCATTTTAAAGCCTCTGGATTTGTATAACAACTAGGCAATATCATTTTCAGAGAGAGAGGTGAGCACCAGCAGCCTACATAAGTTGTTATTCAAGTATCTGACAGATTTGTTTTAATAGTCAATTTAAGCATTGGCTAAAGCACATGGTATAAATATGTCCTTAGAGAAAAGGTTACCTGTTTGGTATGTTGAATTGTATGCAATTTTGAAGCCAGTTTCCTGATAACATAAGTAGGGACATACTGTAGATAGAGATAATAATCTTATAGAGATTCCGATATGTTTAAATTTTTTTCACAAACTAAAAAGAAAACCATTGTCAGGGGTCCTACTTTAACTTACAAGTAATGGTTGATGTCTTAATATAAACTGTTTGCAATCATATTTTCTGCAACTGGCCTAATTCAGCAGAACTGGTAAGGATTATGCCAGGAATACCAGCCAAATTGAATCTCTACTAGCTGCGTATACAGTCGAAAAAAGGCTTACTTCCTATTTAATGAATTAATATAAATACTTGGGCACTCTGTGGCCTAGATCACATCTATCAATGAAACAATTAGATCTTATTTATATCGTGCTTGGTAATTTCCAGCAGTAGTCTCAGATCTCTCTTTTTAATTACCATTTTGTTTTACTTCAACTCTTGTGATTTGGCAACTAAAATAGAAAACTATTTTAAACTGCAGGAAGCTAGAAAGAAGTTAATAAATAACAATGCAAGGCTTTCAAATACATTTGGCTATAAAACAAGACAAAAAGTGTGAAGTGAGGGATAATTAGAGAGCATTATAGTGATGTGATAAATTTTATGAGGTGCAATCACTAAAGGTTCATTACATCATACGAGCAAAGAACATTCATTTGTTTTATGGTGAGTTGAACTAAAAGGAGCCTAAGTGCTGACCACAATAAATAATGTAGTAAAAGCCCTTTTATCGCAAAAGGTATTCACAAGTTTATCAATAGTTTTAACAACCATTATTAAATCACTGAAAAATAAAGTAATCTCACTTTCAGAATAATGGGTAAAGACATGCTAATTTATATCTTACTTGTTACTGTTGGCAAATAGCATCATATTTTGGAAAGTGTAGACTTTTAGGGAATTCCATATATTGACTCTGAAAATATGACTGGGGGGAATTGGTAAACCTTTAGCCTAGGTGTGAGCATAACTGCACAGCATAGGTTACATTACCCTTTTTTTTATAAACCAAGGTAAAAAGCATCAAAATATAACTACTTCCTAAACAAAAAACTGTAATAAAATAATAAAAAATTTTTTCACTTCCCACACTTCTCCTTTAACATAAGGTGTACATGTCTAGCTTTGACTAATCCACCCTAAACCTTTTAAGCTAAATTGCATTAAACCCCCACTTACTTACCTCCATTAAAGGCTGGGTTCACACTGCAGCAATTTGGGCTGAATTCGAACCTGAAATGGACCAAAAGATGCACCGGAGTCGCTGCAGACATGTGTGAAACCAGTCACAATCTCCTGCTATGCCAATTTGCAATAGTGTGAATCCAGCCTCACAGTTGCAGCCTCAGCAACAAAATATGCCATATACCAAGGATTTACATTCTTAATGCACCAACCTATTCAAGCCTGTGGAAACACCAGAGCAGACCACAGCTTTTTGACAGAGGTTAAGTAAGTAGCTGGGCGAGGTAAGTGCAGTCAAACAGAGGGCTTGGGGAAGAGTTTAGTTAAAGGTTCACCTGCCCTTTAAAATTTGGATTCTCAATGGATTTTTAAGGCTCCCTAGAGTTCTAACTCAGAAAAGGAGATGACACTCGAACTGGATTGTTAGCTTAACTTTACTAAAAACCTGTCTCTTAAGACAAATCAGAGTATGTACATGATTCATAATCTTTATGAATATTTAAAAATGTTAAGTTTGCAGGTAGCCTAATACATCAGAAGAGCAATCCCACATAATTCCTGACTGTCGTCTTGCTCTGTACAACTCTCTACAGACTTTCAATTAAAGAGAAAAAGTCTGAAAGGAAAAAGCTACTGCTGTGATCTCTATTTTTAAAACCACAAATGTTCTACAAATCCAGTGTCATGGGTTTAATTAGTATAAAATGTTTATTTGTAAAATAAAGATTTTATAAAATTATATAATACATTAGTAGACACCAGCACTCTATGCTGCGCTTGCTAGATCCAGGGGTAAGATCTCATACAATTTCATGGGGGATTAATATTAACTTCATTAAAATCATCAGCATGTGAACCAAAAAATATATGTACATACAAATGAAGAGACCATCATAAATTAATCATAGTTATGTATAACATTTGTATGCAGATTTCTAGTCTACGTGATGACATTGCCTGTCTAAATTCCTTGGTTTGTGCCCTGCAGTCTGAGATCAGGAGGTTGTCTAAGCCAGTTTGTTCTGTTGAGCTGCGCTAGAGAAAGCCAGCTCTTCTTCAAAGACTGCTTAGGAGAAGGGCAGTGTGGACAACTGTTGGGTCTGGAAGAGTAAGGCCTGTGGACCATAAACATGTAGCTTTTGGTTTGACACTGCACAAACCAAGGAGAAGTCATCTTCTTAGTGGTGATTTAATTGTAAGAGGTGTTGCTTTAGGAAATCATGTGGAAGTGTCAAAGGAAGTTACGTGTTACTGACAGATAAAAGGAGCATTTTAAAAATTGTCAAAAAAGCTAGTGAAGAGTGCAATGTTGATGTTCTTGTGCACCTTGGCACAAATAATTTGTCCCAGAATGATATGCATTCTGTGCAGAAGGATTTCCAGAATCTTCAACAGTTAGGGTGTATAGTTAAATTTTCAGAGGTCCTACCTCTGCACAAAGGACAACACGAGAAAGTACTTCATATAGCAGAGTTCAATGTTTGGTTAAAGGATTGGTGCAATTGGAGTGATCACCAATGTTGTTGGTTTGATATTAAAACAACTGAAAAATCATATACAAAAACAAAAGTTTTAGATTTTTCAAGGACAAATGTTGCTCAAATGGGGAAATTTCTAAAAAATGAACTGAAAGGTTGGACTAAAAAAGTAATCAGAACTATTAAAGTCTACCATCCTGGAGGCAACTCGATTATATGTCAGACAAGTTAGTAAGAATAAAACGAAAGAAAAAATATATGGTTCACTAAAGAGGTAAGTAGGATAGTAAAGGAAAAAAAATAGCATATGGAAGATTCAAGGAAACAGGAGGTGTAGCTGACAGAGAGGAGTAAAAAATAATAAAAAGGAGGCCAAACACATTATCAGTGCTGCCAAAGCACAGGAAGAGGGGGACATTCCTAAGTCTATTAAGAAAGGAGATAAAACTTTTTTTAGGTACATTAGTAATAGAAGGAAAAAATACAATGGGATCACTAAAATGAAAACTGGGACCAATTCATATGTTGAGGGAGACCAGGATGTAGCAAACCATTACAAAAAATTACTTCTGTTCAGTCTTCTCAGAAATATATTGCACTAAAAATAAGAAGTTGGGGAATCATATTGATTCTAGTAATGACAGTTAAGTTCTAGGATTTTTGGAGAGGTAGGAGAGCAACTGGCTTGGCTAAAGCTTAATAAAGCAATGGGCCCTGATGGTATTCATCCCAGACTTGTAAGGGAACTTTGAGATTTAGTTGTTGGACCATTAACATATCTTTTAATCAATCTCTTCTAACAGGAGAAGTTCCCCATGATTGGCGGACAGCTAATATTGTACCTATCTACAAGAAGAGCAGCAAGGTAGAAGCTGGCAATTACAGGCCAGTGGGTTTAACATCAATTGTAGTCAAGTTAATGGAATTACTCCTGAAAAGAAGGATTATTGATCACTTAAAAATACATAGCTTGCTAGAACCAAAGCAGCATGGCTTTACTGAGGGCAGATCATGTCAGACTAATCTGATATAGAATTTTTTGATTATATTACCAGTGTTTTGGACCAGAGTGGTGCTGTGGACATAGCGTATCTTGATTTCAGCAGGGCATTTGCTACAGTTCGACATAATGATTTAATACAAAAGTTGTATAAGCTAGGACTTAACCCTTGGCAGGTTCAGTGGATATGCAGCTGGCTAAAGTATAGATCCCAGAGTGTCATTATAAATGGGGTTCACTCACAACAGAGACCAGTCACTAGTGGGGTTCCACAAGGCTCTGCACTGGTTCCTGTTCTATTTAACCTATATGTAAGTGATATAACTAAAGGTTTGTTGGGCAATATATGTCTTTTTGCTGATGACACATAGGTGTGCAATAAGGTTTACATCCCTGGAGGTGTCTGTAACATGGAACATAATTTGACATTGCTGGAAGATTGGTCAAAGCAGTGGAGACTGCAGTTCAACATTTCTAAATGTAAAATAACGCACCTAGGGAAAAAAGAATCCCCTGAGAGAGTACAACATTGGGGGTACAGTGTTAGCCAGCAATACAGAAAAAAAAAGATTTGGGGGTGCTTTTTTTCAGATGATTGAAAAATGAGCAAACAGTGTGACCAGGCAGTGCAAAAAGCAAATAGAAATCTAGGATGCATCACTAGAGGAATCACCAGCAGGAGGAAGGAGGTTCTGATTTCCCATATAAAGTTCTTTAGTGAGACCTCATTTAGAATACTGAGTTCTGGAGACCTCACTTACAAAAAGATATTGATAAGATAGAACGAGTTCAGAGACGGGGAACAAACATTGTGAAAGGTGTGGCGGATAAAACATATTGAGAGCAACTTCAGGAACTTAATATGTACAGTCTGGAGGAAAGAAGGGACAGAGGAGACATGATTGAAACCTTTAAATACATCAAGGGAGTGAATAAGGTTCAGGAAGGCAGGCTTTTCAATACGAAACCAAAATCAAGAACACGATGGATATGACCTCAAACTAACTGGAGGAAAGTTCAAAACTAATCTTAGAAAGTATTTTTTTACTGAAAGGGTGGTTGATGATTGGAATAAACTACCAACAGTGGTAGTGAGACAGTCAACAGTAAACGGCTTCAAAAATCTATAGTCAGACAACAAGGTTAATGAAAAAAATAAAAATAAATAAAGCCTTTTTCTGCTGTCACTTTTCTATGTTTCTATGTTCAAAAATGCATATATATATTTTTATGGTCGTGGCCCTCTGAGATAAGGATCACATAAACACATGACAAGACTTACAACAGAAATAGACCTGAAGTGTGCCTTGGTGGTCTGGTCGGTATGCCAAGAAAAGGGGGCAAAATACTTAATTGATTCTTGTGTTTATTGAGCCAGCTTGGTAAAGGCTTGTGCCATTTCTTCCTAAGGATTTGGGATGTATGTGGCAAAACAAGCAGACTTTCATCAGTCTAGTTATTTCATTACGTGGTCCATGTTGGGATGCAGCTGAGGCTGCTCCAATCCAGAAGGAATGTCCAGATGACTGACTGGGGTTGAAGCCCAAGTTGCTTAGGATGATCCTGACATGCTTGATAAACTGGCTGCCACTGGCTGGTTAGAAAGGGTAGCAACGAGCTACCATCAGATTGGCTGGGTAGATGGGACAGTAGTCGGTCGAGCACCGCCACTGAGCACCAGGCATTGTTAGTCTGAAACAGATTGATGTCAACCCGAGAGCCAGTTTATTGCATTTTGCAGACTGTGAGATGAAGGGTATAATGCTTCGGAAAGAGAGTTAGGTGGCCGAAGGCGCTAACGGTAAATTCACTAGGTCGTGGAAACCTTAGAAGGCCTGGTAGATGGCTGTCTGGATGACTAGGCTGAGCAAAGTCCCAAACGGAGTACGAGTAAGGATTTCAGACATGTCCCTGAAGAGGGCACTCGTAATAGGTAGGCGCGTTTGCCACTGACTATGGGTTGGTGCTTCTGTATGCCCTGTAGGAGGGACTTGACTGCATGGGCCAAGAATACTGACGGTTTACTGGGGCCTGTAAGGACAGGAAATGCTGGACACCGCCTAGGTATAGCGTGATAGTATTGTGAGAAAGGGCCAGCTGCATGTGGCAATACGATATGAAGGTTACAAAGTGTCTAACGTCCCCTATCGCTGCTTCGGGGCAAGAGGCCAAATACTTGCTTAAGTGTTCCAAGCAGTGTGATAGGCCTTCAGTGTGTTGCGTGCCAAGGAGTGGTTAATGAGATGGGTTACATTGATGAGATGCGACTTCAGTCCATCGTCAGCAACGACCAGGGTGGGACAGGAGTAGTTGTTGGGTCGGCTCCAGGCTCCTGCTGGAAAAACAAAGTAAGGTTGAAAGGGGATAGTGCTGCGATTTTGCATTTGCCTGAAATATGTCTACAGAAGATATTAAACTGGTGACAGAGTGACAGCTGCGTGAGCCTGCGCAGGAAGGAAATGATGGGGAGTGACTTGGATCTACCTTTATTGATGATGTCAGCCGTGGCCTGATTGTCCGTGATTAAGAGCACCATCTGTCCTGGTCAAGTGTGGCCCCAGACCTGGGCCACTGCCATGATGGGATACAGCTCGAAAAGTGATGAAGTCTGAGTGAAAACAAAAATTAAAGAGAATTTCCGGGGGCCAGGGTTCGGCGAATCAGTGGCGGACACAAAAAGGCCATTCCAGCTGGTGAGGAACTTGTCCCACATAGCTAAGTCTGCTACTGCTGCTTAGTCTAGTTTAAGAACTTGGTCTGGATCTTGCACTGGTGTGAGAAAAACTAAATGCTGTGCTATAAAGGACTGTCCTGGAGGAGTAATCCTCATCGCGACATTCAGAATCCCTAGTAATGATTGCGCCTCATTGTGCACCCCTGTGACCGGGTGAAGTCGTGGATAACTGTCCTAGTATGCCAGTGTCCAGAGTGACAGCTAGGAAGGTGATAGAGTGTGTCGGGCCTTCCACTTTATGCTCTGCTATAGGCAAGTTGTTATTACTGAACACTAACCTCAACCTTTCTAGATCTACCGATGGTGTGCCTGGTTGTACAGTGAGTAGGGAGTCATTGAGGTGGTGGATAACCTTCTGACGTGGGCCTGGTGTGACTTTACCTGAAATTAACTATTTCACCTCTGTCATGCGACTGACCCTGGTGAAGATGCAAACTGTACGTTCTTCACCTCTTATTTATTTATTTTTATTTTAATGAGTGTCAGGCTGCTGAGAAGATTTTGTATGGCTGCAAGAGTCTTAACGGGTGTCAGGTTGCTGAGATGATATTGCTTTTGAAGGGTCTCAAATGAATACTGCTGAGACAATATTTGATTTTTTTATTTCTTTTGTTAAAATGGAAACGAATGTAAACGAACCGCTGCTAAACATGAGTTACCGTGTTTAGCAGTGTTTACAAGCTGTTACAGGCATTTGGCGTTTCAAATGCCTCTAAACATCCGTCTGAACCCATTTTTTTTTTTTGCATTACAAAAAGCTTCTAAACTCAACTGCCTAGAAACGACTATAATCAACCCTGTGTACATATACTGATACGATAACATAGAGGAGAGTTCAGGGGCAGCTGAAAAGAATAAATGACCAACTGCTCCTAAACACCTGTTTACCAGCAGCAGTGTACATAAGGCCTAAGACAATGGCTGCAAGGGTCTCAATGAATGTCAGGTTGCTGGGGCCAGACTGCCTGGTCACAAAGGTCTTGATGAGTGGGAGGTTGCTCGAGACGTTATTGCGTGGTTGCAAGGGTCTCGATGAGTGGGGCTGCTGAGATGGTATTGCATTTGCAATGGTCTCAACAAGGTTGTCAGGCTGCTGAGACAATTTTGTGTGGTCTCAACAGGTGTCAGGTTGCTGGGCCGAGATTGTGTGGTGACAAAGGGGGTATTTATTTTATTTATATTTTATTTAGTATTTTATAAAAAAAAATTGCTGAGGTTGCTGAGATGATTTAGCATTTTTCAAGGGTCTTAACAAGGATGTCAGGCTGCTGAGACAATTTGCATGGTTGCAAGGGTCTCAACAGGTGTCCAGTTGTTAGGCCGACATTACGTGGTGGCAAAGGGTGTTTTTTTGTTTTTTTGATGAGTGAGAGGTTTGCTGAGACGATGTTGCATTTTGCAAGGGTCTCAACAAGGGTGTCAGACTGCTGAGACAATTTGTATGGTTGCAAGGGTCTCAACAGGTGTCAGGTTGCTGGGCCGAAATTGTGTGGTGGCAAAGGTTTATTATGTATTATTATTTTTATTTATTTATTTTTTATTTTTTAATGAGTCAGGGGTAGCTGAGACGATATTGCATTTTTCAAGGGTCTCAGGGTCTCAACAAGAGTGTCAGGTTGCAGAGACGGTTTTGCATGGCTGCAAGGGTCTCAACGAATGAGAATTGGGTTACTGAGAAAAGGATAGAAACACCTGGTTTGTTTGGAGGCTTACCGTACCCTTAAGCGAGCAGTATAAGGGATACGGACAACATCCGTATGATTCATAGGTTCCGTAGGGGCAGCAAACGAATGATATGGGAGAGAATGGATAGGACATAAAGAATGTGGTAACAAATCTTACTTGTGAGCCATGCGAGCATTCGCGGTGGACTGTGGCTGGAGTGCAACATATTGGAAAGGTGTGGCATGATGCAGTGCATGAGGCAAAACAACAAGGTTTGGTGTAGAAAATAGAATGCGGGAAGTGCATACGAATGATTCGTAAGTTCCAATGTGGGAACTGAACACATGGTACGGGCAACACCGCGAGTGGCCATGAATTTTGACATGACAAACATGGTAACGAATCCTACCTGCGACAGTGACCGTGTGACTGGGTTTCCATTGGACTGGAGCGGGTGTGCAATACATTCGAAGAGTGTGGTGTGGCGCCATGCATGACGCACAGAAAATAACTTTGGTTTGGTAAATAAATGAGATAAGAACCGTGTACAAATGATTCATAAGTTTTGCTGCGGAAACTAAAACACACAGCAGGGGGGAAACAATGAATGGCAACGGTAGAAAGTATGCAATGTATCTGATACAAATCGATTGTAAAATGAATGAAATGAATCCGATACGAATCGGTAATAAGGAGTATTAAATTAATCTGATACTAATTGGTTGAAGATTGTATGCCACCCCTTGCTCTGAAACTGAACACCTACCAACCACCCAACCCTCCAGGCTAATCAAGTGCAAAAAAGGCACCAGGTGGGTCTAATTACCACCTCAATCAGCCACAGAACCTGTACAAACAATACATTCTCATCTCCAACTGGATGAGACGGCAACCCCATGGACAGTGAATCTTATAACCAGTGAAGCCTATGGCGAGTGATATTGGACAACGACCGACACCACCTTGGAGGCTTGGATTTACAAATGAATCGTATGTTTGGCAAAAGGAACTTACGAATGTACTACGCCTGTGCCGAATGATGTCGTGACATGAGCGACAACAACTCAGAGGCAGACTGAATGAAAAAAAACTGACAGCTCCGGCCAGAGCCACTGTACTAACAATCCGATGTTAGTAAATTGATCGCTTCATCGCTGAGGTATTGTGTTTTGACAGGGGGAAGTTCTCCCCCCACCCCCGCCAGAACACTTCAGTCAGCGCTCTCAGCCATTGGCCTAAGCCTAAACGAAATTTGGCCTGTGTGTACTATGCTTTAGCATACTTACCATTAAGATAAAAAAATTAAGTAATTTAAAGTGTATATGCTGTAATTATATTGACTGTATAAAAAAAAAGCATTCAACCGTGTGAAAAATATAAGAAAGGATTTTATTTTCAAACCTAAGAAGAAGAAAAGTGAAGATAATAATACACGTATTATTATGAAATTCTCCAATGAACATCAGACTATTAGGAAAATCATAACCAAACACTGGTCGATCCTAACGGAAGACCCAGTGGTGGGTGGTCTTGTTACCCTGACCCCTTTAATTACCTATAAGAAAGTAAAAAAATTAAGTAATTTAAAGTGTATATGCTGTAATTATATTGACTGTATAAAAAAAAAGGAAAAATATGGTCTTGTTACCCTGACCCCTTTAATTACCTATAAGAAAGTGGGATCCATAGGAAATATGGTCACACAGAGTGAATACAAGGGAAATGCCAGGAAGGATCCATGTAAAATCTTTGGTACCTTTCCCTGTGGCACGTGTTCCCAATGTCCAGTGATTAGGCAGAGAACCACACTGACACTGCCCAATGGGGAGACTTTCTCCTTGGGGCATTATGCCTCATGCAAAATGCAAGGAGTGGTCTACCTCATGCAGTGTCAGTGTGGAGCCTTCTATGTTGGTAAAACCCGACAAAAATTGGGCAAGAGGGTGGAGCGTCACATGCATGAAATGCAAATTTGCAACTTGTATTTACCTTTGGGTAGACACATCGCTAAAAAACACAATTATCGATTACCAAAGGTAAATTTTACTGTTCTGGATAGACTTCATATCCCAATTAGGGGTGGAGACTGGAATAAGGTACTACTTCAGCGCGAAATGCAGTGGATTAGGTGCCTGAAAGCCACAACCCCACCAGGTTTAAATGAAATAGAGAGCTTTAGACCCTTTTTGGAGGGCTACAGTTCTGGAAAGATGGACTGAGATTCAAAGATTTTTCTGATAAGTATGTCAGTCACTGGTTTCCAGTTCTCCTGGATCCCTGTATTTTTGGGATTGGGGGCTGAAAATTTTACTTTTCTTTCCTTTTCTATCATCTTTAACCCTGCTTAGATCTATGCATCTTCCTCCCTACTTTCTTGTCTGTTTGACCTCTATGTGGGCGGATTGGAATTGGGGGGAATTTTTTGAGTGGTGTACGGAAGAGATTTAGACATAATGGGTTTTTTTTTGTTTATTGTGTTTGTAATGTTTATTAATTTTTTATGTTAAGTGGATTTGCTTCCCCAGAGGGATATCAGCCCGTGAATTTTCAGTTAGGTTTCTTTTCATTTTGAGTGGGGTTCCCTACAATCTACCTGGCACAAAATGAGCCTCCAGGACTTTATTAGTCCATATAAGGCTCATATCACTCTCTCACCGGTGGAATTTTTCACTAGGGTGGGAGAGAAATGTGCCAGTGGTTTGAGTCCTCTTTATGGCCCACAGTGGGGCACTGCTGATAATATTGTAATTCAGCAGATGTCCTCACCATTAGGGCCATTATTGTTTCCCTCCTGATTATAGTGCATAATATATGATTTTGCCTTTTTCCTTTCCCAGTCTGTATAGCCAAAACGGATTGGCAATTGATAAAAAGGTGGGTGGGTTTGTTCCACATTTTCATATTTTTTTGCAGACTTTCCATCACCCTATGCTGCTGCCATGGTACTGGGCTACCAGGAGTGAGCAGAGGTGCGAGCTCCCTCATCACTATGGCAACTTGATGGTTGGACACTTTGTGTTCAAATATACATCAGTTGTTTTGATGATGCAGCACGGTAACACGTGCCGCATCATCACTAGTGAAGGCGTTGTCATCTGTGTGTTGCTGAGGCGCCGCTCCTGTTTACCTTGGTCACCGGAGCAACAAGGCGTGCACACAGACACAGGTGCGGCGGCTCTCAATGGGCCCGCAATGGGGCGGGACGGAACATGGAACATACAATAAAAGGATGCCAAGGACGGCGGTTGGCGTCTTTGCCCCTCCTCAGCAGCTGGCTGAAGGAGGTAAAATTTAAACTGATGGGATATTGGTCTAACCAGAGGTTCTACTACCCTACCTGACCCTTTGCGGACTCTACCTAAATACCATGGTAAGCAGGACATTGGAGGTTCTTTTTCCTCCTCTTTCTTGATCTCCTTCTTGGTTATCTAATACAATTATATTTTTGTTTAGTTCTTGTGACATTCTAGAAACGCCAACATTTATTTTGGATAGTTATTTCCAGGCCGTCCTGTAAAGTGTTTTGAGAACCCCTTTTTGAATAGATCTTTTCTGATTGAGGTGAAGGTCTGGTATCCATGGGAAAGCAATTATCACATACAATATGTTTTCGATGTAAGTATTTGTAAATGATGTTTTTTGGTTGGCTTTTTGCTGACTCCTACATGTAACCTTGTTTGGTCTGGGTTGCTCTGTGGGAGAACATGTATTAATATCGCCTTAATAAATGTTGTGTTTTTTGATATATTCTATAGACAGTGATATAAATTCCCTGATGAAGAGTGGCAAAAACTTGGCCTTTTGAAACGCGTTGGAATTATCACCATGTCCATCTGTATCATCCACAACGTTTGTTTTTAAAAAAGATTTTCACTTTTATATGACTTATACTGTATATGTCGAGAAATATTTTTTCATGTATTTATTAATAAATTTATATAATTTTTCAAAAAAATTGTATTTGTTGCCTCAAAAATCCCATTTTCTAGAGGTTTTCTGAAATTAAATATTATACTGACTGTCACTGCAGTGCATTAACTGCAGTTCCTTAAATCGCAGAATGGCCCTTAAACACCAACCCACCCTGTCTGCTTGGTTCCATTAAGAAGTTGAGTAAGCAACAGGTTACCAAACCAATAGAAAGTTAAAAACACATCGGTTTCATCAATTCAGAATCACTTCTGCTCAAAACAGAATGGCGTAAATGCGGGTGACAGATTATAATTTGCTAAATATTTCTTTGTTCAACAAACACACATTGCACTGAACAATCATTTTTAACTGCAATATTTTCTTGGCAGATTATTAAATGATTCAAAGCAGCATGCAACCTCAGATTTCCACTTCTGCCAGATTTAACATAATTTACATTTTACAGGCATGTTTTACCTTTTTTCTGTTGATAGCGACTGATCCACTTTTAAAAACTGTTTGACAGTTTTTTAATGGAATAAATGAAAGAGTCAGAGAAAGAGGAAGGGAGAAAAAAAAAGATACAGAGAGTGGAAAGCTGGATACATTCTCAGTCAAACTCAACAAAACAAGTGCAACTAATTCTGGTATGCAAAATGGGGTAACTCCTAGCAATTGGTTGTTTTGGATTACTTGCATCTTACATATCATTATTCATATTTGCAATATTTTGTAAAATGAATGCAAAATAGATGATATAGTAAAATTGTTTTTTTTCACCCTAACCTTTGTTAACTTTAAATACATCAGTTCTGGCGAATACACAATTTTTTTAAATATCCTAAAGCTGAATGGGTATTTGAAGTAAACACAGCTAAAATTATTCACCCCCTCAATGGGTCCCATGATTAAAAGTTTTAGAGAAAATAAACCTTTTTTTAATTTATACATTTTTAGTTTGGTCATGTGATTCAGCCAAATTAACTTATGTGGCAATTACAATGAAATGCACTATTTAATTTAATATTTTTTTTGGACTGCTGAATCAATTGAGATGATCCTACAATACTAGGTATTACCAGGGTTTAGAGTGATAAAGCCCTGGCAATTTATGGTCTTCCAGCTACCAGAAGCCACTGCAGAGTTCATCTACATTCAGTCAGTCTCTCTCGCTTTGGCAGCTGGGGACCTGATATTCTACCTGCAGTGCTAAACTGTATACTCTTGCCATCTGACAGAGGCACACTTTTGCTTACACACACTGACAAGAACTGCACACATACTTCATTCTGTATCCAACTGCCATAACTGTCATCTCTGTATAATTTACAGCCAACAGCAATCCAAAGCAATCCAATCCGAAGCCAACAGTGACCAAAAATGTAAACTAGACCGAAAGCTGTATGGTTGCTAAGTGACTTGCCTGCAATTATCTGCAGCCTTTCTATTACAAAAAGCAAACAGTTGTTCAAAGACCACTGTGGCAGCATCATTACACCACCATAAAAATGAAACTTACAGTAGTAACAAAAATGAACTTACAGTAGTAACAAAATATTTCAATAAATAATATGAAAGGTAAACTCATACACAGGCACACACAATAAAAAGAACAAGGTAACAATGGATTGGTGCATTTTTCCTCCATTAAATCTATACTGTGCTGTTGAAGGTTCTGACATGAGAAAGCAAAGTCCTGCCCCTACAAACATGGCTGCCTCCACACAGTGACACAGTGAAGAACTAAGCATGGTAGGTCAGTAATGGGGAAATGATCAGCTGCAGATAGACCACAATACTGGTGACTAATAGACATGTGCAATTCATTTTATTACAAATCAAAATTTGCAAAAAAACTTTTGTTATTCAGAGATTCCAATGTATCCGAAATCATAATAGAACAAATTTCATTGAATTTAAAATAAATTATACTGAAAACAACAAATTCATTCAAATGTATTTGTGTCACGCAGATGCCATGATGCAATAGTTTAGGCTTTTTGTTAAAGGTTAAGTATAGCCAAAGCTATTTTGAATAAACTTCTCCTGGGGATCACAGGAGTGCAGTTCTTTTTGTATTCCTGGACCCATTTTTAGCCAACAGTAGGCTAAAGCCTGCTGTCAACTGATGTCACTCATCAGGTTCAGGATCTGAATTGACCCTGACTTTACAGTCTGGATCCACTCAGGAGCCTGGTCCTGCAACTGGCTCAGCCTCTCAGCAAGACTCTGGAAGACTGAGCCAGCCACTCCAGCCAGTCCCCTCCACAGCCAGGCGCTCCAGTGAGTGCTGGAGGGGCAGAGACCTGTCTTTCTGATCATTGAAGGCTGAGAACTAAGCTATCAGCAGTCTTTGATCACTCAATCAAGTCCTTATCCTTAGAAGTGGCAGAGGACAGATGCAGCATCAGATCAATGCTGCATCTACCTAGGTGAGTGTAATAAAAAAAAATTTAAACTATACTTCTCTTTTAATAGCTGAAGCATCAGAAATAATGTAACAACATAATGAATGATCTGAATTGATTCGGATCTATTCCTTTTGATTCTAGTGAGCATAGCGTGAATATACTAATACGATTATTTTTGTATTGGAGTTGAACTTGGACTCTCTCAAAATAATGAATTAACATGTTAAAATTAATATAGCCCATCTTCTGAAATAACTTCCACAAATATGAATTGATTCAGAACAACAAATATACAAAACAAATCCGAATATACAAAACAAATTCTGAAAACGAATCATTCTAACATAACGGATATGATGAAATTAATCACTTAATCTGAAACATAATACATTTTTTCATTGTGCACATCTCTAGTGACTAATTCCTCTTTAACCACTTCAGTACTGGACACTTTCACCCCCTTCCTGCCCAACCTAATTTTTAGCTTTCAGTGCTGTTGCACTTTGAATGACAATTACTCCTATATATAATTACTCCTGACCTATATGGCATTTTTATCATTTTTTAGAGCTTTCTTTTGGTGGTATCTAATCACTAGTGAGTTTTTTTTATTTTTTACGCTAGAAATTAAAAAAGACTGAACGTGTTGAGAAAACAAATGTGTATTTCTTTGTTTCTTTTAAAAAAAAATTGTAAATAAAAGTAATTTTTCTTCATAAATTTTGACAAAAATTTATATTTTTACATTTCTTTTGTAAAAAATAACCCAAATCAGTGTATTTTATTTGGTCTGTGTGAAAGTTACAGAGTCTACAAGCTATGGTAGATATCACTGAAAATGTATCACACCTGATGTACTGACTATCTCATTTCTTGAGGCCTTGACATCCTAGAACAGCACAAATACCCCCAAATTACTCCTTTTTGGAAAGTAGACAGTACAAGGTATTTAGTAAGAGTCATGGAGAGTTTTTTGAAGTTGTAATTTTTCCCCACAATCCTATGGAATTTGAAGAAAATAAATAACACAAACATCATATTAACAAGTTATTTCTCTCACCGGGCATATGTATACTTGCAACTACACCCCAAAACACATTCTGCTATTCCTCTCCTCTTGAGTATGGAGATACCACATGTGTGAGACTTTTTCACAGCCTAGCCACTTAGAGAGGTCCAACATCTAAGGAGCACATTTAGGCATTATTAAAACCAGGCCTTCTTCTGACACTTTTTGTTTTCAAGTAAAGATCAGTATTTTACATCTTTTCATATTTGTATGTCTTTTATACAATGCTATCTTTTTGTAACCCATTTCTTCTGATGTTTATCGAGTTATAGATTGTTCCTACTGTGGTTATAAGTCCTAACCTTTAATAAATATATTTTGGGAAAAGGCCCTAGAGAATAAAATGGTGGGTTTTTGCAATTTTTTATTTCACATTATAATTGTGCAGCAGTATTTTGCATGCAATTTACACACTAATGTGAAAATACACTTTAATGAATTTTAATGCACATAACCACAATATAATAGCCATTTTTGTAAAATATAAAATATGGTGTTGCGCAGAGTAAATAAGTTGAAGTAAAAACTAAGGCAGAGCAAGGCCCTTGGTGTGTCTGGGGGAGGCTCGTCTGCAGCAAGGGCATTCTTTGTACCCTGTCCAGCTCCAATTCTATCTCATGAGGTCAGTTCAGGAGGGGGATACAGATGGCTTGGATGGTGGTCTGGAAGTCGGCCCCTTTCGTGGCGTCAGGAAGACCCTTAAAGTGTTAATTGTTCCTCCTGCTCCACTTCTCCACGTCTTTAAGTCAGAGAAGTATGGAGGTGAAGCAGTTATGCTAGGAGGCTGCTGTGTCCTTGAGTGCTGCCAGGCAGTAAGTGATGGAAGTGGTAATCTCCAGGGAACCCACTCAGGTGTCCAGGGTGGTGAGCTCCTGCCTAACCTCTGCAATATCCTTCTGCAGTGCTCACTCAAACCATTGGGGAATTGCCTCTAGGTCTGAGCATGTAGAGAGAGCCTCCAAATCTTGACTAGTTAGAAGGGACCTGAGGATGGCTCTCAACTCTTAGTCCCACTGTCCTGCCCATGTCTCAGAATTATAGGAGCATTCTGATGTGGAGTAAGAAGTGTCCCTGAGAAGCTGCGGTGTTAGGACCAAGCATTGAGTTGCCTGGTTTTAAATCTATACAAGTTTGACATATTTTATGATAAAACAGACACTGATTAATTAGAACAGCCTTTCTCAACTGGGGTGCCATCTTGGTTCATCAGGGGTCCTGCAGCATCCTAGTTTAGAAAGGCTGACTGGCCTCTCTCCCTTCAGAGACAGAGATGAACTGAACTGCAGAGTGGGGCTGGATTAGGGCAGTAATGGGCAGAGCCATGGCTGGGGTAAAACTGCTTCCTGAGTTCTAACATGCCCAGCCTCCCTCTACCATGCAGTACTATCTAAACAAGCATTTTACCTTGGTAGTGCGGGTGCCCAATATGAATTTTGACATATGACGGCATCAGCCAGGTACAGTAAACTGCATTTTCTTTAAAAGGGTGTATGTATACACGTGTATGTATGTGAGTTTATGTATGTGTGTAGATCGCTAAATTTTAACTTTAACAATGGCCTTCCAGATCGTTCAAAACGGGGTAAGGATGTAAGAGCTCCTGACACTCTGGACATGCAGCCCTTTGTAGCTAATTAACTGATGCCTAAATGTCTTGATTCCAATCAAACAAATTCAATTAACAATTGTTAAAACCTCTCAGGGAAAGCAGCACCATGTAAACAATACAATTATGCAGATGCTGTATGTTTCTAAATTACTTTTGAGATGTGGCAATAAATGTTGCATTTTAAAAAAAGTATTGCAATCCTAAAGATCGTGTGAGTCTGCACCAGCTGATAATAGTAAAAATTTGAATTCTGCTCATGTTCTGAATAAAAAAGTGCAATGTTTCCAGACGTACCAATACAGTGCCATGTAACTGAAGCCAATCCATGTTACCAGAGCCAGATTGGAGCTACTAACCTGCTCCAAAACAACTCTTTTTTTTTTCAAAATTTTCGTTTTTTCCGTTTATATCGCAAAAAATAAAAATCACAGAGGCAATCAAATACCATCAAAGAAAGCTCTATTTGCTGCAATGGTGACCCAGCACAAGAATTTGCTAAGATGTAAGGGTTTGCCATGTTTTCAGAATTTGAGAACATACTATATTACCACAAAAAATATATTGAAAAAAAACTGTTATTGCTGCCAGAAAGGTATATGTTGTAATATACAGTACATGCATGGAACAAGAAAGCAATTTAGATGTTTAAAGGATTCCTTATTGCATGTTAGGTAATATGTTTACAGATAAGCTTGTTCCATGTATGCTTGCATACATTCATTCTAAAAGTGCAGTTGTTAGGGGTTTTCTATTATGGAGACTTTAATTCTGCCTTAAGCCCCATACACACAACTTTTCAGGCAGACCTGATCATTCATCTCTATGGACTGGCGGTGTACATGGGTGTCTGTATGCACCTCCGATACCATCTGGTCCACTAAAAGCAAATGGAAGAGCATTTTTGTTCTGTATAGGCAGATCAGATCAGAGGTAGTCGGGTGTAAATAGACAGCCAGTCCGTTTACACCCAACAAGCCCACAGAGCAAAGTGAGCTTGGGCCATGTCTGTTCTGCATAAAATGACTGAACACAGACCTGTCATCTACACGCTTTGCTCGGCAGGGGATCAACGGACAGATCCTCTGCTGAGCAAAGCAGATCTGCCCGATGCGAAAGGGGCATTAATAACATTATTTGGTCTGAACATGGGTTCTTAGTCCCTCTACCTGTTTCTCTAGAAACCTGACTGTCAGCTTTTTAGAAAAAGCTAGAAATTATCTTAGCCAAGACAAACCATCTTATTCATTTGCAGTTGTACTGTGCCCACCTACAGATGACCTGACAGTGGGCAAATCTGTTTTTCATCCCTTTGATTTTCTAACATTAAAAAAAGTTCTGAAGTCTTTTGTCGTTGCTTTTGTCCCAGTGTGACAAAACTGTACAAAATAATTTATGTCTTGTAACTAACCATGCCAGTTATACTTAAAGGGTGCATTTACACTTACTGGTTTGTTGCATTGCTTGGCCATCCCAATGGATCCCAACGCATATGTGTTGCAGCTCACCATGAGGCATGGTAAAGCATTACCATGTGTCGAGGTGTGCTGCATTGAAAAAATGTTCCATGTCCATTCTTTTGTCTGTTCTTGTACATTGCCCACCCATTCATTAGAAAAAGAGTCCTTATTTAAAGTGCGTTATTTATGTGATATAACATGCTTTAACATGCATGTGTTAACATGGTGCATCAGAATACCTATATTATATCTTCTGCTATTTTTATGGCATGACAAATAAACACATGCACATAAATTCATTAAGTATTGAGAATGACTATAACTTCTGTCAGATTTTTTTTTCTGTCTTTCCCCCTTTTGCAGATTTTCCCTTACCTTTTTGGTGAAACAGTTAGCAGGAAGTTAGGGGAAATATTTTTGATAGAGTCATAGAGAGCAGGAAAACCTATCAGGGTACTAACTCTTTCCCACTCTATCCAGACCTAAATAAAAAAAGTTTTGGCTAGATGTATAATTTAATGGATATAAAAAAAAAGGTCAAATTTATATGCATAGTTTGTGATTAAAACAAACAAAAAAAAATAGCGGTCATTTTTTAACCATATGATTTACATTGGATTTTGCTGGGAGCTGAGAATAAAAATGGTACTTAATTTTTATTTGACATTTTTTTCTATCAAGAATAAGGATCTATTGTCCTGCTGATTCCTACGAAGTGCACTTTAACCACTTGCTGACCCGCTCACGCAGATATATGTCGGTGATGTGGTACGGGTGCGAAAAACGACATACCCGTAGCTTGCCAGTTGGGTCAGGCGGACTCGATGTCCTGGCAATCGTGGCACGGAGAGGCACAATGGGGAGATGCCTATGTAAACAAGGCATTTCCCTGTTCTGCCTAGCAACAAGACAGGGATCTACTGCTCCCAGTGATCGGGAGAAGTGATCTCTGTCATGTTGTAGTGAGCCCACCCTCCCTATATACTGAGGGAACACACTTAACCCCGTTATCACCCCCTAGTGTTTAACCCCTTCCCTGCCAGTGACATTTACGCAGTAATCAGTGCATTTTTATAGCACTGATCGCTGTATAAATGGCAATGGTCCCAAAATAGTGTCAAGTGTCCGATCTGTCCGCCGCAGTCACAATATAAATCACAGATCGCCGCCATTACTAATAAAAAAAATTATAATAAAAATGTCCTAAATGTATCCCCTATTTTGTAGACGCAATGACTTTTGTGCAAACCAATCAATATAAGCTTATTGTGATTTTTTTTTTTTTTTACCAAAATAATGTAGAAGAATACATATTGGCCTAAACTGAGGAAGAAATTCTTTTTTTTTATATTTTTTTGGGAGATATTTATTATAGCAAAAAGTAAAAAATATTGCTTTTTTTTTTCAAAATTGTCACTCTTTTTTTGTTTATAGCAAAAAAAAAAAAAAAAAAAAAAAAAAGCAGAGGTGATTAAATACCACCAAAAGAAAGCTCTATTTGTGGAAAAAAGGACTTAAATTTTGTTTGGGTAGAACGTTGTACAATTGTCAGTTAAAGCGACGCAGTGCCGTATCGAAAAAAAGGGCTTGGTCAGGAAGGGGGTAAATCCTTCCAGGGCTGAGGTGGTTAAGCAAATAGTTGGTGCTACCATCATTATTTACATCACAAGTTATGTTTTAGGCAGAGCTCATTCACTTTAGTGGAGTGCTAAATTGAAACATTTTTCTATTTAGAATTCTCACAAGACTTTAAATTACAGTACATATGGGAGCTGAATAGAAAGAGAAAATTGTCCATTTTATTCAAAGAACTGGTAGTTTTCAAAGCTCTAAATAACCGATAGTGCTTGTTTTGACATTAGCTGCTGTCATCACTTAGTGCTTGTTTTTAAAACTTGGTGTTTGTTAGCTAACTTTTCAAGTCAAGTTGGTAGCTGTGGGTTAGTGCAATTTCTGTGCTGCTGATAATAAAGGCAGCAAATAGACACTTCTCAAAGATAGGTCACACAAATACCCTAAATAATTATGATTAGATAGTGTTGCCTTTATTGAAAGATTTAAAAAATTAAAAACATAACCTCCATCCACTGTAACCCAACTCCCAAATGCAAATGCTTAGTCTGAGGCAAAACTACAGCCCAAATACTTCATTTCAGTTATATATGCACTCAAACCATTTCCAAAGGGGCTTAGGTATCCACCAAGCCATTATAACTATACATCCCTGACAGTTATGGCTGAGAAGAATTAAAAAAAAAGTCTCAAACTTTTCTATAATTCCTCTTGAACCCCCCCCCCCCTCCGGGTGCAAAGTGGACATAGTGCTTTTCCTGTATTTATGTATTTATATGTATTGTAGATGCTGAGCTAGCATGGTTAACAGTATGCCCCCACCGCTGTTTGACCACACTGTTCTAAGGGACATGAATAGCTAATGAGCACTGATTGACAGCACTTGTCTGACACCAGATGCCTTTCCTGAGACATGTGCTGTCATAAGGTGGGGAGGGGGCATGTCAGTTAGACTTTTTGGCTGACATATTACCTTCACAGCACAGGCACTGCCCAGTCAAAACATAGATATTGAGCGCTCTCCTGCATCTAGCAGACAGAATGATGGGGTAAAGAAGATTTTTTTCTGCCTATGTTTCAGACAGCAGTGTGCTATAGGCAGCTTTTGGGTAACATCAATGTGTAAGATGTCTGCCCAACATGAGTACTCACTGAACAAGGTTGGGGGTTGCATCTGAGCTCAGCAATATGTATACCCACAAAATGGGCTTCTGACAGGAGAGAAGATGACAGGCAGAGATGGAAGAATTATTCCTAAATTGGAGAGTACTCAAATGTATTGATCAGTATTCAATTTTTCAATGAGATCCTAAAATGTTTACCTGCATGGTTCTTTTACCACCTTCTTAACCTCACATGGTCAAACTGAAGTTTTTATTCTTCACATATACACATCAAAAAATACACATTAAAGGCAGAAGATTCCCAAAAGACCCAAGAAATATATATACAGGTGCATCTCAAAAATTTAAATCATCATCAAAAAGTAAATTTCAGTAATTCAATTCAAAAAGTGAAACTCATATATTATATAGATTCATTACACACAGAGTGATATATTTCAAGCATTTCTCTTTTAATTTTGATGACCATGGCTTACAGCCATTCTGTATCTCAGAAGATCAGACTATTACCATAAGACCAATAAAAAAAAAAAAAGGATTTTTAACCAGGAAGTAAACTCTTGAAGAAAAAAAACACCAAAAAAGACAACCTGCAAGACAAAAGCATAATGAGCTAGTATGCTTTGCCCCATGTTGATGAGGACAAGGGCCTCTTCCCGACAACCCTGGTTGGTGGTTTTAAGGGTCTGCAGGCAGGGGGCTTATCGGAACCTCTTATATGGGTATGGAGCATGGCCATCCAATGACTTCGCCCAGAGAGCCCGTCCCTTATGACGTTACAAGGGATGGGCTCCCCAGGCAACGTCATTGGATGGCCATGTCCCATGCCTATATTAGAGGTGCCGGACAGCTTCACTACAAGACCAGCTTTTTTTATATTTTTTGCGGGTAACCAGCGGCGATGAAGACGGCGGCGAGGAAGAAGCTAACATCGGGAGGTGGCGTCTCGGGGAGAAGATTGTGGCAGAAGAAGACAACGGCACCGGGAGAGACAACGGTGGGAGAAGACAGATTAGAGCTATTTTACTAATAAAGGACTTACAAAATGCCAATTTAAAAGTGCAAAATGCACTGCAAAATGTGCCTGAAAAATGCATCAAGCACAGCCACATAGATGTGAACCTAGACTGAAAGCGTGTATGACATGCAAGAGGAAACATGGAAATGTTCAACAGGGGGGCAACTTGGTCTCAGGTTATAGACTGGATTAACATTGGCAAGGATAAGACTTGCTGTAATGCAATCTATAATGCTATCTATACACAATGCCAACAATACCAAAACTATACATTATACAGTATATCAGCATTCCAATATTAAAACGTATATGTCTGGAACCTTTGATTGATTGAAGGGGCACAGGAAGATGCGGACGACGTGATGACGCCGTCTAGCAAGGTGGGAGGAGCCTGCGCGTAGAGCTAGCGACGGGGAACGCGGGACGCCGAGACCAACGGAGAGTGAGAGCTCCGGAACGGCGCGAGCCACCTCCCGCGCCCGCCGCGGTGCTCTATTCTTGGACACCTAGCCCTGCAGCCAGCGGACCACCAGAACCTGGAGGTTGGAAGATCCCGCCGCCGCTCTAGGAGCGGCACAAACGCCGGGCGTACGGTGTCCCCGCGCCTCTGTCCCCTCCTCCTTACCTCCTGCTCACCCCTTCCACTGTAAGCAGCAGCGGCCGAAGGAGCCATATGAACTACAACGATCATCTCCCCAGTACACAGGATGGTCAGGTATGGAGAGAAGAGCAGAAACAGCAGGTATGAAGTTTATAAGACACTTATGTAAATCTGGATAAAATGGCTCAATAAACGAGAGGACAGGACCAACTTAACTGCGTTCAAGGGGGTAGGAACCAAGGAGCGTTTTCTTTCTTCCTTATTTATTAGAAATGAACTTTTGCCCGAAATAGATTTGTATGCTCCACTTACTGAGGAAGAGCTGGATACTATATAAACAGATGTCATCGCTCTGCTGTCTTGGTTTCTCTGAAAATAGGGAGAAGCAGATCGGGTTGCAAATAACCAAATACACTGCAATAGAATCCATCAACTCTTTAGCGCAATCAGCCCTCAATACAGGGGCAAAAGGTTGACCTAAGATAGGGGAGGAGAAAGGTTGCAGAAGGAGGAATAAAGGGGAAAGGGATAGGAAAGGAGTGGAAGGGGGAAGCCGCATTCAAATTAAAACTGGAACTTGTAAACAACATAACACAGATACCCTACCAAAGAACCGAACCAGACGGGCGGTCAGATATAGGGCAGGGGTCTGGACAGGCTCCTCCATAGGAACAGGATCCCAGCAGGCCTATCCTCAGTGATGTGGTTCGGTGCTCTCTTGCCTTGGTGTTCTGCCCTTTCATTTTTTGCTTTTTTCTTTTTAGCTCTTTTGTTCCGGTGGGTTCTTTCCTTCCCTACTTTGGTCGGAGAGCGTGCCCGATACTTTTCACCCCCCCCCCTTATTTCAGACTACTTTCCCCAGGTGGCCCCCTAATAATAGGGGAATATCAGTATCTATGTGTGACAAGGAGGTGGGTATGGGGAAGGGGCCTGACCAGAGTATTTGTAAGTCTAAGACAAGAGGACTTGAATGTTTTTTTTTTTTTTTTCTCTTTTCCTTTCCTATTCTCTCTGCTTCCATTTACTAGAGAACGATGCCAACCATAAACCTCATAACTTATAATGTCAAAGGGCTTAATTCACCCAACAAGCGCCACAAAATTTTGAGGGAACTGGAACAGTATGCTGCAGATGTGGCCTATTTACAGGAGACGCACATCTCACACGATTCAAACATCAAGCTTTATTCTAAAGAATATCCCAAGTGGTATTATGGGGACACAGTCAATACAAGAAGTAGAGGAGTTGCTATTGGGTTTGCAAAAAAAATAAGATTCTGCCTTGAGGAAAGCGTGGCCGATCCAGAGGGAAGATACCTCTTTTTGAAGGGCAAACTAGATGAAATAGAAGTCACCCTGGCTAATATATATGCCCCCAATAGCAACCCCGGAACATATCTAATTAAAATTTTGGGAAAATTAACCGAGTTTAAAAAAGGAGCATTGATCTGATGGGAGATATGAATTTTTGTTTAGATACACATTGGGATAGTACGTCCCGTGCGCAGGGGATGAGCAACGAGCAACTACGTAGAGTCAAGCAGAAATTACTTGAACATCAAATGATAGATGTGTGGAGAAGCCAACACCCCAAAGACAAAGATTATTCGTTTTACTCCCCTGTGCACGGGACGTACTCCAGAATTGACTATATCTTTCTGGAACATAGATTACTAGAAAAGGTGCTCGAATCTAACATTGGGATAATTTCACTCTCAGATCATGCACCGGTTTGGATAAAAATACAATTAGCTTCGGAGCGTAGGGCACCCCCTAGATGGCGGCTGAACGACGAATTAATAAGAGATGCAGAAGGAGCCGAGAAAATAGGCAAAGAGTTGGAACAATATTTTAGGACGAATGACACAGTGGGAATCTCTGGGCAGACCCTATGGGAGGCCCACAAAACCTACATAAGAGGAATCTTGATTGCGGAGGGGGCAAAATAAAAAAACGATAGGGCTAGGAAGATTAAAACAATTACAGAGGAAATAGCCAATTTAGAACAGAAACATAAAATGTCTTCGAACCCCGACAGAATATTGTACCAAGAAATAATAACTAAAAGGGATGAATTTAAAAGATTAATGGAACCAGAGACAAAAAATTTTTTTTATTACCTTGCCAGGGAAAAATATTTTGGGAGTAATAAATCCCCAAAATATTTAGCAAGAATGTTACAGAAGAAAAAAACTTTAAATTTCATAGAGAAAATACAGGCAGGAAATGGGACCCTAGAATACACCACAAAGGGGATTGCACAAACGTTTAAGAATTACTACGAGGAATTATACGCGGTGGAGCACGAACAGGAATGGGAGGAAAAAGAAAAATATAGGAAAACCAAGGCCTTTTTAAGCCATGCGGGATTAGTAAAAATGACAGAGAGTGACCGGGATACGCTGGAGGGACCAATATCAGAAGAGGAGATAGCCAGGCTTTGGACGAGTCCAAGATGGGGAAAAGTCCAGGACCGGACTGGTTCACGGTCTTCTATTATAAGAGGTTTCAAAAGATCCTGATCCCATGGCTATGCAAGTACCTGAATGGCCTGGGAACAGAATTTCAAATGAGTAAAGAGGCCTTATCAGCCTCAATTACAGTTATAAAAAAAGTGGGCAAAGACGGAACGTGCTGCGCCAACTATCGGCCAATTTCTCTGCTTAACGCGGACACTAAACTCTTCTCTAAAATTCTCGCTAACAGAACAAAAGTCCTTATGAACAAATTGGTACATCCGGATCAAGCCGGTTTTGTCCCTGGGAGGGAGGGTAGGGACAATGGGGTCCGTACCCTACTCCTGCTTCTATACGAGAAGGAAAAGAGGAGTCCCAGTCTACTCCTGTCAACATATGCCCAGAAGGCATTTGACAGGGTAGACTGGTCATTCATGTTCATGACCTTGGAGGAGCTGGGCTTCGGCCCAAATATGCTCGGGTGGATCAAGACTCTATATCACCACCCGACAGCGACTATAAGGATCAATGGCACAGACTCCCTTCCCTTCGAAATGAGAAGCGGGACTAGACAGGGATGCCCATTGTCCCCCCTCCTGTTTGTCCTCTCCCTGGAGCCCATTCTGTCCACAGTTAGAGGGGATTCCGGGATAGAGGGGATCAGGATAGGGGAGGAGGAACATAAATTATCTGCTTATGCAGACGATGTTTTATTTTACATTAACAGACCCGGGGTAACCTTACCCCGATTAATGAATACAATTAAAAAGTACGGCGAGTTATCAAATTTTAAAATCAACCAGGGGAAGTCAGAGGTTCTAAATATAAATACGAGAAATATAGAAAAATACATACTCCAAAACGACTTTAAATTCCCCTGGCGGGAAGAAATGGCGTACTTAGGTATAAAACTAGCAACTTCAATAAAAAAAAAAATTAAGTTTAATTTCATCCCATTGCTAGAGGAAATCAAGAACGAAATTAAAAGACTAGTATATAGACCCCTGTCGTGGTTCGGGAGAATCCAATCACTCAAGATGTTCATATTGCCCAAAATTGTATACAAATTCCAAATGTTGCCCATCGCACTCCCCAAATATTTCTTAGTAAAACTCAATGCCCTATTAACCACTTCAGCCCCGGACCAATTTGCAGCTAAAGGACCAGGCCCCTTTTTGCAATTCGGCACTGCGTCGCTTTAACTAACAATTGCGCGGTCATGCGACGTGGCTCCAAAACAAAATTGGCGTCCTTTTTTTCCCACAAATAGAGCTTTCTTTTGGTGGTATTTGATCGCCCCTGCGGTTTTTATTTTTTGCGCTATAAACAAAAATAGAGCGACAATTTTGAAAAAAATGCAATATTTTTTACTTTTTGCTATAATAAATATCCCCAAAAAAATATATAAAAAAACATTTTTTTTCCTCAGTTTAGGCCGATACGTATTCTTCTACATATTTTTGGTAAAAAAAATCGAAATTAGCGATTATTGATTAGTTTGCGCAAAAGTTATAGCGTTTACAAAATAGGGGATAGTTTTATAGCATTTTTATTAATATTTTTTTTTTTATTAGTAATGGCGGCGATCAGCGATTTTTATTGTGACTGCGACATTTTGGCGGACACATCGGACATTTTTGACACATTTTTGGGACATTTGTCATTTATACAGCAATCACTGCTATTTAAATAGCACTGATTCCTATGTAAATGACAGTTGTAGTTAGGGGGTTAACCACTAGGGGGCGGGGAGGAGTCAGTGTGACGTGTTGTGTTTTTTTTACAGTAGGGGGGCGTGGCTGTACGTCTGACGTCATTGATCGGCGTTCCCGATGACAGGGAACCGCCGATCACTGACAGTCAGTGTAGGAAGCGCGGGGAGAGGTTTGTTTACATAGACCTCTCCCCGTTCTTCAGCTCCGTAACCCGATCGCGGGATACCAGCGGCGATCGGGTCCGCTGGTCCCGCGGCCGGGGTCACGGAGCTCCCGACCGGGTCGCGAGCGCGCCGCTAGCGGCGCGCGCGCGACCCACGGGCAGGCACATGCACGATCACGTACAGGTACGTGATTCTGCCTGCCCGTGCCATTCTGCTGACGTATATATGCAGTGGCCGGTCGGGAAGCGGTTAATGTCGTTCGTATGGAAGGGGAAAAAACCTAGAATCGCTTTTGCCACCCTTAGACAGAAGAAAAATAAAGGAGGATTAGCAATCCCTGATATATCCCTATACTACAAAGCCATCGTACTTTCAAGAATCACAGAATGGGTAAAAGAAAAGAAAAAAGAAAAAAGATGGGTGAACTTAGAGTTCTCCCTGAGTAAGGCACATTTAGGTAGAGTGATATGGAATCCCCCTAAACATAGGATAATTGATTTAAATAGCAGTAAGCTTACACTAAATGCACTTAGAATTTGGGATGGAATATACAAAAAATGTAATGGTCACTATAATTCACCACTTATTGCCCTAAAAGAAAATAGTTTTTTTTCACCGGGGATGAAGATTAATGGGGGGAACTGGATAAAACACGAACACACACAGGTTAAGGATATAGTAAAGGACGGGAAGATCCTATCACTACTGGAATTAAAAAGTAAGGGTGGGTTTGAGGATATAGATGGGTGGCGGCACCGTCAGCTCACTAGTTTCACTGAGAGTCTGCCTCACCCTTTGAGAGAAGCGACAGATTTAACAGCACTTGAGAGGCTGTGTATGAACGACAGCACTCGGGGTATGATATCTAGGTGGGGTAGACTCCTATTGGACGGAGAGGGAGGGGGGATGCCGCCATTCATTCTAAAATGGGAGAAAGTGATAATAAGTCTGCCGAAATTAATTATAAGATTCTATCTAGATGGTACGTGACCCCTGATAAAGCTTGTAAATACCAACGGGATAATCAAGGGAATTGTTGGAGAGGGTGTAGAGACCCAGGTACCATGACACACATCTGGTGGAGCTGCCCTAAAATCAAGGTGTTTTGGGAGAGAGTGTTGTACCACATAAAAGAAATAACAAAGATAGAAGTACCAAATGAACCGTGGACTATCCTATTCCATGGGACAAAAGAAGGTATTAAAAAGTACCAAGGATCACTTATCCCACACCTACTAAACGCGGCAAAGAAAGTAATCCCCAAGAGATGGCAAGGGGCGGAAGCCCCAACAATATGGGAATGGATAGATGAAGTGGAAGGGATTTATAGTATGGAAAGGGGAAAGGAGGAGATGGGCAGCCTAGAGGAGAGCAAAAGGGATAAGTGGCAGGATTGGAGGACATTTAAAAAGACCTGGAGTTATACGGAACAACTTAGAGCCTAATGCAGGAGGGCGGGACATCGGAGTACAAAGAGAGAATAAACTGAAATCTCGAAAAAATTCCTCTTCTTTCTTTTCTTTTTTTTTTACTTTGTTCTTGAAGCAAATACTGGACAGGCCGGGGAGGGGCTTAGGGGGAGGGGGGGAAGGAGGGAGGTTCACAGGAAAGTGGGAGTACGGAAGGATAGAACGACAAGAGTAGATTGGGTTGAATACCTCACTTTTCTGGGGGGAAAAAAAAACATGCAGATAAAACCTAGCTACAATGATGTGAATAAGCGATGAGACAGTTATGAACTTTGAAGTTGATTTGAAGTCTCCCGAAAATTCCGCTGAAGTGGCAAAAAAAAAAAAAAAACGTATATGTCTATCACAATGACTATGGAATGATATTATCCACATACCTACAACATAAAATACCTACAAATTTAACCCAGGTAACTTATTCTCTGAATTGTTTACATATATACATGGGGTTCGCCCTGGGACTTTGAGTGAGGTGAATATGGTTAGCAAAAAAACATGTCATGAAAGTAAAAAAAAATAGATTTTTTACAATTGTTGTGCATCTGAAACACAACATCAACAAATACAGGTCGATAAAATATGCATACAATGTGAACATGAGAAAACCCACATACATGGTAAAACAGTGTATACCAATATACAAACATCAGAGAAATGTGCAAGCATGAGTAGTACCCAACGACGTTTCACAAGACGGGGCTCACTCTTCAGGGGTAAATGTTTTGCAAAATTTGTAATACAAGTAGTAAATCAAATGAATGAGTGTATGGGGCATCAAATAGGCAGGAAGGTGAATAATCATCGGGGTCAGGCTGTGGGACCCCATACTCACCAATGGGCTCGGCTATCAGTCACTGACTCCACCGGCGGCAGCAGCAACAAACATCCAGCACAGAAGCTGAGGAGGTGGAGCCAAAGGTAAGCCCAACGGGGGAACAACGAGAGCACTGACATTGCTTTTGTTGATGCAAGTGTCCCTAGAGGAAAGCTCGCTCTTATACATATGGCAATAGAGCAGGGAAACTACTTTTGCCAACTAACTGAAAGAGAAAAATAGGAAACAAAAATAACCCACATGCAGAATCCCAAAACAGGTATCAGAGAATCTAACCCGAAAGATATAGCCAACGCATTCAGTGAATACTATTAATCACTTTACAATTTAAAAAACTACACCAATACCCCACAACCATCATCAGATTTGATCTCTGACTTCTTAGCAGCAATGTCTCTATCAGTGCCCCCTCAGTCTAACTTAACTTATCTAAATCAACCCTTTACAATTCAAGAAATTGAGAAAGTGATCAAAAGTCTCCCCAAAAACAAGTTCCCAGGACCTGATGGTTACTCCACAGAGTATTACCAACTCTTTGGATCTTCTCTTACTCCACATATGCTACAGGTCTTTAATGTCCAAGCTAATTTTACTCCTGAAATGTTAATGTCTACTATACTCACCCTGCCTAAACCAGGTAAAGAGCCAAATACACCACAGAACTTCAGGCAAATCTCTTTATTAAACATAGAAATAAAAATTACGCTAAATTGATAGCTGATTGAATGGCTGAAGTTCTGCCCAGTCTACTAAATCAGAACCAGGTGGGGTTTGTACATGGTTGCCAAGCACCAGATGCAACCAGGAGGATGGTTAATCTCCTGCACTCAATGTAAAAGTCAAAAGAGCCTTCTCTGCTTCTTGCATTGGGTGCAGAGAAGGCCTTTGACAGGGTACACTGGGGTTATCTTCATAAGGTTTTGGAAACATTTGGAATAAGAGGATCAATGCAATCTGCTATTGCAGCCTTGTATTCTTCCCCTTCAGCATATGTATATACAGAAGGCATGTTTCCAAAAAGTTTTAAATAACCAACAGAATGAGACAGGGTTGCCCCTTATCCCCATTGATCTTCGCTCTAATAATGGTGCCTTTAGCAGAAAAAAAACAGAACAATCCCAACATACGAGGCATTCCCTAAAAAGACTCTCAACATGTCATTTCACTGTTTGCAATCTTTTAGTACTTACAATCAATAAAAAAAATGAAATAACAAAAAAAGTGAAAGAAAAGGTGTTAGAAACGACCCCAAAGACACTAAAATTGCATTTACAGCAGTCACCAGCAGTCAAAAGCAAAACTGTTTTTCACTCTCCACTCAAAATCCCCACTCTTCCAACCAGAAACATGTGGCAAAAATGTAGTTCAACCAAAAGAAAGAAACTAATAGAAAACCTTCATATACACAATCCTAACCCACAGTTGATCCAGAGAAAGGCAGCAAAGCTTGATCCAATTTGTTCCAGCAAGGAAATTGGATACCCCCTGGATCAATTACCCCTGTTGTTATTACCTATAAATGTTAGTATAGTCATTTTGAGTATTTAAAAACACACTTTTAGTCTACTGAGCTGGTTAAATATCTTTTTCTCCAGGTGTAAAGAGTGCCCCCTTGTCCCCTGTAATGTCCTGAAAGCAAAAACTCAACACTAAGTTCACTGTATGGATAATTTATATATTTTTGCATGTGATCATATCCCCCTTAATCACCTTTTTACTAAGAGGGAATACATTCAGTTCAGCTAATCCTTCCTCATAGCTGAGCTCCTCCATGCCTCTTAACAATTTGGTCGCCCTTCTATGCAACTTCAGTTCTCTGTTATCCTTTTTGTGAACAGATGCCCAAAACTGAACTGCACATTCTAGATGAGGTCCTACTAACGATTTGTAGAAGGGCAAAGTGATATATCTCTCTCTAGAGTCAATACCTTGTTTAATACAAGAAAGCATTTTGCTAGCTTTAGATACTACAACTTGGCATTGCATTCTATTATTAAGTCGATTATAGAAACACAGAAACATAGAATCTTTCTCAATAATTGATTCCCCCAGCTGTTCTCCTCCTAGAATGTATGATGCATTTTATTAGCCCCCAAGTGCAAAATGTTAAATTTATGAACATTAAATCTCATTTGCCACCCAATTAACCGCTTCCCGACCGCCTCCTGTAGATATACGTCAACAGAATGGCACGGGCAGGCAAAAGGACGTACCTGTACGTCCCCTTTAATTTGCCTGCCCGGGGGGCGCGCCGCCAGCGGCGCGCGCGCGACCCGGTCGGGAGCTCCGTGACCACGGCCGCGGGACCAGCGGACCCGATCGCCGCTGGTATCCCGCGATCGGGTTACGGAGCGGAAGAACGGGGAGAGGTCTATGTAAACAAACCTCTCCCCGCGCTTCCTACACTGACTGTCAGTGATCGGCGGTTCCCTGTCATCGGGAACGCCGATCAATGACGTCAGACGTACAGCCACGCCCCCCTACAGTAAACACAACACGTCACACTGACTCCTCCCCGCCCCCTTGTGGTTAACCCCCTAACTACAACTGTCATTTACATAGGAATCAGTGCTATTTAAATAGCACTGATTTCTGTATAAATGACAAATGTCCCCAAAAATGTGTCAAAAATGTCCGATGTGTCCGCCAAAATGTCGCAGTCACAATAAAAATCGCTGATCGCCGCCATTACTAATAAAAAAAAAAAATATTAATAAAAATGCTATAAAACTATCCCCTATTTTGTAAACGCTATAACTTTTGCGCAAACTAATCAATAATCGCTAATTGCGATTTTTTTTACCAAAAATATGTAGAAGAATACGTATCGGCCTAAACTGAGGAAAAAAAATGTTTTTTTATATATTTTTTGGGGATATTTATTATAGCAAAAAGTAAAAAATATTGCATTTTTTTCAAAATTGTCGCTCTATTTTTGTTTATAGCGCAAAAAATAAAAACCGCAGGGGCGATCAAATACCACCAAAAGAAAGCTCTATTTGTGGGAAAAAAAGGACGCCAATTTTGTTTTGGAGCCACGTCGCATGACCGCGCAATTGTTAGTTAAAGCGACGCAGTGCCGAATTGCAAAAAGGGGCCTGGTCCTTTGGCTGCCAATTGGTCCGGGGCTGAAGTGGTTAAATAGTGCACTGAGGTCAGCTTGTTAGTTTGAGACATCCTGTAAAGACACTATTCTATTGCATAGTGGTCATCTGCAAACACTGAAATGGCGCTTTTAATCCCAAACTCTGTATCATTTGTAAATAAAAACTCCCAACACTGAACCCTGAGGTACATCACTAATAACCCTAGGCCATTCAGGGTATGACTCATTAATCACTACTCTTGGAATACATTATTTTAGCCAGTTTTCTATCAATTTACAAACTACAGTCTGTTGACTTGCATTAGCTGTGTGTGGGCAAATGCAGATTCAAATTGCAGTAATAATACATATCTGCCATGAAAGCATGATTATCATTATCTGAAATATATGGGTGCACACCGCAATCAGTTCCTATGTGAGCTCAGTATGTTACAAAAATAATAAAATACATTTGTTAACAGCTTGAACATTCAAAAATAGACTTTCATGTCAAGACAAGGTCCTCAATCATAAAGTGTTATATATCCTATAATATAATTATTTAGTTTCTCAAATAATTGGTTAATGTCCAAGTTCATATTATAAAATGTTTACTTTCATTGATAAAAAATAATCTATTTAAAGCCAAAGCCTCTATGTTTATATTCTGGTGGCTTATAGATAGTTTCCATAAAAAATAATTCATTCTGGTGACCTTGTAACAAGAACAATGATGCTAGAGAGCAGAAGAAAATGGTTTACATTTGATTTATGGTACCCTTTATCCTTGTTATATTTAACTCATGGGTTTGCTTCATCTGACCAAGTTTACTCAACAAAGATGCAGCAATAGATGTTTGACAGAGAGATACCGAAGTGGGATGCCAAAATATAGCATGCTGTGTTCACAAAATAAAAAGTCTAAACAAAATGTTTATACTCTCAAACAAATGTAGCTGTGAGACCAACCTGGTCTATCCTGCTAGAATGCAATATTTTAATTATTTTATTATTTCAAAACTATGAAACTCACTCATACACACAGCATACTGATTAATTACTAATTTATGAGCGCTTTTGATATTGTGATAGAGGTGCTTCTACTAAATTCTCAGATATGAAGAAGCAACCTGATTTTCTAACCAAAATGCCCACCAACATATAGAAATAATATAAACACTGAAAGGGTGGCTTTAGTACAATAAGTGATTATGGGAAAACAACTCCCTCCTGATTGGCTTACCTTTAAATAGGTTATCCCTTATTCAGTCCATCATGAATGCTGCTGCCAGACTTATTAACCTTAAAAACCACTCAACGTCTGCTACCCCTCTCTGCCAATCCCTCCATTGGCTGCCACTTACCCAAAAAATGTAATTCAAAATACTAACAATAACTTACAAAGCCATCCACAACTCCGCCTCAGCTACATCACTAACCTAGTCTCAAAATACTAAACAAATCATCCCATTCGTTCCTCCTAAGACCTCCTGCTCTCTAGCTCCCTTGTCAACCCCTCCCATACTTGCCTCCAGAACTTATAACGAGCCTCTCCCATCCTTTGGAATGCCCTACCCCAATCTGTTCCACTATCTCCAACTCTATCTCCTTTTAGGTGATCCCTGAAAACTTTTTTCTTCAGAGAAGCCTATACTGCTTCCACCAAACAACTGTACTTTAATTTCCTTCAACAGCTCATCCCCACAGCTATTACCTTTAGTATCCCTTGGCCCTCCTTTCTAGATTGTAAGCTCTAATGAGCAGGGCCCTCATATTCCTACTGTATTGAATTGTATTGTAATTTTACTGTTTGCTCTAACGTTGTAAAGGGCTGCGCAAACTATATAAATCATGTATAATAATAATAATAATAATAATAATAATAATCTGAATTCCACAAACCTTGGCCCCACTTTTCTTTCAACTGATAATGAGTTGAAGAGGAAGCCAGACATTTGATACCCTCCAAAGCCCAACTAGACCTTCAATTTAATCCACCAAATGCATTTCAGGCCCACCAAAATTAAAGGTGAATAATGTCATACTATTTTTTTTTCTAAAGCAGCCTAAATAAAGAATCCTGTCTAGTGCCAGCAGAGTAAGAAGCATGCTAGCATGTTAGCAGGACACAAGCTTTTCTGCTCAGGCTGTGGCTGATTCTAAATTGTAAGGGCAAATTCACACCAGGTGCGTTGGGCTGCTCTGGGCAGCCTTGCACAGCACAGACTTGACACATAGATAAGACAAACGGCCTCATGTCCTGTTTGTTCAGTGTACACCACTGTGTAAGAGATCCAGTACATTTTTTTCCGCTCACAAGAGTTGATTTACTAAAATTGGAGAGTGCAAAATCTGGCACAGCTCTGCATAGCAACCAATCAGCTTCCAGTTTTCCTTTTTGGAAAAGCTTAAATGAACAAGCTGAAGTTAAAAGCTGATTGGCTACTATGCACAGCTGCACTAGTTTTAGTAAATCAACCCCACTGTGTTGCAAAACAGAACAGGCGGTCCCCTGGTTACAAACAAGATCTGTAGGTTTGTTCTTAAGTTGAATCTGTTTGTAAGTCGGAACAGGTACATTTTTTAAGTGTAAAGTGTAAGTGTTAAGCTTTTTGGATAGCAAAGGGAGAGGTTAACACCCCTGTAACGTTTGTTTTGCTGTCTGTGCCCCTGTTCAGAAGATTTCACCTCACAATCTGTCCCAATGACAATTGGACGTTGAACATTTTGGGTTGTTGTGGAAACCAGCCTTGGTGATAAAGCATCAGTGGAGGTACTTTTTTCCTATAATAACTCTTACATGAGTAAATTTCCCTTCCTAGGGGTAGATTTCCTCTCACTTCCTGTTGTCTCCCTCCGTTTGTAAGTAGGATTCATTTGTAAGTCAGATGCTTTTAACTAGGGGACCGCCTGTACACCACATGGTAACACGCTAAAGTAAATAAATAAGAATGTTTGTAACATTCTAATAAAGTTGAAAAAAGTAAACAGTGTGATGAACCATAATCAGTGCATTGGCACGGTGTAAATTGGCTGCTGTTGTGAGACAGTCATACAAATTTGTATCATATATATCAGGTTATTTTTAACTCTTTGCCCGGATGAGGAGTTTTCCTCTCACTTCCTTTCCCTTTCTGAAATTCAGTTCAGCTTCCTTCCTGAACTGGATTGCAGGCTTGATTCAACAAACTTCTCTCATGCAGGTTTTAAAGACAAAATTGTTATTGTTTGAAAGATACTTGCAATAAGTTCCAATGTGATGACAGACGCTTGCCATAAGATCCAATGTGAATTCAGTACATATTAATTGGACATATGAAAATAGAATGTCAATTAGGGAAACATAGAATTTAGCACAAGAATCTCATCTTACAATGTCAAGACAGGACATAATGGAACAATTCTCCAGCATGGATACCAGTGAAAACACACATTTTCTTTAGTGTGGGGAATGCTTTGAACTTTTGACAATTATTTGTATTGCTGTTTGTGCCTTCCTGCCCTGGTGACAACCGTTTACCTCCTTTCTTGTCCTGGAGTCACAAGGACAGGAAATGAGAGAAACTCTCCATAAAGTGGTTGTTAACCCAATTGCCCCCAATTAATCACGCACACAGTACATGGTTCCCTAAGCATTGCAAAATATTCCTCTTTTTTTGGTGTAAATACCTTTTATTAGCCTTTTTTAGCTCTGTCAATTGTCCTATTTCATCTCTATATCCGAGCCGGGGGAGCTGAGTAGGAGGGGCACAGATTTCTTCTGACATATGCAAGATACGTCAGAAGAGGAATCTCTTATCTTCCTCCCTGTGGTCGTCAATGCAGTGTGTATGAGAAGAGAGGGGAGGGGGGTGGAGAGGAGCATGGCTGGGAGTGTAGGAGATCGTCTTTCTCACTCCAGACATGTTGACAGGAAGAGGGGGGAGCTGAAAATGGGCATAGAGGAGATTTGCGGATGAAGCAGACACGCATTTAGACCACAGTATCTTGGCTCAGCAGCCTTGATAATCGTGGTCTGTTCTCAGGGGGGAAGACAGGTGCTGCCATGATCAAACAGGTATTGTAAGAGATACAGAGAAGTAATGCAAAAAGCTGCAGCTTGCACATTAAAGGGACAGGAGCAGAATATTTTCTTTTGAGGGTTAACAAACGCTTTAATGGTTTCGCAGAAATACCATTCAAGAAGAAAGATTTTCCAACTCTATCCAAAAAAAAAAAGAAAAAAAAAACAAGTTAAAAGAAGTTAAGGTTTAAATTATTAATTAATATGTAGATAAACCAGTTTTACTTCCTGCATAGAATAGATAATATTAACAAAAATAAAAATTTTCTTAAAATTCTTTATTTACACACAAACTATATACTGCATATCATTCCCAAAATAAGTTTTTCAGTAAAATGCATAGTTTTGTTCTTTATATAGTAAGACGTTAAACCCAGACATAATCAATAATAAAAACATTAAAAAGGTCTAATTTTTTACCCGATATTTAGCTATACATTCTTCAAGTTTTCTGAACTGGAATAGCAGAAAATATTTACTCTTCTTACCAAACTGAGTCAACAAGACGGAAAATAGGCCTAAAACTATATTCTGTGGCTGAGCAACTAAAAGATATGAGTATGTATGATGGCACATCGAATATATTTGAATAACCAAACCATATCCTCACAGTGTTCACTATGCTCCCTCAAACACACACAATACAGCATGCATATGAATGTACCTAAACGTGTAAATAAAAATACTTGTTTTTTCAAAAATCTGCATGGGTTTCTAATTGCTGTTAACATGCAATTTAGGAAAAAAAACATAAGTGCACCGCGCCGGTACCAATACATGGGCAGGACCACAAGACCACTGTACGTGATGATTAGAGAGCATATCAACAATATCAGGAAAGGATTCACCAAGCACAGTCTCTCTAGACATTTTAGAGAGAAGTTCACAAGAGGGACCCTTCAGTTCTAACGTTTTATGCCATAGACATGGTAAAAGGCCACTGACGTGTAGACAATAAAAGGACCAAAGTTTCTAAAAATGAAACAAAATAGATTTTTTGTTAAACTCCCTTCAGCTGGAAGGCTTAAATATAAATATAGACTTGAACTGTTTTTATCTAATGATTGATTAGAAGCTACCAACTATATTCATCCTGCTTACTCTAACAATGAGGGACTTGGGTTCATGCCCCTTCATCACTTATGACCATATAGGCTCTTTCCTAATTTGATATGTCCCTTATTTATATTTATATATATTCATTCATATATATATTTTTTTTATTATTCTTTAATTTTGTTTATTATTTCTCATACCCATTATTTTCTCTACTATGCAAGGTAACTAGGCCCCCTTTTACTTATTGTCCAGTAGTTTTTAAATGTTTTAATTTTTATTAACTGGTCCCGGTCCATATATGTACACATACAATTGTTTATGCTTATTTTAAATTACATAACATATATACATTAGTGGTTTTTATATTCACTTATATTTAAAAAAAAATTAAAAATAAAGTATAAAGTTTTTCTTAATTTTTGCAAACTGTACACATTGTTGATGGCTGCAGTGACGTACAAACTCTTGAGACCATATAATTAGTATTTCCCCAGTTTAGGGGCTAAACTTTGGTAGATATTACTGAGATGATTACTCGCAATAGAGCAATATTAAAGATGGCCGCTGGTCATATGGTCTCGGGTTGCTAGGCTACCGTATCCTATTTAAACTGGATGGTGTAGCAACATGGCGCCGCTTCTGATGACTCCTTTGTGATGAAACGCTTAAATCTGAGCTTTTGCATCTTTGTGTCACATCTGGATTTGGTCTGTGGAACACACCGTGAACCAGACTTTCTGTTTTTTTGTTATACAACACCTGTAATCACTTGGATTCTTGTAAGTATACTACATTACTTACGCAATAAAAAGTGTTATATGAAGTCATGCTATGGGCATTATTATTGTCTTTCCATGAGTTTACTGGGGCGGAGGAGACCAAGGAGTTAGCCGCGAGGACCTTATTTACAGTCATTGATACTGTGGAGGATATTTACCCTTTGATGGGTAGTGTTTTTTTTTTTCAATGAGTGCAGATCAAGAGGGGGGCACGAGTGTGACACAAAGATTTTGCCTGATTGCATGCACGTTTGGCAGCACCTACTACACTATAATTTTAATATTGAAATGATTTTAGTTCTGATATGAATTTATGGACTTTCATTTGAATTTATGGACTTTATTTGATGGTATCATGTATACACAGAAAACACTGTAGCACTTTGATTATATTGTATTATTGCACACTAGCACTTTGCCTTATAATATGGATACCTATGCAATTTGCATTTGCACTTAGCACTTTTGTTCCAGGGTTGTTGTTGTTTTTATGTTTGCCTATGCTTTCTTATTTGTATTTGTGTATGATTTCATGTTTACTGTGACACATTAGAGCACATTTCACACTAGCAGTGCCAATTCCACTTACCCATTACTGTATCTCATAAATACATACTGTTTGATTAAAGGAGAATGTAAAAAAACTGTTGTTTTTAAAATACCTTAGGCAGGTCAAAGACAGTGCAAGTTTCTTTCCTGCAACCTTTGCATGATTCCCCATCGACACAGACAGTGCTGACAGGGGAATCCCTCCTACCAAGACATTGTATTCTCCCAGTGGAGGCAGGGGAAGCCATCCCTGCCAAGAGCAGACTGTGATTATTGCTAGCAGCTATAGCAGCCTCTGAACATAATCACAATTAAAATCCGGTGGGCGAGTTGTACCCAAGTTGATTGATCGATCAACTTGGTACATTCAGCCTGCCCATACACAGTTCAAATCTACCATGGGGGGGGGGGGGGTATTGTACTACACATCTACTTATACTAGTGCCTTTATGCAGTAGCCAGCGTTCAAGATACCATATTCTGGTGTTAAAAATGGAAACTCCCTTGACAAATAAGCATGCATACTCTAGCACAGTATATGAATTGTTTTAAACTTAAACTGTTTACTTGGCACACACACATCATTGCTCAGTGAGCTGGTCACATTTTTTTTTCTTTAGTATCTTAGTGCATTTAAGGACAATAAGGAACTACATTCAATAGGCACAGCAAATTAGAAGCAGACCATTTGCATTCAACATCAATGTATAATCAACTAGGAATTGCAATTAATGCATGCTCATAAATGTGTTTGAGCAGGCCTGTGGTGCAACAATTCTGTAGCAATGTATCCCTGCTCTTGGGCATTTGCTTTAGTAAATCAGGC
Organism: Lithobates sylvaticus; assembly: GCA_028564925.1. NCBI lineage: Eukaryota > Metazoa > Chordata > Amphibia > Anura > Ranidae > Lithobates > Lithobates sylvaticus. The sequence goes on from CM053029.1 coordinate 236,303,749, forward strand.
CCACCATAATTTATTCTTACTTCTATACATTAAAAAAAAAACTGCTTCCCACAACAAATCTATCCAAATGTGGGGCTAGAGTGGATTTTTAAAATAGCCAAAAACCTCCTCAAATCACTCCAATGGGGATTGAGTATACTATTTTCTTATACGGTACCTTACCATTAAATATATTAGAGAGATTATGTCAACTTTGTCTAGCGGATCTTTATTATGCTAATGGCTTTATCCTTCATTGTAAACTCAATAAACTCCTTCCTTCATTACACATTTCTATTAACCTATATAATACAATCAGAAGACTCTCCTTTAAGATATACCACAAACCACAGATGACTCATTATGAAAGAGTAATTTTAGGAATTACATTTTTAGACCAATTTCCCTCCTTTAAAGCATTTGAAACAATGTTTATATTTGCAAAATGAAAAGAGGATATAGGCATAGCATTAACTGAGGGGAGAAAGAGTCAATGTGTTCCAAACTATTATCATTAGCTATAGATGTACAAATGCAGAAATGGTTTTACAGAATATTTTTCAGATTGTAATGAATTCTGAATTAAAGTTTATGTATAGTTAGATACCTGTCTAGTTTGGGTTACACCAAATAGGACACAACTGCCTTTTCAACCACATTTAACTAGAATTTTGCGTGCATCATATTTTATAATTAACTTTGTATGTTTATTACTAGTGTTGTATGCATATCCTGTGTACCACACCATTTCCATGTCCTCATCGAGGATGCTTGGAGGTTGACTCATTTAAAACGTATGCCCCAGAGGATTTGACAGTGAAGTCCACTCACAGAATGTAAGTAGGAATTCACATTTCATTACTTGATAGCACATGGTCTAGGATGAGTGTACCTTGACAGATATTAAATAGTTTAATACCTGTCAAGATCAGCCCACCCTAAAATATATAAACTCCTATATTTAAGCATTACAGATTATATCTCTGTTCAGATTGCCAATGGCCAGCGGCTAGCCTTGGAGAAAAACGTAGTACAGGGAACACAAAGTCTAAATACACCAAGTAAAATATATGACTCAAGCACTGATGTATATATGAAACAAAGCATAAACTCTACATATGTTAAAGAACTGTTAGAACACATAAAGCTGCATTTCAACTGCATTTCTATTTAAATTTGTAAACTAGTTATACTTTTTTGTTCTGTATGCACCCTGAGGTAGATAGTACGTCCCGGGTACAGGGGACTGGGAATGCCAAATTGAAGACACTAAAAAAGAAACTGCATCCGAATCAGCTGATGGATGCATGGAGGATACAGCATGCTAAAATATGAGACTTATACATTGCACTCCCCTGTACACGGGACGTACTCAAGAATAGATTATTTTCTGATTGAACATAGGGTATTGGAGTCAGTGATTAGTACAAATATAGAAGTTACATCCTTCTCAGACCCTGCCCCAGTAACTATGAAAAAGAGGATAAGTAGGGCCCAAGAGAGGGCAAATTTATGCAGACTAAATGAAGAAATAATTCAGGGAAAAGAAGCGGAAGATAGGATCAAAAAAGAAGTAGAACATTACTTTAAAACTAACAACACCGAAGAAGTAACAACGGCAACACTGTGGGAGGCCCACAAGGCCTATATAAGAGGAATCCTGATAGCAGTGGGAGCGGAAAAAAAAGTAAAGAAAAAGGGAAGTACTAATGAAGGAAACAGTTCTAATTTAGAACAGCAGCTTAAAAAAAAGCAGAGAAAGAAATGTAGCAGGAGCTCACCATAAAAATGGATGAACTAAAAGAATTAATAGAACTAATAGAAAACGAAACCCACTGTATTTATAATAGAATTACGAAAGAAAGGTATCTCTGATGGAACAAAACGGTAGTACCTGGCTAGAATACTAAAAAAGAAAAAAACTCAAAATTTCATAGAGAAAATCCAAAGTAGTACAGGGGAAATGGTATTTACTACAAAGGAGATAGCAGGTGTATTTCAAAAATATTATGGAGAACTGTACTAAGTAAAACAGAAAGAGACCCCAGAGCGCGAAAGGGAGAGGATAGAGGAAGCAAAAACACCCGGAGGTGCTGCCGGGTCTTCTCCATCCCCCAAGGTTGGAGTTCCCAATTTAGTTTCCTATGTACTGGTCTCCCCATAACCTGAATGGATATTGATGGGTTTTGAGGTATTGTATATAATATAATTATTTTTGTTTTGTCTGCCTTTCTTTTTCCCCCCTTCTCCATGGCATAGGGGGTCTCTTGTGAATATGTTTATGGATATGTATTTGCTGATTGGTTTGTACTCATTGTATGTATTGATAACAATAGGTATTCAGTGAGACGATGAGAGTCTGAAGCCCTGATCGGGTAATGTGTAGGCAAGCTCCATGTCTGACTGCTACCCTATCCGTGTTGCTGTTTTTATTATTAGGGGCCGTATAGTGCCCATCTGATATGAAATGTCAGTTTTTTTTATTTTTTTTTAGTTTGTAATAAACTTATGACTTTTTTTTACCATTTTTTTTTTTATACCTATTGATATTAGAGGTATCAGGTGGTCAATGCCCTTTTTCCACTACTTTTCCTCCTTTTAAGGCTGGGTTGATAACTTCCTGATATATAGATGGTTTTGATTTTTCTACCCTCTATACATACCATTTCTTTGCTGTTATTGTTCACAGTATCCCCATTTTTTTTTCCCCCTTCTCCATGGCATAGGGGGTCTCTTGTGAATATGTTTATGGATATGTATTTGCTGATTGGTTTGTACTCATTGTATGTATTTGTTTGATAACAATAGGTATTCAGTGAGACGATGAGAGTCTGAAGCCCTGATCGGGTAATGTGTAGGCAAGCTCTGCCATTTTTTTTTTTATTTTTTTTTAGTTTGTAATAAACTTATGACTTTTTTTTACCATTTTTTTTTTCTACCCTCTATACATACCATTTCTTTGCTGTTATTGTTCACAGTATCCCCAGTCCTGTCTGCACTAAGTCCCATACCCTGCCATTTTGTCAATTGCAAAAGCCATGGTCGCAAAAAGATTTTACTTGCAGGTGAAATATGGTGTGCCTGACCATAAAATTATAGATTTTAGATTCAATTTAAAAAGTTTCAACACAAGGATAACAATATTTAGTTTAGTCATGTGACTTTTTCAAATAAATGTTATTGGACTGTCACAATAACTGTCACTTTGAATATAATGATCTTTATATTGGTGTACTGTATTTGCTGAATTAAGCTTAATGTCTGTCACTTGGAAGCACTGTATTTCAATGGTTAGATGCCCTTCTGCCAAGTACTGTAAGCAACAATCAAACAGTAATTCTACTGTGTTTTAAAATGGATTAGGGAACTAGGATCCTTGCATGTTACTGCATAAAAGCACAGGCCCCAAATACAGTTAGAAATTTGCTTCATCCATTGGAAATTCCTGTCAAGGATGCAGACCTAAAGCCACAACTCTCAGTCTATAGCTGATAAAGATGAATCCCTTGTGTACCAAGGTATGTTTCTAAACACCCTAGCATTTAAGGGGTTAAAGTGATCTCACAGCTGCTGCAGCCATGAGATTGGTACTGATATTTAGATTTGGTGAAGGACTTTCAGGCAAAAGTGATCCAAGCAGCTCTTGAGATTACTTTTATGGGGCTCTGAAGTAGTGCTCCCTTCGCCTGCACCCACAGTGGTTTTCAGGCTCTCACATCCCTCTGGGGGGCCCAGCAACCAAGGTAAACAGTTGTGCTAGCGTAAGCAGGAGGAGATCAGGGAACATCCATTTCCTGATAACCCTTTGACAAATTAATATGGAAGCAACATGTATTATGTAACTTCTGTGTTAAGAGCTGTCGGTTTCTGTAGCCAAAGTGGGAGCTAATCAAACATGATCTTTGCCTGATTAGCTGCAATGGAGGGCAGGGAGACATTAGGGGTTTAATAAACCACCTATGTTTCCATAAGGAGGACTTGTCATCTGCCCAATGCTATCACGCAAGGGGCTTTATTGTATTAGCAATAAAGTTAAATGGGAAAAAAATGAATAAAATACACCTCTGTTAACCCTGTACACCCCAATGCAAATGTACAGCATAGTGTCCGCCATACATGTGGGGTTTTGTCGTAAACAATGAGAACAACAATTCTAGAACCATAATGCAGTGTATGGTTAACGCTAAGCTAAAAACCTGTAGATGCTTTGTTGCCTATTGAGAATTTGGGGTATTACATTTTTGTACAATTTCAGGGGCACATGCAATCTTAAGGCTTGGCATGTTTTGGTATCCATTTACTCAACATAACCCTATTTATATATTTTACCAAAAACTGTTTTAATATTGCATGTGTCAGGGTCCTGGCCGCCCCGTGCGGCCCAGATTGCCTGCACACAGGCACGCGGCCATTCCCGACCCTCCCAGGCATCAGCGTGGGCGTTGGCGCGTGGCGCGGGCGCGTGGGCGTTGGCGCGCGCCGCGGGCGTGTGCACGCGTGCAACCGGCCCACGGGCGCGCTCCCGTGCACTAATAGCGGGTGCGCGCACCCGTGCGCGTGCACGTGCGCGAGTAGCGCTGTTTTAGCGCCAGTGTCCCTTTTTAAGGATCAGAGCTGCAGCCCAGCGGTGATGTTCGTCTGCAGCTCTGACCTGAGTATCCCCTGTTACCTGCCTGTATCTGCCTGTATCCCTTGGAAACCGACCCGGCTTGTTTGACCCTGCTGACTTCTCTGCTCCTTGACCCCGGCTTGCCTGACCCTGCTTCTGGACTGTGTTACCTGTTGCTGAACCTCTGCCTGCCATTGACCATTTTTCTGCCTGCCGTTTATGCCTGTCTGCCTTACACTGTGACCCGGCCTGTCTGACTACCTCTGCCGCCCGAGTGTGCCTCTCTCCTGCACAGGGCCTGCTGCTGTTGCTGCTGTTCCAGTGTCTGCCTCTCTCTCTGGTCATCCGATCCCAGCCTGCTGTACCATCTCCTGCAGTTCCTTCTACTAGAGGACCAGCATCAGCATCCATCCTGCACCAGCTGCACCAGCTGCACCAGCTGACCCCACTGGACGGACACTCCTACTCCGCTGTGCTCACGGGACCACTGTCTCCATTCCAGTGGACCCTGAACCAGAGCAGTAAGAGAGGTCTCCTTCCGTCAAGCCAGGCTCACCACCAGGTACCTAACAGTACGAACAGCCCAGATGACTGAGCCTGCGGAAGGAACCTCTGCCATGCAGGAGATCTGCACCCACCTTGCAGCTCTCACCCAAGCAGTAAAGTCTCTGCAGGAAGGCTACGCCAAGTTGGAAGGACAGGTACAGCATCTTTCCAGTCTTATGGCATCTGCAACCCCCTGCACCACCGGTACAACCCACCTCTCAGCCTACAGTTGTGATGCTTCCTCCAGAGCCAAGAGTGCACGTTCCGGAAAGATTCTCAGGGGATCGGTCCAAATTCCCGGCCTTCCGTGACGCCTGCCAGCTGTTCAATCCATCATCCGAAAATGGAAAGAGTATGGCACAACTGCAAACCTACCAAGACATGGCCGTTTACCTAAACTGACAGGCTAGGCAAGGAGATAATTAATCAGAGAAGCAGCGAAGAGGCCCATGTTAACTCTGGAGCTGCAGAGATCCACAGCTCAGGTGGGAGAATCTGTCCACAAGACAACTATTAGCCATGCACTCCACAAATCTGGCCTTTTGGAAGAGTGGCAAGAAGAAAGCTATTGTTGCCATAAAAGTCCTATTTGCAGTTTGCGAGAAGCCATATGGGGGACACAGCACACATAGGGAAGAAGGTGACCTGGTCAGATGAGACCAAAATTTTACTTTTTGGCCAAAAAGCAAACACTATCCCCACCGTGAAACATGGTGGTGGCAGCATCGTGTTGTGAGGACGATTTTCTTCAGCAGGGTCAGGGAAGCTGGTCAAAGTTGATGGGGAGATGGATGGAGCCAAATACAGGGCAATCTTTTTTCTTTTAATCAGGTAATTTTTATTAACCATTTTTTGAGTATACAAAAAAAACATAAGTATTATCAAAGTAGTATCAAAAGGAGGAACATTTGATAACAAAACAAATTAACAAAAATAAAACAATAATTTGCATGTGAGATCACATGCACTAGTGTTACATCTGTTTACGTATACTGACTGTATGTACAACCTGTAATACATTGTTTTGTACACCTTGTTTGACTTTTCAAATTTTCAATAAAAATCTATTGAGAAAAAATAAAAAAATAAAACAATAATCAAACAGTACAAAGCACCTCACAGACTCAATCAATTTGTTTTTGTTTGTTAAGATCACGTACAAATTAGTGTGTATACCACATACACATACCAGTTTACTCAGGTGTCATGCAATACTTCCAAACAACCCAATATGGTATACCTTTGCCCTTTTGGCTAGATAATGCCACTCCAGTGACCACATTCCACCACCTACATTTTAAATGCACGTTTACTTTTAAATACAGGGAAATCTTAGAAGAAAACCTGTAAGAGCCAGTTCACACAGGGCGGCTTCAAAGTCAGACGACTTTGAAGCCGCCCCGTACAGCTTGACTTCAGCGCGACTTGAAAAACTACTTCTGTATAGAAGTCAATGCAAGCTGCTCTGAAGTCACCCCAAAGTAGCACAGGGACCTTTTTCTAAGTCAGAGCAACTTGAGTCGTTCCTATTAGAATGGTTCCATTGTACAGAATGGAGCGCGACTTGTTAGGCGGTTAAGTCGCCTATCAAGTCACCCCTGTGTGAAACGGGTCTTAGAGTTTGTAAAATACTTGAGACTGGGGCAGAGGTTCACTTTACAGCAGGACAAGGACCCTAAACATACAACCGGAGCTACAATGGAATGGTTTAGATCAAAGCATATTCACATGTTAGAATGGCCCAATCAAAGTCCAGACCTAAATCAAATTGAGAATCTGTGGCAAGACTTGAAAATTGCTGTTCACAGTTGCTCTTCATCCAATCTGACAGAGCTTGTGCTATTGGCAAAAAGAATGGGCAACAATGTCACTCTCTAGATGTGCAAAGCTGGTAGAGACATCCCCAAAAAGACTTGCAGCTGTAAGTACAGAGAAAGGTGGTTCTACAAAGTATTGACTTAGGGGGGCTGAATACAAATGCAGGCCACACTTTTTACATATTTATTTGTAAATAATTTTGAAAAACATTTATCATTTTCCTTCCACTTCACAATTATGTTCCACTTTGTGTTGGTCTATCACATAAAATCCCAATCAAATACATTTACATTTTTGGTTGTAACATGAAAAAAATACTTTTTAAGGCACTGTATATATATATATATATATATATATATATATATATATATATATGATTTTGTGTTTTCTTTTTAGGTTGAAACATTTTTTTTTCATTTTTCAAGCACATTTAATAATATCATTGTCATCAACATCAAAAAATCAAAACCTAAAGATTAAGCTTTCTCATACTTTCCTATCTTATAACAGGTAATCGAAAACTTTGCAAAAGTAATGCGCCAGCAAAAATAAAAATACAGGAACTGTGTAAAGAACACCCCATATCTTCTACTTACCATAATTCCATATTCACCCATTGTACTGTGTCTAAAGCTTGCAGCGTGTACTCCAGTTACATACTAAAGAGCAACGAATTCAAGCAGAAGGTATGTATGAAATATAAATAAGAGTCTTTGCTGTTTTCCAAATGAGTTCCCGAATATGGATTGCTCAACAGTTCTTGGTTTGTAATTCAACTTAATTATTCAGCAAAAGATTATAAAACATGCCCTCAAGGTTACAGTATAGAGAAACAATGATTTCCACAAAAATGAAAACTTGTAATTCCTATAACAAAACCAAAGACAAATCGTTCATTTTGAAATATCTCTAAAGCAGAACCCCATTCAGGTTGTCAGGTTATGTTCACTGGCTGCTTCTACCTTAAAACAAGAGCTGTTGAAGTAACAGCACACTAATGACCTTGGGCAATCAGAATTTGATAAGCATCAAAGTGTTGTTAAAGAGGTTGTAAGCCTCCCTGCAGTAGTTGTACGTATAGGTAAGCCTAGAAAAAAGGCTAGCAAATACCTACTGCGCCAATGATGTAATTGGCGCGTGCGCTCTAAAGGAACGGCCGCCCGTGCCGTTTCTTCAGAAGCGAGTAGCGTGACTGGCGTCTCCCACGTGCATGCATGGGAGTGATGTCACGCAGCTCCGGCCAGTCACATAGCTGGAGTCTGCGGCCCCGGAAGGAAGAGAGGCAAACATGGATACGGTCTGCATCGGGGACAGAGAAGTGTCACATAATGTGCTAGTATGCAATGCATACTAGCACTTTATGGCTTTACTTTGCAGGGAAGGGAAAAACTTTTTTGTCTCCGCCGGGTTTACTTTCTCTTTAAAGTGGTAGTAAACCCATCTGGATGACTTTGCACCATATAAAGCAGTATAAAGTGATTTAAAAGTTGCTGGCTTTAAAAGTATTCTAACTTGTTTAGAAAATCTTGCCACTGACGTACTGGAAAAGGTGCAAGTGCAGATGCAGAAGAAATTGGGAGGTAGCGGAAAATATGGTGCCGGCTTCAACCGGACACAAGTAAGAAAGCTTTAATTATTCTCCAGAGTATACCCTTGTGTGTAGAAATGCAATATCTGGTGGTGTTATGCTTTCTTGGGATTTCTGTAACTGAGTCTACTTCCGCTTTAAGGCTCCATTAATACTATGGCCTTCTGTTTTTTGGGCAGAATCGCGGTAAAATTGTGCAAACAGAATCGCGGGATGCATGATGCCCAAAAGAAGTACAAGAACTTCTTTTGGTCGTCGGGCGTCCCGCGATTCTGTTTGCACGATTTAACCATGATACGTTGGTCGACAATCGTGGAAAAATCGCACCATTCAAAGTAACGGGGATCGCAAGGACCTCCCGTGTTTTGCAGCATCTCCGAATCGTGGGCATAATCTTGGTTATTCTGCCCGCAAAACCTTGGAGTGAATGGAGCCTTAAGTATACCTAAAACCAAAAACAAAACATTTCCTATTGCAGCTTACCAGTCCATAGGCTACTTTCACACTGAGGCGCTTTACAGGCCTTTTTAGCGCTAAAAATAGCGCCTGCAAAGCACCTGTAAAGCGCCTCTCCTGTCACTCCAGTGTGAAAGCCCAAGTGCTTTTACACTGGAGTGGTGCGCTGGTGGGACGTTAAAAGAAGTCCTGCAAGCAGCATCTTTGGAGAGCTAAAAAAAGTGCCTCAAAAGCGCCCATCTCCATTGAAATTAAAGAAAAGCGACTAAAAAGCTCTTCAAAAGCACCTAAAAAGACCAGAAAAGCTCTTCAAAAGCACCTGAAAAGCACTACAAAAGTGCTCAGTGTTTTACTGGTAATTTAGAAGCCCCTTAGTGTAAAAGGGGTCTAAAACCCCTCCTTTCACACTTAGGCAGTTATAAGGCATTTTAGCGCTAGAAATAGCGCCTGTAAAGTGCCTGAAAACTGCCTCTCATGAAATGTGAAATGCCTAATGTGAAAGCCTGAGTGCTTTTACATTGGGGCAGTGCGCTTGTGGGACATTATAAAAAGTCATGCAAGCAGCATCTTTGGTGCAGTTTGGAAGCGCTGTATACATCGCTCCCAAAACGTCCTTTCCCATTGCAATGAATGGGCAGCACTTCCGAAGCTTCTGAAAGCACTTTGGAAGCGCCACAACGCAGGCGGTTTTAACCCCTTCTTCGGCCACTAGCGGCGGTTAAAAGTGCCCTGCGAGGGGACAAAAAGCGCAGCTAAACAGCACTAAAGTGCCACTGGAATGAGCGGCGCTTTAGCGCTAAGGCATGGGCGGCCACAGTGTGAAGGGGGTCCAAAGAAATGTAATATCCTTGCCACTTCCTGTGAGTTGAAAAGATTGCAAAAAACAATCTTATCTTTTTTCGTATAGACTACTAATTCAATCTACTGGAGATAAACAAAGGCATGTTCAGCCTGTGTCACAACCATGCCCCCCTCCATAAATGCAGCGGAGAAGAGAATGTAGCAACAGAGGGACAGGAAATCCGGCCATAGATGGATCGATCCATCTATGGGCAGGCTGGTTGTACCCAAGTGGTTCCATCAATCGACTTGGGTACAGTCAGCTTGTCAGATTTTTTTACATGTGATTAAGGCGAACGGCAGAACACAATAGTGCTGCAGGAGGGATTTCCCCATCAACACTGATTTTGTTGATGGGGGCATCATCTATGGCTTGCCAAACTATGTTATTCACAGGATTGACAAGTAAGAAGACATCTAAAGCCTTTCACACTGCTTTATATTACAATTTTTGTTTGGAGTTTAGATACACTTTAACACATATATATATACATTTTGCAAACTGATTTAGGAAAATAGGGCCACCTGTAGTACAGGTCTCAGTATGCACTAACACTATCTATTATTCCCCGTCCCTCTAAAAGCAGTTAGCAGTTAGTGAGTAGGCCTTCTTTTAAATTAATTAGCTGCCTACCCACCAAAAGGTCCCAAAAATTGAACATGCACCATTTTTTTGTAATGGAGCATACCAAAACACACAGATTTACTAAAAGCAAATAGACTGTGCACTTTGTAAGTGCAGTTGCCCCCTGCATGTGCACATGCTCCAGAGCTTAGTAAATGAGAGGAGGTTCTGCTGACTTCCATCATCCAATCATCTGCAAGCAAATGACTGGATGATTTAGTCAGCAACTGCACTGTTTGCCTTTAGTAAATCAACCCCAGACTGTGCTGCACTGATGAATGTAACTTGCATTGCAGAAATGTGTGCACTACCAGAATGGAACAGTGGGGGTTGATTTACTAAAGGCAAATAGACTGAGCACTTTATAAAGTGCAGTTGCTCCAGAGATTAGTAAATGAGGTAAACCTTCACTTTGCAAAGAATACCCAATCGCGTGCAAGGAAAAAAAAAAAAAAAAAAAGGATTATTGCTTGCACATGATTGGATGATGGAAGTCAGCACAGCTTCTGGTCATTTACTAAGCTCTGGAGCAACTGCACTTTGCTAAGTGCACAGTCTATTTGCCTTTAGTAAATCAACCCCAGTGTGTATTGGCCCAAAGTATTACGCTCAGCACAAAAGTCAAGCAATTCGTGTTTTAGAAGGACAGCAACGGCACCTTAGATATTTTTCTCATGATGGATTCCCTTTCAGCTATTATCCGGGGGAGTTTTCTGTGACCAATGGACAGATGATGTTCCTTGATAGGACAACTACAATATCACTGTCTATGAGCAAAACTAATGTTAGTGCAGACACTTTAATTAAAAAAATAAATTATAGTAGTAATAAATCAACCCAACCATAGGGTACCTCTTTTATGAACCTGTTGCCTGTTTACCTACAGACTGCTACTTACTTAACTCAGACACATGGGGACTACCTCTGTCCCTTTACAATCTCCCACTCTTACTCTCAGGTGTCAGTCTTCCTTGGTAGCCTGTCTGTGTAGGCCAGATAGGCCTGGATACACTTCTAGACAGGCTCCTGAAGCATGTTTACACAGTGATCCATCTGTTACAGGGGGTCTCCTTGCAAGTTTCAACATTCAGAAACGTGTATATGATAATTGGGGACTCCACTGGCAGATTAGAGCAGTAAGTAGGGATGAGATTTGGGTTCACCAATACAATGAGTTTGAGATGAAGCCCATGGGCTTTGCTGAAGAGAATTTTTTAAAACCATAATGCACTGTGTGACATTTGAATTATGGCCAGCAGGATTAGATGGGCCAATAAGGGGACTTTTGGTTAAAGCGTTTGTTACCCCAACACTTCATATTCCTGATATGTGCCTGCTGTACCATATACTTGTATGGGAAAGTATCCTGTTCTCTTTGTATCACGCTCCCTTTGTTTGAAATACCTGGTGTTCCTGCCAGATCCTCTGCTTTCCATTTGAAAACTGACTGCACTAAGCAGGAGAACACAACATGGCTAGTTCCCTAGCTGTGCTGGGAACTCAGCCTGCTCTCCTTCAATGATCAGACTTGTTCTGACACACCCCCACTGCACAGCCATTCACTGGGAAGCTCAGAGAGCTGCTGCTTTTCCTCCCCTCAGCTCTTTTGCAGCTGTTTTTTTCATATGTATACAACATAGTTTTGCCTTTCATTTCTATTTAAAATGAATGGGTTGTTTTACAAGGTGATAGTTTACAATCACTTTAAGCTAACCCCTTCATTATAAGCGGGGGGAGGGGAACAGAGAAGCCATAACGTTACTGAATTGGAAGCTGTTGTGAGTAAAGCATACAGAAAGCTGAAAATGGCATAGGGAGAAATAAGAGCACTATACTGTAATTTTAATTGCAACACCGTTGTTGCCTTTTCTTTTGTTCTGATTATGGGGGGCATTTTTGTCTTTTATTTTATTTTGCAGTTGGCAGCGAGGCTTCCTCAGAAAAGAAGGGCTTTTCTTTCAAGGTGGCATTTGGGGGTATTATTTATTTTGTGATTTTTATTTCGTGTTGATAGGGCCATTTTTTTTTTTTTGTTTGGGGTGCATTTACCTGCTGCTAACCATCTATTCTTGGAGCTGCCATTTGTTCCCAGAATGCACCTAAACCACTCCACACAAAATCACATTCACAGTACTCCCTATACCCATGGATAAAAGTACACCGTACACCAGTTAGGCCTATTATCCCTAAATAATACTGACCTGCTGCTGGCCAATTTTACACTTCTGTATCCTTTTCAGTATCTTAATTCTTGTAGTAAAACTGCTCTTTGTCTCCAGTGAATGTGGGCCTAGCCTTACTCAATAAAATTGTCCTGATGCGGGCCAACTTTACACTACTGTATCATCTGAAGTCTCTTACCTCGAGAACAGGGACAGTCACCAAACTGCTGGCTAATTTCCATCTGCCAGTCAAAGTGGATCTAAAACTCTTTGTTGAAAAATATGTGGTACTGCTAAATCTTCTTGAAAAAAATCTCATTTTGAATCAAATTTGATCGGTGTTACAGAATGTAAGCAAAACTCCTAGTAAAGAAAATAAAAATCTATTTCACAGCCATATACAGGTATGTGTCACAAGTGTGCATTGTTGCTGAGACTGTGAAACTTGTACTGTTATGTAACCATATAGAAGGCTAAGATATCCCCCAAGCATGTTATTTAAATGATGTGTATTTGCCTATGATGCCACATTAAAAGACCCTCTCGGGGAACGGACGTACCACTGGAGAGCTCCGCCGTCCCTTTTTTTCTGGACCTGTTGCTGCTAAATTTGCTAGACTGGTTACTTCTCAGTTACAATGCTACTGTTATACTAAATGTTATGCTCTCCTTTACTTACTATGTGACCCTCACACCATGGAATCTCTCATATAATATGTGTTTTGAAACGTATCTCAAGCTTATCCACCAGGTTGAAAGATTATGGCATTGAAATTCTTAACTTTTAACGTGAAAGGTTTAAACTCTATTCAAAAGAGATGGATGGCTTTGAAAGAGTTTAAAGCTTCCAGGGCTGATTTGATTTTGATCCAAGAGACTCACTTCCGTCAAGGGGGATCCCTTAAATTTGCTAGTAAACAATTCCCAATATCCTTTATGGCCTCTGACCCATCTGGGAGAGCAGGCGTAGCAATTTTAATTAAACGTTCCTGCCCCTTAAGAGTTAGATCCTCTCACCTGGACCCCCAGGGCAGATTTATTATACTAGACTGCTCATTCCTCAATCAACGCCTCACTATAGTTAATGACTATGTCCCTAATTCTGGTCAGGTTCAGTTCCTCACCAACATGTTTGACACGCTAGACTCATTTTCACAACCTTTTATGGTAATAGGCGGAGATTTCAATATGACCATGTCACCCAGTAAAGACAGACACGTATTATTTTCGCCCACAATTTCATCTACGTCTGACCGCCTCTCCAAATCTTTCCGCAAACTCATTAGAGCCAAAAACCTCCTGGACATTTGGAGGGTTAAACACCCCACACACAGACAATACACCTTCTATTCATACCCTCATAAACTTTACTCTAGACTAGACCACTTCTTTATCTCACCCCTTTTGACGTCCGTGGTCTCCTCTGAAATTAACCCTATAACCTAGTCAGATCATTCCTCTGTACACCTAGATATTTCCCTTTCCTCCTCCTCTCCCAGAACTTGTCATTGGCGCCTCAATGAGACCTTCCTCCATATCCCTGAAACTAGAGATCTTCTGTCCAGCGGCCTGGTTGAATACTTCCAGCTTAATAAGAATACGGTTTCGGCGCCCTCCACTCTATGGCAGGCCCATAAGGCCGTCTTTCGTGGAAATTGCATTGCTACTGGTTCTCTTCTGAAAAAAGATGCAGCGTTTCAACGCTCCTCTATCCTATCCAAATTCCGTAAAGCAGAGAGCCTCTTGCTGTCTTCCCCTACAGTGGCTGGGCTCCGGACCGTTACTTTTCTCCAAAACCAACTCAGGTCACTGGATATGAAAAAGATCAATAAATCCCTTTTGTGGTCCAAACAAAAATGTTATGAATATTCTAATAAACCCCACAGAATGTTAGTGAATAAGCTGAAACCCCGCCCCTCTCTCTCATCCCTAGACTTCCTCAGACAAACTGACGGTACTCCTACCTACTGCCCTATCACTATGTCCAAAGTTTTTGGAGAATTTTACCACAAATTATATAACTGTCTACAAACGGACCCTAACTACAATTTTACACAGGAGAAATTTGACTCCTTTTTTAACTCACTACATCTGCCCACACTCTCCCCTGACCACCTTTCTTCTCTGAACTCTGCAATCACCCCTGAAGAATTAGCTGAAGTAGTTAAAAACCTCCCTACTCAAAAGTCCCCTGGCCCGGATGGCCTGCCTTACTCATACTATAAAGCCTTTCTGCCAATTTTGAGCCCACATTTACTTTCTCTTTTTACTTCCCTACTCCACGGTACTGTCCCCCACCCTCAATTTCTTCATGCATATATCTCCCTAGATCCAAAACCTGGCAAAGACCCCTCCCTCCCTGACAATTATAGGCCCATTGCTTTACTCAACTCTGAGTATAAAATATTTACAAAAATCTTGGCGAATCGCCTCTCACAACTCATACCTAGACTAGTGCACAAAGACCAAGTAGGCTTTGTAACTGCCAGACACGCCGGCGACAACACGAAACGCACCATAGACCTTATAGATTTATTGAACAGAACTAATCGTGCAGCACTAATATTAAGCCTCAATGCGCAGAAAGCCTTTGATAGGCTCAGCTGGCCCTTTATGTTTGCCACACTTTCCAATTATGGCTTCAGCGGCCCCTTCATGGCAGCACTACGTGCTCTATATTCCCAACCCTCCTCCCAAGTCCAACTGTCCTCCTATTTATCCCCTTCCTTTTCCCTGAGTAACGGTACTAGACAGGGATGCCCGTTATCCCCTTTACTTTTTATCCTTTGTCTCGAGCCCTTAGCGGCAGCCATTCGCATTCACCCTGACATTCGGGGGGTTTCCCTGCGTCATAATGAATACAAACTATTATTGTTTGCAGACGATATTCTATTGACTCTGACCAGACCCCACACCTCTCTCCCAAACTTACATGTCTTGCTTAAAGGATTTAGTCTCCTTTCAGGGTATAAAATCAACGCAAGCAAAACAGAGGCCCTACCAATACTCATCCCGCCTTCAGATCTTATCACCCTACAGCAAAACTACTCCTACCACTGGTGCTCAAACTCTCTTAAATACCTGGGGATACATCTCACCCCTTCATACTCGACACTTTATCAGGCCAACTTCCCCCCACTCTTCCGTGACATTGACGACTCCTGCGACAATGGGACATTTATCCCATCTCTTTCTTGGGTCGCATCAATGTCCTGATGATGTCCATTCTACCAAGACTCCTTTATCTATTTGAGACTTTGCCAATTCCTGTCCCTATGTCACAGCTCAAAGCCACTCAGAGATCTTTCCTCAATTTTATCTGGCACTATAAGGCCCACCGAATAGCCAGCTCAGTGGTATTGGCCCCTAGATCTAGAGGCGGATTGGGTGCTCCAGACCTTATTAAATACTTATTTGCCTCCCACCTCAAGCCGATTATCACTTGGTTCCATGGAATGACATCCAGCATATGAGTATATAGAAATGAGTATCACTAGACCAGTCCACCTCTGTTCTATGATTTGGACAAACTTAGAGACCTCTATGACTGAACTCCGAACCCTATGTTTACACCCAATGCTATTCACTCTTTCCATATGGAAGAAGTGCTCACGCCAATTCTCCCTCTCTTCTGCATGTCCGCCTCTATTAAATGTCTTATTCAACACCGATATCCCAGATAGCCTCTTTTACACACGAATGCTCCCATGGACACAAGCAGGAATTTTTCAGCTCAGAAACCTTGTACACCCACTTACCCACACACTTTTACCCTTTAACGAACTACAGCGTAAATATCAGATCCCTAAGCATTTATTTTACTCCTATCTCCAATTCAAACATTATTTTTCCTCTAAATCCTCTACCTTGACTTTTGCTAAACCTACCTCATTTGAACTATTATGCTCCTAGGGCCCATACCAGACTCGTCTTATTTCAGACATCTATAGATACTTGCATGAAACCTCTTCACTCACTGACACATTTCACCCATATATGCAGAAGTGGTCCCAGATTATTAAGCGACCTATCCAACTCCCTCAGTGGCAGAAGATTTGGGAGACCACTTCCAGATCTTCAAGGTGTGTAGAGCAGAGGGAGACGACCTATAAAATACTACTTTTTTGGTATAGGACCCCGGAGATCTTGCATAAATATGATTCTAAAACTTCTCAAGTGTGCTGGAGGTGCCGGAGTGATATTGGCTCCCATTTCCACATATTCTGGGAATGTCCCATGATTCAACCTTTTTGGTCCTCCATCCAAACCCATCTACAAGAACTTTTTGAAACTACTCTCCCTATAGACCCGATCCATTATCTTTTGGGCTTGCCGTTCCCTAATATCTCCAGAAATGCCCAGAGGTTAGCCGCCTTTTTTCTCCTGGCAGCAAAGAGGGCAATACCTTTGAGATGGTTGTCCCCCTCCCCCCCACCCTCACACAGGTTCTACAAATATTGGATCAAATTCGCAGGATGGAACTGCGACAGTCCGTGATACACTTCCTCAATTTTCCAAGACTTGGGGTTTGTGGGATCAGTCGAAACTTAATCCGGATGCCGTTTGACTGTTCCCTCAGCAATTGTAATACAATATAGTACACTTTTAAACATAAGCTCTACATTTTATGTTGTTTGTGATTCCATGGTGCCCCCTTCCTTTCTCCCCATTCCCCCCCCTCTAGGTGGGTCTCTCCTGAGACGTCCTGCTTCTTCAGTATGGATGCCCTGGAGACCCCATTGACACAAGTTCCGGGAGCAACATTTCACTTTATGTGAAATATTGTTTTTGTTTATGCCGCATGCCCCTAGGTCCCCCCCCCTTTTGTTTTTTTTCCACCCTTCCTGGTCTATACAGCTGAATTACTTTACCCTTTAGAATTTTGTAGCATTGTAACAATATATTTATGGTTTTAACATCTGTTACATACCTTTTTCAATCAGTAGGTTTACAAGATATACTACATGTTTGGTATCTACTCTGTTTTTTGTTTGTATCCTTTTCTTTGAAAACTTTAATAAAAATACAATTAAAAAAAAAAAAAGACCCTCTCACCACCGGATAGTACTTTTTTAAATCATTTTTGCATTTTTACCTGTCACCCATGGCAGTGCCCAGCTTACCATGTTTTTTTTGGCAGTATATTCCCTAGTATCTCTAAAAATGGCCAGAATTTAACAATATTCACTCCTATTGCCTTTAAGTACTGAGTTGCCAGATCAGGAAACAACATTCACCCAACCCTTGTTGATTTGAACCTAGACAGATTTGACCATCTCTAGTAGTGAGGGATAAGGAGTAGATTAGAACAGGCATCTTATGGTGCTGGCTGCACAATATCACCATTCTTTAATTACCGTATTTATCGGCGTATAACACGCACTTTTCCCCCCTTAAAATCGGATGCGTGTTATACGCCGATCCCCCCAAAAAAAGTGACAAAAAAAATCAAACGGCGCCGAAAAATAGCGACCGCCGTCAAAAAAAATAGCGACCACCGCCGGAAAAAAACGAGCGCCGCTGAGACCGATCTGACTGTTCGGCTCCACTCGCAGTCCCGCCTCCCTGCTCTCGCTTCCGAAACAGCAGGGAGGCGGGACTGCGAGCAGAGCCGAACAGACGGCTCAGGCTTTTTCGGCGGCGTTCGGTCTTTTCCGGCGGCGCTGTCTTTCTAGGTGGCAAATTTAAACATGGCAAGCTGCAAATGACGCTGGCAAGCTGCAAATGACACGGACAAGCTGCAAATCACACTGGACAAGCTGCAAATGACGCTGACAAGCTGCAAATCACACTGGGCAAGGCTGCAAATCACACGCTTAAATGTAAGTTTTTTTTTTCCCTAAACTTCCCTCCTAAAACTTTTTTTCTTTAAAATGCCCTCCTAAACTTGGGGTGCGTGTTATACGCCGATAAATACGGTAGTTTAGTTAACTTACAAACAGCACTGTAAAAGTCATTAACAGTGGTGATCAAAGGAGAGAGTCAACATTGCCATGGCCAATATTATAACAAATAGGATGTTAATATTAAAAGTGGAAATTGAGTACTGTCTGTGATACTTTTTTTATTTTCACTTACATATAATTTTTCATGGACCACCTTTCGGGGTGTGTCCCCTTCTTTAAGGTCCAAGCAGTAATGTTAGTGAAAATAAAAAAAGTATCACGGACAGTACTCAATTTTCTCTGTCACAATTGCACTAATACGGCTATAATCACCTCAAATATTAAAAGTAAAACATGCATTTGGGGTGCAAAATAATTGGGGTGCCAATTCTTTGTAATCTGTATGCATTTTTTTAACAGTTACTAAAGGATGGATACATTTTCAACAGATAACTTTTGCTCAAGCCCAATATCTTTTATTCATTTTATTATTATTATACAGGATTTATATAGCGCCAACAGTTTGTGTACCGCTTATAATATGCAGATCTTGTTTAATTGTGTTATGTAGTAAATAATATTTTCGCAGTTCCACTATTTAACACTGAAACACTGCTATTCACAATTTATTGTATCTTGTTAGCTAAGTATTTTAAAAAGATTGTAACCTAGTTGCTAAAGCCTCAAATACATCACTGTCTGTCAATCTCCATCCACAGTTACTAATTGCTGAATTCCAGAAAAAAAGACGAGAGTATAAGTAAAATATCACAATGTTCTTGAGATTTGAGGATATGCATCATTATGAAGGTTTGTTGCTATAGTTACATGAATAAGCTGAGACAGCCAATGGAATGTACTGCATTCATTGGAAAAAAGGGAATATGATGTAATACATATTGCATAGCTTTGGTTTCTGTCTGTGTTTTTTTTTTTTAATTGAGTTTGTATAAGTTTGTATTGAGTACTCTATAAGGTATGTTTTCTTACAAAACAGAATGATGCATTTGAAACATGCAAGTTTCCCTTATTATTAAAATAGTAATAACTATATACATTTAGGATTGAATTAAAAAAAAATAAAGTGAAGTGATATTTTGGCTGTTATGTGCAAGGAACCACAGCACATGTGTTATGTGTTATGGTGCAATTCATTCTGAATGCCCCTCCCCCCCCAACGCACCTTCAAAATGTTCCTGCATTACAGCACACAATAAAAAATATAATCTAAAGTAAATAAATGGAGCGCTTTATTTAAATGATTATGTATATATAGCAACTGATCATACACTTGGCCATTATTGCTTTGGATTTTGTTAAATACTTTTTGACCATACTTACACTATAACAAATTATGTGTATTTTGGTGTGCTGTAGCTCAAACAGATAATAAAGTGAGAGCTCATATACATTCTAGGATCCTGCTATTGCAGCCACACAGTACCTGAAACATATATGCTCACTCACCCTACTGTATCAGGACAATAGAGACAGAGCAAGACTACAGTAATCTGCCTATTGTTTCTTCTCAATAACATATAGGGTGTAGTTCTGTAGACATCAGAGATAGCTAAGAACAATGCTAACTGATTACAGTCAGGCAGAGAGCACAAGAAGTGAAGGCACAAGATTATTAGCAGACTAAAAGATAACAAATACGAGTTCACTGTTAAAGTTTACATACATTTTTATGAACAATGTTTTCTTAGCAATACTGCTTAAAGCAGTAGTAAACCGATGCAGAATAAAAAAAAAAGAAAAAAAAGACACCTGTAAGACAATGGCATAATGTGCTAGTATGCCCTGTTTGCGGGGTCCAGGCCTGTGAGCGCCCAGAGCCGCGATGATGTCACTCCCCCACATGCACACGGCTGCCCTGGGTTACGGCAAAAAGCTCTGACGGTCCGGCATGATATGGCGGACCTTCAGATCGCATGTACCGATGATGTCAGTGGCAGCATGCAGGGTGAATATGTCCTAAACATGCACCGTATTAATTTTACCTACAGGTAAGCCTTATTATAGTCTTACCTGTATGTAAAAATAACAAAGCAGGCTTTACTACCGCTTTAATAAATGTGTGTATAAATGCTGATGCCATAATTCTGCTTTAAACATTTTTATAACTAATAATTTCTTTTTTGTAGGTGTCAATATAATTTACAAATATACATATAAACTTTTCAACACTTGAGCATTCTCAATATCTGATCTTCATGTGATATGTTGTTCTCTTTGCAGCAGAAATTTTAAGACTTGTGAGCACACCAGCTCTAGAGGTCCTGGTTGTCTCTTCTTCCCACAACTGTGACATATTTATGCAGATCAGTGATGCCACAAATTGTCATCCATTACTAAGTGATCCACCCTGTTAAAGAGGGGATGATTGACATCCCTGTTTTGCATAAAGGCAAGCAAGAAATGCACAGAAAGCCTTCTCAACATATGGTAAATTTAGATTGTTTGGTGTATGAATTTTAACTTTTGTCACAAAGCAGACATACAAGATTATTGATTGGCTTGAAAAAAAACAAGAATGTGAAATGTATAACAAGCCACAGGTATCATTATGCCATTAGTATCATTAGGAAGAGATACAGAAAGATACAGAAATATATAGAACATTTAATATATGAGTATAAATTTGCAAAAATGTATCATTTCATTTGTAATCATATGCAAACATAATAAGTCATATATAAATCACATAAAAATCTTAGACATGATTTTATATTGAAACAGACAACTAAACAACTCTACTGAACTACTATTTTAGTACATACATACATACTTGCCATATGCCTGACCAATAGTAGCCCACAATTATTAGAATATTATCAATTTATGCATTAGTTTAACACTTCCTGCCCAGCCTATTGTCAATTGACAGCTGGGTAGGACATTCATCATTCTGGGTGGACTTCATATATTCATATAATGTCCTCCCTAAATGCCAATACGCAACTTCCACGCAACCATGAGGCCATGCCGCAGCACGATCTGTCACCGGCTGTGTCCATGAGACACAGCTGACACAGCCGATGGCTGATCAGTGTATCGACTGATCACTGTTACCATTCAAGGTAGATCACACAGCAATTTAAAAACAATGGATGGCTTCCTTTAAAGCCAGCCATTGTATACAATTGTGTTGCTAGCTGTGATTGGTCACTGTGATCACATGGTAGAGACAGTGTCAATCACAACTAATCACAACAATTCACACTGAATGAATCAGTTTCATTCAGTAAAAATAGTTTCTTATACCAATGAAATTCAAGCAATCATAATCTGTAAAAAAAAATAATAATTCCTGATCACTTTCCCAGAGTAGTACAATGTTACTATGATACCATTGTATTGTTCTGGTCATAGTGTGTTAACAAAATCGTCCAAAAAAAAAAGAAGCAAAAAATAAAAAATAAATATTATTATTTATTTTTTACATCAGTCAGTGTCCCTGATCACCACCACACCAGTTTATGATGATGCTCTAATTTGGAGACAGTATGTAAAAAAATATATTGTGGAAAAAAAAAAAATTTAATTTCTTCATTTTCAAAAAAATTACCAATTCAAAAAAATCACCATGCCTCTTACTAAATACCTTGGACTGTCTACTTTCCAAAAGGGGGTCATTTGGAGGATATTTGTACTGTCCCTTTGTTTTCATATATATATATATATATATATATATATATATATATATATATATATATACCACAGTTTGTGGACTCTATAACTTTTCTACAGATTAAATAATAAACACTAATTTGAGTTATGTTCACCAAAGAAATGTAGCAGAATACAAAGAAAAACATGTTTTTTTTTTTTCTCAAAATGTTCAGTCTTTTTTGTGGTAATAATTAAACACCACCAAAAGAAAGCTAAGTTTGTAAAAAAGAAATTATAAAAATGTCATATGGGTACAGTGTTGCATGCTCTTCATCCATCAGAGGCCTCTTACGAACACTGCATTTACCCCTGCCCAGGGTAGGCATGTATTATGAGGACACCAGCAATCCTGGATTTTTATGGTTCCGCTAGATATTACCCCCACAATTGTGAGTGCAAACTTTTTATAGATGTTTTTAAATAAATGTATAAAGTACTACACTATCAGCACTTTGTGCTTTCTCCTTTTTATATCTCTTGGTACTTTACATCTTGCTGTTGTTTGAAGAACTATTATACACAGAAATAAAACCACTATATTAAATGGAACAAAGAAGTCCTATTACATTTCACAGAAAGAGCACTGGAAGTCCCATCATCTGAAGAAGTTCAAATAGCCATCAAAGTATTCAGATTAGCATTCAAATATTTTCTCTTCATGGGTTTTCGTTCTAAATTAGACTTTCATTTAGACTTTCATTTTTAAGTCTATGCATTTTCGTTCTTGCTTGAAGCCTTTTTTTTTACAATTCTACCCTTTTTGAATAATTTTCTACCTTCTTTCTTTTTTCAAATAACTCTAACGCCAATCTCTGTAGTTTTTTCCTTTCTTTTTCACATTTTTTCCTCCTGCATATTTTATTTATCATTCTTTGTATTTCATTAAATTTATCTATGCTTTCTCTTGTTTATGGACATCATATTAGACTTGCCCTTTTTTTACAGTTTACTTCAAAACTCTATCTTTCGTTGACTGTAAACTTTGAAAACCAAAAACATTTCTATGTTTCTTTTATTTCCATTATCATTTTCTACTGTCTTTTCTGTATGACTTTTTTATATCTGTATGCTGTTTTTTACCTGCATTCAAATTATTATCAAATCCTTATCAGCATACATTATATGTTTGTCTGTATTTAACAAGTTACATGAAATGGTTGGATTTCATGTACTAGAAATCCATCCTTCTGTCAGTTAGACAAATATCTATTAAAAAATTTTTATTTTTTACCATCAGCTTATATTCGCATAGCTCTGTATAAAGTTTTGTTCAAAATATGTACTAATTAGCCTAATACGTTTGCTCTGTGCCAGATCAACTAACCATGCTCTGTTATTGTTACTCACTTGAAGTAAACCACAGGGTCCTATTTTCCAATTTGTGCATTCAAATAATTTATTAATATTGTAATATCATACCTCAGTAAGTTGATATACACTCTTTCCAGCTGTTTACAAAAGTTGTCTTGCATGAGCACATATTAATGAGATATTGAATATTCACCACTTCTACCACTACCACTACCACCACTACCATTCTTAAAGTGATATTAAAGTCTTGTTTTTTTGTTTAAAAATAACAAACATGTTATACTTACCTGCCCTGTGCAGTGGTTTTGAACAGAGAAGTCCAGATGCTCCTCTTTTTGGGTCCCACCTTGCCCCTCAGTCCTGCTGAGTGCCCCCACAGTACGCAGCTTACTATGGGGGGGCACTCGAGCCGAGCCTCCCGCTGCTGTCTCAGCCAATGAGGGGGGAGAGTCACGGACAGTCGAGACTCTCGTGCAACATCGCTGGATCAAGAGGGCGCTCAGGTAGGTATTAGGGGGATTAGGGGAGCTGCTGAACACAGAAGGTTTTTTTTATCTTAATGCATAAAATGCATTAAAATAAAAAAAAACTTTTGCCTTTAGAACCACTTTAACCGCTTCCCGACCGCCTCATGTAGATATACGTCTACAGAATGGCACGGCTAGGCAAAAGGACTTATATATAAGTCCTCTTTAATTGCCTAACCGTGGGGTCGCGCGCGCGTCGCCGCCGCCGCGCTCGCGGCCCTGTCGGGAGCTCCGTGACCACGGCCGCGGGACCAGCGGACCCGATCGCCGCTGGTGTCCCACGATCGGGTCACAGAGCTGAAGAACGGGGAGGGGTCTGTGTAAACAAACCTCCCCCCGCGCTTCCTACACTGCCTGTCATTGATCGGCTGTTCCCTGTCATTGGGAAAGCCGATCAATGACGTCAGAAGTACAGCCACGCCCCCCTACTGTAAAAAAAACACAATACGTCACACTAACTCCTCCCCGCCCCCTAGTGGTTAACTCCTTCACTGCCAGTGTCATTTACATAGGAATCAGTGCTATCTAAATAGCACTGATTTCTGTATAAATGACAATGGTCCCAAAAATGTGTCAAAAATGTCCAAAGTGTCCGCAATAATGTCGCAGTCACAATAAAAATCGCTGATCGCCACCATTACTAGTAAAAAAAAAATATTAATAAAAATGCTATAAAACTATCCCCTATTTTGTAAACGCTATAACTTTTGCGCAAAACAATCAATAATCGCTAATTGCGATTTTTTTTTTTACCAAAAATATGTAGAAGAATACGTATCGGCCTAAACTGAGGAAAAAAATGTTTTTTTATATATTTGTTGGGGATATTTATTATAGCAAAAAGTAAAAAATATTGCAATTTTTTCAAAATTGTCGCTCTATTTTTGTTTATAGCGCAAAAAATAAAAACCGCAGGGGCGATCAAATACCACCAAAAGAAAGCTCTATTTGTGGGAAAAAAAGGATGCCAATTTTGTTTGGGAGCCACTTCGCACGACCGTGCAATTGTCAGTTAAAGCGACGCAGTGCCGAATCGCAAAAAGGGGCCTGGTCCTTTGGCTGCCAATTGGTCCGGGGCTGAAGTGGTTAAGGTACATATTCTTTTGTTTACAGGTGTAAATTCACTTAGATGTGTAAATTCACTTAGAGCTTGTGAATTCTCTTCTGCACAACAGATTCTGCTTCAAATATATCATTGCACCATTTAGTACAGATAATTGGATAACTATGCAAATCTATTATGCCACAACCTTCTCATCTTGCTTCTTAAGTGGCTATCTTTTCTATTATGTTCTTCTTTTATTCTTCTTACCTAAACAAAAGCACTAGCTCTGTGTAGATTCAATGTATTCTGGTTTGCTATACTCATATCTTTAACCTTTGCTGCTCAGTCAGTGTAAATTATACACTTGATTAATTCCTTTAAGCTTCATAACAATTACAGGATATAGTTGTTAGCTTAATGTTCAACCCCCAACCTGAAGGAGCAGGGTAAACTCTTGAGTCAACACCAAAGATCTTCTCAAAATGAGGAACCCTGCTCATAGCTATGTTACCACTAGTATAGCCCCAGGGGTCAAATGAGCATGCAAGCCTCACCACTATGTCAAAGTATGGGTCTTTGGGTTTAAGGATATCATTTTTAATAGTCCGTTATTTCACCTTATTGTTACTCATAGCATCATATACTGTATATGGTCCAACAAATAGTCCAAAAACTAGTGTACATCTGATGTTTAAGGTATATCACTTCATAAACATGGTTTCAAATGCACATCCTGTTTATGGGTGTGGCTATTACTATGTTTACGCAACAATATACCTGAATGTTTGGAAAACACATTTGGCTGTACAGTCTGTGCAAGCTCATTTGGTGATAATTTACATAAAATACTTTTGCTTACTTGTATAACTAAACACTACGCAGGCATGGATGATCATGTTTGGACTTATACATGCTAATTTAGTGGTAAAGGGGTAAATTTGATTGTAATCCCTATAACAGCCTTTTTTCAACCTTTTCAACACAAAGGAACCCTTAAAATAACTTTATGATCTCAAGGAACCCCTGCTAGAAATTACTATATCTACAAATCATGATACATTAGTTTGATAGTCAGTGGGAAGAATGCTCTTTACATTTTTGGCCATTGGGAAGAATTACCCCCTTACAGATAGATACAAATCCACAAAAAAAATTATAAAACTGATGTGCATATAATCACATAGCAACTAGTCAGTGACTGATATGTATAAAGGCAAGTTATTATACAAAGATAGAGTGCACAGAAACTATAACATGAGTTTATGATGAATACTCCTTTATTGGTACTCCTCGGCAAGTGGCAAGTGTGGTCTCCTTTATGGTAATCCTGGGTATTCACACTCAATGTCACCCGTGATTATGTGAATATGTGAAAGAGACTACCTATAGTATATTATAATTTTATATTAAAGGATTTATCAAGGGAAAACAGCTCTTACTCACATTTAAAACAGTAAAAACGCATTAAAATCCACGAGTATCAAACTCGTATAGATGCTGACTAGACGCTAGAGGAGACCACACTTGCCATATAGTTCTGCTAGCCAGGGGGGGGGGGGCAATAGAGGACCTCTAGAGGTAAGTGGAGATAAAAGGATCACCAGACTGAGATAACAACTACATGCTGTAATTAAAAAATTAAATAAAGCAGTATTGGGGTGAGAGGCTAGAGAAAACAGAGATGTCACAATGGTGTAAAGGGAAGACACAGCAACTTATGGATATGCACATCTAATTGTGAAGGGATACACCATTACTTCAAAGGACTTACAGCACACTGCATAGTTGGAGTGTTCATCATACACTCATGTTATAGTTTCTATCTTTGTATAATAACTTGCCAGTCACTAAAGATTTAATATGTAATTATACACACAACAGTTTAATGTATTTATTTCCTGATTTGCACATTATTTGATTGTCTTAAATGTGCACCTTATTAACCACTTCAGCCCCGGACCAATTGGCAGCCAAAGGACCAGGCCCCTTTTTGCGATTCGGCACTGCGTCGCTTTAACTGACAATTGCACGTCGTGCGACGTGGCTCCAAAACAAAATTGGCGTCCTTTTTTTCCCACAAATAGAGCTTTCTTTTGGTGGTATTTGATCGCCCCTGCGGTTTTTATTTTTTGCGCTATAAACAAAAATAGAGCGACAATTTTGAAAAAAATGCAATATTTTTTACTTTTTGCTATAATAAATATCCCCAAAAAATATATAAAAAAAAAATGTTTTCCTCAGTTTAGGCCGATACATATTCTTCTACATATTTTTGGTAAAAAAAATCGCAATTAGCGATTATTGATGAGTTTGCGCAAAAGTTATAGCGTTTACAAAATAGGGGATAGTTTTATAGCATTTTTATTAATATTTTTTTTTTATTAGTAATGGCGGCGATCAGCGATTTTTATTGTGACTGCGACATTATGGCGGACACATCGGACATTTTTGACACATTTTTGGGACATTTGTCATTTATACAGAAATCAGTGCTATTTAAATAGCACTGATTCCTATGTAAATGACAGTTGTAGTGAAGGGGTTAACCACTAGGGGGCGGGGAGGAGTCAGTGTGACGTGTTGTTTTTTTTTACAGTAGGGGGGCGTGGCTGTACGTCTGACGTCATTGATCGGCGTTCCCGATGACAGGGAACCGCCGATCACTGACAGTCAGTGTAGGAAGCGCGGGGAGAGGTTTGTTTACACAAACCTCTCCCCGTTCTTCAGCTCCGTAACCCGATCGCGGGATGCCAGCGGCGATCGGGTCCGCTGGTCCCGCGGCCGTGGTCACGGAGCTCCCGACTGGGTCGCGAGAGCGCCGCTGGCGGCGCGCGCGCGCCCCCCCGGGCAGGCAAATTAAAGGGGACGTACCCGTACGTGCTTTTGCCTGCCCGTGCCATTCTGTAGACGTATATCTACATGAGGCGGTCGGGAAGCGGTTAACATTATTGAGCAGTATTTATTTATTTTGTTTGTTTTGCACAACATGAAAAATAGTGTACTCTATGCCCACTTTAGCAGTGCAACACCTTTCACTGCATATAATTTACATTAGAATAGCTATGGATAGGCTACTGGGTGTTTGTAGCAGCTGGACTTCTAACCTATCCCATCCCACACGCAGTGATAGTACAGGAGTAACCACCACACAATCGAAATTCAATTACTTTAGTAAATATAAACTGCTAAATACATTTTCTCTTTACTACTTTTCTCTTAAACTACGTAGAGGGTTCTTTACTATAAGAGCGGCAAGTATGTAGAATTCCCTTCCACAGGCGGTGGTCTCAGCAGGGGGCATTGATAGTTTCAAAAAACTATTAGATAAGCACCTGAATGACCGCAACATACAGGGATATACAATGTAATACTGACATACAATCACACACATAGGTTGGACTTGATGGGCTTGTGTCTTTTTTCAACCTCACCTACTATGTAACTATAAGTAATTAGCAGTATATAGCAATCTTGTGACTTACATCAGTGTCTGGTAAAAGCTTGTAGAAGGAGTTTTCATTCTACTCTGACTGTCCTATGAGGCTGCAGGACCCTTGATGCTCTGTCTGGTCAGTGCTGATTGGCCCTGTGATGATCACATGCAGCCTCCCAAGAAAAAAAAATATCTCTAGCAATACACACCAAACTGAGCATGTGCAGAGTGACTACAAAGGCTCTGTCTTATCAGGAGATGGATTGGGGACAGTGGAAGAAGGGGAGGATCAGAGGAGACAGGATTAATTAGCCTTTTTACATAAAGCGGAGAATTAACCCATTAGGTTCCACAGTGAGTATAACAAGCATGCTTTACTGCATATACAGACTGATTTTACTGTTGTGGGTTTAGTAACACTTTATGTTATCTTGGTGCAGTGCTCGATCTTAAAAAAAATATATTACCGGGCATCTAACCCACATACATGTGGCTTTGAGCTGCATTATGTTTTATTTTATTGTTGCTCTTTATTTACCCGACAAAGCCTGTTTTATGGCAAAACAAGCTGGGTTGTGGCCAGTTCGAATAAGACGTATGCTTTTTATAGGTTGCAGATAAATGGAGTAATGTGCAGATAGATGTTATCATTCTTATATAGGCTCAGTAGGACCAGAGTGAAGTTGCAGTAAATCCTAGTTGATTTATCAAGATGAGAGAAAATGTCAGATCAAAATAGTGGCACGTCCTAATCTGATCTGGCACCCTCTGTAGAAAAACACAGTTAAGTTACAGTTTTTGTTCAAGATGTATGTGTTGTTTCAAATGATGCAATAAAAGTGAAGCTTTATGAGCTAGTGGGTTACATCTGCAGTGAGAGAAGAGCATCACCTTTGTTCGTTACATAATATGTATTCCCACACTTAGACCAAGTTAGTATACTATGAAAATTCAGGCTTCTCTTATAGATTAAAACATATTAAACAGAATGAAAGTATTATTTTTTCCTCTAATGTCCACTTTTGATATGGTAATAATAAATAAGGGTTACTGGAACTGCAGAAACGCATTTGGAAATGTCACCTGGGTACTTTTTAGAGGCTGGAGTGTACAGTCTCCAGAAAATCACACTTATTAGTACATTTTGCACATGTAGGCTGTAGTATGTGTGTGCATGTCCATATGTGCATACAATTTAGTTGTCCACACAAGATCGCATACACACATATCCTTTAAAATAATCAGGTCCACTACATTTTTTCTCCAGTGATAGCACTCCAAGATAATTGTTTGTGTCTAACTTCCAGTGTTGGATCATGAACATCTAGTTTAAGAATATTCTTTTTTTAATGGCAGCTTCATTTCTTTTGTATACTAATGTGGGCACAAGCCATTACTTCTCTCTCTTAACTATATGGAAGAACTATTACAATTGTGTGTTCTCATGCAGACAACCTAAAAATACCTTCATTTCTTTTTTTACTAAAGCTTTTATCTTTATAACTTTAACCTCCTGCCCACTTTTGTTCTACAGTTTTCTGTTGCAAGAGCTAAAAACTGCTTAAGTAAAAGACTGTTCACCAGTCACTGTGTAAAATGTTTCTGCTAATTGTGCTCTTAATAAAGGATAACTATGCTTTTAAAACACATTAGCACTTATTATATTCAAACTCGGGAAGCAATTTTGCAAATATCTCTTTTATCTATACTTTTCTCCATGGGCTTTGATCATCACCATAAGCTCATATATAACATATAATATAATAATATATATATATATATATATATATATATATATATATATATATATATATATATATATATATATATATATATATATATATATATATATATATATATATATATATATATATATATATATATATATATATATAGATATATATACTGTATATACAATCATCTTGAGTAACCTTTGATTTGTTTCAGTCTTACTGTCTGCATGTACATACCTCCCAACATTATGAGATGAGAATGAAGGACACCTACTAACAAACGTATGTAGGCATAGGATATGCCCTCTGCCACACCCCCTTAAAGGGAAATTAACCAAAAAAAGGTTAATTAAATCCACAAGGACTTTTTTTAGCCACTACTATTAATTTATATTGGCTCTTAAAATGTACAAATGCAGCAGTTTAGAAATTGGATGAAAGGTTTAGTACTGGGAAACACTTTTTGAAAGATAAAAAGTAAATTTTTTATACAACTATGAGGATCAGACCAAAATGAGGGACAAATGAGAGAGTCAGAGGGACAGAGGGACATTGCTCCAAATAATAAATAATTAGGGGGTACTGGGAAGGCTGCCAAACACAGACTTTTTTATCTTAAGGCATAGAATGCGTTGAGATAAAAACATCTTCTGCCTGAAATAAATGCTAAAATAAATATTATCCGAGGGTGGTTACGGATTTCCTCTATTTATTCCATATATATATTAACTTGTCTATTCCTATAGTTAGCTAGTCTATTAAAACTCTGATAATGTTACTGTTGATAAGCACAGTGATATAAGGTTAGCTATGAAATCAAACACACTGCTTAGTAAAACAATGTCTTATTTATTTCCCAAGAAAAATAGGGAAATGTTAACATGAAAACACTAAAGGAAAATATTATAGAGCATATAACAAAAGAACATCAAAGATACTTATCGCAAGGTTGTCCTCTAGATATTGTCTCATCAGCTGGGCTCAAGATGGTAACAGAGAGCCATAAGGCTGAGAGAACCATCAGGCAAGAGCCAAGAGTGAAAAGGGATCAATCTCCCTTTTGTGTGCACTTTTACCCTGCATTCAGACCCCCTCGTAACCACCCCTTATGAGCCTCCTGTTCAATGAGATACTGCCAAAAGGCAGTCTTTTCAAAATATTATATTTCTGTCCGTTCTGCTGTATTGGCCTCTAGGGGCAGTATTCATCCATGGATCATCGCTATGTGACCCAGGTAATCTTCGTTGACTGTTTGTCCATTGATCTCCGGTAGCTCAACTTTATCAATCATCTCTCTTTGAAGCTTGCTTATCAAGGATTTCCATTTTATCACACCAGTTGGTCACGAGCCAAGCTTTTGTTCTACAAAGCTTTAATGTGATACTTGTTACATTCTAATCTATGCCACCTGTCTGTATCAACCAGGGAGTGAAACTCCAGACACATGATAGAAAACCATGTTGCCTTCCAACATCCTTTTACAACTCCTTTAAGAGGGATGTCTGATGATTTCATAAATGTCAGTCCTGGCTAGAGACATGTGCTCTTTACCCTTGCCTTTTATTCTTGGACTACCTTCTTCTTCTTAATCCTGAGATTTCTGGTGGTTACATGAGTCCAAAGTTGAACAAAAATCATAACTTATTGTTTCTTGCACTAAAAATAAAGGAATTGAGAGAATGTACTATTCAAAAAGAATGTTCCCTTAGCCTACTGAATAAAATAAAGCTATGATCTCTTTTAATATCCAAACACTTTCAAGGAGGAAGGCAGCTGATTGCATTTACATTACAAAGCATTGCTGGAAAAAAAAAAAGATACTGGGGTCATGACTGCAGCCATGACCCTAGAATAACCAATGAAACCTGAGGACATACAGGTACCACCTAAGAACAGCAAGTGGTTAAAAATAAACTCACTTGTTAAACCTGCACATTGTCACAAAATGAAGGGGTGGCCTCATGGGGGGGTGGGGGAGGTTTTCAAAGACATGGGCTCTACTATCTATCTCCCTTTACCTCTTCAAAGAGTATGAGACCAGAAAGTAAGGGAAGAGAAGAGCTGCAGAAGTGCACAGCACTGGATTGAAAGAGGGCTCAGGTAAGTAAAGGGGGGGGGGGGTAGGGGGGTATACTATTATCTGAACATTTTTTACCTTAATGCAAGAAAAACATTAAGGTGAAAATTCTTTAGGCTTTATAACCACTTTAAGTTCTGGTGGAGGTCTTTTGATACATGGAGTGATTGGGTGTTGAATCTTGTTTTTAGACAAAAACTGTAGCTGATCTGGCCCAAAGAGAATTAGTAGTTTTTTTGCACTTTTGTCTCTTATGACAACCATTAGTCAATGCTTGTCTGTTTTAATCCATCCAGGTCACGATATATCTAGTAGTAGTAAGTCATATTTAGCTATACTTATTCTGCATTGTTATACATTTCACAGCTTATCCAAGCTATTTCTTCAGTTATAATTAGTGTCAGAAACCTACACGTTTAGACACATGGATAACCCAGTTACTTTAATACAATCACCATGAAATGTGTCAATACACAGTCTTTGGACTGTATGTTACATGTCGATGGGCAACTTAGACATTGAAATCTGCAGGAAACCTTCCCACACAGACCACTATCTGCTTTTTGACTTCCACCACCCGCTTAAATACAAGCTAGGGTTATTAGAACTCTACAATAATGAACTGAGATGATACCAACAAATAAATAATCTAAAGACAAACAACACGGTTGTGTGCAAAAGAGTTTGTGAAACAGAACCCAATGGTAGAGCATTCAGCTGAGGCTCCTGGAATAAGATGTGTAAAAAAGGTAGACATCATCAGCTTTAATGAACCAGTAGAAAAAAGGTCAAAAGGTTGGCGCTATGGGTGAGGGACAGGCAACCAACAAAACCAGGATTGATATACAAACCCTAAGACAGTCTAATAAATAATATGTTTGCAGCGCCTGAGTTGTTCAAATACTTTAGAGGTGATTCAGTTTAAATCAAAAGTGAATATCTTATACATCCTGTGCAAATACCATAAACTCATAATCTCCAACATATATTCATATGTTATAAAGTATATTTTAAACAGTGACCAAATTCACTGGATTATGAGGTGTGGGCATACACTGGAAGATCAGTCCATAATGTGGCGGATGACACAGTATTTCTGGCACTTTATGACGGAGACTTTTTTGTATAACGTTTGTGTATATTATCACTTTGGCACCTCAGTAGTACTTTCAAAGCTTGTGCTACCTAGAATGAGCTTTTGTTTTAGCATTTACAAGGTTAACCTTAAACAAGGCACCATCAAACAAAAAGGAAGACTTAAAACACACAATATAATACAGTACATCAGCTATGTGGCTGGCATGTCAGGATTTTTTTTTTAACAAATATCGCATCTGTGCCTTTCAAGCTCAGCAATTCTCTGAGACAGAAGTGTATACATCCAAATGCAAGCAAAGCATAATGGTATATGCAGTGCAGTGTAGTAAGGAAGGCAAGGAACTATACACTAAGGAGACAAAAACAATTCTAAAAAAATATGGCCCAACATAGGATGGCAAACTCTGCAGGACCCTATAGAAAAATAATGAGGTCCAACACTTTTGGGCAGAGAGGACAACTGGTTGCGAGAGTTATTAAATAGATCATATACATCACAAATGGATCAACCACCCCTAACCAGGGGTGAGGATCTGCAACATCATCTATCATCCACATAATGCTATTTTAACATCTCTACTACAATTGATGGTCCACACCTTGAGTCTTGTAAATTTAAGAATTTTTCCTCTTTTACAGGCTTAATGGCACCAAGCGATAGGATAATGTAATACAGGGTGATTCCACAAACCTTCACACCTCCCATCCTATTCTTGGACAATAAATATCATGCCTTGACATATTTTATGTTTTTTTTTTAACGTAACTGAGTTACCTGTATAGCTGTAAATGATATGCTCCTGATAGTAATTAGAATTTAATAAATTGCATGCTGGACCCACTTCCAGACAACAACGGCCTAGCAAACCGTTCTATTCCACGATCATTGACATGATTCCTGTATTTTGCAGGGCAGCAGTGAGATACCTGGTTGATTACGTATGGCTTAATTCCATCTTTTTAAATTTCTAAACTTCAATACTACTACTGGGAGGAGAGTGTGGGGTGTGGATGCCTATTCATAGTACTATTTACATGACCTTGGTCTAGACTGGTCAAGGCATCATTCTTCTTCCTGGTTGTCCCCTCTCTCTTTCCTGCTTTCCCTTAATCCCCCTCTTTTCTTTGTTTTCCCACTTTTTTTCTTTTTCTTTCTCTCTCTCTCTCTCTCTCTCTCACGCTCACTATACTGTGTATATATATATATATATATATATATATATATATATATATATATATATATATACATATATACTCTTTGCGCAGGCAGGGAGAGAGGAGGAAGATGGTGTGTCATAATCAAAAATTGCATCTTTCGAACAGGATTCTACAGGCCTAAGGTAAGCTTAAGGCAGAGCAAGATGCCTCTGTCCTGCTGGGGGCTGAGCTGTTGCTTTGACTACCGGGAACTCTGATAGAAAGTGGAATGTCTCCTGACCTGCCAGTCATTGTCACTGCTGGATGCTGCCCCTGGTGATAAAATATTCCTTGTTAGAACATGTACACTGAAGCACACCTGATTGGCTCCTAGCTACCCCCTCCTCCTCAGTCTAAGTTCTACTGTGTATGGTATTATAAGAGGCTGGCACCAAGTTAAATTCAGAATTTTATGCTATGGCAATTTTTATTCTTTCTTGGGGTTCTTCCACGATCGAGTCTCTATAAGTGGCATTTTTCCTATTATTATTTCTTGGTTCCCTTGGATGGATATAGGCCCCGTCAGGGTTTATAAGCCAAAAGTGATATTGACCCTCCGTAATAAGGGGTCAACTGGAGTTGGTAAACAAGCACTTTATAAGGTGGAGGCTCATATTCAAGATCACGCATTTAAGGTGATGAATGTTGCTTATATTGTTTGAAGAATTTTTTTCACTATTTGGACTGATTATTTTGTGTTATAATAATTTCAACACCAGCACAACTTTATGAATGAGTTTTGTTACTACTTTGCATGTCGCACAGGATAGTTGCTGCTATATATGTTCCCATTGAATGGTGCGGTTTTCTCACACATTTGGCATTTAGAAAATGCCCATTGAAATGATCTTTGTTTCTTGCGGAGTCTTCACAGCTTGCCAAGGCCCTTGGTGACCTACCTCCCTTATCTATGTTACATTTGATTGGACAATCAATTCTTATTCATGGATGGATGTCTTTCACTGACTACCTGCCTCTGACTGGCAACTATAATTAGCACTAAAGATTACACCAAAGTTAAAGTGGAAGTATAGTCAAATGATAAGCATAAACATGCTCCCACCCCCATTCTAAGCCTATTCTACACTCTAAAGAAAGAAGTCTATACTTGCATATGCTTATCCAGTCTGGTCACATGATCTCTCCAGTGGTCGGCTTCAGTGAATAGGAGAGATTACTGACAATGGCTGCAGAGCCTGGGCGGTGACGTTACCCATGGGCTTATTGCTGGGCATCCATTGTCGGCTGTTCCTCCTCTACACCGAAGCCAGCGTTGGGACCTGATTATGCGACCGAACCAGAGTGGCCCTGGAATAGGTAAGTATACAGATCTTTCCTTTCACAGGGTAGATAGAATATCCTGATGCTATCTGAGATCTGAGGTCTTTTTGACCCCAGATCTTATATTTAAGAGGTCCTGTCATGCTTTTTTTTCTATTACAAGGGATCTTTACATTCCTTGTAAAAAGAATAAACGTGACACAATTCTTTTTTTTAAAAGAACAGTGTAAAAATAAAAAATAATTTTTAAACGTGCCCCATCCTGTCACAATTGTGCGCAGAAGCGAAAGCATACGCGAGTAGCGGACGCATATGAAAACAGTGTTTAAACCACACATGTGAGGTAAAGCGAGAGCAATAATTCTAGCCCTAGACCTCTTCTGTAACTCAAAACATCCAACCTGTAGAAACGCGCATATGGAGTTTTTTAAGGGTAAAAGTTGGTCGCCATTCCACGAGCGGACGCAACTTTAAAGCATGACATGTTGGGTATCAATTATATTTCACAATACAAAAAAAATTTAAATTGGGCTAAATTTACTATTGTCTTAATTGTTTATTAAAAAAGTGTATTTTTTCCAAAAAAGTGCACTTGTAAGACCACTGCGCAAATACGTTGTGACAAAAAGTATTGCAACAACCGTCATTTTATTCTCTAGGGTGTTTGAAAAAAATATATATAATGTTTGGGGGTTTTAAGTAATTTTCTAGCAAAAAAAAATATTTTAACTTGTAAACACCAAATCTGAAAAAAAGGCCAGGTCTTAAAGTGGTTAAAGAGATACAAAATTATCTCCTCAACTTCACATAAAATTAAAAACTCCACAGAATATCTAAATTGGTCCTATATACTTCCCGTTAACCAAGGTCTAGTGTTTCCAGACATTACCATATATTTTTTTAGACACACACTTGAGAATTCTGGCCTTTGGTCCAGTCTATAGTTATATGTTTATTGGACTGAAGTGGAGAAACTGTGCATAGCACCTATTCACACTAATTTGGTGGAATGGCAATGCAGTAATAGAATCATCCACATTTCTTTACACCATGAAATTCCTTAAACATACATGGCAGTAAACAAAACAATGGTTTCCACTTTCAAAGTCTGACCTCACAAACATTTTAACATTTTAACCTTGAATGAATAAACCCATTTTTTACAGAACTCCAAAGCAAGTGTGATTTACAAATCTAGCACTGTGGGAGCACTGAATTTCAAGAGATCCAACTTCCCTAAACTACAAACCTTGCTAGAAGATATAAATTGGGATACAATCTAATAAACAAAGAACATGGAGCAGAGATGGGTTTGCTTTAAGAGCATATTAAATAAGGGCATTAGATCCCATTAGGAAATAAATTTAAAAGAGCAAACAAAAGTCATGGATCGCCTAACTCTAATGTAAAAATGCATATAAAAGCAAAGAAGAAGGCCTTGAAAAAATAGGGATCTGAGGGATCATCATCAGCATTCAGACTTTACAAAGAATGCAACAAGATATGTAAGGGTGCAATTAGGGCGGCTGAGATAGAACACGAAAGACACATAGCAGGGGAGAGTAAAACAAATCCCAAGAAATTCTTTAAGTATATAAACAGTAAAAAAGGAGGACAGACCATATTGGCCCCATAAAGAATAAGGAAGGACATCTGGATACAAAGGATGGGGAGATGATGAAGGTATTGAATTTATTCTTCTCCTCAATCTTCACGAGGCAATTGGGGGCTTCTGTAACCAAAACTGCAGTGTTTGTCCTCATGACACATCACAGGAAGCACCCTCATGGCTAACAGAGGAAAGAATTAGAAATAGACTTGGGAAACTTAAAATTAATATAACCCTGGTCCAGATGGCTTGCACCTGAGTGTACTTATGGAACTCAGTCGAGTTATTGCCAGACCATTGTTCCTAATTTTTACTGACAGTCTACTAACCAGAATGGTACAAGCTGATTGGAGAAAAGCCAATGTAGCACCAATATTTAAAAAAGGGACAACATACATCCCTGGGAATTACAGACTAGTAAGCCTAACATCAATAGTATGCAAGCTCTTGGAGGGGATGATAAGGGACTATATACAAGATTTTAGTAATGAAAATGGTATCATTAGAAGTAATCAGCATGGATTCATGAAGAATCGTTCTTGCCAAACCAATCTATTAGAATTCTATGAGGAGGTGAGCTGCCATCTAGATAAAGGAAGGCCCATAGGTGTGGTGTATCTGGACTTTGCAAAAGCATTTGACACAGTTCCCCATAAACGTTTACTGTACAAAGTAAGGTCCTTTGGCATGGACCATAGGGTGAGTACATGGATTGAAAACTGGCAACAAGGGTGAGTTCAGAGGGTGGTGAAAAATGGGGAATACTTAGAATGGTCAGGGGTGGGAAGTGGTGTCCCCCAGGGTTCTGTGATGGGACCAGTCCTGTTTAATTTGTTCATAAACGACCTGGAGGATAGGGTAAACAGCTCAATCACTGTATTTGCAGACAACACTAAGCTAAGCAGGGCAATAACTTCTCTACAGGATGTGGAAACCTTGCAAAACGATCTGAACAAATTAATGGAATGGGCAGCTACATGGCAAATGAGGTTTAATGTAGAAAAATTTAAAATAATGCATTTGGGTGGCAAAAATATGAATGCAATCTACTCACTAGGGGATGAACCTCTGGGGGAATCTAGGATGGAAAGGACCTGGGGGTCCTAGTAGATGATGCCAAGCTACTGCTAACAAAGCAAACAGAATATTGGCATGCATAAAAAGGGGTTTAACTCCAGGGATAAAACAATAATTCTCCCGCTCTAAAAGACTCTGGTCCGGCCGCACCTGGAGTATGCTGTCTAGTTCTGGGCACCAGTCCTCAGGAAGGATGTACTGGAAATGGAGAGAGTACAAATAAGGGCAACAAAGTTAATAAAGTGTCTGGAGGATATTAGTTATAAGAAAAGGTTGCGAGCACTGAACTTATTCTCTCTGGAAAAGAGACGCTTGAGAGGGGATATGATTTCAATATACAAATACCATTCTGATGACCCCACAATAGGGATAAAACTTTTTCGCAAAAGGGAGTTTAACAAGACTCGTGGTCACTCATTAAAATTAGAAGAAAAGAGGTTTACCTTAAACTACGAAGAGGGTTCTTTACTGTAAGAGCGGCAAGGATGTGGAATTCCCTTCCACAGGTGGTGGTCTCAGCGGGGGGCATTGATAGTTTCAAGAAACTATTAGATAAGCACCTGAACGACCGCAACATACATGGATATACAATGTAATACTGACATATAATCACACACATAGGTTGGATTTGATGGACTTGTGTCTTTTTTCAACCTCACCTACTATGTAACTATGATAAAGCAAGAATTCTCCCACTCTACAAGACTCTGGTCCGGCCGCACCTGGAGTATGCTGTCCAGTTCTGGGCTCCAGACCTTGGGAAGGATGTGCTGGAAATGGAGCAAGTACAAAGACGGGAAACAAAGCTAATAAAGGGTCTGGAGGATATTAGTTATGAAGAAAGGTTGCGAGCACTGAACTTATTCTCTCTGGAGAAGAGACGCTTGAGAGGGGATATGATTTCAATTTACAAATACTGTACTGATGACCCCATAATAGGGATAAAACTTTTTTGCAGAAGGGAGTTTAATAAGACACGTGGCCACTAACTAAAATTAGAAGAAATGAGGTTTAACCTTAAACTGCGTAGAGGGTTCATTACTGTAAGAGCGGCAAGGATGTGGAATTCCCTTCCACAGGTGGTAGTTTCAGCGGAGTACATCGATAGTTTCAAAAAACTATTAGATAAGCACCTGAACGACCGCAACATACAGGGTTATACAATGTAATACTGACCTATGATCACATACATAGGTTGGATTTGATGGACTTGTGACTTTTTTCAACCTCACCTACTATGTAACTATGTAACTATGTCTAGACATTCTCTACCACACTATAATTCTCTAACTCAGTGTTTTTTAACCTCAATCCTCAAGTACCCTCAGCACGCAATGTTTTGGAAGTTTTCCTTATATAGCATACTGTGCCATTGACATTGATTTAAAACACATGTTCAAGCTGAAGGAAACACTGAAAACATGGGGGTACTTGATAATTGAATTTGGGAACTACTGTTCTAATTGAACCACCATTTGAAGAAATCAGCCTACTTCTTGTAGGAGACTATTTTCAGCTATCTATAAAATAGGGATTTAGGTACCTCTACAGCCCCATTTAAACCCCTCTACATGCTGAAATGGGAAAGGGTCCCCTTTAAAAATATGGCAAATAATATGATCACAAGTCATCAAGAGCTTGATCTGTATGTACAGAAATTCAGTACAATTTTCCACTGGTACCAAAGCCCTGCACCACATATTTTGGCACTGCCTTTTTTTTAACTATACCATGAGTTTTGCAGTGGATCATACCATGATCCACTGTGTGTTTGACACCTGGATTCTCCTCTTCCCCAAAACATATTTTTTGGGCCTACCTCCAAAAGATATTTTCAAGCCAGCACAAAAACAACGTAATGTACATAATTATGGTGGCAAAATATCTATTGACCCTCAGATGGGAATGCAAGAATGCCCTTTCCCTCATCTGAGGATCTGGAATAATAAAATGATGGTAACCTTACAGCCTACCTCTACCATACACTAGACAACTACAACAAGGTTTAGGGTAAGTGCAAAAATCTGGTTTCTTACTGCCAGCCACCACTACATTGAGACTACCAAAGTCTAGCTGGCTGAACACACAGGCAGATACAAATCTTGAACACAATCTAGTACACTCTTATGCCCCGTACACACAATCAGATTTTCCGACAACAAATGTTGGATGAGAGCTTGTTGGCGGAAAGTCCGACCGTGTATATGCTCCAGCGGACATTTGTTGGCGGACTTTGCGCCAACAAATGTTGGCTAGCAGGTTCTCAAATTTTCCACCAACAAATTTTTTTGTCAGACTTTCCGATCGTGTGTACACAAGTCTGTCGGACAAAAGTCCACGCATGCTCGGAATCAAGTACGAGCCGGAAGCGCTCCGTCTTGTAAAACTAGCGTTCGTAATGGAGATATCACCTATGTCTTGTACGTCACTACGTTCGTAATTGTTGGCCAACATTTGTGTGACCGTATGTATGCAAGACAAGTTGAAGCCAACAACCTTTGAACAAAAATCCACGGTTTTGTTGTCGGAAAGTCCAATCGTGTGTACGGGGAATACGAGTTGTCTAGCAGCTAAATGTCATGTTTCCCACTACCCAAACACATGCATACAGATTCCTGTTCCTGGCAGTGAAATCTATCTATTGCAGATATGATAACTTCCACACACTAGTACTATACTAATCTGCTAGAAGTCACTTTGTTGTGTTGTTCTTGTTTCAAATGACAAGAAAGGCAAAGCAAAACAATTCAATCTCACACAGATTAGCAGAAATTTACATTGAGTTTATAGATGCTGATGATATAATATAACTACTTACACAAACAGTCTCGGCAGATTTGTGCATTCTTTAAAGCAATACAAAAAAATAGCTTATTCATTTTAAATATATTTTCTCTAGGCAGGCAGTGCATAGAAAAGATTACAAAAAGTTACATAAAACAAAATTACAAAATGAGACATACATAAACCAACCATTTAAAAAAAAAAAAAAAGATACAATTTACAGAAAATTTGGATTTTGACTTACCAGGAAAATCGTTTTTTTTTTTATTACAGCACAGGACACAGGCTCTTTAATCGTTATGACTTGATTAAATGCAGCTATCTTCCAGTGACTGGACACTGGCAAAAAATAAGCTACAGGGACACCCTCCTATAAAACTCTCCCACTCCCAACTAGTCTAAGTTTTGTAGCAAGCAATATGGAGATCATAAGAACAAGGGGAGGGACCTGTACTATACTTTAGGAACATATTTTACCAAAAAAATCCTTATTTACTAGTTGTAAACACAGGACATTTAATAATTATGACTGGGACATACAAAAAGCATTCCAACTGAGGGGTGAGCAACACAGCAAACAACGGCAAAAGGCTCACAGAAATATACAGTTCAAGAAGGCTTGACAGACTCAAAAAGAAGCTTATAGCATCTAGACATGTGCAATTCGTTTCGTTTTTTTTTTTTTTTTCGTTTTTTTTCATTATTTTCGTTTGTTCGTTTTCGTACGAATGAACGAATCGTTCGAATCGTACGAATCGAACGAATCCGAAAAACAACGAAAATCCGAAAAAAACTAATTAGAATCAACAAATGTACTAATAAAGAAAATCCGAAAAACAAAAACGAACGAAAAAATTCGTACATTCGTAACTTTTTTTTTTGTTGAATTGGTAATTTTCCGTCTCCCTTACAATGGTGCTGCTTAACGTGCTTCGAATGGATTGAACAAAAAAATTCGTACATTCGTAACTTTTTTTTCGATTCGTAACTTTTTTTTTTTTTTTTTCGATTCGTAATTTTCCGTGTCTCTTACAATGGCGTTGCTTAACGTGCTTCGAATGGATTGAACAAAAAAATTCGTACATTCGTAACTTTTTTTTCGATTCGTAACTTTTTTTTCGATTTGTAAATTATTAAAATGTAATAATAGCATACACATTACATAAAATTATGAATTATGCTCCGATTACGAATCTACGAATGTTATGAATGTTACGAATGTACGAATAAATACGAATGCGTCCGAAAATTAAACTAACGAAAAAACGAATCAGCGAAAAATAACTCTTACGAATGTACGAATCGTTACGAATACGAACACCGACGACTTACGAATGTATGAATCGTTACGAATACGAACACCAACGACTTACGAATGTACGAATCGTTACGAATCAACGGAAACGAAAAAAACGAAACGAAAATAAACTATTTTTTTTCGGAAACGAAAAAAACGAAACGAAAATAAACAAATTTTTTTGTTGTGCACATGTCTAATAGCATCTAACACCAGAAACTAGCATCATAGGAGGTCTGAATATCTATCTAGTAGAACTTAAGAAACATGTGAACAGAAAACCAGGAGGCAGCCTTCCAAAAAAGAGAAACAAATGCCTGATGCTGAAAATCCTATAAAGCACAGACAGATTTGGTAGAGTGTGTCATAATAGACAAGGAAGGAACCCTATCCTTCAGACTATAAGAACTGATGATAATTTATCTGATCCACAAAGAGATGGTAGAGTGAGAGACAGTGAGACTTCTATGGGAACCTACAGGAAGGACAAAGAAAGAATTGTTTTGCCTAAAGGAGGCAGTAGCTAAGAGGTAAGCTCTCAAAGCATGCACCACTAGCCCACCAGCACCAATGGAGCTAAAATTATAACCTGAGCTAGCAATTCCATCTGACCCTTGCTTAAAATCTGCCATGCTTGTGACATCATCCCCAGAGGCATACTCATGACCTCCACAGCAGTAGAAAAGAAGGGTGAAAACCTCAGCACCAAGTGCTTGCAGGCGAGCCCAAATAGCATAATAACAGCCACTATAATGCACCCACAGCATAGGTAGAAACCAGGAGATGTTGCCAGTCCAAAGTCATGGCAAACAGGAAGAGTTAGGGCATGCAGCTGCAGTAACCCCAACAAGGTGGCACTATTCCGCACAGCCACAGGCACTACTTGGGGG
The DNA here is from genome assembly GCA_028564925.1 of Lithobates sylvaticus. Classification (NCBI taxonomy): domain Eukaryota; kingdom Metazoa; phylum Chordata; class Amphibia; order Anura; family Ranidae; genus Lithobates; species Lithobates sylvaticus. The sequence continues at coordinate 236,347,291 of CM053029.1, forward strand.
TGCTCTAGCACTTATAAATAACACCTTTAATTAATCTTGACACTTTCAGGTCCCCTCTGCGATCACTGGAAGGGTGGCAGAATTAGCTAGGTGAGATCTTTATAGCTAGAATGTGGTCATTTGGGATGCAGATACATTGGCTACATTGTGCAGTGAAAAATTAAACATGTGGCCTATTCTCGACCCATTATTGTTAAAATAACTACAGCCTTGTACTGTGATTATCAACATGCTTATAAAATTATGTTCCAGGCCTCCTTACTTTTGACTGGATTTCACGGACAGTGCAGCAGTATACCCCATCCCAGGAAGCTGCGGGAGATAGACTTCTATATAGATAGATACTTTTAGGAAGACTAAGGGAAAACTGTAAATACATACATGAGGTCATGGTATTACTTTAATAGACATCTTCCTGTGTTCTTCCAACATGTTTTATGTGCAGTATGTAGCCGGTATGGAGGGACAGACATTTTCCATATCCCAATTGTTTCTATGACTGTACACTCTAAAACTGCTCTACACAGCAGTTAGGGTGCGTATTCTTTCTGCTTTCCCAGACCATCTAAGGACAAAGTGTTTAAAAACCCAACCACTGCCTTCCCATACAGTTTATTTGTATGGTCTTACTTAGATTACATGAACACGAATGATGTCCCCATTTTATACAAAATCAAGATTATTTTAGTAAAAACTTTTGCTAGAATGCTGCTGGAGTCAGCATAGAGTTTCCAATCCCCATGGTTCATTCATTTCTTGATGAATTTGGACAGAATTGTCCAGAGATGGAAACAGGTATAAAATATAATGTGGAAAAACATATCCCAATTCATACATGTTGAGTGCAAAGCTGAGCTCAGCAGTGCTTCAACAGGGGGAGGGACAGTGCAAATTGGATGAGGATGAACAGTTGTTCCCTTGCTGCTGGGGCAAGCCTCCAATGGCCTACAGATATAGCACTTATATAAATTAATATTTTTTAAAAGCTGCACAGTTTTTTGCTACCTACTGGGTCCCAATGACTGCATAAGAAAGGGGAAAAAGGAATGGTTAATTAAGCCTTTCACTAAAAATAACTGCAGCATACAGCTCTGCATGATTATATGAAATCATCTTACAATCAATAGTTAAACATTGTGCTTTTTGTTACAATGTTTATTGTTGTGCTTTTTGTTACAATGACTGTTTTTTCCCTTCTTGGTTCCTTTAAGGCACTGGTGATGTCACCCTGGCCTTGCAGCTGTATTCTGGAAAGTTCCTGTCACATGTTCCAGGAGGCAGACCTAGAGTCTTATGCCGCGTACACACGATCGGACATTCCGACAACAAAATCCCATGTTTTTTTTTCTGACGGATGTTGGCTCAAACTTGTCTTGCATACACACGGTCGCACAAAGTTGGTCCGAAATTCCGAACGTCAAGAACGCTGTGACAGACACAACGCATACGACGAGCCGAGAAAAATGAATTTCAATAGCCAGTGCTGCTCTTCTGCTTGATTCCGAGCATGCGTGGCACGTTGTGCGTCGGAATTGTCTACACACGATCGGAATTTACGCGATTGTTTTTTGAAAAAGTTATAGCGTCTACAAAATAGGGGATAGATTTATGGCATTTTTATTATTATTATTTTTTGTTACTAGTAGTGGCGGCGATCTGCGATTTTTATCGGAACTGCAATATTGCAGACAAATTGGACACTTTTGACACATTTTTGGAACCATTGACAATTATACAGCGATCAGTGCTATTAAAAATGCACTGATTACTGTATAAATGTCACTGGTAGGGAAGGGGTTAACACTAGGAGGCGATCAAGGACTTAACTGTGTTCCCTCACTGTGTTCTAACTGTAGGGGGAAGGGATTGTCTAGGAGGAGAGAGAGATCAGTGTTCATACTTAGTATGAACACACGATCTGTCTCTACTCCCCTGAAAGAACCAGGATTTGTGTGTTTACACACACAGATCCCGGTTCTCGCTCTGTCATGAGCGATCGCGGGTGCCCGAAAGTCATTGCGCCCGCCAGGCACTTCCATCGGCTCCAGGCCAAAAGGAAAAGTGATGTAAGGTAACATCGATTTGCCCAGTCGAGCCAACCTGCGGCAGTAAAACTGTGGCGGTGGGTTCGGAAGTGGTTAAAGTAGAACTATAGACAAAACTTTTATATTAATTTTGGATAGAGTAAAGGAGGGTTATAACCCCTGTAAGGTTTATTTTTGCCATGTCTGTCCCATTGGGGAGATTTACCTTTACTTCCTGTACCATTGCCAAAACAGGAAGTAAGAGGAAATCCCTACAAATTAAGAAAATCTCTTGGGGACCAGAACTAGTGTCTCAATTGGAAGATTTCTTCTCTATTATTTTATGGAAACAACCCAAAATGAGATTTTCTTTTACTTTCACTTTCAATGATAACAGTAAACAGGAAAAAATAGATAGCATGAATGTCCCTAATGCCACGTACACACGAGCGGAATTTCCGTCTGAAAAATCTTGGATGTTTTTTTCCGACAGAATTCCGCTCAAACTTAGCTTGCATACACACGGTCACACAAAAGTTTGCTGAACTTTCGACCGTTAAGAACGCGGTGACGTACAACACTAACACGAGCCGAGAAAAGTTCAATGCTTCCGAGAATGCGTCAAATTGTTTCTGAGCATGCATAGTAATTTTGCACGATCGGAATTTCCGATAAAAAGCTCACATCAGACTTTTGCTGGCGGAATTTCCGATCGTGTGTACGGGGCATAACAGGGGCACAGATAGCAATATAAACTCAGTGAAGGAGTTAACTACTAGGTGTTCTAATCCCTTTCCACTCTGTCGAAAAAAAGAAAAAAAATATTTGCCTTTAGTTATAATTTAAAGCCTAAATTTACCTACAAAAAAAATAAACAAAATGAGCCATGGGACAATACTTACCTTCACTCAGGGTAAATAAAAAAACAATGATTAAAAAAACTAATAAAAATCAGATTTTTTTATTCAAATCGTTTTTTTTTTTTTTTTTTTTTTTATTTAACCACTTAAGCCCCGGACCAATTTGCAGCCAAAGGCCCTTTTTGCGATTCGGCACTGCATCACTTTAACTGACAATTGCGCGGTTGTGTGGCTCCCAAACAAAATTGACGTCCTTTTTTTCCCACAAATAGAGCTTTCTTTTGGTGGTATTTGATCACCTTTGCGGTTTTTATTTTTTGCGCTATAAACAAAAATAGAGCGACAATTTTGAAAAAAAATTCAATATTTTTTACTTTTTGCTGTAATAAATATCCCCAAAAAATATATAAAAAAACATATTTTTTTCCTCAGTTTAGGCTGATACGTATTCTTCTACATATTTTGGTAAAAAAAAATCGCAATTAGCGATTATTGATTGGTTTGCGCAAAAGTTATAGCGTTTACAATATAGGGGATAGTTTTATACCATTTTTATTAATATTTTTTTTTTACTAGTAATAGCGGTGATCAGCGATTTTTATTGTGACTGTGACATTATAGCGGACACATCGGACATTTTTGACACATTTTTGGGACCATTGTCATTTATACAGCAATCAATGCTATTTAAATGCACTAATTCCTATCTAAATGACACTGGCAGTGAAGGAGTTAACTACTAGGGGGCGGGGAGGGGCTAAGTGTGATGTGTGTGTGTTTTTTTTACAGTAGGGGGCGTGGCTTGGCGTTCAACATCACTGATCGTCTTTTCCGATGACAGGAAACAGACAATCAGTGTCAGTCTTACTAGGAAGCATGGGGAGAGGTTTGTTTACACATACCTCTCCCCGTTCTTCAGCTCTGTGACCCGATCTCGGGATACCAGCGGCGATCGGGTCCGCGGGTCCCGCGGCCACGGAGCTCAGGACAGGGCGACCCACGGTTGGGCTCTTAAAGGACAACGTACCTGTACGTTGATGTGCCCAGCCGTGCCATTCAGCTGACGTATATGTTCAGGAGGCGGTCCTTAATCGGTTAAATCTGATTTTTTTTGATTCAAATCTGATTTTTTTGATTTAAATTAAAGTTATTTAAATAAAATGATTTTGGGGTAAAAAATCTATCTAAAGATATTTTTTTATTTAAGATACATTATTTAATTTAGTTTATTCAGCAAGAAATGGAGCTTAGTTATGTAGCATGGGGCTGCATATTCTGCAATATTTACATTATTTACATTTTTGGTAAACTCATTCATTGAATCCAAGCTCTGCAAGCTGAGATAACATGCATTTCATTGATGCATTCACATAATTTCACAGTAACCATGAGATAAAACAAATTTCAGGAATATTCATTTATCCCATTGTTTTGCAAATCTATGTACACTACAAACTTTATGATTGAACCGGTTCTGATATTGCTGTTTTACTAACCTGCCAGCTTATTATTCTAAATAGGAAATCATTTTGTTTGCAAATATTAAAGATTCTAACTGCCAGCAAGACTACATTTTTAATCCTTTCATTTAAAGGGCACCTGTCATTTCAGATCCAACATGGCATAGCCTGTTAGCGGGCATCCACTCACCTGCTGCCGCCACATCCCTCACCTTGTCGCATCACCAGCCGTCCCAGTAAAGTGAATGGGACTGTTAGTGAGTCAACAGCGGGTCAGAGGAGGAGCCACTGTGGGACAGAGATGATAGTTGCACTTTAAAAATTATGATTTAGGCTGAGTTTACACCATTGTGAATTGAATGCGGGATCCCCTAAGTCAGGCCCTCTTGATGAATGCCACCACACACATACGGGGACAGAAGATTTCTGCTGTACATAAAGATAGAAGCACAAAGGATACATGACAATGAAGAGTGTGCTTATTTTGTATTTTTTTGTCCCAACACATTGTCCCATCTTTCTGTGTGTTGTAGAAGCTGAGATCTCATGGTTGCTGAGATCTCATGGTTGCCAGCACCCCAACAACCCCCCCCCCCCCCCCACTGATTTCTAGCTACTTTATAAAGATTGACAGCACTTGTCTCTAGATTCATGTTCTTTTCCAAGACCATCAGCATTGCAAAAAATGCATGTTAGATAGACTCTTCACAACACAGGTGCATTCATGGCAGAATTCAACCTGTGCTGGTCACACGTGCCCTGTCTGTATACAATGTAGGGAAGAGGCTGACGTGTCAATGGGTGACAGGCTTGGGGGGACTCGTCTCATAAGGACGTGCATTGTTTTGGATAAGATCAGTAAGTGACACAGGCATGCCTGAAGAGTATGCCAACTACACAAGAAATAGTGTTGAGTGTGCTCACTACACAATGGGGCAGTGGCAGGTGCACAGAAAATCAACTGTGTTGATGGGAAGGAGCAGAAAAGCAAGAAGGGAATAAAGAAAGAGGGTGTTTTCTTACAAGAACTGACTGTGGTTCTAACAAAAAAAAAGCACTGATAGGCTGCACTGATGGGCACTGAGGCTGCACTGATGGGCACTAATCAGGAGGCACTGATTGGGTGGCACTGGTGTATAGGTACTAATATGCTGCACTGATGGGCACTGATAGGTTGCACTGATAAGCGGCACTGATGAGCACTGATAGGCGGCACTGATGGGCACTAATAGGTGGTACTGATGGGCCCTGACAGGTGGCACTGATGGGCGGCACTGATGGGCAATACTGATGGGCCCTAATGGGCGGCACTGATGAGCAGGCACTGATGGCCACTGAAAGGCAGCACTGACTGGTGTCACTGATGGGCAATGATTGATGTCACTGATTGGTGTCACTCATGGGCACAGACTGGCATCACTTGCTGGATGCTGTTGGGGCTGCACTTTAATAAAGGCACTGATGATCAGTGCACTGATTACCTGTACAGTCTCCCCTGCGAGGAAATGCTGCAGTTCGGATCTCCTCGCCTCACACTCTGTCTGTGTGAGGTGAGGAGAGCCTATAAATGGCAATTATGTGTTTACATGTGATCAGCTGTGATTGAACACCGGTGATCACATGGGTAAAGAGCTGAGTCATCGGCTCTTTACTGGGATCAGGGTCACGTCGTGTCCCAGAGACTTGGCACGTTCCCGCGGGCCCGCCTGAGCGGTGACACTGGGACAAGGTCATATAATGTTGTCCCAGAACGGGAGGATTTCTCACCCACCGTCATTTTACTATACGGTAGGCGGGAGGTAGTTAAAGGCTAACATCACCTTTAGCGAAATGTTACATGTTACTAAAATTGGCATGGCTGTGCAGGGCTCTGTACGCGCAGCCACGCCATCCATTCACATAGATCTGTAACCAGAAGAACCATATGTTGAATTTACAAACACCAGGCCAGGGTTGTGGGGAAGAGGCCCTTGTCCTCATCTACATGGGCATAAGGTGGTTTGCCAGGGACCTCCCCCCTGGCAAGGTACCTCCCTATGTCAAGAGCATGTGGCCTGGTATGGTTCAGGAGGGGGGATCAAGCTCTTCCACCCATTCCATGGCCAACCTGGCTACGTGTTCAGATAAGGGTCTGGTATGTATTTGGGGGGCTCCACAATGTTATTTATAAATTTTTATTAATTTTTTACACTTCCCTTTGTTTACATGCAGCTGTCAGCTGGAATCCCTGGCTGACAGCTGAATGTGCCTGGCTGGGATGAGTCACTGGTTGTTAGGACACCAGTGGGTACAGGTGGCCTTGATCTGGTTTTACCGCTACTAAATATTTCAGTGTCTGCTGCATCTAGGGGTTCAGCTTGGCCAACCATGCATTTTTTTTAGCTGTTCGCTGAACCTCCCAAACAGTAAAAGAATCTGATCATTATACACAGTTTAGAGGCCATATATTATTTTCCCTGCTGGTCGCATGTTCTTTGCCTATAGTGTAAGGCTATTTTCTCTATTGGTCAAATGTTTTTTTTAACTCCTATGGGCTTTCTCTTTTTTTAATTTAAAATGTTGGGGAATGGTGCATTCACCCTAAGGAAGGCAATAGAAACCGACATTTCACACATATTACAAATATTACGGGTGTTATTTGTGACTTTTGTGCGAATGCTCAAACATTCAAAAAAACATTTTATTTTATTTTTTTTATACATAGACCCCTGAGTGTCATCTACTTTTGGTTTCTTTTGGAAGCTTGTAATTGGTTCATAGATAACACGCCTGTCTTTAATAAATTCTTATTTAGTAATGATACTGACGTTTTTTAACACTTGTATAATTCAACTATGGCAATTAATAACAGCAAAAACTTTTCCCAGGGGTCAGCTATGATTCCTTTAAATCCTATACAACTATAAGCGAATAGTTCATTTAATCACTGTCTGAATTAAGATGCTGATTGCACTACAGTATACATATATGTAAGGACAGTCTGTACTGTTTTTGTTTTGTTTTCCTTTTGTTGTTTAAAAATTAAAATAAACACCTTTTAAAAAAAAAATATAAGAGAATAAATGTATAATGGTCTGCAAACCAAAATAAATAAATATTCAACTGACGTATAGCACTAAATGTTTTTAAAAAGGCGAGCCTTAATAAATATAGTAGAAAAAAGCAGAAGTTATTTTATAATGGAGTATTTGTCATGTTTTCCTTTTCTTCAGCTGCATAGCCATTTTGTAGCTGCTCTGTAGATAATAGTATTTCACTCTAAATGCTACAAATTGCTGATTTTTACCACGATGGAGATTCACATGCTTTTGATATGTCAACACGTTATGCTTGCCAATGCTCCCGATTTTCCTTGATGCTTACCAAATTTGCATAGTATCTTGGAGAGAGGTATAGTTAGCATTGTAATGGAATCCTAGGGAATGCAATGACTAACTGATGACATCAGAGCTTCAAATGGCATGTGGAAATATCCAGGAATTCAGAAATAGTTAGTATGCATGAAATTGCATAGAATTATAAGCTGTCCCAGTCATCTGCAGGTTAACAACCTATGCAAGCTGAATGCACAATGTTGTGCCCTTGGAGTCATAAAGAAAGTAAGAAGCCAACAAAACAAGCATATTTCTTCCTATAATTTCTAACATTGTCTTCAGCACACCTTGTCTTCTAGGTACTGGTATAACAAACCACTTACACAGTACTCAACACATGTGCATTCATTATATTCAAAAGCTTTTAAATGCAGTACTTGTTAGTAAGCCACATCACTACCATTAAGTCTCATGCATACACCACAGTAATTCTTGTTTATTAAGCAGTGAAAAGAGCAACGATGATGTGCATAGTGCAGTAACCATAGCAACCAATTGGATTTCAGTTTACTGTTTTAGATCTTTATAAAACTGGTTGCTCTAGGCAAATGCATGTGTCCCTTAACTTGTTAAATCAGCCCAATTGAGTTTATCAGGATATACACATCGAAATTAAAAAGCCCTTGAAAAATAATGCGGCTCATCATTCTGCTCAGAATGTTCATTTAACCCTTAGAGAGTGATTGATTGCTTAACCCTTGCTAAGCCAAAGCAGGCTATCCTCCTGACATTCATATATTCAGCATACAAATCAATGTTTTAGGCTGTGTTAAGCAAAAGCTTGATTAGCATTTTCCTGCAATCACTTCCTGACATCCTTTGAACTTGGAAAAAAAAAAAAAAAGTACCATAGACTGTTCAAGAGAAATGTTATTTTACCTTCCCAGCAGTTAAGAAGTTACATTACAAAGATTTAGGAACGCATTAAAGTAATTTATCTCTACTGCACAATGTGATTCCTGATTCAAATGCCAAAATGGCCATCAATTGCTTCTTATGCAAGTTTCTTTCTTTATTTATTTTTTACTCAGTAAACGATTGCATAATTTACAATGTCATACAGTTGAAGTTGCAATTGAATAGTAGTACAGATGAGCTGATATATGGACGTTCTGTGTGTGTGTCTATGCATGTGTAAAAACATGGCCTTGGGGCAGACACTATATGTATTATGTCCTTATACTCAACAAATTATTGTACGGCGGTTTTGCTAAACAAACAAACAAAGCTATTTCAACTAACTGAAGCAAACTTCTCCAACCTTGCTCTTTTTTTTCTCTACAGTACCCACGTTTAACTCAAATGGAGAAAGAAAGCTAATTTGTCTATGATCTGCAGTGCAACATATATGTCAGCAGGGGATGCTATTGCATGAAGCAAACAAGTCAAATGCTGCTTCTTGAATTTAGCGATCAAAAGCTACTATACGTAGAAAGTGACTGTACTACACAAGACTGTCAATAGGTCATCACGACTTGTCAGTGATCAGACCTGGACACTAAGACAGTGATATCACTGAAATCTATTTAATTTGACATGTATTTTATTTTATTTTTTTACATACCAATGCTGGATAAAATTCAAGGCACAATACTATATTAACCTATAAAAATCTGTGTACAAATTATCATTAATCAAATCCATTCATAGCGTAAGGTCAATTCCCAAACAGGTGACACAGATCACAATATAACTGCGATCATAGCATGTGACCATTATTGTATATGTAGGACTAAAAATACAGCCAGCTTTAATAACAACTGTTACCAAATTCATTATCATTTTATTTTTTTATTTTTTTACAGAAATAAAAATATGACTTACCATATTGACTTCTGAGACCATGTCTATACTAGCAATATCTATGTTCATTCCCACCGCCACAGGAGGACCTGCAAGCCAACAGGAAGGTCCACATTGAGATATCTAAGAACTTAACTCTTTTCTGACTGCCTGATCTACTGGTTCGATATAACTAACCTATGGAGCAAGATCTACAATGGAGCAAGATCTACAACAGGACATACTAAACATTTACATTTAGTTTAAGGCGATAATTATTTAAAGAGAAGAAACCATCATTTAATAATGGTATATGGATCAAGATCTACAATGGAGCAAGATCTACAGCAGGACATACTAAACATTTACATTTAGTTTAAGGCAATAATTATTTAAAGAGAAGAAACTATCATTTAATAATGGTATATACACCTGTGCGGTTTAGGGTAACCATTTATAGCATACCCTACTAAAATAAAATGTTAAAAAATGCAAGCATTTCTAACACTGTACTGGGTTAAATAACAATTGCCCTGCAACTCTACAAAGTAAATAAGACATAGACATATAGGTTGTGATTCTGCATACACACACACATGCTGTGGTAGTCAATCCATACATGTCTGTGCTGAAGCAGAGTAGCCCCAACATTCTAAGCCACATGAGTTAACATGCTAAGAAGCTAAGAGCAGGCAGGCAAGCAAGCAGGCAGGCAGGGGGATAGTGATAAGAAGACATGATCAGATCAGATAGATAATAGACATGACATTGTATAGAAGGTGGACTATTTTAATTGAGAGAGATGCTTGTGACTGCTAGATGAGTTGAAGTTGCCATCAGTCCTAGGTAAAAAAAATGAGCAGTATGGCACACACACAAGACCATGCACCTCCAGATCCATCATCCAGCCAGTAATGAATCTTCATTCATGTCATTTACCTCCAAAATCTGGCCTTAAACGGATGTCATAGCCTTTCAAGAGTCTATCAACCGTCTCTTTAACCAGTGACATATTGCTGGGATCATTGGCACTAAAAAACAGCAAAGACAAAACAATAGAGAGATCTTTGTCAGTTCCCCATCCCAGCTCCCTGGACCATTTTTTTTTGGTCTATTTAAAGTCAAAGCAAAACACCCCCCTCCACCACCACCTCCTTCATTCCAATCTGCAGTCACTTACCTCTGTGCACAGACCATTGCAATGATAACCTGGAGTGACCAGATCCCAGCGTAACCTCTTTTCTTGAATCTCAACATCCCTTTGGCTTTTTTTTTTTTTTTTCTTTTTTTGAGGGGATATGATTTAGGGGCTTTCAGTGAAGAGCAGAAGACATCCAACTTATTGTGACCAGTGCAGTAATTCTCAAGTGGCGCGCATGCGCATAGCTCAGTACAACATCAAAACGGAGCAGTGCTCGCTTGCTATAGACATAAGGAGCAAACAATGGAAGGGGACAGGGGGGACGAGTCCCCCCTCCCCAACAACTTTTGGGCAGCCCACACCCGACAGGCTCAATCACCCCAGTCCGCTGGCCTTGGCTTGGCACTGTATGTAAAGGCGAGGGGGGACGTGTTCCTCCGCTGTGCTCCGGTCTGCTCGGTGCGGGCGGCAGCTACTTGTCTCCGTACTGATGCTGCTGACACGGAGGCTGATGTGGGAGTGGAGGAGGGGGAAGGGGGGTGAGGAAACCGACAGGAGCTTTCAGCACCGCATCCGTGGACAGCGCCGTGCCGGAGACAGAGAGAGAGGCGGCTGTATGCAGAACGGGAGAGGGAAGGGTTAACCGTCCATCGTCATCACATGGGAAGGACTCAGAGTTCGGACAAGTAGAGAAACACAGCCAAAGTGCACACCATCCCTTCCATCACTTCCATCCCTACATCATAGTAGTTCTATTATCAGCATTACAGCACTTCTGCCCTGCAGTACTGGGTCCAAATCCCAGCCAGGACACTACCTGCATGGAGTTTGCATGTTCTCCCTGAGCTCACCTAAGCTTCCTTCCACATCCCAAAGATGAACTGTCCCTGATATGTGGATGCATGGAGTTTGCATGTTCTCCCTGAGCTCACCTAAGCTTCCTTCCACATCCCAAAGATGAACAACTGTCCCTGATATGTGGATGCATGGAGTTTGCATGCTCTCCCTGGGCTCACCTAAGCTTCCTACCACATCCCAAAGATGAACTGTCCCTGATATGTGAACTAGGGGCCTGAGATTGGAAGCACTTTGAGGATAGAGACTGATTAAACTGTACAATATCTAAAGCACTGCATATGATAACGTTATAAAAATATCTGTAATAAATAATAATAATAAATAAAATAATAATAATAAAATCATTTTTTGCTGTGTGCATTTTTTAATGCATTATCATTAGGCTCTAATTAGCACTTCTGCCTTGCAGCACTGGGGCCCCGGATCCAAATCCCATTTAGGACACTTCCTACTGCATCCCAAAGATTAAAAAGGTTGTAAACCTCAAAAAAAAAAAAAAAAAAAATCGTTTTCACCGGAGTTAGTTCCGGGTTTGCGGGCTCCGGTGCTGTGATTGGCAGGAGCCGCGATGATGTCACTTCTGCACATGCGCGTGCGAGCCGCCGGTCACAGCAGGGGCCCTGAAAAAGAAAGGCACCAGGGGGCCGTTCCTTCAGTGCACATGTGCCAATGACATCGGTGGCAGCGTATATAGTAAATATCTCCTAAACGGTGAAAGTTTAGGAGATATTTAGAGTACCTACAGGTAAGTCTTATTATAGGTTTACCTGTAGGTACAAGTGGTGTAACACAGTTTACAACCACTTTAAAGCCCCATACACACGGTCGGACAATCCGCGGACCAGGTCCGTCGGACCATGTCCGTCATACTTTGTCTGATGTTGGTTTTGCGTACACACGGTCAGACAAAGTTGTCGGAAAATCCGATCATTCTGAACGCGGTGACGATTGTTGCCTACGACGGGACTACGTAGAGGCTAGTAGCCAATAGCTTTGGTCTTGTAATGTGATCTGAGCATGCGTAGCACTTTGTCCGGTCGGACAACCGTACACACGATCGGATTTGGTGTGATCGGACCGTGTTGTCGGCAAATCTTTCCAGCAGGAGATAAGACTTTGTCCGTCGGACAATCCGACGTACACTGTCCGATGGTGCATACACACGGTCTGATTTTTCAACAACATTGTCCGATCGGACAGAATCCATGAAAAAGTCCGACCGTGTGTATGGGGCTTAACTGTTCCTGGTATGTGGATGTATGTGAACTAGGGGCCTTAGATTGTAAGCTCCTTGAGGACAGAGACTGATATGACTTTACAATATGTAAAGTGGCCCACATCACAGCATTATATAAATATCTGTAATAAATACAATATTTTTTTGTTGTTTGCATTTTTTAATGTCAGGGCACTGCCTGCATGGAGTTTGCATGTTTTCCCTTAGCTCACCTAAGCTTCCTACCACATTCCAATGATTAACTGTCCCTGGTATGGGAACTAGGGGCCTTAGATTGGCAGTAAACCCTCTGACACTTTTTTTTTTTATTAACCACCTGTAAGTAAAAGGCATAATGAGCTAGTACTAACCTTAGAACGAGGCGTCGGTAACTCACCTGGTCCACGCCGAGGTAGCTGACATGTTGCCTCGGCGTGTCTTCCGGGTATTGCGACTCCAGCGCTGTGAGTGGCTGGAGCCGTGATGTCGTCACTCCCGTGCATGCGCACGGGAGACTTCTTTCCGGCAAGGTCCGGATTCTGCCGGGCTTTCAGCTGAGAATCCCCCGTGCGCATGCGCTGCTGCAGTCAGCGGCTCATTGCAAGGGGAATATCTCCTAAACCGTACAGGTTTAGGAGATATTTTTTTTAACTACAGGTAAGCTTTATTATAGGCTTACCTGTAGGTAAAAGTAAAATTTTTGACTATACAACCACTTTAAGGACAGAGAGGGAGGAAACTGTACAATATGTAAAGCACTGCATATGACAATGTTATATAAATATCTGCGATAAATAAAATCGTTTTTTTGCTGTGTGCATTTTTTAATGCATTATCATTAGGATCTAATTAGCACTTCTGTCTTGCAGATCTGGGGCCCTGGATCCAAATCCCAGCTAAGACACTACCTGCATGGAGTTTGCATATTCTCCCTGAGCTCACCTACACTTCCTACCACATTCCAAAGATTAAAGAGGTTGTAAACCTCAGAAAAAACAAACAAAAAAAACCTGCAAGACAAAGGCATAATGAGCTAGTATGCATTGCATACTAGCGCATTATCAAATACTTACCTTAGGACGATGCCCTGCAGTGTCGCCTGCATTCCGCTCCCATGCCTGACATCTTTCACCAGAGTTACTTGCGGGTTCGCGGGCTCCGGCGATGTGATTGGCAGGAGCCACAATGATGTCACTTCTGCGTATGCGCGTGGGAGCCGGTGGTCACCCTGAAGAATGGCACCAGCATGCCGTTTTTTTAGTGTGCATGCGCCGATGAGGTCATTGGCAGCGTATATAGTAAATATCTCCTAAACTGTGCAAGTTTAGGAGATATTTACATTACCTACAGGTAAGCCGTATTATAGGTTTACCTGTAAGTACAAGTGGTGTAACACAGTTTACAACCACTTTAACTGTCCCTGATATGTGGATGCATGGAGTTTGCATGTTCTCCCTGAGCTCACCCAAGCTTCCCACCACATTCCAAAGATTAACTGTCCATAATATGTGAACTAGGGGCCTTAGATTGTAAGCTCCTTGAGGATAGAGACTGTTCTGACTTTACAATATGTAAAGTGGCGCACATGACAGCATTATATAAATATCTGTAATAAAAAAAATAGTTTTTTATTGTGTGCATTTTTTAATGCATTATCATTGGGCTCTAATTAGCACTTCTGCCGTAGGGCACTGGGGTCCTGGATCCTAATCCCAGCCAGGACACTACCTGCATGGAGTTTGCATGTTCTCCCTGGGCTCACCTAAGCTTCCTACCACATTCCAAAGCTGCTTGATTACCTTTCCCTGGTATGTGGATGTATGTGAACTAGGGGCCTTAGATTGTAAGCTCTTTGAGGACTGAACTGATGAAACTGTTCAATATGTAAAGCACTGCATATGATGACTTTATATAAGTACCTGTAATAAATAAAAATATTTTTTTTGTGAGCTTTCTTCGTGCTAGATTTTTTTATTTTTTTTGTTTAATGACGTTTTTTTTACTTGCATGTATTATCATTGGGTTATAATTAGCATTTCTGCCTAGCAGCACTGGGGTTCTGGGTTCAAATCCCAGCCAGGACTCTGTAAGTCCCCCATGTGCTTGCCTGGGTACCCTCATACACTCCAAAGACAGGCTGCTGGGTTATTTGGCCCTAGACAGGGACTGGTGTGAATGTACAATATGTAAAGCACTGCATAAAATGACAACACATTATACCTGTAGTAAATACAACTCTTTTTTTTTTTTGTAATGTAATGAATTCTTATTGCACTATACTATTTATATAATTTGTTTTGGAAAAAATGTTCTGGATAACGTTAGTGGTGTATTATTAAGGATATAATATAAGGGTTAGCTCAGTCAACACTTTATTGTTTCATATTTGTTTTCCACCCCAATGTGGAATATATATTTGACTGCAGCAAAAAAAAATTAAAAATTCACGGTAGTGGGGTCACACTACACTATATGGTATTTTAGTATTATTTTAGTAATATTATTATATTGCGCCGGTGACCACACATTTGAATTAACTCTGTGCTTGCCTGGGTTTCCTCTCATGCTCCAAAGACATGCTGCTGGATTATTTGGGCCTGGTATGCGTTGACATGGAATAGTGTGAATGTACAAAATGCAAAGCACTTCATACAATGTTGATGCTATATAAATACATGTAGTAAATAAAACGTAATTTTTATTTTTTATGCAATTTTTTTTATTTTTATGTATTATCATTAGGTTATAAATAACACTTCTGCCTTGCAGCACTGGGGTCTTTGGTTCAGATCACACTCCATGTCCTCCCCGTGCTTACCTGGGTTCCCTCCCACACTCCAAAGACAGGTTGCTTGGTTATTTGGCCCTAGTATGTGTCGACAGGGACTAATGAGAATGTACAATATGTAAAATACTCTATACACTATATACTGTACATATCTGTAGTAAATAAAACACAATTGTTGTTATGTGAAGTTCTTTATTTTTATTATTAGATTGTGGTTAGCACTTCTGCCTTGCAGCACTGGGGTCCTTAGTTCAAAACCCAGACAGGACTCTGTGTGCTCTCCCTGTGCTTTCCTAGGTTCCCTCACACTCTCTAAGACATGCAGCTTGAGTAATTGGCCCTAGTATGTGCACATATGTGAACTAGGGACCTTAGATTGTAAGCTCCTTTTTATGTACTATTATCAGGTTATGATTAGGACTTATGTACCATTATTAGGTTATGATTAGGACTTCTGCCTTGCAGAATGGGGATCATTGGTTCAAGTCACACTGCATCTTCTTCCTGTGCTTGCCTGGGTTTTTTAGCATGTGAATTTATGTGAGTTATGGGCCTTGGATTGAAAAGGAACTGATAGAAAATAGAATAAAAAAAAAATATATATTTTTGTGCAGTTTTTTCTTTTTTTAACCTTTACCATTAGGTTGTGGCTATTGTTTCTGCCTTGCAGTACTGGGGTCCTGGGTTCAAATCTAAAGCCTCGTACACACGATCACATTTTCTGCCGACAAAACCTCAGACTTTTGTCCGAAGGCGTGTGCCTGGATTTTGTCTTGCATATAAACGGCAAGGAATTGTCGGCCAACAAACACGAACGTAGTAACGTACTACGTGTTTTTTCAGATCTTTAGCGCCACATTTTGGGCTCCTTCTGCTAATTTCATGTTAATAGAAATTTGGTGAGTGTTAATTTGCGTTGTTCATTTAGCGCTTTTCAGTTTGCGCTTTTCATTTTGTGCTTTTCAGTTCGTTTCTGAACGGCTCTTTGTCAACCAGACATGTTGCGGAATCGGAGGAGATAACGTGTTATTTATTATTGGCCTTGGCATTATTTCTTTGACCGAAGTCCAGTCCAGGAACAGGAGGAGGAGGAGGAGTTATTGGACCAAAAATTGGTTGCTTTATTAATCGTGACCAATTATGTCATATGCCTTTGCTGCGAGCATAGCATACTAGCTCATTATGAATGACTTACCTGAAAATGAAGCCCCCGAAGCGGTCCTCATCCGCGATCTTCTGCGTCGCCATCAAACCAGGAGTGACTTCTGGGTCTCGCCGCTCCATCGCTGTCATTCGCTGGAGCGGCGATGACGTCACTCCCGCGAATGCGCAGGAAAGCGGCATATCGCCGTGAACCCGGCGTGCGCCTGCGCATGCGCCGTAGACAGCGATGCATTTTCTTTTCTAAATATCTCCTAAACCATGTAGGTTTAGGAGATATTTATTGGACCTACAGGTAAGCCTTAATCTAGGCTTACCTGTAGGTCAAAGTGGTTTGTAAGGGTTTACAACCACTTTAAAAACTACGGGATAATGATGTTGTGGTAACTTGCCCCAAAACAAAACAAAAAGACCATAATATTATTCTTGATATCACTAGGGAAAAAAAGCATTTGAAAATGAATTTGCAATAACCCCATCAGTATCACCAGCAAAGCAGCTTCATATTTATCCCATTAAAAAAGAAGAGAATGTGCACTGCATTTTGAGATTTCATAATTTGCCACGTCACGAATGTTAATTCTCCATTACGAATGCTAGTTTACAAGACCGAATGCTTCTGGCTCATCCTTGCTTCCAAGCATGCGTGTTTGTACTTTGGACTTTTGTCTGATGGACTTGTGTACACACACTCGGAAAACAACAGACATTTGTCCGCGGAAAATTTAAAAACCTGCCATCCAACATTTCTCCACGGAAAATCCGACAACAATTGTCCGATGGAGCGTACAAGCGGTCCGATCTTGTGTACGCGGCTTAAGCTAGGACCCTGCCTGCTCTCCCTGTGCTTGCCTTGGTTTCCTGCCACTTTACTTGGCTCTAGAATGAGTAGGTGAGATAGGGGCCCTAGATTCTTTGACACTAGGGACTGATGTGAATCTACAGTATGTAAAACGCTGGGTGAATTGATGGTGCTATATGTATTTACCTGTAGCACATCCTAGCTGTTTTGCTAGAGTGCTGGGATTATTGTTTGTTAGTGTAGGTAAATTTCTGGCTTGGCTGGCAGCCAAGCCTATGTGTTTTCTGGGTCAGGGTTTGAGTGACTCAGGTAGGCTGGATGACTCATCAGAAGCTTCTCTGGTGAACTTCTCCCTGCTAGCTGGACACTTGGAGAAGGTTCCAGAAACAGATAGGAGGAGTCCAGGAGGCGCTAGCTGGAGTATTCTGAGGGCCCTGACCAATCCCCAACAGAAGGTTTGGCAGGAGGCAGGCCCTCTCAAATACTCAGGGTCAGCCCAGCAGGGGAGTGTCGAGTTCAGGTGGAAGCTGGAGATGGAGTGTTAGACTGTCATGGCCTAGGAGGGAGCCTTGGGGGGGTGACCTTCACCCAGGGCTCAGGTGTGGACAGGAGCCTCTTCAAGACACCCAGAGGTGTCCTGGTCAGGAGGCACGCGAGCAAGGAGATGACAGTGGGAGGACACTACCAGGCAAGTCTCCAGGAGGAAAGGGGTAGCCAAGAGGGATGCATGACACACAATCAGGAGGACTGGAAGGCATGCCTGAGAAGACTGGGATGGAGCAGTCTGGGATGGATGCAGAGCCAGTCAGGAGGACTGTGGTGGAATGGGCAGAAGAACAGGGCAGCCACAGCCAGAAGGACTGGCAGGGCTTGAAGAGGTGTTGCTGGGTGCAGTAGCCACAGATAGGACAGCTAGCACCATAGACTTCTATTTTTGCTACACCAAAGAGGCCCACTGTCCCTGCCTGCTGCGGGCATTCTGCTAAAATCCAGCTGACTATGTTGGATCTAGAACCTGTGCTAGCTGGTCCTGGGAGTAACAGTCTGCAAGCAAGTTGTGCTGGGGATAGAAGAGGAAAGAAAGTGTATACTGGACGTACATAGTTCAAGTCCCTTAATAGTTCTACTGATCAAATGGGCATCCCATATCAACCCTTCCCTGTCCAAATTCAAATTCCATAATAAAAAATAAAAAAACAAAGTTGCAAGGACTGCTTTTTGTCTCTGAAGCGAGTGAAAATGCCTGGCTGTGCATGGTGGGAGGCAACCACATTCACCACCAGCTCCTACAGGGGTAGCGCTACATACCTGTAGGGCCGGTTCACACTGGAATGTGCGCAATCACATATGAGTGTTTCCATGCGGTCGCTTCCATTCCAGTTTTTTGACATGTCAGTCATTTGAATGGGCTGTCAAATAGGCTGTAATAACTACTACGGTACCATACAGTTTGGTGGCCGGGAACAAGCGGTGTTTGCAAGTTGCGTTTGGAGTGCCATTAACAGAATGAGTGTGAACCACCCTGTAAAAAAGAAAAAAAATGTGCAGCACAGTTGCTTAGTATTACTGACTTGCAGCACTGGGAGGACAGGACACTACCTGCATCTTTTTTTTATTATTATTATTATACATGATTTATATAGCGCCAACAGTTTACGCAGCGATTTACAATGTATAGGGGACAACATAATTACAGTACAGTTAAATACAAAAGGTACAAGAGGGCCCTGCTCGTAGAGCTTACATTCTAAAGGGAGGGGGTGGTGGTACAAAAGGTAATAGCTGCAGAGAATGATTTGATGGGGGTGGCTCAGGGACAGTTGTTGTTAGGTTGGTGTGGGATAGGCTTCCCTGAATAGATGAGTTTTTAGGGATCTCCTAAAGGTGGACAGGGTAGGGGCTGATCGGACAGACTGGGGGAGGGAGTTCCAGAGGATGGGAGAGGCTCTGGAGAAGTCTTGAAGGTGAGCATGGGAGCATCTATTTGCATTCTCTCTTTGTGCTTGCTTTGGTTTCTCCCACTCTCCAAGAGCATGCTGGTAGTCAAACTGGCCATGGTATGTGTATGTATGTGTGATAAGGGCCTTAGATTGTAAGCTCATCAGGGACGGATGTAAATCACTGCATAAATTGATATAAAATAAATAAATTGCTAAAAGAGGGAGCAAGGTGGGACTTTAACAGTACCAATGACCATGAAAGAAAACTATTTTGACAATGTTTAAAAGTTACTTTATATCAAGAATAGATAACAACCAAATGCATTAATGGTTATCTGCATCATATATGTGTTCCATCCGTAAAGATGTCTTTCAGATGGAAACTTGTAAACCTCAATGCGTTTCAACTCTTCATCAGGAGGGAAATGGTATATTCTAAAGTGTAGATACACATAAGTACCAATGCCAAGTATAGCAATACCCCAGAAGGAGCTGCTTGAATACGTGTGCCCGGGTCTCCCTCTGATTATCCTGCAGCCAGTTACATGGTATTTTCACATAGTCAGATACACACACTATTCTGCTCTTGATCTTCAATGACCAGTCCAGGGGATGTGTTTTTATGTTTTATTTGGAGAACTTGGATAGGAGAAGGGAATTAGTAGGATACTCCAAATTAACTATTCACAAGTGAGGACAACTTCTTAACTGTGCAGCAGACTGTCAGCAGCACTATGCAGCAGGCTGAATAGGGTGAAGCAAGTCCCTTTTTAAGCAGAGAGAATTAGCCAGACTTTGCTGCTTCAAGACCCTAGCCAGTGTCTCCTTTAGCTCACACACCCAGTATGCTGACTTCTAGGACCAAGATGGGGGATTTTAGCAAGGCACTCAGGGATCCCTTTAGGCAGCCTCCTTCCAACTTCCAAGTGACACGCTAAACCAGTGATACCAGACAGGATCTGTGGGCATCCACCTTCAGTCAGCTTGCACAGGAATCCTGGGTTGTAGCTTGTAGGCTTCAGGCACTCAGATCCACGCTGGGGATAGGCAGCAGGCTCCTCCCCACCTGAACCTCTCTACTCAGAGGTGGGTTGGACTGGAACCCTAAGCCCATGTGCTCCTTGGACTTAAATACAGGCACCCAGCATTCCATGGGGCACATCCCCTTCTAATTGGCCAGGGCTGCATCCAAGCTCTCATCTGCTAGGTTTTCTCCCACTTTCCAATATGCCTCCTTGCTATTGGATCAGCATAAAGCAAGCATGAGCCACACTCAGAGCACACTGAGCAGACCTCACTCATCAATCACTTCTCTGTGTTAAGCAGACAGCACATAGATTTTCCTGTCTATTTCTCTGTTAAGCAGAAAAGCCAAAAACTATATACACTTCCTAGCACCTACCTAGGAGGGCGCTACACAAGCAACATCAATAAATGCACAGAAAAGCAACCAAACATGTATATGTAAGGAATTACTTATACATACACCAAAGATGCATTCATAACTTTTTTTTTTATGAATGCATCTTTGTTGTATGTGTAATTCCTTGTTTAAACACGTTTGCTTTTCTGTGCAATTATTGGTGTTGCTTGACATTGGAACTTATGTGTATCTACATGTCAGAATGTACCATTGAGTTGAAATGCATTGAAGTTTTTCAATTTTCCATCTGAAAGACATCTTGATGGATGGAAGTTATGGAACACATATATGATGCAGATAACTATTGATGTATTTGGTTGTTATCTATTCTTGATGTATGTTTAAACTTTGTCAATAAAACAAATATTTTTGTTTTCTTTCATGGTCATTGGTACTGTCAAAGTCACACCTTGCTCCCTCTTTTAGCAATTTGCATTTCAATAGGGATGAGGTACCATGTGTGACCTGGGTTGGGATTCAGCATTAAATGTTTAACACTATACTGTATATATATTTTGTTGTTTTGTTATTTGCAGTTTTTTATGCATTATTATTATTAGGTTATGGTAAGCACAATGGCCTTGCATCACCGGAGTCCTCGGTTCAAATCCTAACCATGCAATTGTTTACTATGATTAACTATGTAACCTGTTTGGTTGAACTGCATGGACTTTGTGTCTTTTTTCAACCAGATTAGCTATGATTAACTCCCTATGCTTGCCTGAGTTTCCTCCTGCACTTCAAAAACATGGTGCTAAGTTAAATGGCTTATGTCTGAATTAGCCCTAGTATGTACGGTATGCATGGGGAATAGGGGAGTAGGGGCCTTATGCCCCATACACACGGTCGGAAATTCCGACGGAAAATATCCGATTGGACCATGTTGTCGAAAAATCCGCCCGTGTGTGGGCTCTATCGGACTTTTTCTGTAGGAATTTCCGACGGAAAAAATTTGAGAGCATTTCCGACGGACAAAGTGCCACGCATGCTCAGATCAAATTACGAGACCAAAGCTATTGGCTACTAACGTGAACGTAGTCCCGTCATAACGGACGAACGTCATCACGTTCAGAATGATCGGATTTTCCGATAACTTTGTCCGACCGTGTGTATGCAACACCAGTTTCAGACAAAGTCCGTCGGAAAAAAACTGACAGATTTTGTGGTCAGATTTTCCGACCGTGTTTACGGGGGCTTAGACTGTAAGCTCCTTGACAGCATAGACTGAAGTGAATGTAAAGAATGCAAAGCAATGCGCAAATTGACATTACTATACAAAAAACAGTAATTAATTAAATTTAGTTTTGTTGTGTGCATTTTTTTGTGTATTATCATTAGGTCATGTTTAGCACTTCTGCCTTGCAGAATCATTGGGGTTCAAATCCAAACCATAACACTGCACGTTCTCCTGTGCTTGCCTGGGTTTCCTCCCATACTTCTAATTGGCTTCTGTCTGAATTGGCCCTAGTGGAAAATAGGATCCTTGGGGCATGTCCTTGCAATAGGCTTACCAAAATTGTTCCCCAATTTTTATTTATGATTGGTTTTTGTAATATTTACTATTACTTTGCTTATCAATCTAACTGTTTCATACAATTATGTATTTCGATGTACAGTTAATTTACACTAAACAATAGCCTTCTTCTTCAAAGATAATCAATATGTATCCACTACATAATGGCCAAGTTATTTTTTCATGGAATTGTTTCTGTTTTTCTGATTACTGTAACATCCACCCTGAGCTCCTGAAATGCTCTCCCCCTTGGCTTCTATTTAGAATAAGCAGTGCCCTCAAGGTGTGCTCATGTGCACTGCTCTATGCACACTACAAGTGCCATAGTCCCTAGTCCATCTTGGAAGCGAGTAAGAGAGGGTGTCTACATTTCTATTTATAATGGGACCATGAAGAACAAATGTAGCCTCCATCTAACAGGAAGTCAAAACAAAGTGGCAAAAAAGTAATTTGGAGCTTTGGAGGGGGTTGAGAACAATAGAAGATACTTTTTTGAGTTAAAGAAGAAGTATGGTAAACCTTCATACTTTTCTTCATGCTACAGATCTGTGTGGAGATGCAGCTGTCCCATGGTGATTCTAAGACCAAAAAGAACTCAGTGATCAGATGACCGCTGAACGCTCAGTTCTCAGTCTGCTCCAAGCACAGTGACTGTCAGTCATTTCCCTCCACTCTGCTCAAGCTGAAAGGTGGAGCCAGCTGTCAGTCAGACAGTGAGGTGGATTGAGACAATATTTTTTGGGATCCCTGTCCTGTCAGCTGATATCACACAACAGCCTTCTAGCTGCTGACTCTGGGAGAATGAAAGTAAGTAAACTTCTATGACCCACAAGAGAAGCATGGCCAAAAATGCTATGGCCATACTTCTGTTTTATGAATACATAGTTCTTTCTTTTTTTTTTTTTAAACCAAAGTTTTGTGTCACTTTATGTCACAATCACCAAGAAGACAATAAATTAGAATCTAGAAAATCAGGAAAACGAAATATGATACCTTGGCATGTATACAAAATCATGTTGTAGCAGGATTTAGGCCTGAAAGATAATCAATTTTACCACTAATACAGTGTTTATCCCTTTCATGACTAAGCCTATTTCTGACATTTGGTGTTTACAAGTTAAAATCCCTATTTTTTGCTAGAAAATTACTTAGAACCCCCAAACATTATATATATATTTTTTAGCAGAGAATCTAGAGAATAAAATGGCATTGGTTGCAATATTTTATGTCACACTGTATTTGTGCCGTGGTGTTTTAAACGCAATTTTTTGGGAAAAGGGACATTTTCATGAATTTAAAAAAAACAAAACAGTATAGTTATCCCAATTTTTTTCTATAATGTGAACGATGATGTTACCCTGAGTAAATAGATACCAAATATGTCACGCTTTATAATTACACGCACTCGTGGAATGGCAACAAACTTTGGTACCTAAAAATCTCCATAGGCGATGTTTTAAAAAATTTTTATGGTTACCAGGTTAAAGTTACAGAGGAGGTCTAATACTAGAATTATTGCTCTCGCTCTGGCGATTGCGGTGATACCTCACATGTGTGATTTGAACACCGTTTACATATGCAAGCGCAACTTTCGTATGCATTTTCTTTGCTGCGTGAGCTCGCGGTGATGGGGCGGTTTGAATTATTTTTTTATTATTTATTTTATTTATTTTTATATTATGAAATTGTGTTTAAAAAAAAAAAAATGTGATCACTTTTATTGCTGTCACAAGGAATGTACACATTCCTTGTGACAGTAATAGGTGGTGACAGGTACTCTTTATGGAGGGATCAGGGGTCTTTTAGACCCCAAATCCCTCCTTTGCACTTCAAAGTATCCAGATCAGCAAAAGCGGTGTATCTGAATACAGCATATTTTTTTAAAAACGGCCCCATTGGCAGCCGAGTAAACGGGAAGTGACCTCATGACGTCTCTTCCGTGTTTACATCAAGGAGACTGGAACCAAGCCGTTTCCAGCTTCATTCCAGTCTCTCACTAGCCGCCGGAAGAGGCAGATCATCCATCCCGTGCTTTTAGCCGCATCGGTTGTTATCCTCGGAAAGCCAATCGCCGGCTTTAAACAACAGTACCGGGATGATATATGTGTGCGAAAAGGTACCGGCGCCAACTCTGTGTCTTATATTAGTTTATGTATATGAAATGTGAAAGAACTATCTGTCCAATCACTTTAATTAGAGTTATGATGCATAAAGAGAATTGCGCCAGTCAAAAGGATCTCCTTTCCTCAAATACTATACTGCAGTTATTAAAAAGATTTTGCTAGTTCATGGGCATACATACTCTAAATGTATTATCGTGCAAGCATATGGGGAAGTGATTCCCTATGTAAATAATATATACCTGGATTGAAAAAATCTTTGTAATTTTTAATCTTTAATTTTTAAATTTTTTAGAACATATTGTGTAAGAGCAACCCAGCTGTGTAGGTGGGCACCTTTACCTGAAGGAAAAAAACACCAATAGGAAACATAATTTGGTGGGCACCTTTAACTGAAAGAAAAAAACACCAATAGGAAACATAATTAAGAACCCCCACATTAGAGAGTTAATCAAAATCCCTGCCTGGAATAATAATCCGATACAGGGGCCGCATCAATAATGAAACACATATTGGGGATAAAAGGCATATAATAAATGTGGAAGGTATAGTTCTGGATGGACGGTAACACATAACAATAGGAAACCAACAATGGTGACATTGGGGTTTCCGGGGAGTAAAAGTTACCCAATGCATTAGGGGTATACCAATATGCACTTCTGGTATGAGCGGCAGATAGACATCATGAATATCTGACGCACTCCCGGTGGAACGAAGTAAGGTACATCAATATGGTGACCTGGGCACTTCCGGCAGTATAGCGCAGGGAAACCAAGATGGCGACCTGGCCATTTCCGGCGGAACAGCGCAGGGAAACCAAGATGGCGGACGGTACACTTCCGGTTTAGCAGCCGCACGCAGAGCAAGTAAAAACAGGTGCACCAAGTGGGGAATCAGGGAAAAGGGGCATAAATACAAACGGGGGGCTATATCCAGCAGCTTCCTGATGACGCATAACTATATGCGAAACGCGTAGAGGCTGCTGGGTAAACATGCAACGCGACACCAGCCCTGACCCAGTTGATAGCAACAAGAGGGGCATAGGCAACACAGTGCAGTGATTGTTTGCGACCTAAGGTCCCCACACACACGGCTGGAAAGGCTCAGTGCCGGCCTGAGGGCACAGGAAAATGTGAGTGCAACAGTTCTGTTATTTTTATCACTTTTATTGTTTGCTAAATAAACATTTTTTGTATATTTTACACCATGGGAGCATTTTTTATTATTTCCCTTGAGAACGGAGGACATCCACCTTACTAAAATAGTCTGGAATCCCGAGAGGAGAGTGACCAGAGTATAGGAGTGGTTATCCGGCTAACAAACCAAACGCCTACAGCTCACCTAAATCTGGTGAGTGCCCATTTTTTAGTGGTGGTGGACACATAGGGTGACCTGCATAAGCTTTGAAAGAACCAATCACCAGTGGTGTTTTTAGTGGAACCAATCCGTCATGGATCTATTTGAACGACAGTGGTGTCAACACATGGACTTCATTATTTTCATTATGATTTATTTATTATTTATTAATTTAGTTTTGTGGCACAGAGAACTTGAGAAAACTTTTCACATAGATATATGCTCTCTTTTATTCTCTGTTGCAGGATGAGTCCTGTATGGATTGGGGGGATTGTTTTTCACAAACAGGTGGTTCACTTGTAGGAATCTTCTTGCAGAAATTCTTTTCTCACAGGATTTTATGTATAAATATAAATTTTGTCTCACAGGATTGTTTAGACTGAATCAAGGATAGCATCAAAATTAGGTGGCACGTTAGACACACAGCAATAGGAAATCGCACTAAAAAGGGGGGTTTACCCATATCATTTTATGTTTTATGGTTTATGGTTTATGTTTTATGTTTTATCTATATATATATTTTTGACATGACAGGGGAGTACCGGGATGATGCCTACAGCTGCGGGCATCATCCCGGTATAACCCCGAAAGCCGAATACCCTCGGTGGGAAGGGGTTAAACCTTATATTTTATATACCAGCCTAGCTCTTTAAATCTATAAAGTGCAACGTGACAATAAAGTGCCAATTATTATATATATAATAGTATATAAAATATAAGGTATAAACACTGTATTAGTGGTAACATTGTATGAGCACTTGTTTGGATTAGCGCAGTTACATCATTTAAATACATACCTTCCTATACCTATGGTATACAACATTTTAACTGCAACAGCTCAATTTTGTTTTATTACATATTTTTTATACATACAAATATTTTTTTTTGCTTTTGCGCCGGTGACACTATTTCACATTTTCTGAAAGATAATCAAGTCATTGTTATGAGTTCTATAGTAGCATAGAGTTCTTTACAAAATATGCAGCGGACACATTTCTAAAGACCAACAGTAACTCAAAAAGTAGAAAAAAATTTGAAGCTCAAACATTTTTCTCCGTCTCAGGCTAAGATAAAAATTTCGGTAAGCCTCTCCCCAGACTCTTTGTCCCACCACAAATTGTGATGTACAGTACTGTGCAAGAGTTTTAGGCAGGTGTGAAGAAATGCAGTAAAGTAAGAATGCTTTCAAAAATATATATTTTAATTGTTTATTTTTTTTTATCAATTTACAAAATGCAAAGTGAGCAAACAGAAGAAAAATGTAAATCAAATTAATATTTGGTGTGACAATAATTTGGCTTCAAACTAGCATAAATTCTTACACTTATAGAATTAGAGTCAGGTGTATCATTAACCAATTATCCCAAGCATGTGCTAATGATCATCAATTGTATATATAGGCTAAAATACAGTCATTAACTGAAACAGAAACAGCTGTGTAGAAGACTTAAAGCTGGATGAGGAACAGCCAAACTCTGCTGTGAGGTTGTGGAAGACGGTTTAATGTCACAGGTCATACACCATGGCAAGACTAATCAAAGCACGAGACACAAGGTACTGCATCAGCAAGGTCTCTCCCAGGCAAAGTTTTCAAAGCAGACTGGGGTTTCAAGATGTGCTGTTCAAGCTCTTTTGAAGAAGCACAAAGAAACCGGCAATGTTGAGGACAGTAGATGCAGTGGGTGGCCAAGGAAACTTAATGCAGCAGATGAAAGACACATCATGCCTACTTCCCTTCAACATCAGATGATGTCCAGCAGTGCCATCAGCATATAACTATCAAAAACCAGTGGGACCCAAGTACACCCATCTACTGTCTGGACAAATCTTGCCAGAAGTGGTCTTGATGGAAGAACTATGGCCAAAAAGCCATACCTTAAATGTGGAAACAAGGCTAAGAAACTCAACTATGCATGAAAACATAAGATCTGGGGTACAGAAAAATGACAGTAGGCGCTTTGGATTGGTGAGTCAAAACGTGAAATATTTGGTGGTTGCAGGAGGCAGTTTGTTCTCGAATGGCTGGAGAGTGGTACAATAATCACTATCTGCAGCCAACAGTGAAGCATGGTGGAGGTTCCTTGCAAATTTGGGGCTGCATTTCTGCATATGGATTTGGTCATTTGGTCAGGATCAATGGTGTCCTTAATGCTGAGAAATCCAGGCAGATACTTACCAATCATGCCATACCATCAGGAAGGAATGTATTCTCCCCAAATTTATTTTGCAGCAGGACAATGACCACAAATATACAGCCAATATCATTAAGAATTATCATCAGCATAAAGAAAAACAGGGAGTCCTGAAAGTGATGGTTTGGCCTAACACAGAGCCTTGATCTTAACACAATTGAGTCTGTCTGAGTTTACATGAAGAGACAGAAGGATTTGAGGCAGCCTACATCCACAGAAGATCTGCAGTTAGTTCTCCAAGATGTTCGAAACAACCTACTGTGCCTACCGAGTTCCTTAAAAGTCTGTGCAAGTGGACCTAGAATAAATGATGTTGTTTTGAAAGGAAATATTGATTTGATTTTGATTTCTCTTCTGTTCATTTACTTTCCATTTTATTAATTGATAAAAATACCTGTTAGCACTTCTATTTCTGAAAGCATTCTTAATTTACAGCATTTTTGCATAGTATTGTATTTAATGTGATTAAGGATATCAATCTTTAATAACAAGTAAACGTAAGAAGGGCACAACACACAGGATAAATTGAATGGGTCAAATTTGCACTCACAGTAATAAGCAGATGGGTAGATGCCTATAATCAGAATATTTGGTCCTAATGAAAGTGACCCTCCTTAGGTAGGAAAAAACTAAATGGCTTCATTATTCTCCACCCCAAATCAGAGTGCAGTACAATAGTTTGAGGTGTTGCTTGAGAAACTTGGCTTTGTCATCTAAGAATGCTTCCTTAATGGAACAAGGAGTGGAGATAGCACACAAACACTAGTGCATTAAAGGTAATACTTTCATATATAAAAACCTCAAATTGCACTTACAAACATCCGCAGGAAATGGCATGTATATTAAAGCCAGGTATATGTATTAACTCCACTTATGGCCAGAGTTGTGTTATATGCAAAGGCAAGATCGTTTTAAAAGGCATAACAAATACATTTAAAGAATAATAATTGATCCAGATACAAAATAACGTAATAACATTTAATACTGTCCCCATTCGCACAGGAGGAATGCACATGCAGATTCACAGGACAAATAAAGGCAAACATGTCAATACTGATTATCATGCTTATAGATTACTATACTGATGCAGATTCTAATATACTGTTCTAATATACTGTTAATGCCATGACCACATATGACCATTTATAGATTTACCTTATTCAAAGTAGATATGTTTTCAAAGAGGCAGGTATTCCCTGTATAACTATTGGGCCAAGTGACAGGATTTCTCTTAAGATAACAGCCTCCCACCCATTAATACACACCTCTGCCAAACCCCCCACCACTCTGTTGCTCATTTGGAACCTTTGGGAAATACCCAGTGCAATTGGGTGAGGAGGTGTATGAGACCTCATCCCTCCAAAGATGCAGTGCTTGAGGGTCATTCAACAGGCCAAAACTCCAATAAGGGAAGGGGTGAAGTAATTATTGCTGTGTAAGTTCTGTCATCATCTGAAAAGGAGCTTATGCAGAGTTTGGATTTCTGGTTCTAATGGAGAAACAAAAAGTAACAGAAAGAAACACACCAGATATGAGGCAGGAGGTTATTAACGGTCTATTTACTGATTGCATAAAAATGTGCTGTGTTGGAGAGACTGTTTATTTGTTATGGATGTGATGAAGGTTTGCTTAAGTAAAACCTCAATTAAACCCCCAAAACACCTTGTCCCCATGTTGATGGGGACAAGGGCCTCATCCCCACAACCCTTGCCTGGTGGTTGTGGGGGTCTGCGGGTGGGGGGCTTATCGGAATCTGGAAGCCCTCTTTAACAAGGGGACCCCCAGATCCTGGCTTCTCATCTATGTGAAATGGTAACGGGTTACAAATGTACCCCTACCATTTCACAAAAAAAGTGTGAAAATGGTAAAAAAACACAAGACACGGCTTGGGACAAGTCCTTTATTAAAAAATAAAAAAGTAAAAGTGTCCCACGAAGTCCATTCATCTTCTTCTACCAGGGTTTGGTATGGATTTTTGGGGGGACCCCCACGTCATTTTTTTTTAATTATGGCATGGGGTTCCCCTTAAAATCCATACCAGACCTGAAGGGCCTGTTATGGAATTTGGGGGGACCCCCACGCAATTTAGTTTTTTTAATTTTGGTTTGGGGTTCCCCTTAATATTCAAGTAATTGACTGTGGGGGAATCCCATGCCATTCTTTTCAATGACTTTTATGTGTATTGCCGGGACTGACAATTCATTATAGCGAGTACTTTTAAAATACTTTTTTCCTTTAGAAATGTAATTTTGCTCTCGGACTGTTCTAAACACGGGAAACATGAGCCACTTTTCAGGCATACTATAGACACCCCCCAGGTACGAAATTTAAAGGAATATTTCACTGTTATTGTTTAATTTTAAGCATTATTAAAATCACTGCGCCTGAAAAAACGTCCATTTTTAAAACTTTTTTTTTGCATTGATACATGTCCCCTGGGGCAGGACCCAGGTCCCCAAACACTTTTTATGACAATACCATGCAAATAAGTCTTTAAAATTAGCACTTTTGGTTTCCCCCATAGACTTTTAAAGGGTGTTCCGTGGCTTTCAAATTTGCCGCGAACACCCCAAATTTTTGCTATTCGGCGAACACCCGACAGCCCGACTCAAACATCGGGCTCATCCCTATTGACTGGTCAGAAGATATTTGAGGTCACAAAGTGTTGTATGTAAGGTGTAGTACCATCACGGTCTAGTCTAGAGTCAGGTACAGATGCCAATAGCTATAGCAGTGCTGCAGCACCCACCGGAAAACGGGACAGGTATACAAGAAGGTCACCCTGGCTAATGACAAGGTTCATCTGAGGTGCGGTGTCTAAGTACTAACTGGTATTAACCAGAGCTCCTGATGGTGGAGATGGGTTTGCTGCATGTTAGAACCAGATTAGACTAGACACCATTCTGTTAAACTTTTGCTCCACCTAACGATTCTTCATGAGATGGCATAACTTCATGGAACACACATTCACCCAAAAGGATCTACAAAAACCTATGCAACCATTTCGCTCTACGGATTGGTATCTCAAATGAGACCTTACAAATTCCCTAGCAGTGGCGTAGCATGGGTTGTCAGCACCCGGGGCAAGACAAGTAATTTGCGCCCCCTAACCTGCAGACTTTTAGCACTCCCCAAGTCCCTTCAAATACAAAAGGTACTGACCTACCTGATTCCAATACTGACCATTACACACTACACTGACCACTATACTATACGGTCCCCTACACTGAGAACTACACTGACCACTATACTATACTGTCCACTACACTGAGAACTACACTAACCACTATACTATACTGTCCACTACACTACACTGACCACTATACTATACTGTCCACTACACTGACCACTATACTATACTGTCCACTACACTAACCACTATACTATACTGTCCAGTACACTGTTCACTACACTGACCACTATACTATACTGTTCACTACACTGACCACTATACTGTCCACTACACTGACCACTATACTAGACTGTCCACTACACAACGCTAACCATTATACTGTCCACTACACTGACCACTATACCACACTGTCCACTACACTAACCACTATACTATACTGTCCACTACACTGACCACTATACTATACTGTCCACTACACTGACCACTATACTATACTGTCCACTACACTAACCACTATACTATACTGTCCACTACACTGAGAACTACACTGTCCACTATACTATACTGCCCACTACACTGATCACTATACTGTCCACTACACTGACCACTCTACTATACTGTCCACTACACTGACTACTATACTATACTGTCCACTGCACTACACTGACCACTATACTATACTGTCCACTACACTACACTGACCACTATACTATACTGTCCACTACACTGACCACTATACTGTCCACTACACTAACCACTATACTATACTGTCCACTAAACTACACTAACCACTATACTATACTGTCCACTACACTGAGAACTACACTGACCACTATACTATACTGTCCACTACACTGACCACTATACTGTCCACTACACTATACTGACCATTAGGGATGAGCCGAACACCCCCCCGTTCGGCTCGCACCAGAACTCGCGAACGGACCTAAAGTCCGTGCGAGCTTTAGAACCCTATTAGTTATAATGGATACGAACGCTCGAAATTAAAAGTGCTAATTTTAAAGGCTAATATGCATGTTAATGTCATAAAAAGTGTTTAGGGACCTGGGTCCTGCCCCAGGGGACATGTATCAATGCAAATTATTTTTTTTTAAAACGGCTGTTTTTTCAGGAGCAATGATTTTAATAATGCTTAAATTGAAACAATAAAAGTGTAATATTCCTTTAAATTTCGTACCTGAGGGGTGTCTATAGTATGCATGTAAAGGGGCGCATGTTTCCCGTGTTTAGAACTGTCTCTGCAAAAAGTGTCATTTTTGCAAGTAAAAAAGCTATTTAAAATCACTCGCGGCTAATGTTAATTGACGGCTCCCGTAATACAGAGAACAGTCATTCATTGAAAGTCATTCATAAAAAAAAAGTCATTGATAAAAAATTAAAAAAATTTAAAAAAAAAAGCGTGGGGGTCCCCCCAAATTCAATAACCAGGCCCTTCAGGTCTGGGGTGGATATTAAGGGGAACCCCAGCCAAAAAAAAAAAAAAAATGGCGTAGGGTCCCCCTCAAAATCCATACCAGACCCTTGAGGTCTGGGATGGATTTTAAGGGGAACCCTAGCCAAAAAAAATGGCGTGGGGTCCCCCTCAAAATCCATACCAGACCCTTATCCGAGCACGCAACCTGGCAGGCCGCAGGAAAAGAGGGGGGGACGAGAGCGCCCCCCCCTCCCGCCTGAACCGTACCAGGCCACATGCCCTCAACATTGGGAGGATGCTTTGGGGTCCCCCCC
Source organism: Lithobates sylvaticus (assembly GCA_028564925.1). Taxonomy (NCBI): domain Eukaryota; kingdom Metazoa; phylum Chordata; class Amphibia; order Anura; family Ranidae; genus Lithobates; species Lithobates sylvaticus. The sequence goes on from CM053029.1 coordinate 236,380,183, forward strand.
TAAGCACCTTGTCCCCATGTTGATGAGGACAAGGGCCTCTTCCCCACAACCCTGGCCATTGGTTGGGGAGGTCTGCGGGCGGGGGGCTTATCGGAATCTGGAAGCCCCCTTTAACAAGGGGACCCTCAGATCCCGGCCCCCCCTGTGTGAAATGGTAAGGGGGTACTTTTGTACCCCTACCATTTCACCAAAAACGTGTCAAAAATGGTAAAAATGACAGGAGACGGTCTTTGACAATTCCTTTATTAAAATCTTCTTTCTTCTGGTCTTCCTTCTTCCTTTCTTTATCCTTCGGTTTCTTCATCTTCTCCTTCCGGCATCTTCTTCTTCCATCATCTTCTTCCTCCGATCCGCTTCTTCTTGCTCCGGTCTTCTCGTCCTTCTCGTCCGGCATCGGCGTCGGCGTCTCTTCTGGGCCGCTCCGCGCAATGGGAGGCTCCCGCTCTGTGAGGCTCCGCTCCGTCTGACAGGTCTTTTATAACGGAGGGCACCTGGTGACCCCGCCCCCCTCTGACGTCATGGGGAAAGCCATAGGGAATTCCCCATAACGTCCCCGTGCGTCAGAGGGGGCGGGGTCACCAGGTGCCCTCCATTATAAAAGACCTGTCAGACGGAGCGGAGCCTCACACAGCGGGAGCCTCCCATTGCGCGGAGCGGCCCAAGAAGAGACACCGACGCCAACGCCGACAGAAGAAGATGCCGGACGAGAAGGACGAGAAGACCAGCGCAAGAAGAAGCGGATCGGAGGAAGAAGAAGATGGAAGAAGATGACGGAAGGAGAAGATGAAGAAACCGAAGGATGAAGAAAGAAGAAAGAAGATTTTAATAAAGGAATTGTCAAAGACCGTCTCCTGTCATTTTTACCATTTTTGACACTTTTTTGGTGAAATGGTAGGGGTACTTTTGTACCCCCTTACCATTTCACACAGGGGGGGGGGGCGGGATCTGGGGGTCCCCTTGTTAAAGGGGGCTTACAGATTCCGATAAGCCCCCTGCCCACAGACCCCCACAACCAATGGCCAGGGTTGTGGGGAAGAGGCCCTTGTCCTCATCAACATGGGGACAAGGTGCTTTGGGGGGGACCCCAAAGCATCCTCCCAATGTTGAGGGCATGTGGCCTGGTACGGTTCAGGCGGGAGGGGGGGCGCTCTCGTCCCCCCCTCTTTTCCTGCAGCCTGCCAGGTTGCGTGCTCGGATAAGGGTCTGGTATGGATTTTGAGGGGGACCCCACGCCATTTTTTTTGGCTAGTTTTCCCCTTAAAATCCATCCCAGACCTCAAGGGTCTGGTATGGATTTTGAGGGGGACCCTACGCCATTTTTTTTTTTTTGGCTGGGGTTCCCCTTAATATCCATCCCAGACCTGAAGGGCCTGGTTATTGAATTTGGGGGGACCCCCACGCTTTTTTTTTTGTTTTTTATTAATGAATGACAGTTCTCTGTGTTACAGGAGCCATCAATTCATTAGCCGCGAGTGCTTTTTAATAGCTTTTTTCCTGCAAAAATGACACTTTTTGCAGGGAAAGTTCTAAGCACAGGAAACCTGCCCCCCTTCACAGGCCACCTATAGACACCCCCCAGATGTGATACTGCAATGCTGTTCTAACAGCACGCACACACAAATCCCCAGAAATAGAGCATATCTTGTCAGCAGTCAGCAACACACTGACACGCTGACACTGTGACTGAAACAAAATATGCGAGGCCGCCGCCGCGGTGGCCTCTTATACCGTGGGGCGTGTACTAAAGCCCCTGAGCTATAATTGGCTACAGGCATCCTGCCTGTAGCCAATTATGTCTCTCCTCGCTGCCAGCGCTGTGATTGGCCAAGCATGTGGGGTCACAGTGCATGCTTGGCCAATCATCAGCCAGCATTGCACTGCGACTAGCGCAATGCATTGCGGGCCGCTCGCATCACACGAATTTGATGCGAGCGGCCCAATTAGTTCTGGGCTCGCCAAGCGGGCGAGCACCCGATGTTCGATTCGAACATGGGTTCGAATCGAACACCGGGCCCATCCCTACTGACCATTATACTGTCCACTATACTGTCCACTACACTATACTGACCACTATACTGTCTACTACACTGACAATTATATTGTATACTATACTGTCCACTACACTGACCACTATACTGACTACTACACTGAGAAATACACTGTCCACTACACTACACTGACCACTATACTGACCACCATACTACACGACACTGACCACTATACTGTCTACTACACTATACTGTCCACTACACTGTACTGTCCACTACACTGACCACTATACTGACCACTACACTACACTGACCACCACACTACACTGACCACCATACTACACTACACTGACTGACTACCATTCTACACTACACTGACCACTATACTGACCACCATACTACACTACACTGACTGACCACCATACTACACTATACTGACCACTATACTACACTACACTGACCACTATATTACACTACACTGACTGACAACCATACTACATAACTACACTACCTTCTCTCTCTCTCTCCTCGCCCGGCCAGTAACACGATTCTCACAAGGGAGTCTCACTCTCACTCACCTTCTTGTGTGACTCTGGCTGGCCTGTATTAGTCCGGAGGATAGGAGAAGACAGCTGCGGCTCACATTGCTTCTCTCCCCCACGCTCTAGTTGCCTGTGCAGTGTCCAGCACAGTGCACTGTGATTGGGTGTATGGAGGGTCATGTGCGGAGGCGGGACTTCGGAGCGATCTCAGACAGGTCAGCCCTCACGCCTCACATGACCCCCATACGCCCAATCACAGGGCGCCGGCCGGACACTAAACATGGCGGCCGGAGCGCGGGGACACAGAAATTGAAAATTAGATGGAGGCAGCCAGTGACACATACTGGCGCCCCCCTAAATCTTGCGCCCGGGGGCCACGGCACCCCCTTTACCCCCCACGCTACGCCACTGTTCCCTAGGCAACCTTAAACTATCCAACCTGTCTGACCCCTCTGCTTTTTTTTCCCCTGAACTATGAAAACAAACCCTTGAAGCTCCTTGATGGTCGTGATTCTTTCTTATACACACCTGTCAATTTCAGCCACCGCCACTGTTGTAGCTACCGTGTTTCCCCGAAAGTAAGACAGTGTCTTACTTTCTTTTTATCCCTAAAAGCCCCACTATGTCTTACTTTCGGGGTATGTCTTATATTGTATCTTATATCTGTACTTATATCTTATATCTTATATCTTATATCTTATATTGTACTTATATCTGTATGACCAGCACTGACCTTTTTCCGGGAGGACACAGAGCCAGTGACACCTTTCGGCAGTGATCCGGGACCTGGCACAATAATCCCCTTCTCTGTGATTGCGTCGCGCGTTCTGATCAGTCTCGGGCAGCGGCTGTCACTCTGCTTGGCCGAGACTGATCAAAACGGCGCTGTCTCTTCAGTCGGAGGGGTACGGCTTATATTAGCTGACCCCTCTGAAACTCCCGATACGTCTTACAATCGGGGGTGTCTTACTATCGGGGAAACACGGTAGTTCAATATCTGAGGTTACTAATTTAATATTCCAAACGTTGCTTTCACTCCTGAAAGCACTAAGGTTTACACTGTCATTTCATCTTGATGTTGCATTAATGTTATACAGGTAATTATTATTTCTATACCATCCCTCTTCCTTCCCCCTACATCCCTCCCCTCAAACCCCTCTCCCAACTGTCTACTTTTGTTATTCATTGTTTGTCTTAGATTTTTTATTATTATATGACTGTATATAACTCAAAGACTCAAAACAGTGTTTTATGAAAAGGAATGGCAGTTGCTTATGATACACAGCTTTTTGCAGGGAAAGTTCTAAGCACAGGAAACCTGCCCCCCTTCACAGGCCACCTATAGACACCCCCCAGATGTGATACTGCAATGCTGTTCTAACAGCACGCACACACAAATCCCCAGAAATAGAGCATATCTTGTCAGCAGTCAGCAACACACTGACACGCTGACACTGTGACTGAAACAAAATATGCGAGGCCGCCGCCGCGGTGGCCTCTTATACCGTGGGGCGTGTACTAAAGCCCCTGAGCTATAATTGGCTACAGGCATCCTGCCTGTAGCCAATTATGGCTCTCCTCGCTGCCAGCGCTGTGATTGGCCAAGCATGCGGGGTCACAGTGCATGCTTGGCCAATCATCAGCCAGCATTGCACTGCGACTAGCGCAATGCATTGCGGGCCGCTCGCATCACACAAATTTGATGCGAGCGGCCCAATTAGTTCTTTCTTATACACACCTGTCAATTTCAGCCACCGCCACTGTTGTAGCTAGTTCAATATCTGAGGTTACTAATTTAATATTCCAAACGTTGCTTTCACTCCTGAAAGCACTAAGGTTTACACTGTCATTTCATCTTGATGTTGCATTAATGTTATACAGGTAATTATTATTTCTATACCATCCCTCTTCCTTCCCCCTACATCCCTCCCCTCAAACCCCTCTCCCAACTGTCTACTTTTGTTATTCATTGTTTGTCTTAGATTTTTTATTATTATATGACTGTATATAACTCAAAGACTCAAAACAGTGTTTTATGAAAAGGAATGGCAGTTGCTTATGATACACAGGGGTTTAGAAAATGAAATGCAATCCAGGGTTTACATCTACGTCCATGTGACCAGACAAAGTCACGGAACATAGAGACGATTCACTTAAAGAATAGGGGAGGGAGACGTATAGGAAGGGCTTGTAGCAGGTATAATACCCTAGGCAATGCGGTCATCTTAATGGCATTGCATCGTCCGAACCACGTTACGGTAAGGGAGTGCCAGTGGTGAAGATCTGTTTTGAGGCGGAGAAAGAGTGGGGCGAAGTTCGCCTGATACAGGTCTGAAGGGTCCGGACTGATGTCAACACCCAGATAGGGAATAGTGGTAGTCGCCCAGCGTAGTTGGTATTCTGAACGCAGGCGATGGATAATGCCTTTGTCCACTGTAATATTAAGGAGGGAGGACTTAGATGAATTGATTTGGAACAAAGAAAGGGCCCCATACTCCTGTAAGGAGTGAAGTAGGTTAGGGAGCGAAGTGAGTGGGTCTGTTAGGAAAAAAATTAGGTCATCCGCAAAGGTGGCCACCTTGTGTGGCCCAGAAGATTTGTGATAACTGGTAATGCTTGAATTCGCCCTTATTCTGCATAGGAGGGGCTCCAGGGAGAGTATGAAAATCAGCAAAGATAGGGGGCAGCCCTGACGTGTACTGTTGCGGATGTTAAAGTAGCTGGACCTTGTCTCGTTGACTTTGACCGCAGCTGTAGGATGGGAGTAGAGGGACAGGATCCAACTAAGCATCGAGGAACGAAGTCCAATGTGTTCCAGGGTGGCCTGTATAAAGGACCAATCTACACAGTCAACCGTGTCAGTTGACAGCAGAAGAAGGGGTCGCCCCGATGACTTGGCTGCATGAATGGTGTTGTTCCGTGGTTCCCGTTGCGGAACAAAACCCGCCTGGTCCCTGTGAATCAAGCTTGGTATGTGTAAGAGTATCCTATTGGCCAGTATCTTGGCGAACAATTTAAGGTCAGTATTCAAGAGAGCTATCAGCCGGTAGCTCCCACACCTCAGTGGATCCTTCCCTTCCTTAGGGATAAGGGAAATGTATGCCCTCAAAGTGTCTATTGGGAAGGAGTTACCCTCTGTAATTGAGTTGAGGGCCGATACCAGGGGCTGAGAAAGGGTCTCAAAGAAAGCTTTGTAGTATGTTGGAGTGAAACCATCAGGGCCGAGGGCCTTCTTTGGTTTCGAATTGGCCAGCGCTACCCCCAACTCCGCCGTTGTAATGGGTTCCTCCAATTCCTCCTGGACCGCGTTCGGGAGAGAGGGCATGCTGGATGTGGCTATGTATGACCGTGGGATAAATCCTCCAGAGGAGTTGGGGTCATCCGATTGCGCCCTGTCTAAATTGTAGAGGCTTTCATAAAATGACCGGAACTCGGCTGCCATATCTGATGATGTGGTCACTTTCTGGCCTGAGGACGTCAGAATGTGGGAGATATAGGTTTTGGTACGGGGACCTCGTAATGCTCTGGCCAACAACGTGCCTGGTTTATTGGAGAATTCGTACATCGTACGGTATGCCCATGACAATTTTTGTTTCGTTTTATGAAATAAAATCGAGCGAAGTTCTTTGCACGCTTTGAGGAGTTCCTGGTGAGGAGCCCGTGCGAGACTGGCTTTGTGGGCGCCCTCTAGGGAACGGATCTGGGCAAGGAGTTTGTCCGTATGCTGTGTTCTTTCCCATTTGAGGTGGGCCCCTATTTTAATTATGGTGCCACTTACAACCATCTTGTGGGCCTCCCATACTGTCAGGGGGTTGGCGACCGAGGTTGTATTAAAGGAAAAATACTCCCGCAGAGTGGCCAGTACCTCCGAATGGGTCTCCTCTGACTGCAGCAATGCCTCATTCAGTCTCCATGAGGGAGGGGTCTGGGTTACAGGGCCCAACTGATGAGTAAGGTGTATCGGCGCATGGTCCGAGAAAGATATGACATCGATGGCGGCGGACACCACCCTGGATAAGTCTTTGTGCGATAACAACAGATAGTCCAATCTCGAATAGGAGTGATGGACTTGAGAGAAAAATTAGTAGTCTCGGTCTTGAGGATGCAATAGTCGCCAGGGGTCGATCAGGAGGTCCGCTTTCATCTGCTTAAGGTGAGCATACGAGAGATGGGAGGCAACGCGTGAGGCATCCAGTAAAGGATCCATTGGGAAGTTAAGGTCCCCCCCAAAAATTAACATTCCCTCTGAAAATTCCAGTAACTGAGGTAGCTACTTCCGCAGAAATTGCGGGTGGTCTACGTTAAGGAAGTAAACATTGGTGAAGGTGACCTGTTCGTCAAACACCCTCCCTTTTAGGAGGAGGAAGCAGCCCTGTGGGTCTACCGTTGCGCCCCAAACGTCCACAGTACCGATTTTGCCAGAAGGATGCTAACCCCCTTGGACTTGGAGATGGGTGATGGGCTGTGGTATGCCGTTGGGAAAGCCCCATTCGTCATTTTAGGGATACGTTCACCATATGTTGAACAATGCTATACCTGGCTCAAGCTGGGCTCCTCCACATCTTCTTCCTGGGTGGAAGGTCCAGGTTGGACTTCTGAAGCCTCATCTGATGTGGAAGGAAGTGTGGAAGGAAGTGTAGATAGTGATGGTCTGGGTTCACTCTGGTCTGACAAAAACCACAGTCAAAAAACACAGTTTGTCGTAGTACCACAGCCTGGGTACTTATACTTCATCTGCTGCTGCTCCTGATCTCATGGACTCCTGGACCCCCAGATCCTGGCCTCCCCCCCTGTGTGAAATGGTAAGAGGGTACAAAAGTACCCCTACCATTTCACCCAAAAAGTGACAAAAGTGTTAAAAATGACAGGAGACAATTCCTTTATTAAAGTCTCCTTTCTTCTGGTCTTCTTCTTGCTTCCTTTCTTCATCCTTCGGTTTCTTCATCTTCTTCCTCCATCTTCTTTTTCCTCCGATCCGCTTCTTCTTGCTCCGGTGTTCTCATCCGGCATCTTCCTCCACGGCGTCTCTTCTTCGTTATTGGGCCACTCCGCGCAATGGGAGGCTCCCGCTGTGTGATGGTTCTCTTCTTCTAACAGGTCTTACAAAACGGAGGTCGGGGCCACCCGGTGACCCCGCCCCCCCTCTGATGCATGGAACCCCCTCTGATGCATGGAAGATTCAGTAAATAACCCCCTGTTTGTCTTTTCCCTACATCTATTTGATAGATGTAGGGAAAAGACACACATTTTAAGCATGGGATCATGATGGAAATCCAAATTTTTTAAGTCCCAATTTGTGTGCATCTTCAAAATTTGGCTTTTACAGGGGTGACATCATTATATCTGATGAAGGCATAATCAACACAGTTTTGAAATACTAATGTCTCCTATTGCCTTCACTTTATCAAAGTTGAACCTTGTAAGTTCCTGAGTTGGGTATGTTATGATTTTAAACATGCCTGTTTAGCCACAAAAAGGCTACCGTATATACTGTCACACAATAATGTTATACACCATAGATGATGGTTTGTTAAAAAACCCTTTTATAATGCACATGTGAATGTGCTTGGAGTAAAATGTTTTATACTCAACAATGTGTGGCTTCTTATTTCAATGCTCAGAACAAGTTTTTGGAGTAAGTTGGTGTAGTTACAGTGACATTTGGGGTTATTTACTAAAGGCAAATCCACTTTTCACTCCAAGTGCAGTTTCCGTGCACTTTCAAGTGCACTTGTATTGCCAAGTGGATTTTCCTTTAGTAAATAACCCTCACAGTGCTTTAAAATCCGCCCCGATCAGGCCATTTTAGAGACTGCAAGCAATTAATACATGGAGTTGAAAAGGATGATTCTTTTTATCATTAATGCATTACATACATTAACAACAAAAACAAGGTGTGTGTGTAGCAAACCCACAACATAATAGTTAGCTGAAGAAAAGATTGTCACCTCATGTATCAAATAAGTTACGTTTGCACTATTGAAGAAAATGGGCAAAAATAAAAGGCCATTGGAGAACCTAGGAGACAGCTAAAAGAAACACAAGCAGTAATTTAAATGAAATAGGAGTTTAGTTTTTAACAAACAATTTATTTAAAACAAGTTACACATTCTCTGGCATATCAATGGTCCCCCTACCCGCGAAGTACTCTTTGCCGTACTTCATGGGCGATTTTGGGGGGCAAGCCTGGACGGCCAGCTTCAAAAGCCGTCAGAGTTGTCGCATATGAGGCCACATAGTTGGCTGCATTTTTGCGAAAAAAGTTGTGTAAAATGCAGCATGAAAGAATTATGTGATTTAGTTTCCACCATATTAATAGCAGTGACGAATAGGCGGAACCGGCTGGCTATTATGCCAAAGGCATTTTCCACCACTCTTCTGGCTCAGAGGTAATTAAAAACCCTCTGTTCTGGGGTGAGGGTCCTCATTGGGAATGGATAAGATGGTCCCCCCAGCGCAAATGCTTCATCCGCGACGAAGACAAATGGGAGTTTCACCACGTTGTCTTCTGGAGGTGGCAAGCCCAAGCTGCCATTCTGGAGCTGTCTGTAAAACTCCTTCTGGGAGATGACTCCACCATCTGACATCTGGACATTTTTCCCCACGTCCACATACAAAAACTCGTAAGTCGCTGACACCACCGCCAACAACACTATACTACTACACCCCTTATAAATATAATAGTATGACCCAGAGTAGGGGGGGTGGGACGATGTGGACGTGCTTCCCATCTATTGTCCCACTGCCCACTGCTGGGCAAATTGGTAGGCCACAGTCTGCCATTAGTGTGGGTTTGAAGTAAACTGTGGAGTCAAACAAAAATTGTACTTTTGCACATAACATTGCAAGCAGATTAGACACAAACATTCTTGGCTAGGGATGGGCCCGGTGTTCGATTCGGGTGTTTGCCCGCTCGGCGAGCCCAGAACTATTTGGGCCGCTCGCATCAAATTCGTGTGATGCGAGCGGCCCGCAATGCACTGCGCCAGAGACGAGAAGACCAGAGCAAGAAGAAGCGGATCGGAGGAAGAAGATGATGGAAGAAGAAGATGGAAGAAGATGCCAGAAGGAGAAGATGAAGAAACCGAAGGATGAAGAAAGGAAGAAGGAAGAAGACCAGAAGAAAGAAGATTTTAATAAAGGAATTGTCAAAGACCGTCTCCTGTCATTTTTACAATTTTTGACAATTTTTTGGTGAAATGGTAGGGGTACTTTTGTATCCCCTTACCATTTCACACAGGGCCGGGATCTGGGGGTCCCCTTGTTAAAGGGGGCTTCCAGATTCCAATAAGCCCCCCACCTGAAGACCCCCACAACCAATGGCCAGGGTTGTGGGGAAGAGGCCCTTGTCCTCATCAACATGGGGACAAGGTGCTTTGGGGGTCTCAGACCCCCAAAGCACCCTCCCAGTGTTGAGGGCATGTGGCCTGGTACGGTTCAGGAGGGAGGGGGGGCGCTCTCGTCCCCCCCTCTTTTCCTGCAGCCTGCCAGGTTGCGTGCTCAGATAAGGGTCTGGTATGGATTTTTAGGGGGACCCCACGCCATTTTTTTTGGCTGGGGTTCCCCTTAAAATCCATCCCAGACCTCAAGGGTCTGGGATGGATTTTGAGGGGGACCCCACGCCATTTTTTTTTTTTGGCTGGGGTCCCCCTTAATATCCATAGCAGACCTGAAGGGCCTGGTTATTGAATTTGGGGGGACCCCCACGCTTTTTAAAAAAAAAAAATATATATTTTTTATCAATGACTTTTTTTTTAATGAATGGCTTTCAATGAATGACTTTTCTCTGTGTTACGGGAGCCGTCAATTCATTAGCCGCGAGTGATTTTAAATAGCTTTTTTTCCTGCAAAAATGACACTTTTTGCAGGGACAGTTCTAAGCACAGGAAACATGCGCCCCTTCACAGGCATACAATATACACCCCCCCCAGGTACAAAATTTAAAGGAATATTACACTTTTATTGTTTCACTTTAAGCATTATTAAAATCACTGCTCCTGAAAAAACTGCCTTTTTAAAAAAATTATTTGCATTGATACATGTCCCCTGGGGCAGGACCCAGGTCCCCAAACACTTTTTATGACAATAAAATGCATATTAGCTTTTAAAATTAGCACTTTTGATTTTGAACGTTCGTATCCATTGTAACTAATAGGGTTCTTATGCTCGCACGGACTTTAGGTCCGTTCGCGGGTTCTGGTGCGAGCCGAACCCGGGGGTGTTCGGCTCATCCCTATTCTTGGCCAACATAAGTAGAACATTTACTGAAATTAGTATTTAAAGACAAAAGTATAAGGTCCACTTATCAGATTCCTCACCCCCTCTGATGGCCCATTGTAAAAATGTTAGGGTGGGGGGGTGTTTTGGACAGGTATCCACTTCACTGAGAGCTGAATGCATAAATAATGTGTGTTACTTTGGCCAGCCCTTCCTTACTTACACTATTGGCAGCCCACTGGACAGGTAAGAAGTGTCATAATCCAAAAATATGAATACACACTGTCCAAATTGAAGCACATATTTACATTCTGCAATTACCTATCAAGATAACAGTAGAACACAACTTTAAACAGTACCATTTGAAAGTATTTAGGCAGGCCCTTGCACTACATGCTTTGGTTAATTTATCCATAAATATGACCACAAAAGAGGTAGGTATAGTGTGTATGGGTCTGGGAAAGTCAGCAGATAGAGTATTGGTATCGGTTGGCTTAGCACTTGGGGGGGGGGGGGAGGGAGGGTTCCAAATGAGTTTTGGCCCCCAAAAAAAGCCTCTTGCACTCTGCCTGAATTTGAGGACAACAATAACATTTGTACACATTTTAGGGGGTGTTTAGGGTAAGCACTACAATGGAGCTGACAAAATACATTGCTAAGTGACTAGGCTAGGTGTGTATGGGCCCGGGATAGCATGCTGGGGAGGTTAGTGAAGGCAAATATCCACGAAGGACCAAAAAGGAGCATTAAAAGCTTCCAGCAAGCATGAGAACAAAGAGGACATTCACAGCATATTACAATCATGGTAATAATACATTAGCAAACATTAAATACATAGAATGTGATGTTAAAGGATAAAACTTACCTTAATATTATTAGTCCTTCTGCAGGACATGAATAATGGCAGAACAGGTCTCTGGAATAATAATTCCCAGAGCCTGGGGGGAGATTAAAGTCGTGAACTTAATATCCTGGAGACTTCCCCCTGTCACCAAGTACCGCAAGGTGGCGACTAGCCTCTGCTCGACTGCTTCGTAATATAAGGGGACAGCAACGCCAACAGATGGTGAAAAACGGGGTCTGTCATCCGGAGATCATCCTGAAATCATCATGAAATCATCAGGATTATTCTCCTGGATCTCCCGCAACAAAGGCATGTGCAAGAATTAGTCATGCTGGAGTAACCAATTTTTTGTCCATGAACTCCTCCTCACCCTGTTCATGTACTGGACTTGAGTCAAAGCAAGAACTCCAACACCAAGCCCAAGCACAGCACAAACTCTAGGACAAGAACGTACCCGCAACATGGCTTGAAAATGGTTGGCTGGTCAGAACGAACTGACAGAACGCACTGAAAATCAGAAAGGACCTGAGAAGAACGATCTGAAAATCAGAAACAAGCGGACAAGAACGCACCGAAAAACAAAAGCAAACTATTAAATAGAACGCACTGAAAGACAGGAACGAACTGACAACACGCACTGAAGAACAGATACAAACCCACAAGGACAAACTGACAAGCAGTAACGAACTGAAAAGCATGAGGCTGAAAAGCGCAAATTGTCTCTCACCAAACTTCTAATAACACAAGATAAACATGGGAAGAAGGAGCCCAAAGGGTGGCGCACTGGCTATTGAACTTCCTTTTTATAGTCCGTCGTACGTGTTGTACGTCACTGCGTTCTTGATGTTCTGAATTTTGCCCAACATTTGTGTGACCGTGTGTATGCAAGACAAGTTTGAGCCAATATCCTTTGGAAAAAAATCCATGGTTTTATTGTCGGAAATTCTGATCGTGTGTACGGGGCATAAATTTTCACATTCTGGTGTCAGAAGTTTCTGTTTGTGAGGTATTAGATATGTGGTATGGCACTGCACAGGTAATTGCATGACCTCTATCTATAGTCTACCATCTGACAATTACTGTCTTACATATCCCACAATCCCTGGGTCTCTCAATACATCACTGGTGCAGTAGTTATGTCTGACACAACCACTAACAGGCCGAACATTCAAAGAGAGGTAACCATGCTGGAAGCAATGTGTTTTTATCACATTAATACTCCCTCCCACATTTGTGATAAAACACTGAGGAAATAACGAGGCATGAAGTTGATGCTACGTTACCCAGAACAAGACGTTGCCTTTCCCTTTAACAAATAGGGACAAGCTAGGTGAATGAATACATGGCCATAGAGTTGACCCTACAGCTACAACATGTGAGCCCATCCTTATAAAATAAGGCGAACAAATAACACAGGGAATATAACTACGCTAATACCTAGTTAAAAACAACAAAAACATTAGAAAGTTTTTAATGCTTGTAAACCTAACTTTACCATTAGGATGCTTAAAAATTACCAATTGTTTTTGTATAGCCCTGCTAAACATGATGCCAGTCTGTGATAATAATTCTCTGTATTACATTACCATTGTTTTATATATATACATTTTTACTTCAAATAAGTTTGGGAAAATGTGTCTGTTTTTAGCATTTGCTATTTGTGTAAACTACGCATTTAGTAGATCTTGACGTACAAAGGGGTTGTTTGGAACCAATATTATTTACAGTGACAAATATGTTGGATCATTATACAGCAAGCTGCTCAGTCTGCTTACAAAGGGTGCTGGACTGTGAGTCTTATAATGCCAGGGAATCCCAGTGATAGAGAAGGTAGCTGTGACAGCAAAATTCTATATAACACCTTGCAAGGGCCATTTCCTGGCCAAAAACCATATCAAACAATTCCCAGCTCATGCACCGGAAAAAGGCTGTCACTGGCTAGATGTATGACCTTATGTTCAAAGACTCAGATGGCAGGGATATAGATCTATGTCCCGCAGGCAGTTTACATACAGTGCCATAGTGAAAGAGTTCATGTTTTTAATACTAAAATTATAGTAACATTTTTTTTCTTTACAAACTTTTTTCTTAGTATGCAAATTACTGGTCCATTTAAATGTATATTACCATAAATAATTACCAACAAAAAATATTGTTGGCAATAGATCCCTATTAGATTGTAAGCTTGTAGGGGTAGGCTCTCTTAACCCTCTTGTATTGAATTGCATTATTGCTGTATTGTCTCACTTTATATTGTAAAGCACTGCACAAACTGTTATATAAATCCTGTATAATAATAATAATAGTTATACTTGTCAGTAATGTGACTACTGTCATTTGGTCTGGGATGAAAATTTTCAGACTGACAATTTTTTTTTTCTTTGTTATAGTAAGTTGTTAATCATATATAATATAATATCATAGGCATAGCAAATAATGTAAAATGCTGGTAAAGTATATGTTTACCAAAGGCAATTATGGGCTATCCTTTAGGGCAGGAGTCACCAAACATTTCAAACAAAGGGCCACTTTATTATCCTTCAGACTTTAGGAAGGCCGGATTGTGGCCAGCAGGGGCAGAAAATGTCACGGCCCAGCATCAGTGAGAATAAATATGGCCTCAGGGTTGGTGGTCAATAGGAGGAGGAGTATTCCCCCTATTAGTAGGAGGAATAGTATCCCATCATTGGTATTGGTGAAAGATAGAATGCCCCATTGTTGGTGTCAGTGGGAGGAATTGTGCCTCATATCAGTGGGAGGAATTGTGCCCCAAGGGCTGGATAAAGTCTAGCAAAGGGCCACATCTGGCCCTCGGGCCACAATTTGGAGACCCCTTCCTTAGAGTATTAGGGTTACACAGGACAGGATCAACCTAAAAAATGATGATTTGTGTTAACTGTTTCTTATTTTATGTACTTGCCTGGCTACAATTGGATATTTGTGGTCAAGGAATGTATCTAAAACATTTTTGAGTAAGGTCACGAAGACAAATATGAGCATTTGCCAAAGGGGACAAAGATAGTAAAAAGAAAAAAAAAACTGACAGAATTTCTAACCCTCCTCATGCCAAACCTAAACAAAAAAAAAAGATTTCAGATATACTTTAAAGTAAATGTAAAGACAAAACTTTTTTTTTTTTTTTTTTTTTTTTTTACTTTTTAGTTTGAGAACGGAAAAGTTAAAAACACTTTCATGATATTTTTTGCTGCATTTGTTCTCTTGCAGATTCTCCTTTGTTCCTGTCCTGGAGGAGCAGCAAGAAATAACAATAGATTTCACTAGTGAATGGAATTTCTATCTTAGAAAAATCCAATTGGAGGATTCTCCCCTACGTCTTGCTCTGGTAACAACTGTAGATTTTTTTTTCATTTCTGTTGAAGTAACGTCAACAGGACACACAGAAAAATGAATAGCATAGGCACAAACTGCATTGTAAACCTGACAGGGGCCTTAATCCTTCACCGCTTTATTAAAAAACTGAAAAAAAAAAAAATGTTGCTCCTTACATACTGTCAAGACAGGCATGTCCGTAGTACAAATGGAGCCCCTTGGCGCACTCATATGCAAATGCTCAGACCAGCAACTGGCCGGGCAAAAGCCGCGGGCATAAGCACTCACGCATCAGAACTCTTGCATCAATGCGTGCAATTGTCAATAATGCTGGTGCCAAATGGGCTATTTAAACAGGCTTCAGTATGGGCTCATTGCTGTTTGGTCTGCAGCTTCTGTGTGTTGTTCCTGATTCCGTGTGACCTCCGATCCTGATCTGGTTTACTTCTGACCCGCGTTTGTCTGCTACCTGTCCCTGTCTTGTCTTTGGATTCTGCTTCAGCCTCCTGTTTCTGCTTGTTTGATCTCCCATTGCTGACTTGTTACCCGGTCATCCTGCTGTCTGCCGTCTATGCCTGATCTGCCTGACTGTTACCGACCCGGCTTTTTTGACCCTGCTCATCCAGCCTGCTACAGCTCCCATTCCAGCAAGCTTTCATCTGGTTCCTGCTTCCAGCTGCCTACCACAGTCTGCCACCAGCCAAACTCTATGCCAGCTCATCTAGTACCAGCCTGCTCTGCTGCCACTTCCACCTGCTGACTGCTGCCACGCAGACTACTGGACTGATTACAGGCACTCATACCTCACCATGCTCCTGTGGCTACTGTTTTACTACCAGTGGCCCCCGAGCTGGAGCTATACAAGAGGCCTTCCTCTACACCAGGGATATGCAATTAGCGGACCTCCAGCTGTTGCAGAACTACAAGTCCCATGAGGCATAGCAAGACTCTGACAGCCACAAGCATGACACCCAAAGGCAGAGGCACAATGGGACTTGTAGTTTTGCAACAGCTGGAGGTCCGCTAATTGCATATCCCTGCTCTACACGTTAGGCTCACTGACCAGGTACGTGACACATACACTTAAAATTTTTTAAAATGCACAGCTTGGTAAAAGGCACAGTTGAAAGCAGCTTTGCATATAAGGCAGACAGTATGCATTTTCTGTCATTGCATTTTCAAAATGGGGTGGAGCCTAAAAAAGAACATCATTAATCACCATTATATGCAAACACAGTCTAAAGAGTTATTTGTTTTAAATTGCTTCATTATAAAAAAGAAACAAACTTTTGTTGTTATGTAATCTAATCTGTAATGTGCTTTTTATTTTTTTTGGGCTGGCAAACAACATATAAATCATCTTATATCTGATTAATAGTATATACTGACATAATAGATGCCATATTACAATACCATAGCAATACACTTGTGGCACTAATCCTTTTACACTACACTGAGCTTTGGTGCTCATAATCTAGTTTAGTTAGAAATGCTGCAGATGTGATGTGCTTCAAAAATTATGTAAAACCATTTGTTCACCCAGCTTGATACCTCAATCCCTCTGTAAATGAAACTGTCTATGTGCATATTTACAGACCACTTGAAGTAAGACAGAAATCATGGGCTGTAAAATACAACACAGAAGCACAAAGAGCACTACTGTTGAGCCAGTGAACTCAATTTACATCCTCTGGTCATATTACATAATGATAAAGAAATGTATGCATGGATGAATATCCACAAAGATAGTCCAGCCAGTGATGAAAAACAAAATCAGTGTTTTTAAAATGTTATTCTTTTTAAATTAAAAGTCAGCTGCTTCCTTAAAGCTTAAGTTTAGGTATTATTATTTTTTTTTTAAATCAGCACATTTAATGAGAAGTGTCCCTTTTGCTTGTGCGTGGTCTCCTAGATGAGATCTGAAATCCTCTGCCCACATACCCCTGCCTCTGTAATCTTTCAGTAAATCTTTTCAGCTGTAATCTATCAGTACTACGGGGGCTAATATCAAGAGTGCTAGGTCCGCTCTTTCTAACCCCCCCCCCTCCATTCATAGAAGCTGTTCTATAGCTTCCATGGATGAAAAGTGAATAGAGGACAGGTGGATGAATGAAAGGTTTGCCTCCGGCATTCACCAGCAAAAGAAGAAGAAATGTAAGTACGGTTCCATGTACTAATTTTTGTTTTCTTTAATCCTCTGCATTGTGTAAAAAAGTTATTTGATCCTGTCTCCTCTGACCCTCTCCTTCCACTGTCCCCAATATATTTCCTGATAACACAGAGCCAGGGGACAGGCTTCACATGCTCAGTTTGGTGTGTATTGTTAGAGAGTTTTTTTTTTTTCATCGGAGGGTGCATGTGATGAGCACAGGGCCAATCAGCATTGTCCAGATAGAGGGTAAGGGGCCCTGCATCCTGATAGGACAGTCAGTGCAGAATGAAAACTCCTCCTACAAGCTTTAACCAGACACTCAAAGAAGTCACAAATAGGAGAAGGGCAAGGTGCGCCAAAAATCTGATATCAATAGCCATTTAGATCTGATGAAGAAGCGTTATATCCATGTTCTGACATCACTCCAGATAGGACTCCTAGTGTGTTCCATGCTGGTTCCGAGACAACGAGACAGATATCTGGCTGATGGTTCCTCTCCTCTTGTATCAACATGTACATACCACCATCCACCGGGAACCTGCTGAGTGGCCACAGTACTATACTGTTATAAGCCTATTGATCTTTATAAAAGTGTGAGTAGCCATTTGGCTGATTTTAATTAAATATACCATTCATTGCATCCTCTGCTGTGCTTAGTTTTTAGTGCACCTTGCCTTTCTCCTATTTGTTCTTCCAGAGACTGCTTCACTCTCAAGGGATCTGCCACTAATGCTGCATAGTACTTCCTGGACTTTGTAGACTCTTATGCCACGTCAATTCGGCCAGCAAAAGACAGATGAGAGTTTTTGGTCGGAAAATGCGACCGTGTGTATGCTCCTTTGGACTTTTGCTGGCTGAATTCCCGCCACCAAAAGATTGAGAGCAGGTTCTCAATTTTTCGGTCGGAAAAAGTTTTGATCGGAAATTCCAATCGTCTGTACCAAAATTCCGAAACAATTCGATGCAATTTCCGATCGAAAAACTTTTTCCGACCAAAAAATTGAGAACCTGCTCTCAATCTTTTGCTGGTGGGAATTCTGCCAGCAAAAGTCTGATGGAGCATACACACGGTCGCATTTTCCAACCAAAAGCTCTCATCAGTGTTTTGCTGGCTGAATTTCCGACCGTGTGTATGCAGCATTAGTTGTTTTAAGTGTGTTTCTGTACCCTCTCTTGTGCCATTCTGTTTTGTCACAAGACTGCTCTAACTGCTGATGAGAAAAGGTATTTATCAGTTTATATTTACTAAAATAATTGCATTTCCATGTTCTGTGTACTGTGGGAGACCAGATATAGTGAATGCAGGGTCCTGGGTTTATTAAGCTCTAAACTGTGCTGATGGAATTGGTCCACTAAAGCTGCAGAGGAAATTAAAGCGGAGCTCCACCTAAGATGGGAAGCTCTGCTTGTTCACACCCTCTCCCGTCCACTGCCACATTTGGCACATTTTTGGGGGGAACAGGTGCGTTTTTTTGACAGGTACCCGCTCCAACTTCCAGGTAAGATCAGCGATCTATGACATTTCCGGACCCTTCTCCTTCCCTCCTGCTGCCTTCTGGGATACACACAGGTCCCAGAAGACGGCGGGACCTGAAGGTTTTACTGCCGGTTTCCCTTACTTACAATGCCAGCATCTGCACCCCAAGCCGCTTGACAAATCGGGTGCTGACATTGTGGGATCTGTGGACAGGTGAGTGTCTTTATATTAAAATTTAGCAGCTACAGTATTTGTAGCTGCTGACTATTATTTTTTATTTATTTTTTACAGCCTGGAGTTTAAGCAACACATTGTTTTGTAATTCTGATTTCATACTCAGGGCCCTAAGTGCAGTTGATATGTATTATAGTCAACTTGTCATTAACTTTCTGCTGCTGCAGGCATCACCCGGGTACCGATTTTCAAAGCCAGCAGTCCACTCTCTTGTAACAGCAATCAGAGCAGCTAACTAGCTGTTTGATTGCCTTTACAAGCAGCGGGAGGGGACATCCCCCACTTTCCGTGACTCTCTTGGGCTCTCCATCAGCTGGCCGAACAGCCCAACAAAGCCTGGATTGGCTTTGATGGGCTGTCCATAATGGTAACCTGCTAGCAATGACATGACATCACTTCTGGTTTCCCCAGATAATTTTGGTGCCATTTTCAAGTCATGAAATGCATTAAAAAATACAGATCTTGGTGTTTTAGAATGCTTTTAAGTGCAGAGGAGAGATTTGACCCCAGATCCTTCCATAAAAATTACCTGTCATGTGCCTATTGCTGTCACAAGGGATGTTTACATTATTTGTGATAGCAGTAAAAGTGATAAAAAATATTTTTTTAGCAACAGAGACAAAGGTGACATGTATGGTATCTGTTTACTCGGTGTAGCATCATCTTTTATATTTTCCAAAAAATTGGATTATATATTGTGTTTTTTTACATTAAAATAAAAAAGTGTATTTTTTCCCAAAAATTGCATTTAAAAAACGAATGTGCAAATACTGTGTGACATAAAAAATTGCAAAACCCACAATTTTTTTCTCTAGGGCCTCTGCTTTTAAAAAAAAAAAAAAAAAAAAAAAGAATTATTATATATATATATATATATATATATATATATATATATATATATATATATATATATATATATATATATATATACACACAAACACAATGTTTGGGGGTTCTTTTCTATCAAAAAAAAATATTGTTGCATGTAAACAAAAAGTGCCAGAAAAGGCCTGGTCTTCAAGTGGTTCAGTTTCTTAATTTAAAACAAGCATACCTGGAAAAATGTAATGCTTTCTTTTCCCAGTGCCCAAGAAAAAATGCTATGTTCATGAGAATTTCCCGGCTGAAGTTTGAAGAGAAACTGACGTGTTTGAGACTGAGAATCTCCTAGGCCTCTCTCAGTGTTCAGTAGTTCCTCCTTCTAAACCTTCACAACATTACAGGACAGGACAGTAGTTACATGTGGGTTAGAGGAAAGAAGACTGAATCACAGGGCCCCACTATTGGAATAGGTGCCGTTGAAGAACATAGACTCAGTGAATTAGAATATGAGAAGTGTTATGAATGGATAGGAGTGGAAGGACGGTAGGGATGGATGGGGGGTTGTCCAGAAATGGGCTTTATGTTGGATCCTGGAATAGCTGGTTTAATTTTGTCTGCTGATAAGGAATGTATAAAGGATGAGGAAGTGTGAGGCTGCTAGAGGACGGACTTTCAAGGGGCAAGGGCCTAACTTACTAGAAGTTTTACCAGTAAGGCCAACCTCAAAAAAAATGTAGGCCAATCAAAGAAAAGGGCATGTCTTGTTGATACCAGTCTATATATTCTTTGGGTTAATACCACTCCTAAAATATTTGGGGAACCTTTGGAGGGATCTGTGTGCATTTTTTTTTCAAAAATGAAATCTCATTTGCCAGTAATTTAATCAATTTGTTTAACACATGTAAAAGTGTACAAAATGAATAACAAAACAGCATAAAATACAACTAATGTCCAGTGTATCATTGAGTCCCATTCAAATAATAGTTGCTTAACCTCCTACCGACCGCCCCACAAACATTTACTGCAGGGCGGCAGCTCCTTTGTGCAAAATCACGTATATGTACGTGATTTTGCACTTCCGGGCCGCACTGTTATTGGGCTTATCTGGATTCTGGAGCGGCTGGCAATTTTATAGACTGGAGAACTGTATCTTTTATGAACTTTACCCTTTCACCCCTCACCACTCCATTGGTGGTCTCGGCGATTGATGGCACTGTTCTTCCAGGGGGGCCTATCTGCTTCCAGACCCTCCCTGTTAAGATGTTGGTAGGGGTACTCCACCAGGAGTGGATGTCGTACCTAAGGCCTCAACCCCTATCGTATTGGGGCTTCCTTGGTTGCAGCTCCACTCTCCACACTTTGACTGGACTTCTGGCCAGTGTTCGGTAAAAATTCAGCTGAGGTGTTTCCTCCTCACATGTCCTTTGACTGTGCCATTGACATTGTTCCCGGAGTAACTCTGCCAAGGAGGCCTACCTACCCCCTGACTATCCCAGAGACCCAGGCCATGTCAGAGTATGTTGCGGAAAATCTAAAAAAGGGATTCATCTGGAAATCCTCATTGCCTGTGGGAGTAGGTTTCTTTTTTGTTGCCAAAAAGGATGGTACTTAAAGACCCTGCATTGACTATCGAGGCCTAAACCCAGTAACAATCAAAAATCGATACCCCCTACCCTTAAGATCAGAACTATTGGAAAGGGTGGAAAGGTGCCTCCATATTTACTAAGTTGGATCTCAGGGGTGCATACAATCTGATCTGAATACAGGAGGGTGATGAATGGAAAACTGTGTTTAACACTAGAGATGGGTTTGTGTAATGCCCCAGCGGTGTTCCAAAACTTTGTTAACAAAATCTTCAGGGATCTGCTTTACCAATTTGTTGTCATCTACCTGGATGACATTCCCATCTTTTTGAATAATCTGTTTGTTCACAGAGACCATGTCTGGATTGTACTTCAGCGCCTTTGAGAAAATAATCTATACGCAAAGCTGGAGAAATGTTCTTTTGAATTTTCTGAGGTCCTGTTTCTGGGACGCTTTGTCTCTATCTTTGTTCTTTGTATGGATCCTGGAAAGGTCTCAGCCATTACCAACTGGCCTCTCTCCGCAGGCCCCAAGGCCACACAGCGCTTTCTTGGGTTCACCAATTATTACAGGGAGTTCATTAGGAATTACTCCTCTATTGCTGTGCCTATTATCGCCTTGACCAAGAAGGGTGCTAATGCCAAGGAGTGGCCCCCTGAAGCTGTCTCTGCCTTTAATGATTTGAAACAGGCCTTTATGTCTGGACCTTTGTTGAGGCAACCTGACCCTGTGGATCCATTTTTATTGAAGTGGATGCTTCCTCAACTGGGGTTGGAGCTGTGCTTCTTCAATCCTTTGAGGAAAAACATCAACCATGTGAGTTTTTCTCTCCCAAAAATATTCTCAGGCGGAGAAGAATTACACGATTGGTGACCGGGAACTTCTTGTGATTAAATTGGCATTGGAGGAGTGGCGTCATCTCTTTGAGGGTTCCCCACATTCCATAACAATTTTCACTGACCATAAAAATCTGCAGTACTGGGGGGCGTGACTCTGCAATGGCGGAGTAGACAGAGAGCGTGCAGTGCACCGACCGCTACCTCCAGCCTTCAGTCGGCTGAACAGTAATGCTGCACTGAATGACTGAACTCTTATGGAGAAATGACACTGAACACTGAGCCGACCTAAGGAATGAGCAGGGAAAGGACGAAGAACCCTCAGAGAGCTCCTGTGCAACAGGAGATTAAAAACTACTTTACACGAGCCGCCACAGCGCGGGCTTTAGCAGCTGAGATCCGGGGGCGGACGTGTGTGGAGACACCGCGGGCGGCCCCGCGTATGAGCTTACCCCTGGAGCAGGAGGGCCAGCCTAAGCGAGGCAGCGAGCAGCAGCGGCAGGCAGTTGAGACAAGGATGGCGTCTCAGGAGCGAGGAGGGGGGAACTTGGATGAGGTAGACCTGAGAGCGACCCTCCAGTCGCTCCCAATGATCCTCCAGGCGCTCCCGACGAGAGGGGAGATGGAAGCGATGGTCTCCCGACTGGAGGAAGGTCAGCGGAAGGAGTCACAGTTGATCCGGCAGGAGATGCAGAAACTAGCGGATGGACTCCGGGAGGAAAAACTGAAAACGGCAAGTTTGGAAGCTCTTGTAAGTGAAATAGAGAGAGAGCAGACCTCACACCTACTCCAGACCTCAGTGATATATTTAAAATTAGAAGAATATGAGGACAGAAGTAGGAGAAATAATCTTAGATTTAGAGGGATACCGGAGGAGACTGAGGGGGAGTCACTGCAAGAGACAGTAAATCTGATTTGTCAGAAGCTGGGTGAGGGCTCCCCGCAGCTGGAAATTGAATTTGAAAGACTGCACATAGACAGACCCACATAGACCAAGAGATGTAATTGGCCGATTCCAGCGGTTTTCTCATAAAGAACTTATCAGCAGGAAAGCCTGGGAGATGGGGCCGATAGAACATGCAGGAACCATGATTAAAATTCTTCCGGACCTTTCACAAGCAACTCTACAGAGAAGAGCACTACTGCGTCCACTGTTGGAGAAGATTAAACTAGCAGGTGCTTCGTATCGTTGGGGATACCCGATATCGGTGAAGGTGAAGAAGGGTACACAATCTTTCTATCTATGGTCTCCGGCAGACTTACCCGCTCTCTTCGTTTTCCTGGAGGTGGAACAGTGCGTGGTCCCTAATTGGCTTGCACCACTAGAGAGGAATAGAAGCGAGAAACAACGGCAGGATAAAAGGTGAGCGACGTTCCCCCAGTGAACCGAGACGGACGGTGCGAATGTGAGTAAGCAACTCCACATAGTGGATAAGACTTAATGATTTGCCTCGCTATGCTGCATTTTCTTTTGTGGTCGTCTATTTTCTCCTTTTTTTTTTTTTTTCCTCCCCTCTGTAAGAGGGACCGTACAGAGGGACAAGGCCCTTGATCTCAGTAAAAAATAGCAAGAGACACTGTCCCCAGGACTGTCCCAGGAGGCTCCTCCCGAGGCTCTCCCGCCCCTTCCGCGGACCTCCTCCCTCAGTGGACTGGGGGTACTTCCCCCCCCCCCTCCCTTTTTATTTTTTTTATTTTTTTTTTGATGGGGTCTTGTCCCTTTTTTTTTTTTTTTTTGCTATCTGCACCGGGCGAACTGCTGTCCGCTATTGCCCCTGAGATATAAGGAGCGATTGAAAATAGGACAGCAAAATAAGAAAATAGGATGGTAAAAGGCCAGTAATGAGTTAAGGACTAATATGTAATCACTGGACTTTTTGCCTGATAGGATGAAATAGATGTATAAATATATATGTAGGAAATGCCTATGTGGGAGCAGGGAGAGGGGGAGGGTATTATAACCCAAAGTATAAGATAGAACTAGGCGGGGGCCCCTTATATTGAATGAATGTCTGGAAATGTGAATGCTTGAAGAATAGAGTACTGCTCGTCGAGCATATAGGGATATATATGTATATGTATGCTTCATGGAGGTGAGGGAGTGGGGAGGGGTCACATAGAATGAGACAAATGGGTATTGAAATGCACTTTAGAATAAAACATTTTTATTTTTTTTATTTTTTTTGGAGGTGAGGGGGGAGGGGGGCGGGGGGGTCACATAGATGAAACAAATGGGTAATGAAATGTAATATAGAAGAATTTGCTCTTTTTTTTTTTTTCTCTTTTAGCACGACTTTGTGATCACAGGAGATTTAGGGAAAATTGAGGGGGGGGGGGGAGGGAGGGGGGTGGCAGCGGAGGGAGGGAGGGGGGTGGGACAGTAATAAAGGGTATTGGAAATTATTGAGTGGGGAAGATGAGAGGCCCATAAAACACATAAAATATAAAGTAGCACTTACTTCTTAAAAGAGACGGTTGGGAGGAAATTATAGAGCACGGGGGAATATTAGGAAAAGGAAGAAGTCAATCACAAGGGGGGGGAGTTGTAAGAAGGTGGAAAGAGTAGCGGGAAGGGGGTTTAGGGGGGGGGGGCACATAGGGAAAGTAGGGAAATTATAAGGGGGAGTTAGTATACATATATACATGAAATAAGGGGAAGAGAGGTAAGCGGAGGGAGGGGGGGGGGGGGGGCTGGGGGAGGGGGGGATGGGGGGAGGGGGGGGGATGGAGGAGGGGATAGTGAGACACAGTAATATAAACAAATGGGATATAGGAGATAAGGGCAAGGGTTTGAAAGGAGTTGAGACGAAGATGGAATGAAAGTAAAAGTAGAAGTAATAGGAGAAGGAGGAGGAATATATATTAGATATAAAACTGAGGGCAATACAGAAGGGTCATGGGAAGCATGAGTTACCAGATCAGGTTACAATACACACGCTATGATATATGCGAAGTAGTAGCTTAGGTGTTAAGATGAGGGAGGGGAGATCAACAATGAGTAGCTATATTAAATCTGATCTGTAATGCGATATATAATGTTACATGATATAGGAGATGACATGTGATTCATATGATACAGGAGATGTTATAGGATGATATGTGATATGTGAGGTTATATGACACAGGTGATGATATCTGAGGTTATATGTCACGTAAGGGCCCAGGGGCTATGAAATGAAGTTATTTTAAAAGGTTGTAGAAATATAAATACGTAAGGAGAAATAAATAGAGGACCACAGAGAGTATAAAAATTGTATATAAAATACACGGTTTGAAAAGCGGAGACGGGAGGTAGACTCAGCAGTGGGCATTACAGAAATATGGAAAAAAAAAAGAAAAAAAGGAAAAGAACAGGAAAGCAGCTGGCGGGTAGGGGGAGGGGGGCACTGCCATACGAGTCAAAGCGAATCACCCCCCGAATCAGCCTCTACGGGAAACTTAGAACCCAGAAGTAGAAGCTGGAAATTTGCTGGTTCCCCGGGAGAACCCCTGGATAATTTTTATTATATATTTTTTTTTTCTTTTTTTTTTTTTTTTTTTTTTAATATTATTTTAAAAAAAAAATTTTATTTTTTTTTTTTATTTTTTTTTATTTTTTATTTTTTTCTTCGCCCCCCTTTCTCTCCCCTCTCTTCCCCGGTCTCCCGCGGTCCCTGCTCTCCCCTGCCTTCATAGTTGGTCGGACTAGGACGGGACTAGTCTAGGGCAGGGAGGAGATGGAGGGGCTGCGGGTGACCTCATTAAATGCTAGAGGACTCAATATTCCAGAGAAGCGGAGAATGTTAATAAATGATTTAAAACGTATAAATACGGATGTGGGAATGGTGCAGGAGACGCATTTGAAGCTGGGAGCCCATACTTACTTGCAAAGCAGACACTTCCCCAGTGTTTACCACGCTAACTCACAGACTAAAACAAAAGGTGTTGCAATCTTGATTTCAAATCGAGTGACGTGGTCTTTACTGGAGAAGTGCGTGGATATGGGGGGGAGATACCTCTTCCTGAAAGGATTTATAGGTAGCATAAAAGTCACCTTAGCCACGATCTATGCTCCGAACACACATCAGGATAGGTTCCTAGAAAAAACCCTAGCAAAATTAATGGAATTCAGGGAGGGTAAATTGATTGTAGGGGGGGACTTTAATGTCCCCATGGACCCAACGATGGATACCTCAACTGGAACATCATCGGTCCCAAGAGGAACTAGGAGAAATATCATAAGGAAACTCCATGAATTTCAATTAATAGATATATGGCGGGCATTGCATGGGGGAGAGAGAGATTATACTTATTTTTCAAACCCCCACCAATTATACTCCCGGATTGATCTCTGTTTAGTATCACATCAGTTATTATCCTGCGTACAAGATATATCAATCGGGAATATAACATGGTCGGACCATGCGCCAGTAATTATGAGGATAAGGTTGACGGGGGCAACCCAGTTATCAGAATGGAGATGGCGTTTAAACGAAAATCTATTGCAGTTACCAGAAATTAGAGAGGATTTAATAAGAGAAATTAAGTGGTATTTCGAGATAAATGATAATGGAGAGAGTGACCCAGGAATTATATGGGAAGCCCATAAAGTAGTGATCAGAGGAATCTTAATTAAACATGGCACCCGAATAAAGAAAGCAAGAGAAGAACAGACAAAAAAATTACTGGAGAAAATACAGGAGTTGGAAACACAACATAAAAAGTCATCAGATAGGGGTACAGGAATTGAATTAGCAGCCCTTAGGAGAGAGTTGTCGGACCTCCTCCGATACAAAGCAAAGGCAGTATTACAAAGAGGAAGAAGGATGACGTATGACTCGGGAGACAAGTGTGGTAAACTATTAGCTAACAAATTAAAAAAGCAACAGACCCGATCATATATACCACATATTAAAACAAAAGAGGGCCAAAAGGCGGTGCTCCCGAAAGATATCGCAGGTGAGTTTAGGGAGTATTATTCGGCCCTTTATAATTTACCCGGGAATACTTTACCAACCTCGTCTCTAGAAGAATACTTATCCACATCACAATTGGTACGAATGTCTTCACCTACTCGGCAAGAACTAGAGAGACCGATAACACTGGAGGAAGTTAATAAAGCAATAAAAACATTCAAACAGGGAAAAGCACCTGGACCAGACGGTTTCTCTATACAATATTTTAAGAGTCTGTTTGAAAATTTGGGCCCACACATGATAAATATGTTCAATGGATTAGGACAAATAAGAGATCCCCCAGCGGATACTTTGAGAGCACACATTACGGTAATCCCGAAAGAAGGGAAAGATGGATCGGCATGCAGTAGCTACTGACCGATCTCACTCTTAAATGTGGATCTAAAAATATTCACGAAGACACTTGCAATTAGGTTACAACCCCACCTGGCCCAGTTGATACACTGGGACCAGGTGGGCTTTGTCCCTACAAGAGAGGCAAGAGACAGCACGATCAAGGTGCTGAATCTTGTCCAGACTGCAAAACAAAAGAAATTTTCAAGTGTGTTTGTGAATACGGATGCGGAAAAAGCTTTTGATCGGGTTAATTGGCCATTTATGTTGGGAGTACTGAAACACGTAGGCCTGGGAGATAGATCCGTTGGGTAGCAGGAATGTATTCTTCTCCTCAGGCTATAGTGAAGGTCAATGGGGTATACTCGGAGAGTCTCACCATTTCCAATGGGACCCGCCAGGGCTGTCCCCTTTCGCCTCTACTATTTGCTCTTACGTTGGAGCCGTTACTTAATAGAATTAGACATAACCCAGATATAAAAGGTATTCAGGTAGGAAAACAGGAATACAAGGTCTCGGCGTATGCAGATGACCTCCTCTTTTCAGTAACGAACCCACTTATCTCACTACCAAATTTAATGAAAGAGGTGGAGAGATATGGAGCTCTGTCTAATTTTAAAATTAATTATAGTAAGTCGGAGGCGATGGGGGTGGCCCTGGCGGGCCCCTTGCAGAGTAGCCTGCAGAGTAATTTCAAATTCAGGTGGACAACAACCGCATTGAAATATCTGGGAATACAAATCCCCCCAAATTTAACAGATATATTTGAGCAGAATTTCCCACCATTACTGAGAGAAGTGAGGAAACTATTAGATGGCTGGAATAAAGGTACTCACTCCTGGTTTGGGAGAAGTAATATCCTAAAAATGTGTATAGTACCAAAATTTTTGTATCTCTTTCAGGCAGTGCCTATCCGGGTTCCCATGAACTATTTCAGTCAAATTCGGGCAGAATTTACAAAATTTATCTGGGCAAGCAGACACCCAAGGATAAGTAGAGAGTTGCTGACTAGGCCAAAGGAAGCAGGAGGAATAGCGACCCCAGATATATTTAGGTACTACCAAGCAGCCCATCTCAGTAGAATAATTGACTGGAATAGACATGCAGAATACAAACTATGGATCACTATTGAAAAACAACTAAGTCAATTACCTTTGAATAGAGCCATCTGGCGCTATGCAGACCTACCCTCCGACTTAAAAAACCATCCCCTGATCGGACCAACTCTGCAGATAGGGGCGGGGATTATCCAGAAACACAGGCTATCTACCCCAAAGTCACCTTTGTTCCGGATTCTAGGAAACCCAAAATTTTCCCCGGGTCTACACACACAGGTGTTCAAGAAATTGAGGGAGAAAGGAATCTTCCAAGCCTCACATTTTTTGAAAACTAATGGTTGGCTATCGATGGAGGACCTGATGAAAAAAGGGGGACAGACAGAAATACCATTCTGGCAAGCAAGACAAGTGAGACATTTTTTAGAAACATTAGGGCCAGTGGAAGAATATGAGAGACCTCGAACAAAGTTCGAGAAATACTGTGAAGAGAGGGAGCCCCTGAAACATGCTATTTCTAAAATATATGCGCTTTTGACAGCCCCCCCAGAAGGTTATACGGTAGTAAGTTTGGATAAATGGGGGAAAGACTTAGATAAAGAATTTACGTTAGAACAAAGGCAGAAAATAATACATTTGACACTAAAATCATCAAGGTGTACAAAAATGCAGGAATTAAATTTCAAGATATTAACAAGATGGTATTACACCCCCTCAAGGTTGAACAAAATATTCCCAGATGTCCCAGGGAGTTGCTGGAGGGGCTGTCAGGGAAGGGGTACACTATTCCATATACTTTGGACATGCCCAGTAATCGAGCGATTCTGGCAGGAAGTATATAGAGTTACCCAACTTCTCACGGAATTCCCCATTCCATGGGACCCAGAGTTCTTTCTACTACACCTCTCACAAATTCCCTCTAAAAGTTATAAAAACTCAATAGTGTGCCATTTGGTAAACGCAGCGAAAAGCTGCATTCCCCGATGTTGGAAGGAACTACATGCACCGAGTATTTCTATGTGGCTTAATACAGTCCGAAGGATAGGGATAATGGAAAGCTTGGTCCCAAGGTCACCGGAGGAAAGAGAACGGGTTGGTCAGACGTGGGCCCCATGGGAAGAATACCTTAAAACGGAAGAGGGTAAGAAGCAGAGGAATAGAAAAGGAGGGGGTAGTGAGGGGAGGGGGCGCGGGACTGGGGGGGGGTGGGGGGACAGAAGGGGAGGGGAAATACAATTTTTTTTCTCTCTTTTATATATTTTATTTTTTTCCAATTATTATTTTCCTTTTTTTTTTATTTTTTTATTTTTTTTTTTTCCTTTTTCTTTTTGGCCGTCCAGGGGCAAGGGAGGCCTCAAGGGTACCTTAAGAATCAAGGACCATACAATTACAAGAGGCAAAGGGGAACCGGGGTAGGAGGAGAATGTAAATAAAGAAAATGAAAAGGGATAAGAATAATTCGATAAAGGAAATCGGACAGAAATATGATTTAACGAAATTAAATAACAGTCAAGCGGAATGTTTGAAGAAATGTATATTATGCATATTTTATTTGTAATCCCTTCGCAGAAATAAATAAAGAATTAAAAAAAAAAAAAAAAAAATCTGCAGTACTTACAGAATGCCAAACGAGTGAATCCCAGACAAGCCAGACTCCACGTCTCTTCTTTTCCCGTTTTAACTTCAACCTTACATTCAAACCTGGTTCCTGCAACAGTTGGACTGATGCATACTCTTTTGACATTCAGGATGAGGAGCCTACCCCTGAACTTGAGCCGATCATCCCTACCTCATTCATCCTTGCCCATTCTACAACCCTGGAGTAAAAAATTCCTCCTGGCAAGACCTTCATCCCCCACTGAGCTAAGATCTTTCGTTGAGGACATGACTCCAAGATGGCAGGTCGTGCTGGGTTCCTTCGATCCTTTCTACTCATCAGTCGCCACTACTGGTGGCCTACTCTCCATTCGGATGTCAAAGACTACGTTAGGGCTTGTCATGTCTGTGCCCAGTCTAAATCCTCCACGCAGGCTCCTGCTGGTCTTCTCATGCCCCTGCCCATTCCTGAGGAGCCCTGGTCTTGCATAGCCATGGACTTTTTGACCGATCTTCCACCGAATAATACAGTAATTTGGGTGGTAATCAATCTGTTCTCCAAGATGGCTTATTTTGTTCCTCTTCCTGGTCTCCCTTCTGCTCCTGCTTTGGTTCCCATTTTTGTTAGAGATCTTCCGCCTCCTTGAAATTCCTTCCCATATTGTTTCTGACAGGGGTGTTTAATTTACCTCTGGTTTTTGGAGAGCCTTCTGCAAATCCCTCAATATTGACTTGGATTTTTCCTCTTCATACCATCCTCAATCCAATGGACAGACTGAGAGGGTTAATCAGGAGCTAGAGGTCTTTCTCCGCACCTTAGTTTCTGCTCATCATGACGATTGGTCCTCACTACTCCCATGGGCAGAATTCTCTCACAACAATGATGTGAACATCAGTTCTCAGAAGACACCCTTTTTCACAGTTTATTGAAGACACCCTCAGTTCCCTCTTCCTATGACCTGCTCACCGGACTTTCCAGCTTTGGCTATGGTTCAACAATCATTCAATTCTATTTGGGGTATTATTCATGATTCACTCTGGACAGCTGCTGATAAATTTAAAGGTTTTGCCGAACATCGTAGGCATAAGCTTACAGCCAGGAGACAAAGTCTGGCTTTCCACCAGGAACATCAAGCTCCGGGTTCCTTCTCTGAAATTTGCCCCAAGATTCATTGGGACGTACACTATAATTTCTAAGTTAAATCCGGTTTGTTTTAAACTTTAGATCCCTAAAAGCCTCAAGATCTCAAACTCTTTTCACGTTTCCCTCCTGAAGCCTTTAGTCCTCAATAAGTCTCTTGTCCTCTCCCTACATCGATTCCAGTTTCTGAGGATAATCAGGAGTACGAGGTTAGTCAAGTTCTGGATTCCCGGCTCTGTAAAAGCAGTGTTTAGTACCTCGTGCATTGGAAAGGTTTTGGTCCTGAGGAGAGGTCTTGGATCCCCGCATCTACTGAATCGTTTTTAATTTGAGGTTCCCCTCAAAGCCTGGGCCCAAGCGAGGGAGGAGGGGGCCTCGTAAGAGGGAGGTACTGTCATGAATCTACAGTAATACTTTCATGCCCTGTCTGTCTGCTTGAAGTGATTGTAAAGGATCATTTTTTTTTTTCAATAACAAACATGTCATACTTACCGCCACTGTGCAGCTCGTTTTGCACAGAGTTGCCCGAACATCCTCTTCTGGGGTCACCCGGCGGCTCCTTCCTGCATCAGATAATCCCCTAGGAGAAGTGCTCTCCTGAGGGGGTTACCTTTCGGGGGCGCTCCCGAGTCCAGCTTTTGCATCCACAGACACGAATGCCAGACATGGCCCCGCCCCCCTGGCACCTGCGTCATTGGATTTGATTGACAGCAGCAGGAGCCAATGGCTGCGCTGCTATCAATCTATCCAATCAAGAGCTGGGAACCCATGGTGAGAGGGACAGCGTGTCCCCGCAGAAGAGATGAAGGGGCTCAGGTAAGTAAAACGGGGGGCTAGGGACTGCCAGGTGTTTTTTCACCTTAATGCATTCCGATGTGCCAGACAGCACCGCATGTCACCACACAGTATTGTGAAATGCTGTCACTATGGGAAATTTCAAATAATAAAAATTAAAAAGTAAGCAGTATGTTTTTACCATGCGGGCTAGTGTGAACCTAGGCTAATTGTAATAAAACTGGCACTCAAATATGGAAAAAAGCTACAGTAAACTATTATTATGATAGTGTCCCTTTAACTCCTTCCATAACAAATTGTTAGTTTTGTAATTTACATATATTTATCCACCCTATATTATTTTTGATATAAAATAAAATGCGGTCTGAATGTTTTAAGTCGACTCTGTTGTCATAATCAAATAATCCACGGACACTTTTTTTTTTGATGCAGTTTACAAATTTGCAAAACTAAACAATATTATCCCAAGTTAGCATTTCAAACTATATGATACAATTGATTAAAAGCTCCAGTATTATGCTAGAATATTTTTTCTGAAAACAAAAATTTGAAAAAAGCTCAAGTACATTAAAAAAAATCTGAGATTCCACAGGGATTTAAAAATAGCATTACACAACAGATTCTTCATTGTGTTTTAAATGCGCTCAGTCTGTGGCCTCTTGCAATTTTATGGTTATCAAGCTCCTACATGGGGTACATTTACCTACAGAAGATTTATTGAAGCTATCATGGATAGATTAGCTTAAAATATTCAAATCAGTATGTAGTGTGTAAGTGCAGAATTAAACAGAAAGACAAAAGCGTATACTAACATACCAAGCAGGTGTGAGTTTAATACACTGCACCATGTTGAGCCATCGGCAGTAGAGTAGACTATATAACAGGCTGCAGTTTCATTTGCCTGGAGCAGAATTACCAGCAACAACTTTATACTACTTTACACTGTTCTGGAGGTTGCTGGCTGCCCTGTCACACAGAGAGGAGAGATGGTGATGCTGTGACATGCAAAGCAATTAGAATCCATGTCAAGCAGTTATTCTCTCATGATTTCAATTTTGTAAGCTGGGATATGATATTGATATAAACAAACTGAGTTAATTGCAATAAATACATTTAAGTTAAATGTATGACTCTTTAAACTCCAATAATACACTAAATACTACAATTTTCTATGTTTGTAAAGCAGCCAATACACTGTTGTTTTTTTTTTCCAGATTCCTACACAAACAAGATGGATGGATGGAGTAATCCCCATCCAATAGGACCTTGTAAAAGTGGAACCCGCCACTGTCAGAATACACTGATCTGTGGCCACAGCTGCTGATGGACAAAAGTTTTCCACCTTGTTCCTTCAACAGAAGTTGATCAAACGATGGACTTCTGTTTAGTGGGGCAGACACACACTGATTGGAAATCTCCCAATCCCTGCTGAACCAAATACATTTTGATCCATGTATGGCCAGCTTAACTGATTACAGTAGCATACAATGTAGTTGTACTACAAAAGGAATTCTTTTTTAAAAGCTGTTTTAGAGGGATGGTTTTAGCAAGAAAAATTTCAGCATACAAATGTTTAAAAACAAATAACCTTTACTGTATGTATCATACCGCAATCATAACGGAATATCAATTTACAAAAATGTATATAACTTAATGCCTAAGTTCACCTTTATTTTAATAAACACATATTTTTACAGTCAACGCCTGCAGAGCATTTTACCCATGATCAATAGATTGCAGGTGCAATGTAAGGCTCCTGCAGTCACTGCCTCCATTTTGCCTGCCTGAACCTCCATAACGGCAGACAGTTACAAAGCTGGAGGAAGTGTCAATGAACTATGAGAGCACTCAGCGGCACCCTCACAGTTCATTGAGAACTACATCACTGGTGGGAGTGAGAATGTAGCGCTAAACCTAAAGGAATGCACTGAGAAGTGCCAAAAAATCAATGCCTCAAAAAGACAGAGATAAATGACAGAGTGACTATCTGGTGTGAAGACAAAAACACATCTAACACAGGTGCATATAGACAATGAACTGTTAATGCATATAATTAGTGCCTATATAGAATAGAATAAAAATAAAAATAAATTGAAATGTCCACAGTGCATGAACACACTTCAAATGAACAAATGTCCCAATATGATAAACGGGTGTGAATATCAAATACGGGTGAGCACCGAAAAATGACTTGAACTGGATCCTCTTTCAGTATTCAGATTGATAAAAGAAAACAGATGTATGCTTACCAAAGCAAGTGGACTCCCTGTCAGCGACAGGGAAGTCAAACAAGCCTGTAGTATCCAGACACCGATGGATGGAACATCACTGGCACGAACCGATGTAATCCGTGGACTTCTCGCTGGGAGATGATGGAACCAGACCTCCAGGACCCAAAGATAGAAATTGGTACATGGCTACGAAAGCAGGACCACGAACTCCAATGGGTCAGACCGGACAGCAGGCAGGGTATGAGAACTGATGGCCAGAGACCACTAGGGATGAGGTCAAGGCTCTCATATGGTGTTTGTCAAAGGCATGTGGAGAGAGAAAAAAGGAGGGGAACTCCAATGGTGCAGATCAGCATGGAAGGTTTTATTGAAAGAAAACCACCAATACAAAAAATAAAATAATAAAAGTGATCACGATTAAAGATTAAAAGCAGTGTGGGGATAGGTGAAACCTCGCCCTACGCGTTTCGTCTTAGATAGACTTCAACTGGGGCATCTACCTGTTCCCCCACACTGCACACATATAAATAGATATTCATGAAATAACAACCAATCATCAAACGCCCATACTTAGTATTCTGAAAGTGTTGATTGGCTCTGAAGGCATCATGTGACGGGAAGTAGGGATCAGAATAGATTATGTGGCCAATCCACTAACAGACCGTACAAGACGAGCAAAGTGTATGGTGGAAACCGCCCACATGTTCCATCTATTCTTGTGAGACCCCTCCCAGACACATGGTCAGTTTGGCGCCAAATTCTCTCACCCAATCAACAGGACGATACACCAACGTCCAATAGAGTGGGCCGTTCCAAATCCGCTACAGCAATGAAGGCTCGAGGAACACCTAACCAGATCTGATTGGTCTAGTGAATGACCAATCAGAGGAAGCGCAACCCAGCATCCAATCCCGGGGCGGAGAGGAATCCGGAGTTGGTTTGGCGCCAAAAGGTGATGACGAACGTGGTGACACCCGCTACGTCCCTCCGTCGGAGGTGACGCAACGGGGACAGAATGAACGTCAGACGCCCCGGCGTGTAGGGAGAGGCGCCAACAGCGTCAAACTCCGTCTGGGCGTGATGACGTCACTCGTCTAAGAGCGTCCGCCATCCACCCAAGGCTCAATCTATGCGTAATGACGTCAAGCGCCGATGCATGTCCGGTATCGGCCTCATCACGTGGCTGGCACGGAACTAGACATCAAGGCAAAGGGCCTAAAGGAATATCTGACCAAACATGTAATAAAAACTTTTTACATATTACCAAGAGAGAAAAAGTTGTATATTGAAATTGTAATTCCAAAAGGAAACTCACTTCCCTTTAGAGGGCCTCGTTGTAACACCTAAGGTGTAGGTATAACGCCCTGACCCCTAGTGTTAGGAGGTATAAACAATAAATCAGAAACACCTCGAATATGCACAGAAAGGCTAAAGGGAACAGTACATAGTGTGGGACGCGGGCCAGCGCCATCATGTGGTTAAAACCCATAATACATTTCACAATGAATAATCTTTCTATACAGATTGTGTCTAACAAAACAAAAAAGGGGGGGCCCTCTACAAAACATAAAGATATGGATAAACCTTTCTCTATTTTAACAGTTATATAAAACATAACAGATATCAGATGTATATAAATACATGAACGGGACCGAAACAACTCTAGCGAAAACTCAAAATATGACAGGAGGTCAAATGGAAAGAATGACCTCAGGATGAATTAATAAAGGAATTTATGTCCCACTCAACATTTAACCCAAAGGGCGAGTAGGTGCGAAGCTCATAGATCCAATAAGTTTCAAGACGGGATACCCCGCGTAAGCGGGATTCACCTCTCCAATGAGGAATGAACTGGTCTATAATCAGGAATTGTGTTCCAATGGGATTACGGTCGTGGGTCTCTAAATAGTGACGAGGGACACTGTGGTTTGTTTTCCCCTTTTTAATGTTATTTATGTGCTCGTTGACACGAACAGAAAAGGTCCTGATTGTGCGTCCAATATATTGTTTCTTGCAAGGGCAAGTAAGGAGATACACAACATATTGGGTCGCACAAGTCACAAAACGCTGTATAGGATAGATGCGTGAAGTGATGGAGGATTGAAAGGTATCGCTCTTTCGCCTCCCGCAAGTGTTGTGCAAACAAACGTTGCACTTGCGGCAGGGAAAATAACCCTTGCACTGAAAAAAGAAAGAGGGCCTTTTGGGGGGATCAATAACATTAGGGGCGACTTGACCTTGAATAGATCCAGCGCCCCTAAAGATGACACCAGCCGTCTCTGGGAGTACTGAGCCCAAAACTTTATCGTTCTGGAGTACTC
Source organism: Lithobates sylvaticus (assembly GCA_028564925.1). Taxonomy (NCBI): domain Eukaryota; kingdom Metazoa; phylum Chordata; class Amphibia; order Anura; family Ranidae; genus Lithobates; species Lithobates sylvaticus. The sequence continues at coordinate 236,416,636 of CM053029.1, forward strand.
CCCAGTGTCTCTTCACAATCTCTTTGATTTGTCTTGACTGTGTGGAGAAAGTGGTGAAAAGGGACCACTTGAACTTATCGTCAGTAGGCTTTTTGGGTTTGACCTCGAGTAGGGTTTTGCGATCAATTTGTTGAATGCGATCAATCTCCACCTCAAGGTCCTCAGATTTATAACCTTTTTCTAGGAAGCGTTGTTTCAGAACAACCGCCTGTGTGGAGAAATCATCCACCTTAGTACAGTTCCTCCGTAGACGGAGGAACTGACTGCGTGGTACTGATCGGAGCCATTGGGGATGGTGACAGCTGTCGACCGGAATGTAACCATTCCGGTCGGTAGGTTTGAAATATGTAACAAATTCCAAACTGTGGTCAGTCACCTTGATCTCGAGGTCTAAAAAGCTGACACGAGAGGTGCTAGCCTCATGGCTAAGACAAATGCCCCTATCATTGGAATTAAGATGGACAATGAAGGCATCCAAGGATTCGCGGCTGCCCCTCCAGAGGAGGAGGATGTCGTCTATGTACCTCGCCCAGAAAACTAATTCTGGTCTCTTGAGGGCATAGACGACATCCTCCTCCCACTTGGCCATAAACAAATTTGCGAGACTGGGGGCAAATTTGGCCCCCATGGCCACCCCGCACGTCTGCAAATAAAACTTGTCCTGGAACCAAAAATAGTTGTGCTGTGCCGCGAACCTCAGAAGATCCATAATGAAATTCCGCTGTAAGGGGGATATACGGATGTCCCTGGACAGATAGTATTCGACTGCCTCAAATCCCAAAGTGTGTGGAATGCATGTATAAAGAGCAGCCACGTCCGCTGTTGCCAATATCATATCATCTTGATACACAATGGATTCCAACTTCCTGATAGTATCTCCAGTGTCTTTCAAAAAGGAGGGGACCAGTCTCACTAAGGGCTGCAGATAGAAATCCACATACTTCCCTATTCTCGCTGTAACAGAGTCTATCCCGCTGACTATTGGCCGTCCTGGAGGGTGGACGGGATTTTTATGGATCTTGGGAAGATAGTACATAGCGGGGATGCGTGGGACCAGTGGTATCAAAAAGCATTTTTCCTTTTTGTTTAAAATCCCTAGGGAAAAACCTTCCTCTATTAATGCGGTGAGGGCCCTCTTGAAACGTGAAGTGGGATCCGTTTGAATAGGGATATATGTGTTGGTATCGCTCAAGATGTTGTGCATTTCTTTTATATAGTCCTCCTTGTTGAGGACAACAATACCTCCACCTTTGTCTGCAGGTCGAACTATCAGATTTTTACGTTCGCAAAGTTGTTTCAATCCCGTTTTTACATTTGAATTGGTGTGCACCTTCTTACTGGGTAAATTGTCTAGATCATGTAGGACCAAGCTCCGAAAAACCTGAAGTGAAGGAGCCAGGACACCTGGGGGGTTAAACAATGAAGGATTGGCCAATCCCGAATGAACATAGCCATCTGATGTCGAGGACACATTATTGTAAGGTGTAGTCAAAAAGTGTCTCTGAATATTTAGTTTTCGAGTGAATTTTTGAACATCAATAAAGGTTGAAAATTTATTGAGGGATCTCGGGGGAACATATTTTAAGCCCCTATCGAGAACTAGTTTCTCTGCTTCTGTTAGACTAACTGTGCTTAAATTAAATATACCTGAACAGGTCAAGTTCTTTTTCTTTTGGCTTTGGATCCGCCGCCCACCTCGTGTCCCTCGTTTCCTTTTGGATTTCCCGGGTATTCTTGTGTAGACCTGGGAAAATCCGAGGGGTGGGGGCGTCCATTGCCGTTTGGGTTATAGCCATATGGAGAGCGGGGATGAAAATCTTCATCTCTCTCCATATGTCTGTAGGTGTCCTGGTATCCCTCTTCTCTCCTATTGTCCTGAACTGGAAAGGTTCGTGGGAAATTACGTATGGGGGTTCTATAATTACTCTCTTGATAGCCATGGTGATACTCATCACGCTGACCATGCCAACCAGAAGCGTGAGCTTTTGGGCTATTGTAATAATAGGAGTCCTCATATTGGCCATGATGGGTACCTCTACCTTTTTTGGTGGAACCCCTACCTCTGGGATTTGGAGGTTGGTATCCATTTTGGGTATGTGGTTTCCCACGAGCATCGGGAACCCTTGAGGGTCCACCTTTGGACGGTTGAGGGGGATAAGATGGTCGCAAAGGACCCTCTTTGAAGCTGGGATCATATGTTAATCTCCAATCAGGATTGGAGATCTCAGGTTGTGTGACCTCCATCTCTGAACTGTTATTATCAGAACCAATTTTCTTCTGCCAATTGAAGACTGTTTTAGTTTTGTAGTCAGTGACATCTCTATTATATTTCTTCTGTTTTTTCGTCCTTTGGTCTCTCTCTTCCTTTTCTAGATGGCTTTTCAGACTAGTAGAGAGAGAAATATACTCTGATGATGTTTTGTGAGGGGTTAATTTTTCTCTGAGATCCTTAATCTCCTTATCTATGCCAGCTAGTTTAAGCTGTTTCCTTTCTACCAGGAAAACAAGGAGTTGGATACCGACTTCGTTAAAATATCTAAACCAAGTATCGGTATCCATATCCCCTTGTTGGGGGGATACATCCCATCTTAACCCTCTGGGGACCATTTGTTCCTTAACATATTGCTCCAGGAACGCTGTATCCCACTGGAGGTGTATTTCTGTGGTCATGAGGTTCTTAAGTCTCATAAACATACCACTGGTTTCAGTGTCGGATCTGATGGAAGTAAATACCACATCAGTGTCTAATACTCTAGAGGTTCTATATTCAAAGACATCCATGTCAATGAACCAATGTTAAAGTAGCAGCAATATAAAAAGTGGTCAAAAATAAAAGTGTTATTGGAGAAAGCAATATCGCGCTAAACTTCAGTAAATGACTAAAACAACAGGTGTGACCCCTAAGCAGCTACATAAAAATGTGACGAAAATTATATCAGTGGTGGAGTGAGAATGTAGCGCTAAACCTAAAGGAATGCACTGAGACGGCCAATAGTCAGCGGGATAGACTCTGTTACAGCGAGAATAGGGAAGTATGTGGATTTCTATCTGCAGCCCTTAGTGAGACTGGTCCCCTCCTTTTTGAAAGACACTGGAGATACTATCAGGAAGTTGGAATCCATTGTGTATCAAGATGATATGATATTGGCAACAGCGGACGTGGCTGCTCTTTATACATGCATTCCACACACTTTGGGATTTGAGGCAGTCGAATACTATCTGTCCAGGGACATCCGTATATCCCCCTTACAGCGGAATTTCATTATGGATCTTCTGAGGTTCGCGGCACAGCACAACTATTTTTGGTTCCAGGACAAGTTTTATTTGCAGACGCGCGGGGTGGCCATGGGGGCCAAATTTGCCCCCAGTCTCGCAAATTTGTTTATGGCCAAGTGGGAGGAGGATGTCGTCTATGCCCTCAAGAGACCAGAATTAGTTTTCTGGGCGAGGTACATAGACGACATCCTCCTCCTCTGGAGGGGCAGCCGCGAATCCTTGGATGCCTTCATTGTCCATCTTAATTCCAATGATAGGGGCATTTGTCTTAGCCATGAGGCTAGCACCTCTTGTGTCAGCTTTTTAGACCTCGAGATCAAGGTGACTGACCACAGTTTGGAATTTGTTACATATTTCAAACCTACCGACCGGAATGGTTACATTCCGGTCGACAGCTGTCACCATCCCCAATGGCTCCGATCAGTACCACGCAGTCAGTTCCTCCGTCTACGGAGGAACTGTACTAAGGTGGATGATTTCTCCACACAGGCGGTTGTTCTGAAACAACGCTTCCTAGAAAAAGGTTATAAATCTGAGGACCTTGAGGTGGAGATTGATCGCATTCAACAAATTGATCGCAAAACCCTACTCGAGGTCAAACCCAAAAAGCCTACTGACGATAAGTTCAAGTGGTCCCTTTTCACCACTTTCTCCACACAGTCAAGACAAATCAAAGAGATTGTGAAGAGACACTGGGGAGTACTCCAGAACGATAAAGTTTTGGGCTCAGTACTCCCAGAGACGGCTGGTGTCATCTTTAGGGGCGCTAGATCTATTCAAGGTCAAGTCGCCCCTAATGTTATTGATCCCCCCAAAAGGCCCTCTTTCTTTTTTCAGTGCAAGGGTTATTTTCCCTGCCGCAAGTGCAACGTTTGTTTGCACAACACTTGCGGGAGGCGAAAGAGCGATACCTTTCAATCCTCCATCACTTCACGCATCTATCCTATACAGCGTTTTGTGACTTGTGCGACCCAATATGTTGTGTATCTCCTTACTTGCCCTTGCAAGAAACAATATATTGGACGCACAATCAGGACCTTTTCTGTTCTTGTCAACGAGCACATAAATAACATTAAAAAGGGGAAAACAAACCACAGTGTCCCTCGTCACTATTTAGAGACCCACGACAGTAATCCCATTGGAACACAATTCCTGATTATAGACCAGTACATTCCTCATTGGAGAGGTGAATCCCGCTTACGCGGGGTATCCCGTCTTGAAACTTATTGGATCTATGAGCTTCGCACCTACTCGCCCTTTGGGTTAAATGTTGAGTGGGACATAAATTCCTTTATTAATTCATCCTGAGGTCATTCTTTCCATTTGACCTCCTGTCATATTTTGAGTTTTCGCTAGAGTTGTTTCGGTCCCGTTCATGTATTTATATACATCTGATATCTGTTATGTTTTATATAACTGTTAAAATAGAGAAAGGTTTATCCATATCTTTATGTTTTGTAGAGGGCCCCCCCTTTTTTGTTTTGTTAGACACAATCTGTATAGAAAGATTATTCATTGTGAAATGTATTATGGGTTTTAACCACATGATGGCGCTGGCCCGCGTCCCACACTATGTACTGTTCACTTTAGCCTTTCTGTGCATATTCGAGGTGTTTCTGATTTATTGTTTATACCTCCTAACACTAGGGGTCAGGGTGTTATACCTACACCTTAGGTGTTACAACGAGGCCCTCTAAAGGGAAGTGAGTTTCCTTTTGGAATTACAATTTCAATATACAACTTTTTCTCTCTTGGTAATATGTAAAAAGTTTTTATTACATGTTTGGTCAGATATTCCTTTAGGCCCTTTGCCTTGATGTCTAGTTCCGTGCCAGCCACGTGATGAGGCCGACACCGGACATGCATCGGCGCTTGACGTCATTACGCATAGATTGAGCCTTGGGTGGATGGCGGACGCTCTTAGACGAGTGACGTCATCACGCCCAGACGGAGTTTGACGCTGTTGGCGCCTCTCCCTACACGCCGGGGCGTCTGACGTTCATTCTGTCCCCGTTGCGTCACCTCCGACGGAGGGACGTAGCGGGTGTCACCACGTTCGTCATCACCTTTTGGCGCCAAACCAACTCCGGATTCCTCTCCGCCCGGGATTGGATGCTGGGTTGCGCTTCCTCTGATTGGTCATTCACTAGACCAATCAGATCTGGTTAGGTGTTCCTCGAGCCTTCATTGCTGTAGCGGATTTGGAACGGCCCACTCTATTGGACGTTGGTGTATCGTCCTGTTGATTGGGTGAGAGAATTTGGCGCCAAACTGACCATGTGTCTGGGAGGGGTCTCACAAGAATAGATGGAACATGTGGGCGGTTTCCACCATACACTTTGCTCGTCTTGTACGGTCTGTTAGTGGATTGGCCACATAATCTATTCTGATCCCTACTTCCCGTCACATGATGCCTTCAGAGCCAATCAACACTTTCAGAATACTAAGTATGGGCATTTGATGATTGGTTGTTATTTCATGAATATCTATTTATATGTGTGCAGTGTGGGGGAACAGGTAGATGCCCCAGTTGAAGTCTATCTAAGACGAAACGCGTAGGGCGAGGTTTCACCTATCCCCACAATGCTTTTAATCTTTAATCGTGATCACTTTTATTATTTTATTTTTTGTATTGGTGGTTTTCTTTCAATAAAACCTTCCATGCTGATCTGCACCATTGGAGTTCCCCTCCTTTTTTCTCTCTCCACATGCCTTTGACAAACACCATATGAGAGCCTTGACCTCATCCCTAGTGGTCTCTGGCCATCAGTTCTCATACCCTGCCTGCTGTCCGGTCTGACCCATTGGAGTTCTTGGTCCTGCTTTCGTAGCCGTGTACCAATTTCTATCTTTGGGTCCTGGAGGTCTGGTTCCATCATCTCCCAGCGAGAAGTCCACGGATTACATCGGTTCGTGCCAGTGATGTTCCATCCATCGGTGTCTGGATACTACAGGCTTGTTTGACTTCCCTGTCGCTGACAGGGAGTCCACTTGCTTTGGTAAGCATACATCTGTTTTCTTTTATCGATCTGAATACTGAAAGAGGATCCAGTTCAAGTCATTTTTCGGTGCTCACCCGTATTTGATATTCACACCCGTTTATCATATTGGGACATTTGTTCATTTGAAGTGTGTTCATGCACTGTGGACATTTCAATTTATTTTTATTTTTATTCTATTCTATATAGGCACTAATTATATGCATTAACAGTTCATTGTCTATATGCACCTGTGTTAGATGTGTTTTTGTCTTCACACCAGATAGTCACTCTGTCATTTATCTCTGTCTTTTTGAGGCATTGATTTTTTGGCACTTCTCAGTGCATTCCTTTAGGTTTAGCGCTACATTCTCACTCCCACCACTGATATAATTTTCGTCACATTTTTATGTAGCTGCTTAGGGGTCACACCTGTTGTTTTAGTCATTTACTGAAGTTTAGCGCGATATTGCTTTCTCCAATAACACATTGAGAACTACAAGCTGTCTGATGCAGTGGAAGACTGTACTCGTGGTTCATTCATTCACAGATTGGGGTAAATGAATGCTGCGGATGTCTGGGCGAAGCCCAGCACAGCTGCTCTGCTTTTAAAAATGGGGTGTGGGAAAAAAAACCCTGCCCGCTGTCATGGGGGATTGGGGGATACAGGGAGACGGACCTTGAGCATGTTACCTGTTACCCCCTAAATATGGGGGTAACAGGTAACATGCTCCAAAAGGTGAAACTATCCTTTAATGACCCTTCACCTCAGTGTCACTTCTAAACCTAACCTAATGCTAACTCCTACACTAACTACCTAATCTGTATATAAATATGCATATACTTACCTATTTTGAGACTGGGCCAGTCTGGTCACATGATCTAGCTCTCCTCTGTCAGCCAGTGCCAATGCAGGGGAGAGGAGGGAGCGCCAACAATGGGTGGGCAATTGAAGCTTATGGGTGTCATCACCAGTCCAGGCATAGTGAATCCTCTCTTCTCTCTTGCAGCAGCAGCACTGGCTGATGCAGGGGAGATTACGTGATCGGACCAGAGCAGCCTGAAAATAGGTAAGTATATGCAAAACTTTCTTGAGACTTGCATATGTCAATGAATTCTGTATGATCTGATAAACATCTCAAACTGGTGTCATACTGTCATCTATTGCCATAAATATCTAGTTAAAGTTTAGATCTAATCCAACTTCATCATAGCCCACAAATCTAACCCTTTTATTTGTAGTCTAATTTCCTATAATAATTAAAGAAATAAATAGCTTTGCATGTTTAATAAAACACTATAGTTCTGCTTTAATACTTTAGCTTCCACTGACACAAGGATTATTTTGGCAGCAGTGGGGGGGTTTCTTTAAACACAAGTGACAAGTGTATGTGTACTTGTTAAGCTTACTGTGGGCTTTCTGATGGAAGTGACAGTTCCATGGTCCAGAATATACTGCCATCTGTGGCTCCCCCTCCCCTGCTATGTATCCTGAGCTTCACTGTCCCACTTACATGCCTGGGATTGACAGTATTACATCACATCTGGGTTTGGAGTTTTCACTCCCCAGCAGTGCTGACCAGGAATGAAGCTGATCATGCAAAAATTGTGCCTGATCAGCTATATTGGGAACCATAATGACATTACAGGTCTATTAGACCCCTGCTATAACCAGCAATATGCTATCATATAGGGGGCTGTTGGCCCCAGTGTTATAAAACATTAAATTGCTGGATGTCGGAAAGCCATCTGCACCACATCCCTTAATCAACAAAATATTGATGAAAAGGAAAAATATGGGATTTTAAAGATGCCAAAATACAACACAAATATATAAAAAAATATCAAAATTGTTTTGAAACATTGGTTAAAATCAGCATAATATCATAATACAGTGTCCATACGATTGAGAAAAAAATGCAGTAACTCCAGCTCTACATATTTCACCAAACCATAGCTTTTTTAGGGGACTTTTAACAGGTACTGCATATGTAATCACTATAAATTAAGAATATGTTAGATAAACAGACAATTCGTATAATGAAAACCATTCTAAAACATAATGTCACTAGTGCATAGCAAATTCAAACAAATTAACGCGTATCTCAAATATGCAAAGGCTTGAAGGCCAACTCAGGTTTTCCCTTACCTGAATAATGATGGGTATCTTAAAATCAATGAATGAGGCTCAAATGTCAGGAGTGTATTTAAACACTTCCCAGCCCGGCCTATAGCAGAATGATAGCCGGGCAGTGGTTCCGTTATCCTTACTGGACATCATATGACATCATTCAGGATAACAGCTGGCCGATCGGTGGTGTGGCGTGTCAGTCTGTCACATCTCAGTACAGAACCTCTGACAGGTGCCACGTGATCAGCTGTGTCCAATAACAGCTGATCATGATGTAAACAGGAAAATCCATCTGACACAGTAGAGGAGAGCCGATCGGATGCTCTCTTGACAGGGGAGGTCTGCGCTGATTGATTATCAGCGACGCTCCCATGAAGATGCCCACTTTAGACCACCAGGGATGCCACCAAGACCACCAGGGATTGCCACCACTGATGAGCACCAGGTATGCCACTCATGGCCACCAGGGATGACAATCTGTACCCAAAATTGATGCCAATCAGTGCCTGCAAATGGTGCTAGTCAGTGCCCAGTAATAATGCCTGCCAGTGCCTCCTTATGAGTGATACCCATCAGTTCCATCTATTAGGGTCTATCAGTGTCCATCAGTGCCACCTCTCAGTGCCAATCAGTGCCCACCTATCAGTGCCCATCAGAGCTACCTATCAGTGCCACCCATAAGTACCCATCAGAGCAGCCTTTCACTGCCCATTAGTGCCGCCTATCTGTGCCCATCAGTGCCGCCTATGAGAAACCATCAGTTCCGCATATTAGTGCCCATCATCAGTGCCACCTCGTCAGTGCCACCTCATTAATGCCACCTCATTAATGGCCATCAGTGCCCGTGAGTGCCGCCTCATCAGTGCACATCAGTGAAGGAGAAAATGTACTTATGTACAACATTTTATAACAGAAACAATGAACATTTTTGGTCTTTCTTTGTAAAAATAAAAACCACAGCAGTGATCAAAATACCACCAAAAGAAAGCTCTGTTTGTGTGAACAAAATGATAAGAAAATTGATTGGGTATAGTGTAGCATGACTGTGCAATTGTCATTCAAAGTGTGACAGCGTTGAAAGCTGAAAAATGGCTTGGGCAGGAAGGGGGGAAAGTGCCCGGTATTGAAGTGGTTAAAGAGAGACATTTGGTGAAACCACAGAGGAAAGTATTAGTATGCCAAAGAAAATCCTGTCTGAGAAGGAGATTAAGTGTCCACCATTGAAAGAGACTGCACAAATTATCCCAATATTGCTAAAAGAATTTGACCTATACCCAATACCGGTGTGGATCCCAAAAACTTGATCATATTTCAAAGCTGACAATATGAATATATCTCACAGGAACAGATTTCCAGACTGACATCCGCTTTGCATAGTAAAAATACAAAGGAATTGATTACATACAGTGCCTTGAAACATTTTCCACATTTTATCACGTTACAACCAAAAACGTAAATGTATTTTATTGGGATTTAATGTGATAGACTAACACAAAGTGGCACATAATTGTGAAGTGGAAGAAAAATGATAAAATGATAAATGTTTTTTCAAAATTTTTTACATATAAATATGTGAAAAGTGTGGCGTGCATTTGTATTCATTCCCCCTCATTACTTTGTAGAACCACCTTTTGTTGCAATTACAGCTGCAGGTCTTTTTGGGGATGTCTCTACCAGCTTCGCACATCGAGTGACATTTTTGCCCATTCTTTGCAAAATAGCTCAAGCTCTGTCAGCTTGGATTGAGAGGATCTGTGAACAGCAATTTTCTTGTCAAATTTGTTTATTGAATTTTAACAATTAGTATACATAAGTACATATGGTGGCAGCAAAAGAAAAGATCACATATATGGTAATAATATTGAGTTGTAGTTCCAACATAAACTAAAATTAGTTTGACTAAAACTATTTTAGCAAGGATCTAACTACTCAAAAGATTGGGTCATACATTGTATAAGAGAGGATAAAACAAACTTAGACCAGGTTAATATAATGCCCCGTACACAAGCTCTGACTTTCCGGCGGGATTGTCCGCCGGACCTAGTCCGGCGGACATACTGCTGGACCTTCCAGCGGGTCTTCGCCGGACTTTCCGAGCTGTGGACTTGCCCACACACGCCCGGACTTCTCCGGCGGACAATCCACGGGAAAAAGTCTGCGGGACTTTTGAAAATGAACGGACTTGCCCACACACGGAGCAGTCCGTTCATTTAGAACGTAACTGCAGGTAGACAGGGCTAGCGAAGGCAGTGAATGCCGCCGCGCTAGCTCCGTCACCTGGCATGGATTTAAAGGGAATCCCTACACCGAAAACGGTGTGGGGGTCCCCCCAAATGCATCTCAGACCCTTATCCGAGCACGCAGCCCGGCCGGCCAGGAAAGGGGTGGGGATGAGCGAGCGCCCCCCCTCCTGAGCCGTACCAGGCCGCGTGCCCTCAACATGCGTGCGGCCACCCCACCCCAAAGCACCTTGTCCCCATGTTGATGAGGACAAGGGCCTCTTCCCGACAACCCTGGCCGTAGGGCCAGGGTTGTCCCTTATTAAAGGGGGCTCCCGGATTCCGATAAAGCCCCCGCCCGCAGACCCCGACAACCAACGGCCAGGGTTGTTGGGAAGAGGCCCTTGTCCTCATCAACATGGGGACAAGGTGCTTTGGGGTGGGGGGGCGCACGGCCCCCCTTTCTCCAGGGCACCCCCCATGTTGTGGGCACGCGGCCTGGTGCGGCTCAGGAGGGGGGGGGGGCGCTCGCTCGTCCCCACCCCTTTCCTGGCCAGCCAGGCTGCCTGCTCGGATAAGGGTCTGAGATGGATTTGGGGGGGACCCCCACACCGTTTTTTCGGCGTAGGGATTCCCTTTAAATCCATGCCAGGTGACGGGGCTAGCGCGGCGGCATTCACTGCCTTCGCTAGCCCCGTCTACCTGAAGTCATGTGCTAAATGAACAGACTTTCCGATGATCTGCAAGTCCGTTCATTTCCAAAAGTCCGGCGGTTTAGCATATTAACCGCGGGATTGTCCGCCGGACTGCCAAGTTCAGCGGACAATTTTCAAACAAAACTTAAAATCTAGTCCGCCGGACTTTGGGCGCCAAAAATTCCGCCGGTGCCCACACACGGGCGGATTGAAGTCCGGCGGACAATCCCGCCGGAAAGTCCGCTCGTGTGTACGAGGCATAAGATGACCTCAGATAAAAAAACAAAGGTCTTAATTATTATCAAGAGTATATTTTTTAAATAAAAAAAAAAGAAATAATTTATTATATAATCTAAAATCTTATACTACATTTTGGAACTATGTACAATTGGTATAATGATAACCAAGGAAATAAGTTCTGCTACCAGAAATATATAAAGAGTAAATTGAAATAGGAGAGAGAGAATAGGGGGGAAATGTAGAAGAGAGAAAGAAGATAAAAAAAGTAATCTTAGGTAGGAGAGAAAATTGATAGGGAAGAAAGAAATGAGAGGTAGTAGGGGGTCCCTGGGGTAGTACATGGTAAGCACATACCATGAATGCAGAGCATGAAAGTATACATCGAGATTACCAAGGTCTTAATGGGAAGCATCAAAATTGGAAGGCAAAAACTGAGTCTCCCAGGGATTCCATATATTCTCAAAGTTAGATATTGTATCTTGAGTTATAGCCTCTGTTTTGGCATGGATCATTGCTTGATTGACTCTATTTTTAGTTTCAGCAATTATTAAAGACTGGGATTTCCAAGCTGTGGCTATTGTTTGTTTCACAGCTGTAGTGATCTGTAATAGGAGTTTGGTGGTAGGAGAGAGTGGCCGGTTTTAAGTTTACAAGTGCTATTGTAGGATCAGGATTGATAGGGATTTCAAACAGTGTTGAAATCATAAGAAATATATCTTTCCAGAAATTTTTTGCTACCGATGTATGAAGTATGAAGTTGTGATCCAAGATCACCACAGCCACGAAAACAAGAAGGAGAATAATTTGGAGAATATTTTGCAATTCTGAAAGGGACCATATACCACTGTGTCAGTACTTTGTAATTTGTCTCTAAGGCAGCTATGTTTTGTGAGGATGACTTAGTTGTGATCCAAATCTTATCACAATCGGCTGCTTCCAATGAAAACCCAAGATCCATCTCCCACTTAGCCACATATGATGGTGGGTCTGAGTTGGGTTTAGTAATAAGATGAGTGTAAAGAGTTGAAATAAGTCACTTAGTGTGTGGGTCACATTTACATATACGGTATTTTCAAAGCACGTTAATTTATCTAAATGAATTCTTCCTTGTATATAGGGCATAACATTTTTTTAAAGATATCGAAAGATATCGAAAGAGCTCTGAATTAGGAAGTTTGGGACTTTCACATAAGTCAGGGAAAGTTTTGAATGAAGTAGAGGATGCTAGTTCACAGAGTTGAGTTAAATTAGTGGAGGTCCATGCTTTAAAAGATTTAGGGGAAGACCAAGCAGGATAGAAAAGTGGATTTTTAAGAAATGATAAAAGAGGTATATGGGGAGATTGTAGTCCATTTACTAATTTAAATGTATCCCAAATGGCTAGTGTATTTTTAGTTATAGGATTATTGAGTTTTTTTACGGTTGGAGGAATTAGACCATACAAGGTTGGTTAATGAAAGTGGATTGCGATCTATTGATTCCATCGCAACCCAAAGCAGAATTTCACATTTTGTGTGATATTTAGGGATATGGGCTAATTGAGCTGCATGGTAATAGGTGGTAAAATTAGGAAACCCTAGTACCCCTTTGGGCTTTGGAAGGTAAAGAGTGTGTTTTGGGCAGACAGAGTTTCAAGGCGCCCCAAAGGAAAGTTAATGCCTTACGTTGACATATTGTGAGAAAGTATGCTGGAACAGAGAAAGGTAAAACCCGAAAAATATAAAGAATTTTGGGCAGTAAAGTCATCTTTATTATGTTAATTTTACGTATCCAAGATAATGGTAGAGAGGACCATTGTGTCAGAAGATTAGATATTTGACGCAAAATTGGAGGATAATTGGCAGTGAAAATGTCAGAAAGATTGGGTGTGAGAGTTATCCCTAGGTAAAGAAGGCGTGAAGTGGACCATGAGAAAGGGAGGGATGTTGGCACTTGTTGTAAAATATGAGGAGGTAAAGATATATTTAAGTCTTATAAGATTATAAGATTAGGAGCAGAAATATGAGGGAGAAGATTAAGATATCATCAGCAAATAGGCAAAGTGTATGTTGATTGAACAAGGGGTTCAATAAGTAGGGCAAATAAGAATGGGAAAGTGGACATCCCTAATACGTACCCCTACAGATGTCAAATCGTTTTTTTGTATAATGAGGTGACCCAGCTAAGAAAATGAGAACTAAATCCCCAATGCTGCAGGACAAAATGTAGGTAATGCCACAAAACTGTATCAAATGCTTTTTTGATATCTAAAGATAAGAGACAGATGGGTATTTGTCGTGATTTATCTGCTTGCATTAGTAAAGTAGTGCGTACATTATCTGCCGCTTGGCGCTGTAGGATAAAGCTGACCTGGTCTTTATTTATTAAGGAACCTATTACACTATTTTAGCCGGTTCGCTAAGACTTTCGCTAGTAACTTAATGTCAAGGTTGAGTAATGATATGGGTCTATAGTTAGAACAAGATGTATCGTCTGACTGAGGTTTGGGGATCATTGAAATTATAGCCATTAACGTTTCAGGGCAAAAGGATTGATTGTTAAGGAGAGAATTAAATGCATTTGGTGAACAGCAATTTTCAAGTCCTGCCACAGATTCTTTATTAGATTTAGGTCTGGACTTTGACTGGGCCATTCTAACACATGAATATGCTTTGATCTAAACCATTCCATTTTAGCTCTGGCTGTATGTTTAGGGTCATCGTCCTGCTGGAATAAGAACCTCCGCCCCAGTCTCAAGTCTATTGGAGCCTCTAACAGGTTTTCTTCTAATGCCCTGTACACACGACCGGTTTTCCCGTCGGAATAAACTCTGAAGGTTTTTCCGATGGAATTCCGCTCACGCTGTCTTGCATACACACGGTCACACCAAATTCCAACCATCAAGAACGTGGTGACATACAACACGTACAATGGCACTATAAAAAGGAAATTCAATAGCCACTGCGCCACCCTTTGGGCTCCTTCTGCTAATCTTGTGTTTATCTCGTGTTAGTAGAAGTTTGGTGAGGGACGATTTGCACTTTTCAGACTTGTGCTTTTTCTACAAAAAGGACAGTTTGTTTGTGAGTAGGCAGGTACATTTTAAAAAGACAATGTCAAATTAACAAGGGACACCAACCTCCTTGAGGTTAAAAAATACAAGATAATAATGTTATTGTGGTAACTTGACAAACACAAAAAAAATTATATATGGAGATCACTAGAAAATAATTGTTCAATAATCCAAAAAAAAGGAGATCTTGATGAAATAAAAAAAAATAAATAAAAAGATGACTATAAAAAATAATTCTAAACATTATTATGGAGATCTGGCTTTAAAAAAATAAAAGATTATTCATGAGATCATGAGAAATAATAAAGAAATACGTTTGTATGAATATCAGCAGCAAAACAACTTCATTATTCTAGCATTATAAAGCACAAAAGAATGTGCTGCATTAAAAGATCATAGAATTTGCAGTGTGAGGAATGTGCTATCTCCATTACGAGCGCTAGTTTTACAAGACCGAGCTCTTCCATCTCGTACTTGCTTCAGTGCATGCATGGTTTTTGGTGCGTCGGAACAGCATACAGATGAGCGATTTTTCCGATAGGAATTTTTTTCCGTCAGAAAAATATAGAACATGTTCTCTATCTAAGTCTGTCTGAATTTTTGATGGAAAATATACGGAATATACAATGAATATACGATGAAAAGCTCCAATCTAAGTTTTTCTGTCGGAAATTCTGACCGTGTGTACGTGGCATTAGATTGCCCTGTATTTAGCGCCATTTATCTTCCCATCAACTCTGACAAGCTTCCCTGTCCCTGCTGAAGAAAAGCCTCCCCACAACATGACGCTGCTGCCACCACCATGTTCCACGATGGGGATGGTGTGTTCAGGGTCATGTGCAGTGTTAGTTTTTTACCACACATATCGTTTTGCTTTTAAGCCAAAAAGTTCAATTTTGGTCTCATCTGACCAGAGCACCTTCTTCCACATGTTTGCTGTGCCCCCCGCATGGCAAACTGATAATGGGACTTCTTATGGCTTTCTTCTTGCCACACTTCCATAAAGCCAGATTTGTGGAGTGCACGACTAATAGTTGTCCTGTGGACACATTTTCCCACCTGAGCTGTGAATCTCTGCAGCTCCTCCAGAGTTGCCATGGGCCTCTTGGCTGCTTCTCTGATTAATGCGAGTCCGGCCATGTCTTGGTAGGTTTGCAGTTGTGCCATACTTTTTACATTTTTGGATGATGGCTTAAACAGTGCTCTGTGAGATGTTCAAAGCTTGGGATATTTTTGTTATAACATTACCCTGCTTTAAACTTCTCCACAACTTTATCCATGACTTGTCTGGTGTGTTCATTGGCCTTCATGATGCTGTTTGTTCACTAAGGTTCTCTAACAAACCTCTGAGGGCTTCACAGAACAGCTGTATTTATACTGAGATTAAAGTACACACAGGTAGACTCCTATTTACTAATTAGGTGACTTCTGAAAGCAATTTGTTCCACTAGATTTTAGTTAGGGGTATCAGAGTAAAGGGGGCTGAATACAAATTCACGCCATGCTTTTCAGATATTTATTCATAAAGAATTTTGGAAAACATCTATCACTTTCCTTCCACTTCACAAATATGTGCCACGTTGTGTTGGTCTATCACATAAAATCCTAATAAAATACATTTATGTTTTTGGTTGTAACATGACAAATTGTGGAAAATTTCAAGGGGTATGAATACTTTTTCAAGGCACTGTATCTATATCTCTCAATCAACACAACACACTATATAAGCAGATTGCCTTTCAATCAAATACAAAACAAGAGCTCTGTTACCTTGATGGTACTATCATGTGGGTTTATCTCTCCTCTCCATCTTGTGGGCCCTGGCAATACAACCGTATATGGATATCCTTTTAAACCCCCTCCACCTCCATCAGCATCTGATGGCACCAATGGAGGTGCGAACGCCAAAATAAGCCAATGCGCATGCACAAGCCTTGCCGGAAATTACATCACGAGAAAGCGTGCTGGGCCATCTTGGAAAATCTGCCTATAGCAGGAAGTGGCCAAGGCAGACAATGATGCCCACCACCACTCATCCTTGCACAAAACCTGCCTAATCAAGGCATGCAGACAGGGCAACCACACCAAGGGGGCATGCTGGGCACTTGACAGCATGGCGCCAACACAGAGGGCATCCACAGGAGCCAGTGGCTCCCCTAAGGTGCCATCCGCAGTGGCGCCCTGGGTGTCCGTATGGTCACCTATCCCATTTGATACACTCCAGGTGCAAAAAATCAATGCCATCTACTGGATAAATATGGGAACAACATCCCAAACCCAAACATTTATATTACAAAAATTATTTAATTCACATAAGAGCCATACTGAAGGAACAATTTAGTCAAAGGAATATAGAGTTATTTTTTGTGGGAGCCACAGGGAATTGGCAAATGTTATGCATATTCGAGTCACAATAAAGGTACCATACAATATATAACAATATTGTTGAAAAAATGGTATGTCATTCATTGAAAGCAATCAAATTTGACCCCTTCCTAGAAAGAACATCCAGTAACTTATAATTTATAAAAAGGGCTTGTAGCTAATGGATTCATTCAATCTAGGATGTTTGGTAGCTGCCAAGGTGTGAATCCCTTTGATTTTACGCTGCAAGAGTAGTTTATCTACGCTCCCCCCTCTTTTTTATTTAACCATAAAAAGAAATAATTAAACAATAATGTCATACAAATCCACATACACAATCTTGTACCCACAGTTGATCCAGAGGAAAGCTAAAAACCCCAGCAAATCATGATTAAATTTGCTACAGCAGGGAAAAAATCCTTCCTGATCCCCCAAGTGGCAATCGGATTTTCCCTGGATCAACTTTACCTATAAATGTCAGTACCCAATTATATTATGTACATTTAGGAAAGAATCCAGGCCTTTCTAAAAGCAATCTACTGAGATGGCTAAAACCACCTCTGGAGGGAATATATTCCACATTACTATGAAGAAACCTTCATAGTTCAATATTTGGAGAGGAAATCACATTTCCTCCAGACGTAAAGAGTGCCCCCTTGTCCTCTGTGTTGACCAAAAAATGAATCACTCAAACCAAGTTCACTATATGGACCCCTTATATATTTGTACATATTGAGCTTATCCCCCCTTAATCTCCTCTTCTCAAGAGAGAATAAAGTCAGTTCCTCTAATCTATTCTCATAGCTGAGTTCCTCCATGCCTCTTATCAGTTTTGTTTCCCTACTCTGGACTTTCTCCAGTTCCCCGATATCCTTTTTGTGAACTGGTGCCCAAAACCGAACTGCATATTCCAGATGAGGTCTTACTAATGATTTAATGAATCTATCTCTCTGGAGTCCAAAACTATCTTAATACAAGAAAGGACTTGGAAACCGCAGCTTGGCATTGCATGCTATTATTGAGCTTATGATCTACCAAAACCCCCAGATCCTTCTCCACTATGGATTCCCCCAGATGTACTCCCCCTAGTCTGAATGATGCATGCATATTCTTAGCCCCCAAGTGCATAACTTTACATTTATCTACATTAAACCTCATCTGCCACATACAGTAGTTGCTCAATTAAACAGTGCATTGAGGTCAGCTTGTAAATTGGAGACATCCTGTAAGGATGTTATTCCACTGCATAGTTTGATGTCATCTGTAAAGACAGAAATTGTACTTTTAATCTCAGACCCTATATCGTTTATAAAGATATTAAAAAGTAAGGGTCCCAACACTGAACCTTGGGGCACACCACTGATAACCTTGGACCATTCAGAGTAAGAATCATTAACCACTACTCTCTGAATTCTGTCTTTTAGCCAGTTTTCTATCCATTTACAAAGTAATATTTCCAAGCCTGTAGACTTTACCCTACACATGAGCCGTGTGTGGGGAACTGTATCGAACGCTTTTGCAAAATCCAAGTATACCACGTCCACAGCCACCCCTCTGTCCAAGGTTTTACTTACCTCTTCATTAAAAGAAATCAGATTTGTTTGACAACTTCTGTCTTTCATGCTGTCTTTTGCTTAAATAATTTTTTTTTTTTCCAGCAAGAACTCATCCATGTGGTCTTTTATGAACTCTCCAGTATCTTCCCAACTATAGACGTTAAATTAACAGGTCTATAGTTACTTGGTAAATACTTTGTTCCCTTTTTAAATATAGGCACCACATTGGCCCTACGCCAATCCAGTGGTACTATTCCCGTCATTAATGAGTCCCTAAAAATTAGATACAATGGCATTGAAATTACAGAGTTCAATGCTTTTAGGATCCATGGGTGGATGCCATCAGGTCCAGGGTCTTTATCCACCTTTATTCTGTCTAAATATTTCTTGACCATATCACTTTTGAGCCACTGTGGATCATTTGAGGTTCTGTTAATACCCATTATGGACTTGAACATCCCCATTATGTTCTAAAGAATTTCATTTTCGATTGCTGAAATCTGTGGTAAAGGCCCATGTGTCGACTGATGGGGGGTGTCTAAGGCCAGGGATACACTGCTGGGACAAGGCCATTTAGCTCCCAGGGCGAAGAGGGTGCCCCTCCGCAAGGTGTATGAGCATCATGTGTCAGCAAAAATTCCCCCCCCACCCGAAAAAAATAAAATTGAGCACTAATCGGCATGCTTTTGCATAAATTCCCTTTGCAAGCCAATATTATCTCCAAACAAAAACTCCCCTCTTCCCAGTACAAATCTCTCCCTGCTGCCCCCAAAACAGCACCCTGCTAGCATACATCCACCCCCTCTCCAAATCCCCCTCCCAGCACAAATCCTCCCCTCCCCTAAATATCCCCTCCTAGCACAAATACCCTCAGTTATTCCTACTAGCATAAACCAACCCCCATTCTGGCACAAGCGCCCATCAATCATCCCCACTAGCACAACCCCCCCAATCCCCCCCAAAAAAATTCCCCTTCTTGCACAAATCCACCCTTCTAGCACAAATCCTCTCCCCTCATCCCCCCCACAGGACAACCCCCCTAAATCACCCCTCCTAGCATATTCCATCACATTTCCCCTCCTAGCACAAATCGTACCCCTATCTCCCTCAAAATTCCCCCTCCTAGCACAACCCACCCCCCCAATTTCCCCCATCATCCCAACTAACCTATATTCTAGAACAAATCCCCCCAATCGCCTCTTTTAGCACAACCCCCCCTCAAAATCCTCCCTCCTGGCACATCACCACATCCCCACAGCAAAAATCCCCCCCTAGCACAAATCCTCTTCCCCCATCCCCACAGCACAACCCCCACTCCTAGCACAAATCCTCTTCCCCGATCCCCTCAGCACAACCCCCAAATCACCCCTCTTAGCACATCCCCCCAAATTTCCCTTCCTAGAACAAATCAAAATCATAAAAACTCCTCCTAGCAAAATTTCCCCCCCTAGCACAAATATCCCTATCATTCCTTGTAGCACAAATCCCCCCATCCCCCTTTCTAACAGCCCCAATATGTCCCATTCTAGCACAAATCCCCCCATTCCAATCACCTTTTCTAGGACAAACCCCCAAATCCCCCCTCCTAGCACAAATCCTCTCCCCCGGCACATATCACCTCTTCTAGCACATCCCCCCTCCAAATACCCCTACTAAAAAAAAAATCGAATTCTGTCACCATTTAAATTCCCAATGCCAGCACAACCCCCATTCCCAAGTCTTCCCTTCCTAGCACAAATACCCACCCCCACCCATATCGATCCCTACCCCTCCTAGTACAAATACTCTCATTCCCCCTTGTGTCTAAAGTGCCAGTGCAGTTCTCCCTTCCCTTGGCTTGGCTGCAGCTTTTCTCAAACACACAGACCTCAGATACAGCACATCGCTCTGTGTTCCCCTTCTTCCAAGGCTCCTCCTCATCTTGACATGTCAGAGCTGAGGAGGAGTCTAAAAGGAGCTGATGTCTAAACCTTTCCACAGCTGGTGGGACTCAAGAGAGATGCCGCTGCTGAAGGGGAACAGGATCGCAGCTTAGGGATGCCACTGGATTTCAGCTTAGCACTATACAGAGCTTGTTTACCCTACACACATTGTTTGCTGGAAGGAAATGGGGGCTGGTAAACAAACTGTAAAGTCACAATTTTACAGTCCTGATGAAAAAGCGCTACAGTGAGAGGAGTCTGACAGGAGAGGAGAGAGAGAGCACATCCCGCTCTCTCCTCCTCTGCAGATTTGGCATATATCATACAGCACTAAGCTGACAGAAGCTGTGATGCCACTGTCAATACTCCTGTCAGCTAATAGTCACAGAAACTCTCCTAGCAGTGCCCCTCCACCTCCCATGCTAAAGACGCCCAGGGCAACTGCCCCCCCCCCTTGTACCGGCCCTGCAGGGATACTTGGTCCCTGACTCTGTGAAAAAATGGCACCCCAGATGATGTCTGTTTGAGATGAAATGCGTCAGTTCCTAGTCCTGTTTATGCCATTGAATCCTGTTTTGAACTTCATAAGGAATCATATTTGATATGCGATTTTATATCTGCTGAAATGTGAGTGTTCTACATTATGTTAATTAAACTCCTGTTATATGGTTTTACACTATGTCGAGTTTTCTGTTTTTCCTTCTTGGATTCATGTGTTAATAGAGTGATGTTGAGAGGATTTATCTACCTCTGAATCTGATTTTGATGGTCCTGCATAGCTGCTTTTGATTTTGCTGGAACACTGATGGTGGAAGTTGATTATCCCCCCAAGTGGTCTAAAGTTTGTTTGGTGGAGAGTCGAGTGGCATATCTATAACAAGTGTTCAACACCACTGCCTGTTTAGACCCACTAGGTATAAGCCAATTGGGTCCACATGTTCTGGTAAGCCCCAAATAAATCCTAACGTTGGTGAATCCTCCAACAGGGCTGTCCTCCTGCGATGTCTTTGGGACTTATTCATCATTTTTGGGATCATCATTTTGACCATCTATCCTATACTCCTTATCCAACTTTTTCACTATTGATTTTTTCTGGGCTGCACAAATTCCTGACCCACACATCTTGTAGGCATATGTGATAGTCACTTGACCATAGACTCTATTAACATTGGTGTCACTTTGTATATATAATGTCACTATCTATTGATTGTGTGTTTAGCAGACACAAATTTTAAAATTCCTTTTTGCACTTTATAGTCAAATTTTTATTAATATTGTGTTTTTTGCACTATATGAATTTTCATATCTATATATTCATGTGATGAGCGCTGCACTGATTTTTTATATAATCTGTGAAAAAATGGCCTTTTAGTTTTCCCATAAAGTATACCAATAGATTGACAATCATTATAGAAAGTGGGTTTGTGGGCTCTTTTTTTTTTTCAAAAGTTTTGTTTATTGTTGTGGGCTCTTTTTAATACTTTTTTAAATTTTCAAATTCATTTTCAAATTAACCACTAGATGGCATTGATTTTTTGCACCTGGAGGGTATCGAATGGGATAGGTGACTATACAGACGCCCTTAGGGGAGCCACTGGCTCCTGTGGATGCCCTCTGTGTTGGTGCCATGCTGCCAAGGATGAGTGGTGGTGGGTGTCATTGTCTGCCTTGGCCACTTACTGCTATAGGTAGATTTTCCAAGATGGTGCCGTGGGCATGTCACACTTTCACGTGACGTAATTTCCGGCAAGGCACGCGCATGCGCATTGGCCTATTTGGGCGTTCGCACCTCCAGCGGCGCCATTGGATAATAAGGAGTGGATAATGAAGCAGTCCTTATCCTCCTCATCCTCTATCCCCCAGGCTCATAATAGTTTGCCTTCCATTGCAGCTGCCAAAGCAGCTTATTCCACTGGCTCCTTGCCCACAGTTACTCCTTCTGTAGCCCCACCATCATGCACGGAGGAGTCCAAAGAATTTTTTTAACATGCTGCTGGAGGATGTGCAGCAATCTGAAAGCTTTGATGCTGGTTCCCAGGTGGAGGAAGGGAGTAACGTGAGCCTAG
Source organism: Lithobates sylvaticus (assembly GCA_028564925.1). Lineage (NCBI taxonomy): Eukaryota > Metazoa > Chordata > Amphibia > Anura > Ranidae > Lithobates > Lithobates sylvaticus. Next base: position 236,439,135 of record CM053029.1, read on the forward strand.
AGAGAGGGGGTGCCACAGAAGGACAAGAAATTGGCAGTCATGTTCCCCAAGCTGCAGTATACTTCCAAGTTTGCTCCAGTGACGAGGAGAGAGGGGACGATGAGGTCACTGACTGTACTTGGGTGCCTGAGAGAAGAAAGGAGGAAAGTGAAGAGGAGGAGGTGGCACAACTCCAATGAGGCAGGATGTCCTCCAGGGTTCAGGTTAAGGGCATCACATCGCAGAGCTCTGCAGGGCGCTGCTGACTCCCCACTGACTTTTAAAAGTTCCTTGGTGTGGGCCTTTTTGGACACGTGTGCAGCAGATCGCACCGTTGCTGTTTGCAACCTATGTCTGAAGCAGATCAAGCATGGACAGAACAGCAGCCGCTTGGGCGCCACATGCTTCACCAGACATATGATGATCCTGCCATGCAGTCCGTTGGCAGCAGCACCTGAAAGACCCACATCATAGAAAAAGGCAGACTTCTCCTTGCTCCTCATCTGGGATCTCAAACCTTACTATACCTACAGTCCTCTCACAAACCTGCCCTGAGAGGAATGAAGGTATAGCAATAGGTGTCACAAGTACTTGCAGCCAATCTGCTAGCAGTACACCACCAGATGATTTCAGCAGGCAAATTTCCCTACCCCAGATGCTGAACCTCTCAAAAGAGGCTCTCAAAAAAAAAAAAAATTCGGCTCATCCCTACTAAATATAAAGAAAACAGTACCTGCACAGAAACCTACTACATAATAATGGCTCCATTGTTAGAATAAAAGGAAACTTTATATCATTTATATAATTATGGAAAGCACATATAAAATACAAACAGAAAACCAAATCAAGAATTATTAATAAAGGCATTTATGTCCCAATCCACGTTCATGCCATGGGGGACATAAGATTTGTGCTCATAAATCCACTTGACCTACATCTGGGATACAGCCCTTGTGGTAGGACCCCCTCTCCAGGGGGGGTACGTATTTGTCTATCGCCACAAAAGAGGTCCCCCTAGGGTCCCTATTGTGGCAGTGTGAAAAATGTTTAGTACCTTTAGATCTTTAGTACCTTTTTTGATGTTATTAATGTGTTCATTGACAGGTACTGAAAAGGTGCTAGTGGTTCTTCCTACATATTGCTTGCCACAGAGCCGATCCGCCCTATACGCGGACTACGCAAGCTGCGTAGGGCCCTGCGGCGGATCGGCTCTGCTCGGGGGCCCCTGGGGCCGCTGCCGCCACTGTGAGGGCAGCGGCGCCTGAAAAAAGATGGCCGCGGGGTCGACATGCAACTGCGCATGCGCCCGCCTTTCCGAAAATTGCCGAGCAGCGGCAACAGCGCTGGCGCATGCGCAGTAGCCCAACATGCAACTGCGCATGCGCCGGCGCTGTTGCCGCTGCTCGGCAATTTTCGGAAAGGCGGGCGCATGCGCAGTTGCATGTCGGCCCCGCGGCGATCTTTTTTTCAGGCGCCGCTGCCCTCACAGTGGCGGCAGCGGCACCAGTGACACGATGGCACCAAGTGGCGCCATTTTTAAAAATAAAACATCCCCTCCGCAGCCTCTTACCTCCTGGGCCCCCTCCCCCTCGCAGCCTCTTACTTCCTGGGCCCCCTCCCCCTCGCAGCCTCTGACCTCCTGGGCCCCCTCCCCCTCGCAGTCTCTGACCTCCTGTCCCCCCTCCCCCTCAAAGCCTCTGACCTCCTGCCCCCCCTTCCTCAGCCTCTGACCTCCTGCCCCCCCTTCGCAGCCTCTGACCTCCTGCCCCCCTCGCAGCCTCTGACCTCCTGTCCCCCCTCGCAGCCTCTGACCTCCTGCCCCCCCCCTCGCAGCCTCTGACCTCCTGTCCCCCCCCCTGCAGCCTCTGACCTCCTGTCCCCCCCCCCTCGCAGCCTCGGACCTCCTGTCCCCCCCCTGCAGCCTCTGACCTCCTGTCCCCCCCCTTCGCAGCCTCTGACCTCCTGTCCCCCCCCCTTCGCAGCCTCGGACCTCCTGTCCCCCCCTGCAGCCTCTGACCTCCTGTCCCCCCCTCGCAGCCTCGGACCTCCTGTCCCCCCCCTGCAGCCTCTGACCTCCTGTCCCCCCCCCCCTTCGCAGCCTCTGACCTCCTGTCCCCCCCCTTCGCAGCCTCGGACCTCCTGTCCCCCCCTGCAGCCTCTGACCTCCTGTCCCCCCCCCCCTTCGCAGCCTCTGACCTCCTGTCCCCCCCCCTCGCAGCCTCGGACCTCCTGTCCCCCCTTGCAGCCTCTGACCTCCTGTCCCCCCCCTTGCAGCCTCTGACCTCCTGTCCCCCCCCTGCAGCCTCTGACCTCCTGTCCCCCCCCCCTTGCAGCCTCTGACCTCCTGTCCCCCCCCTTGCAGCGTCTGACCTCCAGTCCCCCCCTTGCAGACTCTGACCCCCTGTCCCCCCCTTCGCATCCTCTGACCTCCTGTCCCCCCCCCTTCGCAGCCTCTGACCTCCTGTCCCCCCCTTCGCAGCCTCTGACCTCCTCCCCCCCCCCCCCCTTCGCAGCCTCTGACCTCTCCTGTTGCCCCCCACAGCCTCCCACAGCCTCTGACCTCTCCTGTTGCCCCCCGCAGCCTCTGACCTCTCCTGTTGCCCCCCCCGCAGCCTCTTACCTCTCCTGTTGCCCTCCCCCGCAGCCTCTGACCTCTCCTGTTGCCCTCCCCCCACAGCCTCTGACCTCCCCTGTCCCATCTGCAGCCTCTGACCTCCCCTGAGTCAAGAGAGGGAGCGCAGCCAGGATGGGGGTCATGGGAGAAGTCAGACATGTATGGACTGTGGAGAGGAAACTATGGGATAAAACCAGAGCCACCAAGCTGGAGCCAACTGACTGAGCCCTGCATGATGCACCTGAGAGGAGGTCAGTGACAGCACCGCCAGGCCAGTCTAGGGGGGGTCAATACAATATTGTAAGGGGGCACTGATATAAAGGTTTCCCCCTTATCAGTAAACCCCCTTATCTTAGTGTTTTCTTTCTCTGGTCACCAGAGTCCTCCCCACAGTCCCAGAGTTCCCCTTTACATCATAGTATGCAGGATTCCACCTTACAGTGCAAGGGGGAACTCTGATGTAAAGGGCAATGACCCCGATCTAAGGAGGGGCTTTATAGGGATGCTCTCTGGGGACCCTGATGTAAGGGGGGTGCTCTCTGGGGACCCTAATGTAAGGGGGTGCTCTCTGGGGACCCTGATGTAAGGGGGGTGCTCTCTGGGGACCCTGGTGTAAGGGGGAGGCTCTCTGGGGACCCTGGTGTAAGGGGGAGGCTCTCTGGGGACCCTGGTGTAAGGGGGAGGCTCTCTGGGGACCCTGGTGTAAGGGGAGGCTCTCTGGGGACCCTGATGTAAGGGGGGTGCTCTCTGGGGACCCTAATGTAAGGGGGTGCTCTCTGGGGACCCTGATGTAAGGGGGAGGCTCTCTGGGGACCCTGATGTAAGGGGGAGGCTCTCTGGGGACCCTGGTGTAAGGGGGAGGCTCTCTGGGGACCCTGGTGTAAGGGGAGGCTCTCTGGGGACCCTGGTGTAAGGGGAGGCTCTCTGGGGACCCTGGTGTAAGGGGGGGGGCTCTCTGGGGACCCTGGTGTAAGGGGAGGCTCTCTGGGGACCCTGGTGTAAGGGGGGGACCCTGGTGTAAGGGGAGGCTCTCTGTGGACCCTGGTGTAAGGGGTGGCTCTCTGGGGATCCTGATGTAAGGGGGGGCTCTCTGGGAACCCTGATGTAAGTGGGGGATCCACACTCAGATATGTAAAGATATATATATTGTATACATGTCTGTTCTATTTTGTTGTACTTATTCTTTGACTGTTTTGTTTAAAGGAGGGGGGATTGTATTGGGAGCGCTGAAGTGTCAGGTGTGACTGTGTGGCAAATGGTTTACATAGCTCACGGCATCACGGGTCAGGTAGAGGGCCCCTCAGCAGAATTTTGCTTAGGGCCCCAGGGAGGTCAGGATCGGCACTGGCTTGCCACAAAGACAAGTAATGAGGTAGACAATATTCTTAGTTGTGCATGTAATGAAATGTTTGATAGGGTATGATTTAGCTGTTACGGTCGAGGATAAAGTACATAATTTCATCCTACCATAGGTCTTAACCTGGCAAACAGCACACTTTTTGCAGGGGTAGTATCCTATTAGGTTTTGGAAGAAGGTCACCTTTTTAGGGGGGGGAGTCCATAATGTTAGGGGCAATCCTAACCTGTAGGGAGGGTAACCTGCTATAGACGACTCCTGGTCGATCTGGCAATATTGGGCCTAAGACTCTGTCATTTTTTAATACCGGACAATGTTTTCTAAAAATATTTTTGATTTGATAATGTTGTCTGGAAAAGGATGTGATAAAAGACCATTTGAATCTCTGGGTTTCATTATGTATAGCCCTATTTGTTAACAAAGAATCTCTATCTAGGTTTCTAACCTGGTTAATTTCTTTATCAAGAATCTCTCCCTTATACCCTTTTTACATTGATCTACTTTTAAAAGAGATGCTTGGGTTTTAAAGTCATTAACTCGAATGCAGTTATGTCTCATTCTGACAAACTGGCTGCAGGGTACAGACTGTAACCAGGCTTTATGGTGGCAACTGTTTGTAGGTATGTAAGAATTATGGTCAGTTGCCTTGAAATAAGTGTTGGTGATCAGCTGCTTGTTTTCCACATGGATCACCGGATCTAAAAAATTGATAGTATTATTGTCAACTTCGAAGGATAATGAAATACCTCAGCCGTTAGAGTTCAGGAAACCCATAAATTGTTTCAGTGAATCATACCTCTCCAAAAGGAGAAGTATGTTGTCTATTTACCTGGCCCAAAGCACTAACTCCAGCCTTGCACAAGCATAGACAACATCCTCCACCCATTTGGCCATGAAAACTAGTGCAGGAAACTTTTTCAAAGTCGGACCAACACAAGTCATACCAGTTAAGATGGCTCTCATAGGAAACCATTTATACAGTTTATGTGATATGTGCTCCCAAAATCGGAGTGTATGTCGCACCAGTGTGAACCAGGCCTAAGATGTGATTTCCTATTGGGAGTATCTCACTAAAAATAAAAATTTTGTTGCAGGGGATTCCTGAAATCTGACTTGAATCTTAGTGCAGACTTCTGGGAAAATCAGTGAGCCAATCACACAAGCAAGAAATTATGTTTCTGGGGGTGTTCTGTACACATTCTGTGTACAGAACACCTCCAGATAGCCATATTGCATTGCATTTTCAGAAAATTGAAAAGTAAAGGTAGTTTTTAATAACAATGAATTACAATATGATTTGTGTCCCAATTGTAAACGCTATATTATTTTTTCTTTATTTGCTATTTTTGGAGTTACTCTGATTTCAATCATGTCTCCTCTTTCATATTTTTTTCTCCAGACTGTACTGATATGTTTTATCCCATAGACCGGCTGTCATCATTTTTGTTATCCATCTCGGAACTTGTTCTATCTTATCAATATTTTCTATTGTAAGTGAGGTCTCTAGAACACCCCCCAGGACCTCTTTCCCCTTGCTGGTGATCCCTCTACTGCTACACACTAGAATTCAAATAACTTTTCCCACTGCCTGGCCACGCTGGTCTGAAATAAGTATGCTCAAATATTTTTTCACTGTAGTGCTGGCCAACACCATACCCACAATATTGTACTCTGTTACGGGATTCTATTTACCTAGGTGCATTATTTTACATTTAGAAGCATTGAACTGCAGTTTCCACTGCCTTGACCAATTTTACAGCAATGCCAAATCATGTTCCATGTTACATACACCTCTAGGGATATCAACCCTAATGCACACCTTTGTGTCATCAGCAAAGAGACATACCTCACTCACTAACTATTTAGTTATATTGCTTACATTTAGAATAAATAGAACAGGATCTAGTACAGAATCTTGTGGTACACAACTAGTGAACTGAATATACTACTGAACCCCCCAAGGGCTAAAGTATTACTAAACCCAGGACTCTAAATTCACTATATCTCTTCCCCCACTGCACACAAGACATGGAAATGCAATTATTTTAGTAAATATAAACTGCTAAATACCTTTTCTCATCAGCAGTATATAGCAGTCGTGTGACTTCTATACGTGTCTGGTTAACGCTTGTAGGAGGAGTTTTCATTCTGCTCTGACTGTCATATGAGGCTGTAGGACTCCTGACCCTCTGTATGAACAGTGCTGATTGGCCCTGTGCTGATCACCCAATCACGGCCAAGAAAAAAATAAAAAACTCTCTAGCAATACACACCAAACTGAGCATGTGCAAAGTGCCCTCAAGGTTCTGTTCTCACAGGAGATGATTTAGGGACTGTGGAAGAAGGTGGGATCAGAGAAGACAGAATCAAGCAGCATTTTTACACAATGCACAGGATTAACCCCTTAGATTCCACGGTGAGTATAACAAGCATGCTTTACTGCATATACAGACTGATTTTACTGTTGTGGGTTTGGTAACACTTAAAATCTTAGCTTGTACAACTTTTTTTTATTGGAGCACTATGTGGAAATGTATCAAATGCTTTGCTGATGAAATCAAGATAGGCAATGTCCACAGCACCACCCTGGTCCAAAACATTAGTGATATAGAAAAAAAATACAATCAGACTGGTCTGATGTGATCTGCCCTCAGTAAAACCATGCTGCTTTGGGTTCAGCAAGTTGTGTATTTTACAGTGATCAATAATCCTTCTATTCAGGAGTGATTCCATTAACTTGACTACAACAGATGTTAAACTCACTGGCCTGTAATTGCCAACTTCTACCTTGCTAACCTTCTTGTGGATAGGCAAAGAATTAGCTGTCTGCCAATATGGAGAATGTCTCCTGTTAGAAGAGATTCATTAAAAAGGTCCATTAAAAGTCCAACAACTATATCTCAAAGTTCTCTTAGACCTCTGAGAGAAATACCACCAGGGCTCATTGCTTTATTAGGCTTTAACAGAATCAGTTCCTCTGCTACCTCTGTCTTTAGAAATGCTAAAAATAAACCAACATATTATTGGTGCAATCTATTTCTAATAAGACAGAACAGAAATAATTGTTTAAATGGTTTGCTACATCCATGTCTCCACCAACATAAATGTGTTGCCCGTTTTTTTCCTTCCATCATTGATATACATGCCTGTACCTAAAAAAACTTTGTCTCTTTTCTTATCAGATTTAGCCATTTCCTCATCTTTCTGTGATTTGGCAGCACTGATAATATGTTTGGCTTCCTTTTGTCTATTTTTATACGCTTTTATTTCGCTACTTACATCCATGTTTTTCTTATGCCTCGTACACACGTACGGACTTTTCCCGGCGGACCTAAGTCCAGCGGACAATCCGCTGGACTTTCCAGCTGGGTACGTTGGACTAAAAAGCGAACGGACTTGACCACACACGATCACGCAAAAAGTCCGACGGTTCACGCGATGACGTACAGCACGTACGACGGGACTAGAAAACGAAAAATACTAGAAAAATACTTGCTACTGAGCATGCGTCCTTTTTGGTCCGCCGGACCATACTACACACGGCCGGATTGTCCGCTGGACTGCCAAGTCCAGCGGATAATTTGAAAACAAAACTTGAAACTTTAGTCCGCCGTACTTTGGCCAAAAAAAGTCCGCCGGCGCCCACACACGAGGGGATTATCCGCTGGACTTCGGTCCAGCGGATAATCCCGCGGGATAGTCCCTTCGTGTGTACGCGGCATTACATTTACTCTTACTAATTTGATTGACATATAATCTTTATGTCAAAGATTATAAATTATAAAATCAGCCTCCAGAATGGTAGATTTTAAGAGCACCCACTGATATCTGACTCCTGTCATTTTACTCCAACCTTTCAATTTATTTTTTAGAAATTCACCTATATCAGCATAATTTGTGTTTTTACCTAAAAGTATGAACTTCAAATAATTAAGTAATATTACATTGAATGCAAAGCAGCTTTACTAACATAGTAACTATAACCTGGGCATTGCTTTGTCTAATGGTGTTGCTTTGGTGTATATTATACAGTTACTCCATCACATTCCACACTCTTATCCTTAATTTGTGAAAACGACTTTACTGCTTTGGATATTTGTGGGAAATTTACTACGGTAAGTTTTCATGTGCCGTGTCAATAATGATTCCCACAGTTGCTTATTGTTACATTCCCTTTGTTCCCCTGCCTCTCAGTTTTCCAGAGGAGCTGATTTTAATGCATAGTCATCCTAGGCATAGAAGGGCATTTGAGAATGGGTCCTCAGCCATCAGGAAGTCATGATTTGGAGTTATGTGTGGGGATGTAAAAGAAACAAAGGTAAGTATAAACAGCTGTGCAGGCCGCCATTAAAGTATGTGGCATTCTGACAAAACAGTATTTTTTTTTGCAGAGTAAAGCAAAACAAGTAATATGGTCTGTACTGCACGCTGTTGATTTCTAAAAGTTTGGAGGGAGGTTGCTCAAATGGTGAATTGCATTTTGCAAACACTTTTTCAGCCTGCAGGTAGGGAGCAAGTGAAGCAGAGAATGACACTCTGCCTCCCCACTGCTTAATAAGGTTTCAGGGAGGTAAGATGGCTTTTACAAGATTAACATCGTCCTTTGGGTACTGGTGACCCAGTTCTTATCTTTCTAAATAATGGCACAAATGTGACAACAAGCATTCACAGATTTTGGTACTGATACCTTGTTATCATGGCAAACATGGCAAAATTATACTTATGGGTGTAAAAAAGAAATACGCATCTTAACTGCAGTGATAAAAAAAGGACAGGGAGAACATCTTTCAGCACTGAGATGTAAGTATTTAGCACATCTGCTACCAGTTGTGAGTGAACAGAGTATACAGAGCAAAATGCTATTTTGGCTTATGTTAGGGTTAGGGCTTAGTTTGAAATTATGTTAGGCTGTTGCTAGGGTCAGGGGTTATGTTTTAGTTTGAGTCTGACTATTAAAGTAAGCCTGTTCTTTTCCATACAGGGCCAACTGCCACTCTCACAAGCTGCATATACTTATTGTTAAGGTCTGGGATCAGGCTTGAAATTCAATAGCTGAAGATTGCGGTTATAAACAGGCCAGGTTCTGTACACAAGTAATGGCCATAGTATGGGAACATTACAGAAGCTAGAGGCCAAGCTCGAGTTGGTGGCCAAAGGAATCATGTTTAAAATAAAGAGCGATTGAGAGAGGTCTGTGAATTGACAGCCAAGGGTTGGTACACAAGTAGATGTAAATAATGATGCCGTTTAGCAATAGAAACAAAGAGCAAGATCTTGACATAAGCACAACAACCTGGCAAACAGGAAGTGCAGAGGTAGTGAAATGTATGCTTTCTAGGAGTGTCCAGGAGTACAGGAGACATAAGTGTTATATATTTAGATTTTATGATTGCATCTACTATTCATTTGAATATAATCTATAATTTTGAGCTCTTCAAGATATTTAGATTCTGCTTTATGAATTTACTTATTCTTTCCCTGCAAAAAAGAATAGCTTTGTATATAAGGAACACAAAAATAGTTCAGTAAAGGTAGTAACAGTAATTAAATCTTACCTGTCTGCAATATAATTGTTTTACACTTTTTATAATATCATCTAAAACACATTTTTTAGTGCATTCGTTATTGATAGTTTTCAGGAAGTAAAGTAAAGTAAAGTAGAATACAAAACAAGTAGCGACCATTAGACAATAGTATATACTCCACTGAAGCAAAAGAAGTGGTAGTATAATAAGATGTCATCAAATATCCAGTGAATAAAATGCAATTTTTAGCTACTATGAAATGTCTAAGGGCAGCTCAGTTGAATGCAGTAGAAAATAAAATGGGTCACTTGCTTTGACTGTAGGGCATCATAGCAGGATTACCCCATGAGCACACACATTTTTTTTTTTACTGAAAAACATGGAACATTTTACTGAGTTTACTAAGTAAGTAAACTACTATTAGAAGCTAAGTTAACTGATTTTTAAACAATATAAACAATATTAAAACAATATAAACAATATTTAAACAATATAAACAATATTTAAACATTAAAAACACTAGGGTTGCACCGATACTAGTATCGGTATTGGTGCTGATACCGAGTATTTGCAGGAGTACTTGTACTCTTGCAAATGCTCCCGATGCCTTGTCTGATACCTGAACATTCAGGGATGATCAGTGCAGTGGCAGGGGAATTTATAATCACCGATCTCCCTGTGTGGCTTTCAATAAACCAGTTGACAGCTGCTTCTCTTCCTCTCCCCTCTGCGGCTTTTAGCTGCTTTATTGAAAGCCACACAGGGAGATCAGTGATTATAACTTCATGGAACAGCTGCGCCAACAGCACTTCACACGGTGCTCCTAACGGCACCAAACCGACTGGAGGCAATCTCCTCAGACCCGGACACACCTCCATATGATTGGGGCATCCGTTAAAAGAGATCTTCGGCTACAATTTGAGAAGGCAGGAGCGGGTGGGATATCCAAGATGGCCGCTGCAGCACAGCCTCAGCCACAGGATCACTGCTCCACAAACCAGGCGGACTACAGGTCAGGGCCACCCCACATTTCTATACACATCACTCCAGGAAGGCACACAGGATTCCCACCAGCCATCACCCCCTCTCCAGAATCCACAGAGTCCCTAATAGAGCAATCTATGAATAATTACTCACTATCACCCCTGGGGCCTAACACAGCAGTGCAAGCAGCCTATCCCATACATGATACCCTGACCAGAGACCCTGTCTTTCACATGGACGCCCTCTTCCACAAATTCTCAGAGCTTTTGGAAAGAGGCTTAGCTCGAACAGCTATAAAAATAACAGGAGACTTAAAAGCTGATTTTAACAATTTAGGAACTCGGATCGATACGATCAAACAAAAAATGGAGGAAACTATAGCCATAACTAATCAAAATTCAAAGAATATTTACACCGTTCAGGAACAACTTGACCTAGTCATGGCTCGAATTGATGACCTTTAAAATAGGTCCAGGAGATACAATATTAGAATCTGCAGACTCCCAGAGTCTATACTGAACATTACAGAAGCAGTTCAGGACCTCATTAAACATCTAATACCCAATATTCTCCCTCACCACCTTGAACTTGACAGGGCCCACAGAACTCTGGGGCCTCCAGAAAAGATGGCACCCCGAGAGATGTGATTGCCAAACCCCACCACTATTCCGTTAAAGAGGAAGTAATTAAACAAGCCAGATCTGCTCACAAGGTGATGTGCCAGGGCCACCAGGTACAGATCTTTGCGGATCTCTCACCCTCCACGATCCAGAGGAGAAGATCATTCATGCTCTCACTCTGAGAGACATCAAATACAGATGGGCCTTCCCGTTCGTGGTTAAGTTTACCAACAAGGGGAAACATTATGCCTTTTCATCCCTGCCAGAGGGAGAGAAACTACTCCTGCACCTGAAGATCATATCCCAAGAAGCTGAGATGGATACCTCCAATGCCAGCACTAGCTCCAACAAACGACCAACACCCACCAGCCCCCAATCCCCCTTGTGGACCACTGGAAAAGCAAAGAAGGTCAAGGACAATGCACCAACCTGAAGCTAGTCTACTCATGGACTGCCTTTCCTACATCCCGGACCTACAGATGGGACCGGAAGATTATTACCCTCACTATAGGGGGTTCCTATCACTTCTTACCCTGAGTCATATGCACCTCATGGGCCTTATTAACTGAGTTTATTGTTTTTTACTTTTAGTTATCTTTTCTCGTTAATTGTTTTCAATTTTTCACAGGTTTGCCCAGGGCATATTATGGACATTCCAAGACTAATATTCCTCCCCAGAAAGCTGCTTGGCCTTTTCCCTCTCCCCCTAAGAAGCAGTGTTACCACAATGCATACAGATCCCCGACGGTTCTCCCCAATGGACGCTCTGCTGAGATAGGGAAGGGGGTTAGAAGCCTTAGGGATTTTGCATTTCAAGAAAGTTGGAGGCCTTATATCAGTTAAACCAGTTATACACCGTGTTACAATATTGATTTTTTCCTTAACAGGAACTTGTTCTTCACAGGGCGCCCTGTTCCGAGATGGAACACTTGCGCATTCACCCTACCCTTAGACACCCGCGGGTCTCTGAGGGTTGGATCCGGATGTCTATTGGTTTGGAATAATGCCCTTGGAGGCGTATTAGGGCCTTCGGATGGGAGTAGAGAGCATGCAGTAGTCCAAGGAAGCGAGCCTCGAAGCCCCATTTTTCAAAAAGATAGAAGATGTAAGGCCAGGACACCGTATCAAAGGCCTTCTGCAGGTCTAGGGTCTATCTAGGGAAATCCTGTCTGTTTAGGCCCCCCGCCCAGTTAGTTTGTAAGATCGCGGTGATATCTATTGCCCGCCTGATTTGGTCAGGGCCCTTCCTACGGGGTATAAATCCTATTTGGTCTTTATGTATGTACTGACTGATGAAGGATGCCAGCCTATTAGCCATTATTTTGGTGAATATTTTTAAATCATTATTGAGGAGGGAGATTGGTCGATAATTACTAACATCTTCATGGTTTTTGTCAGGTTTGGGTAAGACCGTGATGAAAGCCGTATTAAGGATTTGTGAGTCACCTTTTTTGTGTTCAGCTGCACTATTTTGTGTTAATTTTTTATTTTTTGGTTTTGCGCTGATTGCTTTATTCATTGTATTAAGGTGGGTATCTAGGGGATCGCTGGTGGTTTTAAAGTTAAAGAAGCGGGTTAGGTGTGGTGCTAGAGTGTTTGCAAAGGTCTTATAGTAGGGTATGGACAGACCATCAGGTCCTGGAGCTGACCCCTTTCTGAGATCCTTAATGACCTCCAAAACCTCTTCCTCTGTGATGGGTGTTTCCATCTTTTGTTTGTGGGTATCAATCAAGAAGGGGGTGGGGAGGCCCTCCAGGAACTGAGAGATAAGTGCAACATTGGATTGAGCTGGTCGGCTGTATAATGTCGAGTAAAATCCCTGGAAAGCTTCCAGTATCTTAACCGGGTTGGTCATGGAAGGTTGACCTGCTACCCTGATCTTGGGTAAAGTATAGATCTTGAAGCGGGGGGGGGATAGTCAGGCAGCTAATTGGGGACCCATTTTGTTAGCCTGTGTGTAAAATTTATGTCCGCTCCAGCGGATGGATTTTTCGGCCCTGGCTGTAAGGGCTAAATTGAGATCTAATCTGGCTTTATCAATGAGAGTGGTGGAGATCTGGGATGGGTCTTTCTCAGAAAGGGGTCAGCTCCAGGACCTGATGGTCTGTCCATACCCTACTATAAGACCTTTGCAAACACTCTAGCACCACACCTAACCCGCTTCTTTAACTTTAAAACCAATGGCGATCCCCTAGATACCCACCTTAATATGGCTTTCATCGTGGTCTTACCCAAACATGACAAAAACCATGAAGATGTTAGTAATTATCGACCAATCTCCCTCCTCAATAATGATTTCAATATACTCACCAAAATAAGGGATAATAGGCTGGCATCCTTCATCAGTCAGTACAGACATAAAGACCAAGGAGGATTTATACCAGGTAGGAAGGGCCCTGACCTAATCAGGCAGGCAATAGATATCACTGCAATCTTACAAACTAACTGGGCGGGGGGGCCTAAACAACCAGGATTTCTTAAATCCCTAGACCCGCAGAAGGCCTTTGATATGGTCTCCTGGCCTTACATCTTCTATCTTTTTGAAAAATGGGGCTTTGAGGCTCGCTTCTTTGGACTACTGCATGCTCTCTACTCCCATCCGAAGGCCCTAATATGCCTCCAAGGGCATTATTCCAAACCAATAGACATCACAAGGGGCACCAGACAAGGGTGTCCTTTATCCCCTCTCATATTTGTCATAGTTATAGAAACCCTAGCTATCGCTATCCGTCATAATCCCGACATCAAAGGAGTGACCTGTGGGGACCAAACGCACAAATGCAGGCTCTTTGCCGACGACATCCTCCTTTTCCTAACCTCTCCCCTTACTACACACCCCAACCTATGCCAAGTATTGGTAAACTTTGCCAAAATCTGAGGGCTCCGAGTTAACTTCTCCAAATCTCAAGCTCTCAATGTTTCCCTACCTCCCCAAACAGTCTCCTCGCTAAAACAATCCTTCCAATTTGAATGGAGTGATACCTCTCTTCGTTACCTAGGCATCTCTCTGACGGCCAAAACAGAAGCCCTTTACGCTCACAACTATCCCTCACTCTTCAAGAAACTGGAGGCAGACCTTAAACTATGGTCAAAACATGAACTATCTTGGCTAGGTCGGATCAATTCCATTAAAATGACCTTTCTCCCAAAAATCCTCTATTTCTTCCGCTCTCTTCCTATACCAATCAGGAAGGACCACCTAAGATCGCTCCAAAGTAAAATACTGAAATACACATGGGGTAAAACGGGATATCGCATTCCGTCCGGTCCTAGCATAAACCCTTCAGAGCTCAGGATGCGTCACACTGTTGTCTTGAAGGGGGGTCTGTACTGATGGAGGGGGGTGGTCTGTACTGAGGGGGGTCTGTACTTATGGAGGGGGGTGGTCTGTACCAAGCCCGCAGCCTCTGCATCTCCTGTACCATGTTTGCAGCCTCTGCATCTTCTGTACCATGCCCACAGCCTCTGCATCTCCTATACCATGCCCGCAGCCTCTGCATCTCCTATACCATGCCCGCAGTCTTTGCATCTCCTGTACCATGTCCACAGCCTCTGACATCTCCTGTACCATGTCCGCAGCCTCTGACATCTCCTTTACCATGTCTGCAGCCTCTGCATCTCCTCCTGTACTATATATATATATATATATACACAGTGGCTTGCGAAAGTATTCGGCCCCCTTGAACTTTTCAACCTTTTGCCACATTTCAGGCTTCAAACATAAAGATATAAAATTTTAATTTTTTGTGAAGAATCACCAACAAGTGGTACACAATTGTGAAATGGGACGAAATCTATTGGATATTTTAAACTTTTTTAGCAAATAAAAAACTGAAAGGTGGTGCGAGCAAAAATATTCGGCCCCTTTACTTTCAGTGCAGCAAACTCACTCCAGAAGTTCAGCGAGGATCTCTGAATGATCCAATGTTGTCCTAAATGACTGATGGTGATAAATAGAATCCACCTGTGTGTAATCAAGTCTCTGTATAAATGCACCTGCTCTGTGATAGTCTCTAGTCTCAGGGTTCTGTTGAAAGCGCAGAGAGCATCATGAAGACCAAGGAACACACCAGGCAGGTCCGTAATACTGTTGTGGAGAAGTTTAAAGCCGGATTTGGATACAAAAAGATTTCCCAAGCTTTAAACATCCCAAGGAGCACTGTGCAAGCGATCATTTTGAAATGGAAGGAGTATCAGACCACTGAAAATCTACCAAGACCTGGCTGTCCCTCTAAACTTTCAGCTCAGACAAGGAGAAGACTGATCAGAGATGCAGCCAAGTGGCCCATGATCACTCTGGATGAACTGCAGAGAACTACAGCTGAGGTGGGAGAGTCTGTTCATAGGACAACAATCAGTCGTACACTGCACAAATCTGGCCTTTATGGAAGAGTAGCAAGAAGAAAGCCATTTCTCAAAGATATCCATAAAAAGTCTTGTCTAAAGTTTGCCACAAGCCACCTGGGAGACACACCAAACATGTGGAAGAAGGTGCTCTGGTCCGATGAAACCAAAAACGAACTTTTTGGCCACATTGCAAAACGATATGTTTGGCGTAAAAGCAACACAGCTCATCACCCTCAACACACCATCCCCACTGTCAAACATGGTGGTGGCAGCATCATGGTTTGGGCCTGCTTTTCTTCAGCAGGGACAGGGAAGATGGTTAAAATTGAGGGGAAGATGGATGCAGCCAAATACAGGACCATTCTGGATGAAAACCTGTTGGAGTCTGCAAAAGACCTGAAACTGGGACGGAGATTTATCTTCCAACAAGACAATGATCCCAAACATACAGCAAAATCTACAAAGGAATGGTTCACAAATAAACGTATCCAGGTGTTAGAATGGCCAAGTCAAAGTCCAGACCTGAATCCAATCGAGAATCTGTGGAAAGAGCTGAAAACTGCTGTTCACAAACCCTCTCCATCCAACCTCACTGAGCTTGAGCTGTTTTGCAAGGAAGAATGGGCAAGAATTTCAGTCTCTCGATGTGCAAAACTGATAGAGACATACCCCAAGCGACTTGCAGCTGTAATCGCAGCAAAAGGTGGCTCTACAAAGTATTAACGCAAGGGGGCCGAATAATTTTGCACGCCCCACTTTTCATTTTTTTATTAGTTAAAAAAGTTTCAAAAATCCAATAGATTATAGTGTTTATACAGTATATACATATAAAATGGATCACACGTACATGTGATGATCAATTAAAAAACATGACAAAAAAAAGAAAAACAACCAAAAACATAACATAAGTACATAGCAAGCATATAATTGTTAAGTTGAGTTAATACTCTCCAAATTGTGAAAAATCTCCAGTACCCGACGCAATTCTGGTTCAAGCCCTTTTGTCAGGGGTATTGGATAGGAGAATATGTGGTCATAAATTTGTCTAATGAAAGAGATAGAAACAACAGAGAAAAAATCATAGCAATGTGACATAGATGGTGGCAGCCATATGAAAAAAAGGACAAGAAGTTACTAATGGGACACTTACCCAAAGGTAAGCAGAAGCTGATTCAAAAGAGTATACTGTACTATGCAAACAAAGTTGACGGTGGAACACTGCAGAAGATGGCATTAATGGAGGCCTACTAACACTGCCCCTTGGAGTCAACAGGCGGAGTATCTTATGAAAGCCCTCCACATACTGGTCAGTCACAGATCAGCGTGGTATGTGGGATGCAATGGAATGATTGTGTGAACTACATGTAGATGGAGAGAAAGGGGGAGGGAGGAAGAGAAGAAAAGGGAGGGGGAAAGGAAGGGGAAAGGAAATGAGGGGGGGATAGAAAGTGAGGGAAAGGGAAAAAAAAAAAGAGAGGGAGAGGAAGAAAGAGGAGAAAAAGGAGAGACAGATTGGTAAACTCTTATGTCACAGATATAAAAGGCATGTGCTAAATAGTGCAACTATCCATGTGCACGTTGTGACCTGGCCACATAAAGCATATAAAGTTCCTTAAATGTCTAAGGATAGAAATTAAATCACGGTGTTTACCATATATTCAATGTGATGATTTCAAATGATGCTATCTGAGCCTTAATGCAACCTCTCTTGATCCATTCGTTGTACAGTCAAAGGTCATTTGAACACCCCCTCTACATAGGAAATGCCAATGCCAGAGTTAGCTTACAAAAGGCTCCGTAGCTTACATCTGCCTGTATTTAGTACTTTAGCATCTCAATGGAGGCTAGAAAGCTCTCACTGTACCTATGGTCCCATTTTTCAGCTCATCCACATCCGGTCACCATCTTCCCTGGCAGTGCTGTAAAGCTGCACTGATCCAGGGATTTAAATATGGCTCCGGACGCCCTGCGCATGCGCAGCACGTCGGTGCGATCGCGCATGTTCGGTAGATACTGACTCAGGATTGTGGTGTGTGGACCACACAGCACAACCCCCTTACACTGAGGGGGTGGCGTCAATCGCTCCAATGTATTAGCAGGGCAGGCCAGTATGTAGAATTACCTGTCTCTCAGAAGGGGAGGGAAGTAGTGAAGATACGACCAATCCTTGACTGCAACCAACCAGAAGGGAGACTCATGTTTTATCAGCTAGACCTGAAATCGTCAGTGAGCAGTATCATGGTATTGGTCGCCATCTAGTGTTCAAATAAAGTTACAACACTATGTTAATGCATAGAAAACAGTAAAAATTGCAGAACATGATGAAAAATAATATTGTTAACTGTACTTATACAGCGGCCACAGATTAACATAGAAAGATGGCTATAAAAATTTAAAAGAGGAAAAAGGGAAAGGAAGAGCCATATATTTACAGAAGAGAGAGGGAAGGAGGAGATAGCAGAATGTAAGACTCGGCTAGTCTACCCATCCATATGAATTTTAAGTTACTTGTTACCCACATTTCTATATTATCCAGGACAGGTCATATAGATACTGATCCACATAGGCATATAGTGTGGGGGAACATATGGTGATGGTTGACAACTTTTCTCAAGAATGTGGTAGGGGAAAGAAACCCCATAGACTTGAGAATTCATCCTGTTCCCTCCCATCCTCCAGATGTGAACCCCTCCAAAAATGGACGGTAGCTTACAGAGTCATTGAGCCCAGGGGGAGAGGTGGCCCTAAGGGCCACTATCCACCTGGTCTCCCTTTGTAGGAGAGTCTTGTCCCAGCTCCCCCTCTGGAACTGGGGTGGATTCGGTCCAATATCAAAAATGTGATATTGGGGAATCTTCCCTGATGAACATCACGGGCATGTCTGCCCAGTGGTAAATCTGGATTACAGGTCCTCATACTTTGCACAGTCTGTAGGCCCTCTTCTGGAACTTTAGTTTGGTTTTCCCAATATAAAAACAGCCACAGGGGCAAGTCAACAAATAGACCACCCCAGCCGTTTGACAATTAGCAAAGTGTGAGGGCCTGTATCTTTGTCCATTGGGCAGTCTCTGGTTGGAGTCTACATCCATAAACTGACAATGGGCACACCCCCACATTTAAAAGGGCCTTTCCTTTTGCATGGATCCCCTCTTAATTCACCTGTATATTCACTGTGGACCAGTATGTCCTTCAGTGATTTAGTTCGTCCCTAACCATGTAAATATACCAAAGAAAGTGCATTTTTTTTAACATTATGTCTAAATTTTGCACTTAGAGGCACCCCCTGTGTGTTTTTGGTGTCTTACAGAGATCCTTTCCTATCTCTGGGAGGAGATACCCACCTAATGCTCTCTTGATACACGATTCCTTCCTGTGGATTTATGGACTTTTGTTGTTTTATGAACTTTTATGAACTATAATATGACACATATAACAATTGTTTTTATATAAGACTATTGGGGTTTTACATGCTAATTTACCATATATTTACCATATACAGTGCCTTGAAAAAGTATTCATACCCCTTGAAATTTCCACATTTTGTCATATTACAACCAAAAAATTTAAATGTATTTTATTGCAATTTTTTTGTGATAGACCAAAACAAAGTGGCACATAATTGTGAAGTGGAAGAAAAATGATAAATGGTTTTCAAATTTTTTTACAGATAAATATCTGAAAAGTGTGGCGTGCATTTGTATTCAACCCCCTTTACTCTGATACCCCTAACTAAAATCTAGTGGAACCAATTGCCTTCAGAAGTCACCTAATTAGTAAATAGAGTCAACCTGTGTGTAATTTAATCTCAGTATAAATACAGCTGTTCTGTGAAGCCCTTATAGGTTTGTTAGAGAACCTTAGTGAACAAACAGCATCATGAAGGAAACAGAACACATCAGACAGGTCAGGGATAAAGTTGTGGAGAAGTTTAAGGCAGGGTTAGGTTATAAAAAAAATACCCCAAGCTTTGAACATCTCACGGAGCACTGTTCAATCCATCATCTGAAAATAGAAAGAGTATGGCACAACTTCAAACCTACCAAGATATGGCCGTCCACCTAAACTGACAGGTTGGGTAAGGGGAGCATTAAACAGAGAAGTAGCCTAGAGGCCCATGCTAACTCTGGATGAGCTGCAGAAATCCAAATCTCAAGTGGGAGAATCTGTCCATAGGACAACTATTCGTTGTGCACTCCACAAATCTGGCCTTTATGGAAGAGTGGCAAGAAGAAAGCCATTGTTGAAAAAAGCCATATAAAAGTCCCATTTCCTTTTTGCGAGAAGCCATCTGGGGGTCACAGCAAACACGTGGAAGAAGGTGCTCTGGTCAGATGAGACCAAAATTAAATTTTTGGCCTAAAAGCAAAATGCTATGTGTGGTGGAAAACTAACACTGCCCATCACCCTAAACACACCAACCCCACCGTGAAACATAGTGGTGGCAGCATCATGTTATGGGGATGCTTTTCTTCAGCAAGGACAGGGAAGGTGGTAAGAGTCGATGGGAAGATGGATGGAGCTAAATACATGGCAATCTTAGAAGAAAACCTGTTATGCCGCGTACACACGAGAGGACTTTTCGACAGCAAAGCTCCGACGGAACAAATCCGTCAGACAATTCGATCGTGTGTGGGCTCCATCGGACTTTTGCTGTTGAAAAATCCAACAGACTTTAGAAATAGAACATGTCTTAAATTTTCCCGCCAGAACTCCGCTGGACCCAGTTCCTATCGAAAAATCCGCTCGTCTGTGTGCTAGTCCGACGGACAAACAACGATGCTAGGGCAGCTATTGGCTACTGGCTACGAACTTCCTTATTCTAGTCTGGACATACGTCATCACGTTCAAATCCATCAGAATTTAGTGTGATTGTGTGTGGCCAAGTCTGTTCATTCGAAAAGTTCGTCGGAACTCAGTCGAAAGTCCGTTGGAAAGAACGTCGGACCTAGTCCGTCGAAAAGTCCGCTTGTGTTACGCGGCATTAGAGTCTGCAAAAGACTTGAGACTGGAGAAGAGGTTCACCTTCCAGCAGGACAACAACCCTAAACATACAGCCAGAGCTACAATAGAATGGTTTAGATCAAAGCATATTCAAGTGTTAGAATGGCCTAATCAAAGTCCAGACCTAAATCCAAATGAGAATCTGTGGCAAGATTTGAAAACTGCTGTTCACAGACACTCTCTATCCAGTCTGACAGAGCTTGAGATATTTTGCACAGAAGAATAGGCACAAATATCACTCTCTAGATGTGCAAAGCTAGTAGAGACATATCCAAAAAGACTTGCAGATGTAATTGCAGCGAAAGATCGTTCTTAAAAGTATTGACTCAGGGGGGCTGAATACAAATGCACACTTTTCTGATCCGATCTTTTTTTTTCCTTCCTACAATTATGTGCCAATTTGTGTTGGTCTATCACATAAAATGCCAATAAAATACATTTATGTTTTTAGTTGTAACATGCCAAAATGTGGAAAATGTCAAGAGGTACAGTATGAATACTTTTTCAAGGTACTGTACCTTGCTGTTGCTTTCGGTGTTCTGTAGCCCTGGCTAGGGATGAGCCGAACACCCCCGGGTTCGGTTCGCACCAGAACCTTCGAACGGACCGAAAGTTCGCGCAAATTTTCGAACCCTATTCGTTATAATGGACGCGAACGTTCAAAATCAAAATTGCTAATTACAACGGCCAATATGCATGTTAATGTCATAAAACAGGTTTGGGGACCCGGGTCCTGCCCGAGGGGACATATATCAATACAAAAAGAACTTTTAAAAACTAACGTTTTTCGGGAGCAGTCATTTAATGATGCATAAAGTGAAAAAAAAAGTGAAATTTTCCTTTAAATATGGTACCTGGGGGGTGTCTAAAGTATGCCTGTGAAGTGGCATGTGTTTCCCGTGTTTAGAACTGTCCTTGCAAAAAATGACATTTGTAAAGAAAAAAAGGAGCCATTTAAAACCACTTGCGGCTTTAATGTCATGTCTTGTCCTGGCCGCCATATGGCTGAAAATCCTTGAGAAAAATGGCATGGCTACCCCATCACCCCCCCCCCCCCCCACCCCAGCCCCTTTGGGTCTTGTATGGATATTAAGGGGGACCCCGCACCCAAAATAAAACCCTATACCTACAACCCTATATACTCTGAACAGCAGTATATAGGTGGTGCAAACAAGACACGGACTGTAGGTTTGTTCTTAAGTAGAATCTGAACAGGTACATTATGAAGTGTGGCTCCATCCCAAAAAAAACAATTTTTAAGCTTTTTGGAGAACATAGGGAGGGGTTATCACCCCTGTAACATTTGCTGTCTTTGCACATCTGTTCAGAACATGTCACCTCACTTTCCGTCCCAATGACAAATGTTTTTGGAAAAGTGGGGTTTTAATTGAAACAAGGATTGGTGATAAAGCATCAGTAGAGAGGAGATACCTTTTTCCCAAATTAAATCTAACAGGATAGAATTTCCCTTCCTAGGGGTAGATTTCCTCTCACTTCCTGTTTTCTCTTTCCATTTGCAAGTAGGAGTCGTTTGTAAGTTGGATGTTTGAAAGTAGGGGCCTGCCATATATACTCTGCAGAAATTTGCCCTATTAGATGTTGGTGTAGCCACAAGACTGGTGGGCACAGGAATGGGCCCTGCTGTGAGTTAATAGATCAAGATTTGTACTTGCATGCACCTGTTGAACTGGGCAGAAAAATTGGGCCTTTGGTGGTGGTGGTGGTGGTGGACGGTGTTGCCACAAGACTGTAAGCCCTCACAGTTACTCTTGGTGGGTGCAGGAATGGGCCCTGCTGTGAGTTATTAGATCAAGATTTGTAATTGCATGCACCTGTTGAACAGGGCAGAAAAATTGGGCCTTTGGCGGTGGTGGTGGACGGTGTTGCCACAAGACTGTAGGCCCTCATAGTTACTCTTGGTGGGCGCAGGAATGGGCCCTGCTGTGAACTATTAGATCAAGATTTGTAATTACACGCCCCTGTTAAACAGGGGCTGAAAAATTGTGCCTTAGGCATTGGTGCTGGTGCCACAACACTGCAACCCCTCACAGATACTGTACTCTTAGCACAGCAATGAGACCTGTTGCAAAGCATTGCCTAAAAATTGTAATTACACGCCCCAACAGGGGCTGAAAAATTGTGCCTTAGGCACTGGTGCCACAACACTGCAACCCCTCACAGATACTGTACTTGGAGCACAGCAGTCACACCTGTTGCGAAGCATCTTTTTAAAAAATTGTAATTACACGCCCCTGTTATACAGGGGCTGAAAAATTGTGCCTTAGGCACTGGTGCTGGTGCCACAACACTGCAACCCCTTACAGATACTGTACTCTGAGCACAGCAATGAGACCTGTTGCAAAGCATTGCCTAAAAATTGTAATCACACGCCCCAACAGGGGCTGAAAAATTGTGCCTTAGGCACTGGTGCTGGTGCCACAACACTGCAACCCCTCACAGATACTGTACTTGGAGCACAGCAGTCACACCTGTTGCGAAGCATCTTTTTAAAAAAATTTAATTACACGCCCCTGTTATACAGGGGCTGAAAAATTGTTCCTTAGGTACTGGTGCTGGTGCCACAACACTGCAACCCCTCACAGATACTGTACTCTGAGCACAGCAATGAGACCTGTTGCAAAGCATTGCCTAAAAATTGTAATTACACGCCCCAAGAGGGGCTGAAAAATTGTGCCTTAGGCACTGGTGCTGGTGCCACAACACTGCAACCCCTCACAGATACTGTACTTGGAGTACAGCAGTCACACCTGTTGCGAAGCATTTTTAAAAAAAATTGTAAGTACACGCCCCTGTTATACAGGGGCTGAAAAATTGTGCCTTAGGCACTGGTGTGGTGGCATGGATCATTGAGGAGAAGGAAGAGGATAGTCAGTGAACATAACAGGACAGTCACTCAGCATCAGCATAGGCAGTCTTGAAGGGATGTGACATTATAAATTATTCCGTTATATCCGCTTCAGGTGCCTGGTAGCTGGTGGTGATCCAAGACTGATTCATTTTTATGAAGGTCAGTCGATCAACCGAGTCGGTGGACAGGCGCACCCTATGATCGGTGACAAATCCTCCAGCAGCACTGAATGTGCGTTCGGAAAGAACGTTGGATGCAGGACAGGCCAGTAGATCAATTGTATACTGTGCAAGCTCTGGCCAGTGATCCATCCTCAGGACCCAGTAAGCCAGAGGATTTTCGGTGGGAAAGGTGTCCAAGTCTGACCTTGCCCCTAGGTATTCCTTCACCATGTATATCAGACGCTGGCGATGGTTGCTGGAACCGATCATACCTTGGGGCTGCGGACTAAAAAAATGTCTGAACGCATCGGTCAGACGTCCACCTTCCCCACCGCTCCTTCTGCTACTGACCGAAGCCTCAGCAACTCGTCGTCCAGGACCAGGAGTTTGTAACCTCCCAGTTTCTGAGAACGCGTTGCACAGACCTTTCTGCAAGGCCTCCCTGAGATGTCTCATCCTCTGCTCCCTCTGCGACGGCAAGATAAGGTCCGCAACCTTACCCTTGTACCGTGGATCAAGGAGAGTGGCCAGACAGTAATGGTCCCTCTCCTTGATCCGAAGAACACGAGGATCCTTCCGCAGGCTTTGCAGGATCAGGGAGGCCATGCAGCGTAGGTTAGCTGAGGCATTCGGTCCGGAGTCTTCTGGGCCACTGAGGATGACATGATCGCCAGCCACCTCCTCCCAGCCACGTACAAGTCCACTGGTTTGTTGGGACTGTACATCATCCCTAAAAGACTGCTGCTGCTGATGCTGAGTGCCAGGCTCCACCTCCATGCTCACACAATCCTCCTCCTCCTCATCCTCTTCCTGTGTGATGGGTGGGACAGAAGGAACACTGTCTGGATAAAGGGGGCCTTGAGAGGCAAGGAAGTCCTCCTCTTCCTGCCTCTGTTCTGCCTCAAGTGCCCTGTCCATTATCCCACGCAGCGTATGCTCCAACAGGTGGACAAGAGGTACAGTGTCACTGATGCATGCACTGTCACTGCTCACCATCCTTGTGGCCTCCTCAAATGGTGAGAGGACAGTGCATGCATCCCTGATCATGCTCCACTGGCGTGGGGAAAAAAAGCCAAGCTCCCCTGACCCTGTCCTGGTGCCGTAGTCGCAAAGGTACTCATTGATGGCCCTCTGCTGCGTGTGCAGTCGCTGCAGCATGGCCAACGTTGAGTTCCACCTGGTGGGCATGTCACATATTAGGCGGTTCTTGGGCAGGTTCAGCTCCTTTTGCAGCTCAGTCAGCCGAGCACTGGCATTATAAGATCGGCGGAAATGCACACAGACTTTTCTGGCCTGCCTCAGGACATCCTGTAAGCCTGGGAACCTGCCCAAGAACCGCTGCACCACCAGGTTGAGGACGTGAGCCATACAGGGCACATGGGTGAGCTGCCCCTGTCGCAGGGCGGAGAGGAGGTTGGTGCCATTGTCAGAAACTACCATTCCTGGCTTAAGCTGGCGTGGCGTCAACCACCTCTTGGCCTGCCCCTGCAGAGCTGCCAGAACCTCTGGCCCAGTGTGGCTCCTGTCCCCCAAACACACCAGCGCAAGCACGGCATGGCATCTTTTTGCCTGCGTACTCGCGTAGCCCCTTGTACGCCTACGGAGCACCGCTGGTTCCGAGGACAGAGCACTGGAGGAAGAAGAAGAGGAGGGGGTGGAGGAGAGAGGTGTGTCACAACCAGTAGTAGCATTTTGGAGGTGTGGTGGCGGAACAACCTCCAACACTACTGCACCTTGTCCTGCATCCCTCCCAGCTGCCAATAGAGTGACCCAATGGGCCGTGAAAGAAAGATAACGTCCCTGTCCATGCCTGCTGGACCATGAGTCAGCGGTAATATGCACCTTACCGCTGACCGCCCTGTCCAGCGAGGCATGGACATTGCCTTCCACATGCCGGTAGAGAGACGGAATCGCCTTCCGTGAGAAAAAGTGTCGTTTGGGAACCTGCCACTGAGGAACCGCACATTGAACAAACTCACGGAAGGGGGCAGAGTCTACCAACTGAAAAGGCAGCAGTTGAAGTGCTAGCAATTTAGCCAAGCTAGCATTCAACCGCTGGGTATGTGGATGGCTGGGAGTATACTTCTTTCGACGGTCCAGCAGCTGGGGCAGGGAAATTTGCCTGCTACAATCGGACGTCGGTGTACTGCAAGTACTTGTGACAAACCTAATTCTACACCTTCAGTCCTCTCAGAGCAGCTTTCAGAGAGGACTGAAGATATAGTGGGGATGGAGATCCCCGCTGATGAGGAGCAAGGAGAGGTCCGCTTTGTTCTTTGGTGTGGGTCTTTTATGTGTGCTTGCCAACGAGCTGCATGGCAGGTCGACATATGTCTGCTCATGCTTGTGGTGCCCAAGCGGCTGATGTTTTGGCCACGCGAGATACGCTTGAGACAAATATTGCAAATAGCAGTGGTGCGATCTGATGCACTCGTCTCAAAAAAGGCCCACACCAAAGAACTTTTGTTATAACGTGCAGAGGCAGCGCCCTGCACAGTCGGAGCTCTGCGGTGTGGTACAGTTGCTGTGCTGGCCTCTAGCTGGCCTCCAGGGGGCATCCTGCCTCGTTGGACATGTGACGCTGCATCCTTCTCCTCCTCCTCCTCCTCCTCTCTCCCTTCAGGCACCCACGTGGAGTCAGTGACCTCATCATCCCCTCCCTCTTCACCACTAGAGCAAACCTGGCAGTAAGCTGCAGATGGTGGAACAGTACTGCCAGATTGCTGTCCTTCAGCATCCCCTCTCTCTGCGCGCACACTACTGCCTTCCTCAAGCTGGGTATCATCATCCGAGCCTTCGAATCGTTGGGCATCCTCCTGGAGCATGTACCCAACACTGTGCTCAAAGAGTTCGGGGGACTCCTCAGGAGGACATGGTGGGTCTAGGGAAGGGGTGGCTGATGATGCCATTGAGTACGCGTTGGCAGCTGCTCTGCCAGTACCCTGAGCCTGGGTGAGAGAGGATGAGGAGGATGAGGAGGGCTTGGTCATCCATTCTACCAAGCCTTCGGCATGATGCGGCTCCACATGTCCAGCTGCCGAAAACAAAGACAAGCGTGTCCCATGGCCACGTGCTGATGACGATGCACGACCACGTCCACGGCTAGCACTGTTGTCTCTAGAAACAGAGCCTGCCTGCCCTGTGTTCTTGCCTCGGCACGCTCTGCCTCTCCTTGGCGGTCTTCCAGCCATTGTAGTTGGTAGTGTATATAGTATAAAAAATGGGTGCTGCTGAGAAGAAAATATAGGAGCTCTGTGTTACAAGACCTCATCTTATGTGTTATTGTTAATATGTTTTGACGTTTCATGTTTGTATGATTGCTGCATTTTCTGAAATAAAAACTTTTCGAAAGTAAATAACCACATAGCGACTGCCCCATTGTAGCTTTACTGCTACAGTGTTGTCAGCCCATCAGATCTTTCTGTTTCTATATCCTCTGTATTTAAGACTGACAGGTTTGTCCAGCCATTCATGGTCTGATGAAGAAGCTGTAGCTTCGAAATGCATTACCAATCCTTGCCACTGTGAATAATCACATTCCCTGCTCCTGTGAAGTCACGACCAGCTGCTTCTTGTTTCCTGCTTCCTGGTTCCCAGCATTCTCTGGATCTCTGTAAGATCACTCCAGTGTCCCAGGCTGCAAAGGGAAGACATCCTTGAGACTCCAGGACTGGCTATTTTCACCACATACTGAACTCATCTAATTTAACCTGTGAGTTACTACTTGCTTTTATTAAATATATGATTTATACTGCACTAAGTCTGGTGCCCCTCTGTTCCCATTACTGCTACAGTGTGGCTGCTCTGTGCAGAATCACGTATATATACAGGATTCTGCATTTCCGGATAGGGGGCACACACTCGCATACCCCCCTTTGCCTGGTTGTGCTGTTATTCGTCTCAGCAAATGCCAATCACTGGGTGCCGGCCAATGATTGACCACCAGCACCCGGCAATAAGCTCTGAGTCTCACAGAACACATCTCGGTCAGGAAATGAAAACTAGATCCATAGTAAAAGCAGCACACAATACACACAGTACACACACAAACACATATTTAACCCCGTGATCACCCTAAATGTTAACCCCTTCCTACCCAGTGTCACTAGTACAGGGACAGTGTATAATTATTAGCACTGATCACTGTAATGATGGCACTGGTGATGTCAGTGTCAGTTAGTTAGTTCCCCCCCAGTTTCAGTTAGTGTCAGATCGACCACTGCAGTATCGCAGTCCCTTTATAAGTTGCTGATCCCCACCATTACTGGTTAAAAAAATAAATAAATAAAAATTCCAGTATATTTCCCATAGTTTGTAGATGCTCTAACTTTCACACAAACCTATCAATATACACTTACTGGGACATTTTGTTTACCAAATTTATGTAGTGGAATACATTTTGGCCAACATTTATTAAGAGATTTGTTTTTATGTTTTTTTTGTTTTTTTATGGGATACTGTCTGTTTTATAGCAGAAAGTATAAAATATAGTTTTTTTTTCTATCAAGTGGTGATCAATTACCAACAAAGGAAAGCTCTATTTGTGTGAAAAAAATATATACATTTAATTTGGGTACAGTGTTGCATGACCGCACAGTTGTCAGTTAAAAGTAGCACAGCGCTGCATAGCAAAAAATATCCTAGTCACGAAGGGGAGTAAATCTGCCGGAGGGCAAGTGGTTAAACCTTGTAGATCTTTAACCTTCTTGCCTGCATGGATGTATCAAATTTTATCAGCAAAAAAAAAAACATATTCTTTATTAAAAAGTCTTATTTATCTCTGCTGCCCAAAAGTAAAGCTAAAGTTTTGGCAAAAAAAACTTAAGAGTTTGCTTGTTTGTAGTTGTTAGTGAGAGACTGCTAGCTAAGGAAACAGCAGAGATCAAAATTCTTATATAATTTAAAAAGCATTTTTAGATCAAATGACTAACATGATTGTTAATAGTGTCAGTTTTCTCTGCAGATGTTATTTAATCCATGAATCATTTTGCCACTGTAAAAATGTTATTTAGGGTTTCCGGTAAACATTGAAATTAACAGACTGCTTTGTCAAATTTAACTCTTAAGAATCAGAATTTCTCCATCATGTAAATATAGACATTATTGTTTGACCCCCCCCCCCCCCCCCAATAATTCTCTAAGTATATACTTTTTAACCAAAGAATCATATTGTAGACATTGCAGTCAGTGTGTATAGTAGGTGAACTGCATTACCATACCATTTATTAAACAAATATACATTTGTATGCTAATTAAGCAGCAATAGGAGAACATTTGTATAAAGTTAATTTGGATAATCATTTGTATACTATATGCATGCTGCACTCTATTGTTTGACTAATCTTGTTTTTTGTTTTACCTTTAAGTGGAAGGTGCTTTGGTGGAGATTTATAACATTAGCATCTTTCAGCTGAAAGACATGTCACTTGCAAAGTCTAACAGAAAATGAACTGGAACATCTTATTTTATTTACTTTTAGCAGCTCTAAGCAGCCATAGATTAAATAGATTAAAAAGGGCAGGCTCTCCATACCAATTTAAGGTGGATATTCCACTTTTCAAGAATATTTAGAGAAAGCGGTGCTGGGGCATGGATTAACACAAAATACAATAAAAGGACCTGCTGCTGTGGCTTTGAGTCAGAGGACACTGAAGGGAATGTTAGGGTACATTCACAGCAGCAATTAGGGCCAGTGCGAATAGTAGCACCAGGACTCAGATTCCTGCTGTGGCTCTCAGTGGCTAGGTCTAGCTGCCAGCCCCATTCACTATTCGTGTCTTCCTGCACGGACAGTGAATACCTGCTGTGATCACTGCTGGATTGCACTTTGTGTGTATCCAGTAGCAATCACTGGAAGTAACAAATAATAGCTACATCCAACAGTGACCTCACATTATAGTGGACAGGGCTGGCAAACACACCTAGCCGCTAAGAGCCACACCAGGAACTACTGCTACAATTCACACCAGCCTAATCGCCATTTTGAATGTAGCCTTAAGTGAACAGGATATTCAGTGGAAGTATTTGTATGCAAAAGGAGAAGAAATAGAGTCTGATATGGGTAAGAAATGTGTAAAAAAGAGAGTTAATAAAGTGCAGATAAATGACTTGATGTAAGACAGAGTTAAAGTTTATAACTCCTAGGAAATTCGTACTATCATCTACGACAGGGGTCTTCAAATTATGGCTCTTCAGTTGTTCAGGAAATACCATTCCCATCATGCCAAGTCATGTCTGTGAATGTTAAAGTTTTACAATGCCTCTTGGAATGTGTAGTTCTGCAACAGCTGGAGAGCAGTAGTTTGAAGACCCCTGATCTAGGGCTTTGGAATAGTCAAATACAAAATCATTATTTACTTATGTGTTGCTGTGGAGACTTCCTGTCTGGTAAAAGCGTTGTCACCAAGACATGAGGTGGAGGACATTTTTTTTAATGGAGCTAGCAAGGTAAAATGTAAAATCCAAGTACCAAGATGGGAAATGGGACAGGGGCGCCTAATAATGAGCCCATAATTTGTAAGCTTTTGGGGAGGAGCAATGTCAGTTATTCTACACGATTGATACAGATGATACAGTGCTGATTTCCAAAACAAATTATGTTTTAACTTATTAATGTGCACTGTCCCTTAAATTAAAGTGCTGAACCTCAAACAAAGTGCCTTTCACTCTACAAACTTCTTAAACCCTAACATTGTATATACACACATAATAGTGTGCAAATATTCTGTGTAACGTACAAAAAAGTTATTTTGAGCAAAATCCCTTGGTGCAAATCTCTGTTGGTAGCTGTGCATAAACAAGAGTTTACAGCCACTGTGGTGCTAATGTGGAAATATCCAGTTCAATCTTCAACCATGTCAGAGGTGCAGCCTTTAAATGCTTCACACTGTGGTACCTTCAATTCCTATTATGTGGATTCTTCCCCAATTCTCAGAGAACTCAACAGATTCCAAGACCTTTAACATGTATGGGTTACACTTGCTTATGAACATCCAGATCTCAGAGCCATAAGTTTCCCTATTATGGATCATAACATCAAGAGAGGATAAGAGGAAGAAATTGCATACTGCAATTCAATTTACAGTATTATATTAATAGCAAATATAACCAATGCGCTCACATACTACATTGCTACTCCAGCACTAGTGTTACAGCTTTGCAGTTTGTGAGAAACACAGCTCCACCTGGCCTCTGCAGTTGTGTGAGCAGCGGGATTGTTTTGCTTGCATCAATGTCACATGCCTGTAGCCAAGCCCTACCAGTTTCATCCTCAAGATGTCATTAACAGTAATTACTGAACCCCAGAGTGACATCTTCCCTGCACCCTGGAACTGAAAATGACACATTTTGCCCTAAAAATTGAAGATTTCAAACGTAGTGAAGCTTTAAATTTCTGAGTAGATCCTCTACTCTTAATGAGCATTGTATCCATTTTCTGAAACATTTCGTTCGATATGGTGACAAAGTGATAATTTTCCCAAAGTGGATTATTTGCCCTAGACCTTGATTTTAATATAATGTATGAGTGTGTCCCCTAACATTAACCCAAAGTGACAGTCCCACACAGATAGTGGCAGTCTTTGCCACAATAACAGACAATTAATCTGCTGCTATACTAAGCAGAATGCACAACCTACAAATCCAAGAAGGAAATATGGCTGTCTGATGCATACAATTATTGAAAAACAAAAAAACAAAAACTTAAACTAGTTAGCCAGTCATTGAAAACCAGTCAGATTGAACCAAGGCTCACTCACCTTTACTGTGTATCTGCTAGTGAAGCATAACACTAAAAAGGAATCCAGAATCAATCGGCTACACTCTACATTTGACTTGACTACTTGATTTGTATACTGAAACAATTTGGACTTTAATCGTATGCACAACTAAAGCAGGTTGAGCATTGCTGCGATTGATAAATATTGGACAAAACAAAAAATAATAAACAGAAAATGTAGTTAGAAGGCACATGAATAGAAAAAAAAATGCAGTGCAAGAGAATTAGATACTTCTAGCCATAGTATCAAATACAGGGGGTGCCCTACTTACAAACATCGGAGGGAGACAACAGGAAGTGAGAGGAAATCCACCCCTAGGAAGGGAAATTCACTCCTGTAAGAGTAAATATGGGAAAAAGATGTCTCCACTGAGGCTTTATCACCAGTCCATGTTTCCCTAACAACCCAAAATTTTCAAAATCCAATTGTCATTGGGACAGAAGGTGAACAGGGGCACAGACAGCAAAACAAATGTTACAGGGGTGATAACCCTTCTCTATGTTATCTAAAAAACGTAAAAATAGATTTTTTGGCTGGAGCTACACTTAAAAAATGTACCTGAACCGACTTACAAACAGATTCAACTTAAGAACAAACCTACAGACCCTATCTTGTTTGTAACCCGGGGACCCCCTGTACATTCATTAATGGAAATCATTTAACACAACAAAAATATAATTCAGGCACATGATTCCCAGGATTCCCAAGATTCACCAGCGTTGTAATTCCGCAATATAGAAGAAAAGGATCTGTCTTGCAAAGATTTTTTTTTCAACAGTTGTCTACTAAGGAGCACTGACAGAGGTACTTGTTATTACCCTCTTGCAGATATGATGTGGCAAATTGGAATGCTCTGTGGGCATCAGAATTTTAGAGGTTAAACATGCTTTTATTACAACCAATAGATTTGAATTGCCAGACTACACCAAACAAAGGGATCACTGTTCTCCAACCGGCTGTAGTTTCCAAGATTTATATTAATGGACAGAGCTCCTCTCCTACTTCAGCAATCTTCACATATTTGAAGGGACCTATTCCGAGGGCCCTTCAGGAGTCAAGCTGATATTGTAATCAGGTTATGAACATAATATTATTATAATAAATGTCCTCAGCAATATTTATAAATTGATATATATGACTCTAAATGATTGCATAACCATGCAAGAACAAAAATATTAATAAAAAATAAGATTCACCAAATAATTAAATAGGATTGGCTTGTGCCACCCACCATAATAGGTAGTTTGGATGCAAATGGCAGATGTGGCGATAGGCTGGTAGACATCCCATATCATAGTGACTAGAAATAATAGGTTGTAGTTAATATGACCACCTAATAGTCTTAGGCTCTGAATAACATACAGTAACCACCTACAAAATGGGCTGCCTGAGCTTGGCTGTAGTATTGTTTTAAGCTTGTGTCTTAAAAAAAAGATCCAGTCGTTAATGCAGTTCTGTTTTATCAGAGATTGGGTTTGAATGTTTTGTCTCATTTCAAGTTGTTTGTCACGATTTAAAATATTTAGAGAATAATATTTCTTTTAATTTTCTGTCTCATTGCCCATTTTTATGAACGGTAAAGCATGCTTGAAACCTTGCTCTGGAGACGTGAGGTGCATGTTGCCAACTGGGATTAGCTACTTGCTGACTGTAACAAAGTAGTAGATATCTTTCATGTCTATGGGGAATTTTAATGAGAATTTGTTTGCACAGGTTTAAAGAGATTTTACTCATCTCTGTGACCAGTAGTCTTTAAAATGTTCTGAAAACTGTGGGAAAAAAAAAGATAAATTTAGCCATAACTTATTTTAAAGGGACAATAGCAAGTCTGCCATAATTCTATTAGAAAGTAGATAGAAGATATTTTTTAAAGTGTTGTGCTTTTCAAATATATATGTAGTTTAATCATTCTGTAAAGGCATTTTGAGAAAAAGCACAACATTTATACATTTGAAAGTTTAGGTAAAATTAGTCATAAATTAGGCCTTTTAGGACCTTTTAATGTCAAACCTATTATGACAAAACATTTGTTATGAATCAGTTTTTCAAAGTCATAATTCTGACATATAACTTTGACATTGACATGTTCATTTAACACTTTTGTTATATTGCGGTTCCTAAAAGTGTAAGAGTATTATTTATTTTTAAAGTATATATAATGCAAAATTAAATATTTAGAGCCATATCTAGTGATTTATTTTTAATTCTCCCATCACTGGATTTTCTTTCATGTGAACAAGCAAGAGCTATTGTAATTGAATAAAGATCTTGAGAATGGAGCAATTGAAAAGATTTCTAGAAGAAGTTGCTCAAGTGTATTTGATAAAGTATGCTGAATGGGATAGCACTAATGTCTTGTGCAATGTCTTATACAATCTAAATTTTTTAAATGAATTGTTTCCTTTAGCTGCCTTTATTTTACTAAGAAATACATATGCCAGCCACAATTACTTTGCACAGAAGGGGGATATGTTTTCCTAATTTTCTGAAGGTAGCAGGATTCCTCATGCTGAAGGTATACTCTATATGTAGGGGGAAAACATCCGATCATAGGCTAACTGCCTTTCCACATTGCATGAAAGAACACAAGGACAGCTCCATACAGTGTCTTACAAAAGTATTCACCCCCTTGGCATTTTTTGTGTTTTGCTGCCTCAACACCTGTAATTAACATGGATTGTTTGAGAAATTGCATCATTTAATTTACAGAACATGCCCACAACTTTGAAGATTTTTTTTTTATTGTGAAGCAAACAACAAATAGGACAAAATAACAGAAAAAGTCAATGTGCAAAATGTTTCACCCCCCTAAAGTCAATACTTTGTAGAGCCACCTTTTGTGGCTATCACAGCTCGAAGTCGCTTTGGATAAGTCTCTATGAGCTTGCCACATCTTACCACTGGGATTTTTGCCCATTCCTCCTTGCAAAATTGCTCCAGCTCCTTCAAGTTGGATGGTTTGCGCTTGTGAACGGCAATCTTTAAGTCTGACCACTGGTCTTTGACTAGGCCATTCCAACACATTTACATGTTTCCCCTTAAACCACTCAAGTGTTGCTTTACCAGTGTGTTTGGGGTCTTAGTCCTGATGGAAGGTAAACCTCCATCCTAGCCTCAAATCACACACAGAGTGGTACAGGTTTTGCTCAAGAATATCCCTGTATTTAGCACCATTCATCTTTTCCTCAACTCTGACCAGTTTCCCAGTCCCGACGACTGATGGGATGGTGTTCTTTGGGTGATGTGATGTGTTGGGTTTGCGCCAGACATAGCATTTTCTTTGATTGCCAAAAAGTTAAATTTTTGTCTCATCAGACCAGAGCACCTTCCTCCATACATTTTGTGAGTCTCCCACATGCCTTTTTGCAAACTTAAAACATGCCATTTTGTTTTTTGCTGAAAGTAATGGCTTTCTTCTGGCCACTCTGCCATAAAGCCCAACTCTATGGTACGTAGAGCTTATTGTCGTCCTATGTACAGATACTCCAGTCTCTGCTGTGGAACTCTGCAGCTCCTCCAGGGTTACCTTAGGTCTCTGTGCTGCCTCTTTGATTAATGCCCTCCTTGCCCAGTCCGTGAGTTATGATGTGCCGCTGTCTCTTGGCAGGTTTGCTGTTGTGCCATGTTCTTTCCATTTGGTTATGATACATTTGATGGTGCTCCTAGGTGTCAGCAAAGATTTTGATATTTTTTTATGACCTAACCCTGACTTTTACTTCTCAACAACATTGTCCCTTACTTGTTTGGAGAGTTCCTTGGTCTTCATGGCAGTGTTTGGTTAGTGGTGCCTCTTGCTTAGGTGTTGCAGCCTCTGGGGCCTTTCAAAAAGGTGTGTATATGTAATGACAGACCATGTGACACTTAGATTGCACACAGGTGGACATAATTTCACTAATTATGTGACTTCTGAAGGTAATTGGTTGCACCAGAGCTTTTTATGGGCTTCATAACAAAGGGGGTGCATACATACGCACATGCTAATTATCATTTTTTTATTTCTGAAAAATAGTTTTATGTATATATTTTAATTAATTTGCATACATTTGCAAATACATGCGTAAGCTGTAGAACCTCTTCCAATATTATAACAGTCCTAATTATAAATTGTGAGAGCCTCTAAAGTGGAAGCAAATGCATTATAATGTATAGGCATAGGGCAGGTGAGCCTGGAAGTAGACCACCCCTCCTTAACCACCTTGCGCTCGCATTATAGCTGATTGATGGCTACAGCCCAGGCCTCAATTGCCGGGGGGTCATCAATAGATGTCCTCCCCTGCCTGCATGAACTGCCTACACACTACCTGGGGGGTGCGCAGCACACTCCCTGAGTCAATGAGACTCATCTGATCACAGATCCCGGCCCCTTACCATGTGATCAGCTGTCAGCCAATGACATGATAAAAAAAACAGTAGTGATTAAATACCACCAAAAGAAAGCTCTATTTGTGGGGAAAAAATATATAAAAATGTAATTTAATTAAAATTTTGTTACAGAAAGACCAATTCTTGCTTTCATAGGGTTATGGTGTGAAGGCACCATCAACACCAAAAGCCCAATTTTTCCACACCTGTTTGATAGGTGCACATATTTTAAATTTTTTACAGAAAGGCCAATTCCTGCTTTCATCAAGAGTACCTCCAGCTATTTCCTGCTCTTTCTGGCAGTGTGTTCTCAGAGCATTACACCGGGAAATTTTTGTCTTCCTTTGACTGGTCTGTAGATCAGAGGTGGCTTCAGCAGCAAAATTAGTTTGCCACTAAACCCCAAACCATTCCTTAATGCCTTACTGGTAAGCCAGTAATGGTGAAACTGAAGTGGGTTATGGAATCCAAGGGATACCAAGGGACTCCCCAGGCCCTATATTTAAAATAATTTTTCATTTTTATTGTTTCCCTTTAACCACTTGCCGACCACCTTCCGCAGTTATATTGGTATGTTGGTACGTCGTTTTGTGCACTAGCCTGTGTGGGCATGCGCAATTGGTCACTGGCTTCCAGCGATCATTTCCCACAGAGGCAGAACGGGGAACTGCCTATGTAAACAAGGCAGATCTCCATTCTGACAGGGGATGACACAGATATTTTGTCTTCCTGCTATGCAGGAAGACGGGTCTCTGTGTTGTCCCAGTCAGACCGTCCCCCATACAGTTAGTAAGCACAGCCAGGGAACACACTTAACCCCTTGATCACCACTGATGTTAACCCCTTCCCTGCCAGTGTTATTTATACAGTGATAAATGCATATTTTTATTACTGTAATAATGTCACTGGTCCCAAAAAAGTGTCAACAGTGTCCGATCTGTCTGCCGCAATGTCACAGTCCCACTAAAAATTGCTGACCACCGCCATTACTAGTAAAAAAACTAAAAGAATAATAAAAATTGTCATAAATCTAGCCCCTATTTTGTACATGCTACAACTTTATTTTTATTTATTTTTTTATTGGGTATGTTTTTTAGAAGAAAGAAAAAAATATATATATTTTTTTTCAAAATTGTCGGTCTTTTTTTGTTTTTAATTTTAATTTTAAATCTCAGAGGTCATCAAATACCACCAAAAGAAAGCTCTATTTGTGGGGGAAAAAAGAACATGCATTTTAAATTTGGGTACAGTGTCGCACGACCGTGCAATTGTCAGTTAAAATAGCCCAGTGCCGTATCGAAAAAAATGCCCTGTTCATTAAGGGGGTAAATCTTTCCGGTGGTTAAGCATTATTATAATCACTGCTCCTTTAAAAACTATCTTTTTAAAAAAAGCAGTACCCGGGCCACCATATAAATTTATGGCCAATAACGTGCATATAAGCCTTCAAAATTGGCACTTTTGTTTTTTTCAAGTTCAGGACCCATAGACTTTAGAAGGATTTGCAGTTAGTCCCAAAATTTCCCGATCTTCGAGAGTTCTGGTGTGAACCGAACTGGGGGGAAGCGGGTGTTCGTCCCAACTCTATTGCTTGCATGTATTTTTTCAAATTAAATTAGTTCATTCAGTTTATTTTGTTGTGATTAGCTGTGATTGGCCAGTGCTAATCACATGGTACAGATTGGCTGTGAATGGCCCTGTCTGTATCATGTGATGTCATTGACCAATCACAGCTACCAACATAATTGTACACAATGAATGGCATGAAAGGAAGCTATCCATTATTTACAACTGTCATGTGACCATTGTGTCATTGTGTCATTGTGTCCATTGGCAAATCACGCCACAGCGTAGCCCTGCGGTCACACGCGAGGTGTGACCCAGGAGGGCCTCATATGACATGCACCCAGATCGACGAAAGTCATACCCAGCCTAAAGGCTGGGTGGGATTTTTGTTGATCCGTAATCAGATGCTGGTTAAAGTAGACCTGTAGTGAAGTTTTACTATCTTGTAGGGAACATCTAGAACTGCCATTTGTGCCTAAACAGTACCTGTTGAATTTCACCTAAAAATAAATATATCAGTAAATGTCCTGTGCCTACAGCTTCGCCTGGAGTCTAAATCTAAGTTACAGTGCTTGTGACTACTAGTCCTATGAAATTTATTGTGAGATCTGTGCTCCCTCTACCTCTATTGATGATTATTACCCCATCAGTCATCAAGAACACAGTTCCGTCACAAGAAAGCAAGATGTTGTATTCCATGCAGAGACAAGATGCAGCATGGTAGGCACGATACGACTAATTGGGGAATATCAGCTGCAGGGAAACCACAGGAAATACTAGTGATTAGTCAGTTTTTCTCTGTCAGACCTTTTTTGGATGCAGCCTCTACTGTTCAGTTCCTGAGCCTATTAGAAAGTATTTGCATAATAGTTCTTGTATGGACTAATGGACTATTGCATTCCAGTCCATTAGCTGTCTGGATAGGGTATGATGGATTGGGTTGGAGTTTATGTTTACATATATTGAATTACTAAATACATAGATATGATGTCTTCATAATTAATTTCCAATCATGTGAAGAGGGATTAAAAAAATATATAATTTACTTAAAAATGTCATATTATATGTATCCCGGCTGAGCTTGGCTCCCAATCAGCCACACCTTTGCAGAACCAGCACACCCCAAGATCCATCTTAGCAGGACCCACACATCAAGGATGAAATGCTGCATCTCAAAGTTGCAGGCTTTACAAAGTCTTCACTCACAATCCCTCCAGCCTCTGCAAGATGACTGAAATTCCTTTTCTTTCTGACCTCAACTGATGTGTCTTTGATTCCCTCTTTTTCTCTCCCTCTTTTTTCAGCTGACCTACATCTCTGCCTGGAAGAGGGAGGACCCACTCCCTGGAGTTGGTGGGGTAACCAGGAAGATCTCTCTTGGTGTGCTAGGACTGTTACAAACCCCTGGGCTGAAGACTTTCCCCATCTCCGCCCCTGTTACCAGTTATTAGTTATGTTCTCCTTGTCAGACTAACTGTGAGTAATAGACCTGTGCCTTACTTTTTTTTGTCATTTCACTATACTCAGGACTTCCTCCGTAGAATATGGACATTTATTTTTATTTTTTTATTTTTTTTGGACTTTCGGGTTCATCGACTAGGCAGATTATCTGTTATGCATAAGTTCCTCTCCTTATCTATAGCCAAGTCAAACTATTATAATTCAGATTGTCTCTATTATTATCTGGTGCAATGTATTTCAAATTTGTCACATGTTTACAGGGACTAGTGAATGAATGCTGAGGTTTCCCATTTATCAATGGAGTATTAAGCCTGACATTCTCACCTTCTTGGTCCACTGGAAGCCCCCAGGCTGGCCTCTCGGCTGCTGGGGGGCCTTGGTGGGGTGACATTAAACCCCTTCCTTCCAGAGGGAGGCTGCAGCTGGCAGTGTGAGCATACACTCTGAGGAGAAAACCAAAGGCCTAGGTTTAAGGTCTGAAGCCGCAATGCTGAAAGTGAGTAAGCCAGGAGGCTGAAGGTGTGAACTATACAGTAATGGTGAAACCCCCTGCAAGAGAAATTGCTTTTATTTTCTTTAAACTTTGTTTCCTTTAAATAAAAGTGGGCTGCCAAGACTTTAATACACAGGTCTGGACTGACACGTGTTCCTGAAACCACATGCACCGATATCTCACTTTGCTTGACCACGGCCTACTTATGCCCTTCTTTCTCCTCCAATTCCCTCTCTCCCTTTGGCGGTGACTGCCCCCCCCGTTTTACTTACCTGAGCCTTGGAACTTGACCCGGCGGGGACACACTGTCTCTCTGCCTGGGGTTCTCGGCAGCAGCCATCTGCTCCCGCTGCTGTCAATCAAATCCAATGACGCGAGCGACGGGGACGGGGCCGAGTTATACATTCGGCGGCTATGGACGCCAAATGCTGGACTTGGGAGCATGCCCACAAGGTAACCCCCTTTCGGAGAGCGCTTCTCCTAGGGGGTTATCTGATGTGGGGAGAGAGAGCCACCGGGGGACCCCAGAAGAGGATGTTCAGGGCTACTCTGTGCAAAACAATCTGCACAGTGGAGGTAAGTATGATATGTTTGTTATTTAAAAAAAAAAATCCCTTACAACCACTTTAAGGTTAAACCTCTTTTCTTCTAATTTTTAGGAGTGCCCACATGTCTTGTTAAACTCCCTTCTGCGAAAAAAGTTTTATCCCTAGCGTGGGGTCACCAGTACGGTATTTATAAATTGAAATCATATCCTCTCTCAAGCATCTCTTCTCCAGAGAGAATAAGGTTCCTTTCTTCATAACTAATATCCTCCAGACCCTTTATTAGCTTTGTTGCCCTTCTTTGTACTCGCTCCATTTCCAGTACATCCTACCTGAGGACTGGTGCCCAGAACTGGACAGCATACTCTAGGTGCGGCTGGACCAGAGTCTTGTAGAGTGGGAAAATTGTTATTTTATCTCTGGAGTTGATCCCCTTTTTAATGCATGCCAATAATACATAGTTACATTATAGGTGAGGTTGAAAAAGACAGAAGTCCATCAAGTCCAAACTATGTGGGTTACTGAAGCCCCCACGATTCCCTCGTTAAGACTCAGGAGAAGAATAAATGCAATACCTTCGACATCTTCCCATCCTTTGTAAACAAGATGTCCTTCCTCATTCTTTATGGGGCCAATATGGTGTGTCCCTTTTTTACTGTTTACATAATTAAAGAATTTCTTGGGATTTTTTTTGCCCTCCTCCGCTATGTGTCTTTTGTGTTCTATCTTAGCCATCCTAATTGCACCCTTACATTTCTTGTTGCATTCTTTATAAAGTCTGAATGCAGATGCTGATCCTTCAACCTTCTATATTTTAAAGGCCTTCTCCTTTGCTTTTATATGCATTTTACATTGGAGTTAAGCCATCCAGGACTTTTGTTGGCTCTATTTTATTACCCAATGGGATGAATTGGGTAATGCCCTTATTTAATATGCTCTTAAAGCAAACCCTCTCTCCTCTGTGTTCTTTATTCCTAAGAATTTATCCCAATTCATGCCTTCTAGCAAGGTTTGTAGTTTAGGGAAGTTGGCTCTTTTGAAATTCAGTGTCTTTGTTTTCCCCTTATGTTTCCTATTTGTGTGATTAATACTGAAGCCAATTGACCTGTGATCGCTGTTTCCTAAATTTCCCCATATTTCCACATCCATGATCAGGTCTGTATTGTTGGTAATCAGTAGATCCAGTAACACTTTATTTCTAGTGATGCTTTCCAGGCCTGAGAAGGACACACAGTCCTGAGCAAACTTTTGCTCAATATCTCTTATGAACGTTGACACTCCTAGCTAAGGTGCTCGCAAGTTGCCTGAACTGGATCTTACACCATCTGGTTTCTAAAACAACAAGCAGGATTTTTCCCCCTCTGGCATGCCACTGACAATGTACACAAAATGCTCCTACTTGCCTACCTGCCAAGCCAAACCCTTAATGTTACCATCACTAGGCAACAAAAAAGGCATTCAACACTCTATCATGGTCTTATTTGAAGGGTGCCCTCAGCTATATGGAATTGGGGCGATTCCTTCTTAGGTTGGGTGGATAAATTATACTCCCAGCCCTCGGCCTCAAGAAAGTGTATGGGTTATGAATCTTCTAATTTACCTATCCTTACACGTCAAGGCTGCCCATTGTCTCTGCTTCTTTTTATCACAAGTCACAAACCACTGACAGCGCACATCCACTCGAGTCCTGACATGGCATTGATCTTGCAGGTGTGCATCATCAATTGGAAATATTTGCCAATTATGTCCTATTGTACGTAACTTCTCCCCATACCACTCTCCCTAAACTACTTTCCCTTCTCTATGATTTTGCATATTTGTCAGGGCCTCAAGTTAACCAAGCGAAATCATGCTTTAAATGTTTTCCTGTCGTACACAGTTCAACACTCCCTGGCAGCTCACTTTCCATTTCAGTGATCCTCTTCTATCACTTGCTTGGCCATCAATTTTACACCGACTTACCACTCTCTTTATTCTGCTAATTATCCTTCACTTTTCAAATCTTTAACCCACTTGCTTAATAGTCGGGATAGGTCTATGGTTTCTTGGATTGGCCGCATCCACGTGGTCAAAATTACCTATCTCCTGTATCCCTTTTGAGTTTTACCAGTCTCTGTCCCCTTGCACATGTTGCACTCTTTGCAGCGATAATTCCCAAATTTATTTTAGGATCAACCAGGCCGAGACTGAATAAGTCTGTGATTTATAAACAGAAGCGTGAAGGAGGCTTGGGAGTTTCTAATTTATTAGAAAGCTGCAGATAGTGCCTTTATTACAACTGTTTGCTGGAAAGTTTGCTCCCCTCTGGGCATACATTGATTTGGTGGAGGTGGACCCCATCTTGCTTCTATCTCTTCTTTAGCTACTTGCTCAATTCTGTCCCAAGCCTTTGAACCCAGTCTTGACTCACATCCTAGTAGTATGGGACTCCGTAAAATATTTGGTAGGTGTTATCTCACTGCACTTTCCCCTTCTGGAGGTCTTCAATTGCCCATTGTTCCCTCTGGGGCTTGATAACCCACATAGCTTTAAGTGGTGGCACTCTAAAGGCCTGACCACTGTTCATTATTTTCTAACATCTCGAAGTGTATATACTTTTCAGCAGCTTAAGGAAATCTATGATGTCCCTGATTCTGAGAAATACTGCTACATTCCGATTAACCACTTTTTGAACTCTTTTTTCACGCTCTGGAATTATGATAGCTCCAAGCATGCAATCACATTCAAAACCAGGTGCTGAACCTGTCCGATCACCCAAGGCTTGGTTTCTTTACTGTATTTATTCACTTCCAATGTCCAGGCCAATTCCTATTGCCTGCACTAGGAAGTAGACTTTGGCACCCTGCAATCCCCCGAATAGTGGCCCAAGATGTGGGAGGCATTATTCCACTCATCGCAAAATGTTCTGGCACTAGAGAACTCTTTCAAAGTCATGTCTAGGTGGTACTACACTCCAACGAGAATCGCAATCCACATATTCAGCCCATTGCTTTAGGGAATGCTCAGACCTAGATGACATGAAACATATATGGTGGACATGCACCAAGGCTGAACATCTGTCGTGCCAAGTATTTTCAATGGTCAATACGATTTTTCGCTCCAATATACTGTACATAAAAACCCATGAGAAGCGTTGCTTCATAAACATATATTGGACTCATAGCCGTTAAACAGACCATAGCGACGGTGTGGAAAATGCTTTTTCTCTCTTTTGAGGAGGTAAAGCAATGGGTACACAGGACTTTGGAGAATAAAAAGTTAACGGTGATACTCACACATACTCAGGACAAATTTCTGCGTGTTTGGCAACCGTGGTTAGACCAGTTCCCATTGATGTGCCCGCCCTTGCCTTTTTAGGTTTATAGACTCTTCATTGTGCTCAGCTGTGTTTGCCATGGACTCCCCGGGGGACCTGACCCTCCCCTATGACTCCCCTTCCCCGCCTTCTCCCGCCTATTTTTTTCTCCCCTTGGCTCTAACCTGTCTTCCCTCTCTATCTTTTTCTTTGAATTCATTTTGCCCATTACTGTATCTCGCCCACATGTTGGGACAATTTTTTGTTTTTGCCTCTTGGTTTTTCTGGGCTGTTCTACTCTGCCCTTAGCCACTCTCATTAGCCCTAATCAGGTTTTGCTGTTTAATATAGTATAGCTGGGCTTTTGTGATAACTCCCTTGGTTTTTTGGCCTGGCCTGCTAGCCCACAACATATGTACACTGGTCGACCTTAGATGCAGTTTTGATTGTTGTTCCTGTATTCTATGAATCTTTTGGATTTCGCATTGCCTGTTCCCTAGGCACTTGGGTGCTCAGGGTTTAACTTTCACTAGTCTTCTTAGTGGAATATACTATTATATTGATGACCTAACTTTGTTACTATTTGTTTGTTTATGGTATATACTGGGCCTATTTGATTGTGGCATGGACACATCACTGCTGACTCTGATGTTAGTTTATTTTTTGTTAATCTTTTTCTTAATAAAAATATTGTGAAAGAAAATAGATCATGAACACATTATTCTCATTTCTTACAAGATTGTTTTTATTGATTATAATGACAGTCTGTAGTACAGAATGAGCAAATACATTTTTGCAAAAAAACCTGTATTCATTAATACATCCTTAAATGTATTTTCTTTGCAAATGCAAGTGGCTTAAGCACTTGATGAATATGACTTGGTATCAACCCCTTGCAGAGGTTGGAATGGGAGATCAAGAAACAGCACAAGGAGCCAATTAGTTGGCTGCATTGCAAGAAGCAAGCTGATAGACTGTGTGTTCTGCCCACTGGGATTTATTTGGTTTACCTGCGTTTACATGAATAATATGTTGGTTTTTCCTTGATCTATACCAAGCTAATTATATGCAGAGCATAGGTGCCACCTACTGTCCCTTTCTGGTATAGCTTTAGCTGCTTGTTTTAATTACATATTGTAATTTCTTAAAATGTGGTAATAAAGTTGTTAGGAACTAGAGCATTCTGGGAGGATTCTCTAGAGGAAGTCACTCAAGCCACCATTTTAGGAATGCATTTTAAGGCAGTAAGTCTGTTAATCTCTCACCATCACCCCTCAGCGAGCTTAAAAAGTAAGTTCTTGCCATCCCATTTTGTCTTGTAGAGCATGGGTTCTTCATTATATACAATTTAGTACTGATTGATGTTTATTTACCAACTTATAGTTTCACCTGGCTTGTTCCAATAAATCTAAGATCAAAGAAATATGGTATCTGAAGTTTATTGAGTTAGAAGGTTTAGCTCTCTGTCCTAGAGACAAAACAGACAGAGAAAGCAGTGGGAAAGAGACAAGATCATCAGTATAAGAATTCCCTCTTCACCAGTCACAAGGAAAGGAGAGGAGGATAATTGTTACTGAACTGCAGCAGATTAAAATCAGGTCTCATCCCCTACTGGACTCTGTGGTGTGGCAGAGTTGTTTAAATCTTAAAGTTAAAGTTAAATCTGCCTCCTTCAATGCATTTTATCTCTGTTTTGAGCTGTATGCCTGGAGCTCAGCTTTAAATGATTAGTTAATATGTTCTGAACTGTGACCGATACAATTGTCCCTTAAATACTGCTACTAAAGATGAAAATA
Organism: Lithobates sylvaticus; assembly: GCA_028564925.1. Taxonomy (NCBI): domain Eukaryota; kingdom Metazoa; phylum Chordata; class Amphibia; order Anura; family Ranidae; genus Lithobates; species Lithobates sylvaticus. The sequence continues at coordinate 236,483,888 of CM053029.1, forward strand.
TAGAAATCACTTAAAATGTAGTAATACATAAGCTTGTCATAAACCCCATTTTATTGATCTTTATATAGAAAACTTAAAATGTACCTTTCTCCCTTTCTCTAAAAAAAATTACATTAGCATGCAGTTGATATAAAATATTATATTTTATTAGTTCCACAAACATTTATTTTTGCTTCTACATAAAATTATTGTTTTTCCAATTCCTGCTTGATTGAGGCACATGTGATGTCACCCTAGCCTCACAGCTGCATCTTGGAAAATTTCTGTCACATGTTTTAGGAGGCAGACCCAGATTTCCAAGAAGTATTGGAGGATGGATTCATATGTCATTGGTAAAAATGGACACTGAGGAGAATGGAAAGTAAAAGAAGGTTTGCAAATAATAAAAAAGTATATGTTTTATATTACCATTAGTAAACATTTCCAAATGCACCCTTGTTTTATAAGAGTAAAGTTCCTTTTAACCTTTGTAGTTAATTTTGAGAAAAAAACATTAGTCGCTTTATATTTACACAGCATGCCTAAGATAAAAACTTTATAAAATAAATGTATTATCTTTCTAGTTGTTTCTTTCTAGCACAAATATACATATAACTCTATGGGTAGGATTCTATAGCTTGGAATAGATAGCAATGAGAATTTTTTTTTTAAAAGTTCATTACCATGCAATCCACCACATGCGCTCTGAAATCATTACCCTTTTTTTTTTTTGGACAGGCAGTATTCAGATCTGGTTTACAACTAATAAGGAGTTTTTGCAGCACAGTAGAAACAAGGTTAACTATGGTAAACATAAACTGTCCAACCCCCTCGTCAACATGTAACAAACATAAAGTAGATGTTATCTGAATTTGGATGCATACGTGGAAATATACTTTAAATCTGATTGGCTGTTATGAGTAACTTTGTATTTGTGTAATAATTCTTAAATAAAAAATGTACAGTGGTTTTTGGTCTTGATTCATTTTCTTTCTAGCAAATTATATAGAGCTAGAAAATAAGGAAACACTAATTAGCAGTGGATTTTATTTTAATTTATAAAGGCCTATTTTTACTTTAAATAAATAAATAATTAAATAAATGTAGCTCTTTTTCCTGTTACTGGGAGTGACGTTTTATCCATACCAGTTCAGAACAGGGAAAGGCTGCCAAACTGTGTTTTAAAGCAAATTAATTGAATGATACAAAAAATGGTATTGCTGATTTTCAAGTAGAAATCAATAGAAGGAACATCTTAGGTTTAAAGCTGAGCTCAGCCGTTAATCCAAATCAAATCAACCATAATACAAATGGAAAGAAAATGCAGTCTAAAGAAAGTGAAAGCTTTGATTACAAGGAAATGCTGGATTCATTCACCATACCTTGTCTGTACAGAATACATTTTGATAATCAAAGTTATGGACAGATACGTGTATGATAAAATCCGGATGAAATAATGTAATTGTCCCATGCTAGGGTACTCTGTTACAAGATGAAAATATAATTACATTTTTATCATTGACTTAGAGCAAATATACTTCTAGGTAATAATTTACTATTTGATTCCAAGTTCTATTACCAGACAGTATTTCCAAAACTCAACGTAATATTTCCTAGCTAGGCAAAAAAGTTTGAACATACAAATAAATTAGTATTGAATTTTCCAACTGAAATTAAAAATTGTACAAGGTTGAATTTACAAAACCAACACTCCAAGATAAAGATCCCTATTTTCAAAAAAGTAATCTGATTTTAAAAGGATAAGTTTACCTTTTTACAAAAAAATAATAAATGCACATTTTCTTTGCAGGTAAAAAAAATGTGCATTTATTTTTTTGTTGTTATAGGAGCCTATACAGCATTGCACCAGCGATCAGCAGATCGGGCAAGCTGATACACTCTGACAGGAAGAATCAATGAACTACCACAGCGCTCACAGCACTTTGAAAGTTCATGTAGAACTACAAGCCAACAGCCATTGGGCGGGCAGAGCCTGCTCGGCCGCATATTTTTTAAAAATTTTGACAGCAGGCTCAGGGTGGAGATCCCCACTAGCTGTTAGATTGGATTAGAGGAAGTGGAGGCCAGTCTTTTCATAACATGTTACTGTACATGTTAAACCCTAAATATGGGTGTAACATGTAACAAGTTATGAAAAGGTAAACTTATCCTTTAAGCTCCAATGAGATAACAAAAAAAAAATAGCCACATGGCTGAAAACAAAGATCCTTATCTATGTGTGAAAGCTTTGTGAATTGTATATATAATATGTTACAAAGTTCTTTTGGTACTCAATTTTTCAGTGCAGCATTTATAACCATCTGTGGTCCCAACATCAATAGAGATTGTTGTAATAAGTACAGATGTAAACATGTGATTACACTACATTTCACCATTGTATCTCTTGCTTCATATGGTTTGAAGACTAAATTAATTGCTAATACTACATATTAAAATGTTCTGAGGAATCTAATTACATTAAGCAAATCACTGCTGATCATCTATATACTTATTACTCATAGGGAAGGATTTAGGATTGCTATTGTTAGATAGATACAAATAATCTCATAGTCAGGATCCCAGGCTAATAGTCAAGGATTGTCAAACAAAGGGTATAAGGAGCTGAGCACTGCCATGTGGAATATGCACCAAATTTAAAAAAAATATTTAAAAAATACCATAAAATTAGAAGAGGATCCTCCATTTTAACGTGTTTTTCTTAGAAAATATTTTTCCATTTTAAGACAACAATTAAGGTGTGGCTGACAGTAAAAGTGTATGGCTGCTTCTTTCTGAAGCTCTGGAGCGGTGGACCTGTAGAGGGGGATTGCAGGGGCTAGGGGTAAGATTTTTCATCTCTGCACTTACCGATCATAGCAGTGACCCGACTGGGACCAATGGTGAAGCACAAGATGAGAGAGGGGCCCTGCAAATTGACTGAGCTCTTTGGTCCGGCTGCATAACTGAAGGCACAAGATGGCACCGGTGCATGAAGGTCTCTGGCTTTCCTGACCTCTGTCTCTTCTAATACAAGTGCCATTTATCACAGCAAAGAGCCCACCTCCTGTGTCAACTACAAATAGCCCTGCCAAGCACAGGACAACAGAAGAGACCCCACAAGTAAGTGCATTAGAACATATCAATTATACAAAAGAATATGTGGCACAATTTGAGGATTTTCCTACAACAGGACAGCCTGTAATAGATACCACACTTAAAGACATGTTTGTCTTTCTAAGGGAATCTATTAATAGCAATTTAATGTCCTTCATGCAGCAAACTAAAGCTGTTATAACAGCCATCTGTGACAAGGTAGATAGCATCGAACATAAGATGGGAAAGTTTGCAAAGGCCCATAATGAATTAGTAGATGTCCATAATGATATGGATAATGACTTTCAAAACATTAAGTTAAAAATGGCAGATCTACAAGATAGGTTTTGCAGAAACAATATTACAGTATATACTGTGTATAGGACGAATATAAGCCAAGGCACGTAATTTTACCACAAAAAAATGGGAAAACGTATTGACTCGAGTATAAGCCTAGGGTGGGAAATGCAGCAGCTACTGTAAGTGAAAAAGAGGGTCAACAATGCCCATCTCCAGCCTCACTGTGCCCATTTGCAGGCTCACTGTGCCATCTTAATGCCCTACTGTGCCATCTGCATGCCCCAATGTGCCATCCCCATGCCCCACTGTGACATCTCCACTCCCCACTGTGCCATCTTCATGCCCCACTGTGCCATTTGCATGCCCCACTGTGCCATTTGCATGCCCCACTGTGCCATCTGCATGCCCCACTGTGCCATCTCCCTGTCTCACTGTGTCCATCTGCAGCCTCATGTACCTGATCTCCTGGCACTGTGACATGCAGTCTAGTCGGCGGCCGTGCAGTGTAACAAGGCCCCGCCTCCTCCTTGTCCACGTCCGTAACGGAACACTGATTCAGTTTCCCATCAGTGAGTCAGTGTTCCGCCTATCACGGACGAGGACAAGCAGAAGGCGGGGCTTTGTTACATTGCACAGCCGCGACTAGACTGCATGTCACAGCGCCGGAAGATCAGGCGCATGAGGCGGCAGATGGGCACAGTGACTTGAGTATAAGCCTGTGGGGGCTTTTTCAGCACAAAAAAATGTGCTGAATAACTCGGCTTATACTCAAGTATATACAGTAAATTTTGGGGAATTACTACTAAAATCCTCATTACTTCCCATTTGATTGTGTCCAAGAGACACACTTTCAAGCCTACATACCTCTTCAGTGTACCCACAAGAATTACATGCACTTTTTTTTCCCCAAAAATAAGAGAACGTTTTTGAGGTTATGATAGCCATTAAGGACACAGTGCCTTTCAAACTTCATGAGGTCCACCTGGATGCTAACGGAAAATGTATTATCCTTATTTGTGAACTCAGTAATACTATCTATATTATAATTAAATTTTATGCCCCCAGTTTGCTTCCTCTAACATTTCTACGTAAGCTTATGACCAAAGGATGGAAAATTCAGAAAGGCAGCACTCCTGTGGGGACTTCAACCTTATAGTGGATGCCCGACTGAATATATATTTTCCAAAGTCATCTAATCGACAGAGTCATTGCTCCTTTCTCTTTCAGGAAGATCTACCTGACCCCTGGAGATGCGTTCATGCATCTGAAAGGGGCCATACCTTATTTTCCTCTGCCCACAACTCATATTTTGAGAATAGATATTTTTGGAGACTAAATACTTCCCTTTTAACAACCCTGCATTTGAGACACAAATACAAATCCAAGATTGAGACTTTCTTCCTAAATAATGAAAACTCTGTGGTAGATTACGCTATAATGTGGAACGCCCACAAAGCTTGCCTACGAGGTCTTTTTATTAAACTCAGGAGCGCACTCCAAAAAAATTCAGTCCTCCATTACAGAGTCCCTGCTAAAACAGATTTGCACTCTGGAACTTACAAATAAACAATACCCCTCCAAAAATATCTCCTCGGAGATTAAAAACCTTAGGTACAGACTCAGTGACCATTTTCAAAATAAATTTGATTACATTAAACAGCTCAGACTGCAATCTTACACTTCAGCCAATAGGCCAGGAGCCTTCATGACTAAACAATTTAAAAGACAACTATACAGCAAACAAATCTCATTCCTCACAAACTCTCAAGGCAAGCGCATAACTAACCACTTGATATCACCAATGAGTTTAGTAACTTTTATGCAAAACTTTATAATCTTACAGAAGAATACCCACTGCCCCCCCCCCCCCAACCAAAAAATGCATTACAAATCTACTTACCTTACCTCCATCTCCCCAGAGAAGCTTGATCTTTCATCGCTTTTCTCACCCACTGAAATTCATAAACTTATTAAACAGCTACCATTACACAAAGCCCCGAGCCCCGACAGTCTTCCCAATGAATACTATAAACGATTTGCTGTTCCTTTTGTCCTTCATCTATGCAACACCTATAACCAATTTGCATCCACAGGCAACATCCCCAAATAATCCCTGGAAGCATTAATAGTCACCATTCTAAAACCAGGAAAAACATCGGACAACCCTGCCAACTATGGACCAATCTCACTCCTCAACACAGACACAAAACTATACGCTAAACTCCTGCAAAACGCCTTTCGACGGTCGTCCCCCAAATTATCCAATCGGGTCAGGTTGGTTTTGTGCCAGGCAGGCAAGCCTCAGATGGTACTAGACGCTTTATCGACCTCATACAATAGGCGGAACATAATCGAACGCCTTCTCTCTTCCTGTCTCTGGATGAAGAGAAGGCATTCGACAGAGTCTATTGGCCTTACATGGAGGTGGTACTCTGTAAATTTGGAATCTCAGGAACCTCAGGAACATTTCTATCGGCCATATTAGGCCTATACACTCAGCCGAGTGCACACGTCTGGTATTATGTCAATACCTCTGGTATTGTGTCAAGCCCCTTTAAAATCACCAATGGCACAAGACAAGGCTGCCCGCTACCCCCCTTAAAATTTGATGGATGATAATGGAACCACTGGTGCAGGCCATAAGATCTGATCCATTGCTCTCAGGAATAAAGGTTGGGGACACAGAACATAAAATTGGCCTTAATGCCGACAATGCCATAATAGCCTTGACAAATCTCAAAATATCCCTTTCTGCAGTCCAACACATCTAAAGCCCCATACACACGGTCGGATTTTCACATGGATTCTGTCCGATCGGACAATGTTGTTGAAAAATCAGACCGTGTGCATGCACCATCGGACAGTGTACGTCGTATTGTCCGACGGACAAAGTCCTATCTCCTGCTGGATAGATTTTCCGACAACACGGTCCGATCACACCAAATCCGATCGTGTGTATGGTAGTCCGACCGGACAAAGTGTTACGCATGCTCAGATCACATTACAAGACCAAAGCTATTGGCTACTAGCCTCTACGTAGTCCCGTCGTAGGCAACAAACGTCACCACGTTCAGAATGATCGGATTTTCCGACAACTTTGTCCGACCGTGTGTACGCAAAACCAACATCAGACAAAGTATGACGGACATGGTCTGACGGACCTGGTCCTCGGATAATCCGCGCGTGTGTATGGGGCTTTAGACTAATTTAGCTCAATATAAAAGTGTAACTAAAAAAAAAAAACACAATTTATCGACCTTCATGACTTCTGCGCCGTCTTCTTCTTCTTCCTCCTCTTCTTCTTCTTCTTCCTCCTCCTCTTCTTCTTCTTCTTCCTCCTCCTCTTCTTCTTCTTCTTCTTCTTCTTCTGCCCCCCCTATGATGTCACAGTCCCGGAGGATGCTGGGACTGTGACATCATATGGGGCGGGGTCACCATGTGACATGAGCATGTGACCCCAGCTCCTTGTCCCTATATAAGTCACAACACAGCGCGTCTCTGCCATTCCGGCCAGAGAGAGCGACGAGTCAACATTGGAAGAAGAAGAAGAAGAGGAGGAAGAAGAAGAAGACGGCGCAGAAGGCGGCGACAGCGGCAAGAACAGAAGAGACCCCCGAAGACCCCCGAAGGCGGAACGAGACCCCCAGACGACGGCGGCGACGACAAAGAAGAAAGCCGGGCTCCTCCGCTCGTGAAAGAGCTAGGTAAAAGAGCAGAATAGAGCGGAGGAGTCCGGCGAGAAGACCCCCAAGACGGAAGAAGACCCCCAGAGCTGTGCAAAAAATATTTAAAAAAAATTGTGTGTTTTTTTTATTTACACTTTTACACCTTAGGTGAATGGGTAGGGGTACATAGTACCCCATACTCATTCACATAGGGTGGGGGGCCGGGATCTGGGGCCCCCTTATTAAAGGGGGCTCCCGGATTCCGATAAGCCCCCCGCCCGCAGACCCCGACAACCAACGGCCAGGGTTGACGGGAAGAGGCCCTTGTCCTCATCAACATGGGGACAAGGTGCTTTGGGGTGGGGGGGCAGCACGGCCCCCCTTTCCCTAGGGCACCCCCCATGTTGAGGGAACGCGGCCTGGTACAGCTCAGGAGGGGGGGCGCTCGCTCGTCCCCACCCCTTTCCTGGCCGGCCGGGCTGCGTGCTCGGATAAGGGTCTGAGATGGATTTGGGGGGACCCCCATGCCGTTTTTTCAGTATAGGGATTCCCTTTAAATCCAGGTGACGGGGCTAGCATGGCGGCATTCACTGCCTTCGCTAGTCCCGTCTACCTGAAGTCACGTTCTAAATGAACGGACTTTCCGATCTTGTGTCGGCAAGTCCGTTCATTTCCAAAAGTCCCGCGGACTAGCACACAGACTGCGGGATTGTCCGCCGGACTCGCGAGTCCAGCGGACAATTTTAAGTCTGAACTCCCGCGGGAAAGTCCGCTCGTGTGTACACCGCATTAGGTGATCGGTCACGGCAAACTAGATTTTGTGGCTACATTTGTTTTCTTTATTTAGTCTTTTTTGCCTTTATTTTCATATGGTGATCCAGTCAGTAAATCTGTTATGTTTCAACTTTTTTTAACAAACCAATTTGTCTGTATGCAGAGCCTGAGATGACAAGGGTGGCCTCTTACATGGTTACCGCCTGAGGAACTCTGGATGTTGAGACAGAGGCTGCAGGGGTGAAGGAAAGGCACAAGTGCCAGGTGTAGTCACTGCACAAACAAAGATTCCCCAGCACACTTACCAGCTAGCCTGCAAAACAACTAAATTGACCCTGTCTAACAATTTACTTTAAAAACAGAGGGTTTTGTTTGCACACATCTGAAAATATATGCATAAGCCACAGTGCCTATAACAAGGCTCCTCTGTGTGTTTGGGTCCCACTTGGCACTATCACTGCTTGCGTGGGTGCCAATTTATCAACTCAACACAGGACTGTCATCCAACACACTCTCATTACTGACTACTGAATCCATACAACTTCTAGCACCAGATCTATCCCTCTCAGACTGGATAAAGGCCAGTATCCTCAACATAGAAATATTTTTCTTGACATCAGGACTACATTTCTTTTCCTACCTGCAACAACGGTTTGGCTTATCTCCCAAAAATGTCTTCCTTTACCTGCAGATAAACTCCCTTTTATCTAAAATGTGTTGGTTAAAAACAGACTCTTTCTCACACGCTCTGCTAAAATTTTACAACTCCAATACTAAAGTTAAAGAAATCTCCCTAACCTACAAGATGCTCACCATGCCAACATCTGATCTACTCTCTTCATCCATCAGATACTGGACATCTTACATAGACTACCCACCTCCAATTGAACAATGGCAAAGACCCCTCATAATCCTCTATGCATATCCCATTGGATCCCCCATTGGGAATCTCTACAAAAATTGTTCCATAAATGATACTACACACCAGACTGGCAAAGATCTACCCCTCTGCTTCACCTAAAAATTGAAGAGGCTGTGATGACATTGGATCTTTCCAACACTTCTGGTGGAACTGCCCACCCATCAAAACCTACTGGAAAAATTAACAAGATTAATCTCCTCTTTGTGTGACATATCCATCCCAATGTCTCCACTGGACTTACTCCTGGGACTGTCACTTCCCTCTTGGCCTAGACACCTGTAAACATTAGTGACACACATCCTGATAGATACTCGTCTGGCAGTGGCAAAGCAATGGAAATCAATCCACCCTCCCCTCCTAAAAGATGCCATTTGTTTGCTCAAAACGCATTTCCAAATGGAATTCTTGCTTGCCAAAGCTAACCTATCTATAAAACCCTTCTCCACAATCTGGGAAAAATGGATCACTGACCGCAGAAGGGTGCCCCTGTCTTAAATAACACATGTTAGACCAACCCCCATCTATTATCAAAAGCCGAAGTATTGTTCCTCACCCTTTCCCATTCAGTTGCTTTTACAAATCCAGCTCTCCTAACCCAACTACCCTCATACGGATCCTACACGGTACTCAAAATCTATCACGATAACAGCAAATCTCTCGTTTGCTACCTTCTGAAGACCTCTGGTTATTGTTAACCTGGTCAACATAGTGCTTTTCTCTATATTTCTATGTATACTTGATTTATGTTGTTATAATATCTCAATCGTTTAACAAAATTTTAAGTTCAATCATTTTTGTGCGTACATCAAGCCAGGGTATGCCCAACTGGCGTTGTTTTGTAATAAAACTTTTGAATATAATAAAATTTTAATTATAAAAAAAAAGTGCAAATATTTACCTGTGGAGGAACATGTAAATTTTGTCTAATCCTCATTATCGCTCATTTTAACACTGTGAATTCAGATAAGGTGTTTAATGTATGGTGCCCCCACAAGTCTTATTAGTGGTGTCCTCTCTCTCACTGGGAGAAAAAGCATAGAATGCAGCACATTATGTCTCTTCTTGAGACTGTTGCTAAATTGGAGTCTGCCCATAAACTTTCACCCCTGAACTCTGCCGCTGAGCGTCTTCGCAGGAAAGAATTCAGGACAACAATAATGTCAGCTCATGATAAGTACACAAAACAACTGAAATTGAACTAATATTCTCAAGGAACTAGGGCAGGCAAGTTATTGGCCACTTAATTATGCCATCATCATGCTGAAACAAAACGTTTTACAATATCTTATCATTGAACCAATAGTGTAGACTACAATCCTCGGGATATAGCTAATTCTTTCTGTGATTACTTTAAGTTAATATATAATTTAGATAATGATTTGTATACTCTGCAGCCTATGTCTGAATTGATAGCTGCCTTTCTTAACAGTGTACAGTTACCCTGGGTTGATGGGGATGCGTTGTTACATTTAAATAGGCCCATCACAGAAAAATAAATCTTGGAGGTTATTAAATTATTGCCACTTCATACTATAAGTCTCCAGGCCTAGATGCCTTTTCAGCTGAATACTATAAAAATGTATCAAGACTATTGGCTCCTCATCTTGTAAATATATTAAACTGTGCTGCATCCTCTGGCTACTTTCCAAAAGAGATGTTACAAGCTGTTAAAGTGACCTTGCCAAAATCAGGTAAAGATCCCACTCACCCACAACATTTTAGACCTATTTTCATGCTAACTTCTGACTTGAAAATTGACTCAAAGATTTTGGTAAATCACTTGGAAGTAACACCATATTTAATAGGATGGGATCAAGGCAGGTTTGTGAAAGGTAGACAAGTGCCGGATGGCACCAGGCTTATGATAAACTTTAAATACATAGAAGCTCAGGGGATGCCTTTTCTGCGTTTTGCCTTGGAATCCATGGTAAATGTTTTACTTGGCTACTCTCCTCTCACTATTTGGGAACATATACCTAAAGAAATTTTGAATGCAGTATAGAATACACCAGCTTAAACATTTTCATACATTCCATTAACAGAGATCTAATGTTGTACCTTCATCCATTTGGTGATTTCAAACGTACCCTATACACAAGAATGCGATAGATATATCCTTTTTCTATAGGCTATTTCAATGCATCTCTAAGACTGCAGCAATGTTAAAATGGGAAAGGAACCTCCAAAAAAGATCTTGAATAGATGGTACATGACGCCATATAGGCTTTCCAAAATATACTCTTCTCATTCTCCACTCTGCTGGAGAAATTGAAAGCAGGTTGCCAATCTGTTCCATACATTGTGGGGTGGCAAAACGTTAGAAGTTTCTTGAATTCAGTCTCTGTACTGATCTCTAATATAATGAGTAATATTATCTCACTTACCCGTGAGATGGCTGTTCAGAGTATAGGCTTGGAAGTATTTCTGTTTAGTAAAAACATCATTGTGCACATTTTGTTTGCTTCAGGGCTTACTATTACTAATCAATAGAAAAGGGCTGACTCTGCAAATATTTTCACAGTAATTAGATGCCTCAATATGCACTGCCAGTATGAAAAAATGTTAGCTTACAAGGAATTTAGCTAAGATAGCTTTCACAAGAAATGGCAGGCCTGGTTGTCTCACCCTAAGGCTTCAATAAACCTTTGAGGGACTTTAGTGTATTGGTATGTTCTGTATTGCTGCACAGGAATTTTTTGTTGGATAAGAGGTATCTCCTGGATATCATTATCTTTTCTTTCATTTATTTTTTGTCTTGCTTTGTTTATTGCTCTCTCTCTCTCTCTTGGCCTTTCTGGGCCATGGTAGTTTTTTATCTCTTTACAACAATGATGCAAGTATTGACTACATTTTACACTACATTTTACATACATCTATGTATGATTACTATAGGAAGTGGTTTGGATCCGTAGATTTAGCAATATCTCCAATTTATGAGCATTTACTCATATGCTTGATAGGTCACATAGAAATGGATTAGATTTAATAGTCTTATACAGGAACTCTAGAGATTTTACCTACGTATAGGGTATCTTCTATGCTATATGGCTGAACATGTTTATATGTTTTGAACTTTTGTGTTATTTGTGTTATAAGGAAATAGATGTGCAACTCTCCCCTGCATTGGAGATTATACTGTTTTCAGTCACTAGATTGATGATTGATGTGAACGGTTATCTTAACAGTGTTGTACTTATAAAGTGAAAAGTGAGCTTCGCGCTACTATATATTAACTATGGATAAAATGTCGGATATGATAAAACAATGAATAAATATAACAGAGTAAATGGTGATTAATAGATATTAAATGAATAAACAGGTGTAATATTGTATTAAAATAAAGTGCAAATTTTAGTGCAAAGTGATAAATGCATAAAACAACCAAGCAGCAAAACCTAATAGTGTTCACAGAGACACAAAATAAGAAATATAAAATAAAGTGATTCTGCGCATAATCACTTTATTTTATATTTTTTATAGTGTTGTACTTATACTTTTCTAAATTTAATACAACAAATGTAAATATAAATTAAAAAAATATTGAAACATACAGTAAGTTAGAGTAATTGTAAGGTGAAGAGTGTACAAAAAGTCCATATCTGTGAATACAACCAGATGCAGTATATGCCAGTGCTCCCGCCTGTCTCCAGAAGTAATGAAGTATTGAAGCAAAGAGTGAAAAATATTGATGTCTTCCACCACCCTGAAGATGGAGTTGAAAAGCAAACCAAATAAAAAGAGAGAGGGAAAGAAAAGGAGATGTAAGGAGGGAAAGATGAAGAGGGGAGACTGCTCCAATGAGAGTAAATAATTTCTGGATGACAAGTATATCTAACAATCAGATTTCATTGTGCTTGTTGAGGGTATTATTCAGTATAGCTGGTAATGTTTCCATCAAATTGTTCTTGTTTATTTATATTATATAATTATTGAATTTGGATATTCCAATATAGTTCTGGTAACATAGGTAGAGTGTGGAATTCAGTGTAGATCTATAAGGCAAATGTTTGCAGCAGTATATGTGTCATCAGTTTTCTAAGGTTTTTAGGATCCTATTTCAAAAAGACCTAGAAAATGTGTCAAATGGTTCAATAGTATAGTAGATCCTAGCCATCATTAGAACAAAGAGTTCATTTCACGCCAATAGGGCCTTTTAGCTGGACATGTTCAGAATATATGGAATGGGGTATCTGCATGCATATTGCAACTCCAGCATAAGTTGCTCTTTGACAGATATGCTTTGGAGAACATTGGGTCTGCAGTACCAGTGCATGAGTTTTATACTGTATGCATTTTCCTTGTAGGTCATACATAGTGAACTCTTGGGACCAAATAACGTTTCATATACCGAATTGTATTTTCCTCCTGGGAATGTCCTCCAATTTCTGAATATACATGTGTGTTGGGAATGGATCCCCTGATATTGTTAAAGTATAATGACCTTATAGATTTGAGAAACAATCCCTTTTCAGAATGGCCACAGCTACAGATGCACTCAAAGAGGGTAGGCTTGCTAAAAGGTAATATATCTCACCAATGTGCTAATAAATTATGAAATTGCAAATAACTATAGAAGGCTGTATTAAGGAGTTCATATTTATTCCATAAAGCACAGTTGGCATCTAGTCACAGGGTTGGCGAGTTGTTCAAGTCCCAATAAGGCTTGTGCCCTTCAGTTTTGGACCATTCTCTTTCAGAAATAAGAGGTGAGTAAAAGAATGAGGTCAACAATGAATTAAGAGAGGATAAGTCTCCAAATTTGTTGGGTAAACTGCATAAGGGACAGGAGTTGAGAAGTCAGGAGCATCAGCATTGATTTGGGCTCTGGTGAGTGAGCATTTGTTGTCCAGTGGGCCTTTGGGCTCTGGTGAGTGAGCATTTGCATTATTGGTGGTGGAGCATGTTTTTCTTGGAATCATATAAAGATGCACGGTGGATTGGAATCAAGGATTTGGAAATGGTCACAGTTGAATATGAACTTCAATCTGCATATTTTTACAGCACTTTTCATCTTTGATATGTATATGTACTAAGCTATTACTGATAGAACACTGGTATTAATATTTTGGAATTTTTCACAGGCTCTTTGTGGAATTTTTTGTGCAACCTCTGTGCGTTTTTTTGTGCATTTTTCTTTTTGGCATTACACAACAGTGATTATACATTATTTTGAATATATATGCATATAAGATATCACTGATAGAACACTGGCATTAACAAAAAAAAAATTTTCACAGCATCTGTGGAATTTTTTGTGCAACTTTTTTGTGTGATTTTGTGTTTCTTTATTTTTTATTTTTGGTATTGCGCAATAGTGATTATTACAGTGGGTGTAATCTTTATTACCTAGCACATGTTAATTTTAGGATGTATGTAGTTTAATTAGCACCTGCTTTATATTTTTTGTTTGATATTTTTTGCTTGATTTATTAGTGTGATTCACACCTAAAGGGGCAGCTGTTACACATTTACATAGGGTTGACACCTTTTATATTTTGAAATACTTGCATTTGTCCGTTTTCCAAGTATAGTATTAAAGCAAAAAAGGCTGAAGAGATCTGGTTTAAGGTTTAAAGGCAACGCTTCTGTCTTAATGAAGTTCATCTTATAGCTAGACTGGGCACTATATTTTGTAATTTTTTCTTGTGAGTAACTAGTGCATTTTTAATGGCAAGAAGCACATCACTTGCATATAGAAAAGTAACACATTGATTGTTCTTAATTATGAGTCCCTATATGTCCAGATTACAACATATGGAAGCTGTCAAAAGTTTGATTCTCTAGGTGAATATTAACAGGGAAAGGTTGGAAGGATGCTTATACTATTGACCTGGTACTATTTATGAATATGTTGACTTTTTATTGGGAGCGAGCTAATGATAAATGATGAATGATCATGTTGAGATTTGGTTTTAACTGGATATTCCAAATTTAAAAATGTTGTTGAACTAAAATTTTGAGCTCTAATTGTGTTGAAGCCAGTGGAAGACCATTTTACATGTGCACCTTTTGCACTTTGTGTCACACTTCTCTCTGTTCCAGTGCAGAGTTTTCTCTTCAGCATGCAGCCCCTGACACTTTTGTGTTGCAATCGGAACTGGTGCCGCAAGCAATAAAAATTGTTGGTCTTTGAAGCTTTTTTAGATAATAGGGGTAAAAATGGCTAAATAGCAACTTGAAAATGTAAAAAGCACACTACGTTTTTTTCCTCTTACTTTTCCTTTTTTGTCTGCTTTGCCGTTTTGTTTTAATTTTATTTAATTTTTTTTAACCACTTCACATCCAGGCCAATTCTGACATTTCTCTCCAACATGTAAAATTCCTAATTTTTTGGCTTGAAAATTACATAGAACCCCCAAACATTATATATGTTTTTTTAGCAAAGACCCTAGAGAATACAATGACAGTCGTTGCAACTTTTTATCTCGCACGATATTTGCGCAGCAATTTTTCTAACACGTTTTTTTCAGAAAAAAAACAATTTCATGCTTAAAAACAAAACAGCAAAGTTAGCCCAATTTTTTTTGCATAATGTGAAAGATGAAGATACGCTGAGTAAATAGATACCCAACATGTCATGCTTCAAAATTGCATGCGCTCGTGGAATGGCGCCAAACTTTGGTATTTAAAAATCCCCATAGGCGACGCTTTAAATTTTTTTACTGGTTACATGTTTTGAGTTACAGAGGAGGTCTAGAATTATTGCTCTCCCTCTAACGTTCACGGCGATACCTCACATGTGTGGTTTGAACACCGTTTTCATATGTGGGCGGGGCTTACATATGCGTTCACTTCTGCGTATGAGCTCACGGGAACAGGGGTGCTTTAAAAATATTTTTTTTTTTATTATTGTTAATTTTACTTTTATTTTTTTAGTTTGACACTTTAAAAAAAAAAAAAAATAAATTGATTACTTTTATTACTATCACAAGGAATGTAAACATCCCTTGTAATAGGAATATTACATGATCTGACCTATTTACAGTGAGATATGGGGTCAATAAGACCCCACATCTCACCTCTAGGCTGCCTAGAAATAAAAAAACAAAAACAAACGATCACCGCTTCCCAGCCGAGGCGGCGGCGTTATTTGAATGCAGAGGCCAGGCGTGACGTCATAACATCTCGCCCGGCCTCCGAACGATCATAGAGACTCCGGCGACCATCTGGTCCACCGGAAATCTCTATGGTCATCATCCGGGGGCCGGCGGATCCTGTGTCCGACTCACCGATGGAAGTGGTGAGTCGGAAGAAGCACCGGAGGACAGCGGGAGGGGGGGACGATCAAGGGGCGGAACAGCCGCTTTGATCGTTCTTATGGTGCAGGGAATCACCAGATGAAAACGGCAATATCTGAATGATGTCTGTTGCTACAGGCATCATTCAGATATACCCTGGGGAAGTCAAGGCCATCCTATGACGTCCTACGGATGGGAAGTGGTTAAGCATTTAGCCATAAAATACACACACAAAATAGTGTAGTGTAGCTGTAAAAAAATGTATGTTGTCATTCAGACTCTATTTTTCTTTTTGTCTATATATTAAAAAAAAAAAAGGTCAGGAAAAAGTCCAAAGGAAAGTCCAAAAAACTTTTTATTTTTTTCATTTTTTATATACATTTTATTGTTGAAAGAAAATAGCAGTAGAAAACATCTGTGACCTTATAAGTTGTAATATAACAATAGCAAGCTAGGGAAGCAAAGCTATACATTTGTCAAAGAGGGGTAGGGGGTAATAAATACATCTATAACATTTTGAAAAATGTTAACCTTATGGAGGTGGAGCTACAAATGATGACATGAAATTATAGTCAAACATTTTCATAAGTTCTTATTCTTCTTCACAGTACATCACCAACATTGTATTATAGGTTGCTTACTGTTCAAATTCTTGCCTATATTCTTGAGGTTCAAGTTTTTGTATTGTTTTGATTTTACTATTTTCTCCCTCACTGCATCTGAAAGGAGTTTATTGATTCCCAGGGGCATAGCCCCTCATAGGAAGCTAATGACATATGATCTTTACAGAGAAACCAGGGAACTCGGACTTGCCTGTATTTGTCTTCCAAGTCTTTCATCTGCTGGATATCTGTCTTCCTGCCAAACCATTGTGTTTTTGTGTGGGGAGGAGATGTATTTCCACATGATCAGGATGCATGTCTTAGCACCATTAAACCACTTGACCTCTGGACGTTTTTACCCCCTTCCTGACCAGGCCTTTTTATGCTTTTTAGCACTGTGACCAGTAATTGCATGGTATTTAACAGGCTAGTGATTGGTTGCTACAAGTCAAGTTGTTACAAGTCATAGGCAATCAATGATACTTATTACAATAAAGTGCTTATCATTTAAGCCTGTGCAAAATGCAGTGTCTCATGAACATATATACTATGGAAATGTGTATCCATTGTAACATTTGAGAAACATATGCCATATAACTAACATCGATAACAATTAGAACAGAAAATTATAAAGATAAAAATAGAAAAATGGGGAAGAGGAAGGGGGGGTTTCAGAACACTCGATTAGTGCAAATATAGGAGTACAAATTTTCCCTGAGCTTATATAACTATTATGGTTATAGTATTTTATTTCTCCATTCCAGTTCGTACTACACATGTGTGTTGATTAATTAACTTCCATACCATAGAATTCGTAACAGCAAATTTACCCCTGTAGGAGCCTATGTTGAACTAATTGATGCGGCGCCAGTCCTGGGACTTCCAACCAACCTTGCCACATGTTATAGAATTTTTATGGTGCATTTCGGTGTTGGTAGGTCAGTTTCTCCTTTATCAACATTTTATTGACCTGGTCGATCCATTGTTGCCTGCTGGGGACCCTGGGAGTGATCCATAGTTGCGCTATTAATTTCCGGGCTACATTAAGTAGTCGGATTATTGCCGTATGTACGGTCGGAGTCAGGAGCTCCTCATCCAAGGCTCCCGACAGGCAAATGGCAGGATTCTTTGGGATGGCTACCGTAAATACTTGGTTAATAACCTCCAGGATCCCACTCCAATAGCAAATTCGTTTTGGGCACTTTCAGAACATGTGCATGAGGTCCCCATGGTCCCTCAAGCACTTAGGGCATAGGGGTGTGTCACGTAACCCCCATCAATGAAGTTTGGCAGGCATTCTGTACACCCTGTGCAGCAAGTAGAGGTGGGATCATTTTTGGGAGGTTGACACCGAGACCAAGGGAGCAGAGATGAAGCAAAGATTCCACGTCTCTCCGTCCGTCGGTCCCAGGTCCTCCTCCCATTTTCGCCTGGCAGTGTCGCGGAGTCTTGGAGTGCGTCAAGAAGAACACCATACCCCTTGAGATCATACCTTTTTTAACATCTTCTAACATTATCAGGCGTATTAGATCATGATTGGTCAAATGAAGCAGAGTAACTCTAGATTGTAATTGCAAAGCGTTTCTTAATTGTAAATACTTAACCACCTGATTACTGTGCACTTAAAGCCCCCTCGTGACCAGACCAATTTTCAGCTTTCGGCGCTGACGCACTTTAGGCCCGTACACATGATCGGACCGTGGACCAACTTTCCCGTGGATTTTTGTCCAAAGGGCGTTGGCCCTCAAGTTGGTATTGCATACACACGGTCGGACTTTTGAGACAACCAACACGAACGTAGTGACGTTAGAACGTACTGACGACGCTTCAAAAGAGGACGTTCAATTCTCTTGCGTCACCCTTCGGGCTCTGTCTGCTAACTTCGAGCTAGCAGACGTTTGGTCAGTGCTGATTCGAGTCGTTTTCGGTCCGTGTTCCTTTCCGACCGTTTTGGCCAGCCATGTTGCGCGATCCTAGGAGAGAGCGTGCTGTTTATGGGCTTGGAGTAATTGCTGTGACTCGGGCCCAGTCTAGAAATAGGCGCAGTACTGGGATAAGAAGTGTTTGGGCCAAAACTTGGCTACTTAATCGTGACCAATTTAGCCATATGCCATTACTGCGTGAGCTACAGGAGAACAATCCGAATGATTTCCGCAATTATCTCAGAATGACGGACTCCTGCTTTCAGCAATTATTGTCCTTGCTGTCCCCCTATATTGCGAAGCAGGACACATGCATGCAGGCTGCAATACCAGCAGAGCAAAGGCTCATAGCCACTTTGCGCTATTTGGTGACAGGAAGGAGTCTCCAGGATATCAAATTTACAACAGGTATCTCTCCCCAGGCTCTGGGAGTCATTATCCCTGACACATGTTGTGCCATCATTCAAGTCTTGCAGAAGGACTATATTCGTGTAAGTATTTTTGCTTTAATATCACCTTCATGTTTTGTAATGCATTTTTTTTTTTGGCATTTCCATCCTCCACATTTTTGGAATATGGTGTGATCGAATGTCCTCTTTGTCCTCATGCATGCCTTAACCTTTTTCGTGGCCTACATGCATATTTTCCTCCCCTAACCTCCCCAGCATGCTACCCTGGGCCCATACACACGTAGTCTAGTACTTAACACTGTATTTATTATGCTTCCTTCATTACCCTAAACACCGCCTAAAATGTATCCCAATATTATTCCTGCCCTTAAAAAGAGTCTTTTATTTTGTTTGAAACACTCCCCCCCTCCCCCCACACCCCCCAACCTCCAAAAAATTACAAATAAAATATAATAAAAGATTTGAAAATGCAGAGTCAACCAATACAACTACTCTATCTACAGATTTTGCTAAACACATACACTGTGTACCTTATTTTTTGAGTTAAGATTGTTGCCTAAATGTAGTGAAATGGCCTGCCTGATTAGCTTCAAAATGGACAAATTATACTTTCATCATGATTATTTTTTTTTATTTTTTTTTCAATAGATTTTTATTGAATTTTTCAGATACAAAGAATGAAGAATGTAATTCCAATATATGTATCAGTATCACAAAAGAACAACTGAGATATCAAAAACAATTGACAAGTAATGTGTTATAAACTAGGTATGTAATACGCGTTCTGCAAAACAGATCCAGGATGAGCTAGACCGAAAAGAGAGGACACCTCCACAGTCCGGCACCCCTAAAGGGAACTAACTGTGCCGAGCTACGGAAAGCGTCCCCCCTAAGTGGGGTCAGGTATCCCTGAACTATTCATGAGGTGAAGAAATTGCGTCAATCAAGCTATACATAGCAACTAAAGCCAAAAAATAGCAGATAAAAAAGGAAATCTAAAAAAACTTTCTATCAATGCAGAAAGCCTGAAAATTAAACTCCTAGTTTAAGTGTTAAAAAATTATATGATATCGTACCTATATAGATGTGATATAGATAGAAAAAAATACCATCGATATGGAGTAATAGTTCTGAACGATAAAATAAAAAGAAACGGAAATAAAAAATTAAATAATAATAGGTCTAATGGGCTAATGGATCAAACATTGGGAAGCATCCACATTTATATATGTGAAATAAAGCTCATGCGATACTTCCAAACCTTGTTGAATCAAATCCTGTATGTTAGACCCGAGTAAAAATCTGAAAAGGGGATAGAGAGAGAAAGAGAGAAGATAGAGAAGAAGAAGGAGAAGGAGGAGCTAAAGAATAACAGAGCGAATCTTGTTCACCAGCGGTGCCCGGTTTAGATTCAATCATTGGTTGGTATAGATAAGTATCTAGTCCAAGGAGACCATATAGCATCATGTATAGCGGTGGAGTCAAGAAGAATACTAGCCGTTTTTTCCTGGGTCATGATCGAAGAGATTTTCCTTTTGACCATAAAAAGAGAAACAGTGGGTGTTTTCCATGCCCTCGCTATCGTGAGTTTAGCACCGAGAAGCATGAACTGAACGAGTCGTTGGGTCAGTTTGGGAGCAGCAGAGCAAGGGAAATTTAACAGAGCTATGTGAGGCGATTGTTGGATAGGAACCCCAGTAATTTTCCTAATGATGTGGAATATTTTATTCCATAAACTCCTGATCTTGGGACAATCCCACCATACATGCAACATAGATCCCACATGTCCGCAGTTGCGGAAACATAAAGGAGAAGTATCAGAGTATATCTTGGAGAGTCGCAATGGAACCATATACCACCTCATGAGTGTTTTCAGATTAGCTTCTATCAAAGTGACATTCAGAATTCCCTTTGAGGCTGTCAAAGAGGCTCTATGCCATTCTGCTACACTCCAAGTATGCTGTAGATCATTTTACCATTCTCTCATATAGAGTGTTTTGGTATCAGCATAAGCAAGTGATTGGTAAATTACAGTAATGCCGCCCCTCTGCTCCTCAGTTTGACCACACCATCTTTCATAATCCGTGACTGCGAGAGTATTGGAACTAGGAGGAAGAAGAGACTGGATAAAGTGGGCAATTTGTCTGTATCGGAACCGTTCCCATTTGGCATGTCGAGTTTACTAACGCAATGGGCCATGGTGAGTGGGCCCGTGGTGTTAGTGAAGTGTCCTATCCTATACATCCCTTTGTCCAGCCACCATTGAAAAGCTTTAATGTCCATTCCAGGAGGAAATATAGGATTGTGGAACAGGTGGGACAACGGTTTCCAATGTGAAACCAACCGTGGGTTGAATTTGAGCGAGTCCCACAATGTGAGCGAGTGAGATAGTGTGGGAACCATGACGGCAGGTCTAGATTTGGCAGAGGCCCATAGGATATAATCCAGAGTGTGTTGAGGGATAGCTTGGCGCTCCATATGAACCCAATCCGGATGTTCATATTTGGAGTATATGATGGACAATTGTGCAAGTTGTGCCGCCTGGTAATACGAAAGAAGGTTGGGAACTCCCAAACCTCCCTGATTCCTGTGTCTATGTAGGGTGCTTTTAGCCAGTCTATGTCCATTTTTGCCCCATATGAATTTAATAAGTTTGGACTGAAACTTCCGTAGGTGATCTTTTAGGATGGGAATAGGTAGGGATCGAAAAAAATAAAGGATACGGGGAAGGATGGTCATTTTTTTTGAGTTAATTCTACCCAGCCAGGAGAGTCCAAGTGTATCCCAGTTCTTTAAGTCCGCTTCTAGTTTAAGATATAGAGGGGGAAAGTTTGCCTTATAAAGAGTGTCAATGGATGCCGTGAGGTTAATACCCAGGTAAGGTATCATAGCTGTCCCCCAATTAAGTCTAAAATTTTCCCTGAGTTGCAACATAAGGGGGTCCGGTAAATTCACGTTCAGAGCCATAGACTTTGAGAAGTTTATTTTAAGCCCAGAGACTTTGCCAAAGTCATCAAGAACCCTGCACAAGTTAGGTAGTGAGACTAAAGGAGAAGTGATGAAAAGAAGCACGTCATCAGCGAAAAGAGCGCATTTGTGGGTTTGCGGGCCACAACGCACTCCATGTATATCGGCATTGTCCCGTATGGCGATAGCAAGTGTCTCGATGACCATGGCAAAGATCAAGGGGGATAGGGGACATCCCTGCCTAGTGCCCCTGGAGATTTGAAAAGGCTGAGAATAATGACCTTGCATTTTGATTTGCGCACTTTGTGAGGAGTATAACGCTTTTATCAAATTGAGGAAGGAATTGCCAAAGCCCCATTTTTGAATAATTGGGAACAGGAAGGACCAGGAGACAGAGTCAAAGGCCTTCATTAGATCCAACAAGAGTAAAAAGCCCTGTTGTAATGGTCCTTTGTCCAAGCCAGATTGTAGGAGCGATATTACATCAACGGCTCTTCTGATCTGGTCTGGACCCTGTCTCCCGGGAATAAAACCCACTTGGTCCTTGTGAATATATAAGCCAATAAATGAGGATATTCTGTTTGCGAGGATTTTCGTTAAAATGTTAAGGTCATTATTTATTAATGATATTGGGCAATAGTTAGCGGTGCAGCTAGTGTCTTTGCCAGGTTTCGGTATTACCGTGACAAAAGCTGAGTTAATAGAAGTCTAGTGGGGTGCCTTCGTGAAGCAGGTTAAAGAATCTGGCTAGATAGGGAGAAAGTAAAGGGGTGAAGGATTTATAATATGGGACGGAAAAGCCATCCGGCCCTGGGGCAGAGTTATTTTTAAGATTGCGAACCACTTGAGCTATTTCCTCCGTTGTGATCGGGTCCTCAAGACTGACCCTATGGTGTACTTTGAGTTTGGGGATACGTAGTGAGTCGAGGTAGGAGTCTATAAAAGAGGAAGAGGGTTCTGAGGTGCGTTCACCATATAAAGATCGGAAGAAGTCATGAAAGGTTTCCATAATCTTCTGTGGGTTTTGTGTTAGAGATCCGTTGTGAAGGCGTATTTTGGGAAAGGTACGTGTTCTCACCTTGGGAGTGAGTCTACGTGCCAGCATGGTCCCTAGTTTATCCGTTTGGTGATAGAATCTCCCATCATCCCAGCGGATACTTTTCTCAGCTAATGCTGTTAGAGATAAATTAAGGGCTGTGCGAGCAGTTTCAAGTTTTGTTTTGGAACTAGGAGATGGGTTGAGCTTGTGTTGTTTGCTGAGAAAGTGAAACTCTTTTTCTAACCTAGCTATGTCTAGTTTGCGTGCTTTGCGTATCCTTGAGGATATTTGTATAAGCTTGCCACGTATATAGGTTTTGTGAGCTGCCCACAAAGTCGAAGCCGAGATATTATCGACATCGTTAAGAGTAAAATATTCTCTGAGATCCTTTTCAATCTCATTAATATGAGTGGGATTACTGAGAATGGAGGCATTCAGTCTCCAATGAAAAGTACGTTGGTGAGAAGATGGTTTGTGAAGGATTAAGAGAAGGAAAGAGTGATCCGACCAGGCAGAGTCTCTGATGACTACTTTCTGTATCAACGGGACGTGTTTTTGCAGAATAAAGAAGTGGTCAATTCTAGCGAACGTGTTGTGGGGGTTTGAGTAATGTGTGTAATCCCGAGTCCCAGGATTAGATTCCCTCCAGGCGTCAATTAATCCCTGTTGAAATAACTGTCTGGCAACATCTAGACTCTGCCTGGTGGGACGCACACCATCCTTACCTGGGGGTCTAGACTTATCCTTCCCCGTGTCAAATGCTATATTGGAGTCACCTCCATAAAGTACTGTGCCTTCCAATAGGGGGGCGAGAGTGCGAAAGAGAGATTGAAAAAATTTGGACTGGCCGCGATTAGGCGCGTAGTAGGATATCAGGGAATAGAGTTGATCATCAATGATTCCTTTAATCAAAATAAACCTGCCGTCAGGGTCCCTGTATTCAGAAATCAGTGAGAATTGGGTATTCCGGGAGAAAAATATGCCCACTCCTTTGGTCTTAGTATCGGAATTAGCAAGATAAAATGTAGGGAATTTTGCGTGTATGAAAGAGGGGACATAGGATTTCGGGAAATGTGTTTCCTGTAAGAACAACACGTCTATTTTTTTGTCATGGTAGTATTGAAAAATCTTCCGACGCTTTACAGGGGAATTAATTCCCTGTACATTGTGGGAAGCAAAACGCAGCTTCTGTGTGGAAGTGGTGTGGTCAGCCATAGGATAAGAGAGGGTGAGATGCCAGCAATTCACAATCACTTACCTTAGATTGGGGAGGAGGTCCACCAAAGTCCAGTCTTGGATAGCTTGAAGCATCATGGTACTGGGAGCCGCCAGTGAAGGAGACCGCATCTGTCACTGAAAGAAAAGTAATCATAGAAAAGGGTGAGAAAGAGAGAAAAGGGACAGAAGAGAGAGAACGAAAAATCAAAAAGATCCAGGAGTATGGTGCAAAAGTGTGCACCATATTCCGAGGTGTCAAAAATGGTCCCCCCAACCAGTGGGGGTGATCCTAACCAGAAGCAGGGAAAAAATTGAGTTTTCCCGGCTTCAAGTGTAGGATGGAGTGCAAGGTCACCGCTCCAAACACGGCGCCGTTTACTGTAGTGTCGTAATTGAAAAAATGGTAGTGGTTGGAGACCCACTCCCCCCCCCCCCCCCCCCAGGAACAGTGAATGCGGGAATAAAAAAAAAAAAAGGGGGTTACTAGTGGAGACAATTGGTAATGCATTACCCAGGACGGTGGACATAAAGGATATAGTAACGAACCCACGATACCCTGCAGTAAGATTTACCAGAATAAAAAAAAAGGGGGAAAAGGGGTTAAAAAATCGGCAAAATAGACTTAGGGTATATAGGGGTTCAGCTAGTCAAGCAAATGGGAACAAAAGCAACGTGAAAGGCATTGGAGCCTACGGGCTATTCATGCCCTAAAATCCCGGAAAGGGTGAAAAGTAATAGAACAAAAATGGTGAATAGTCTGCAGTTCAGGTAGCAGCGGATTCCTTGCTCTTCTTGTGTTTCGGTTTTTGCCACACAGGGGTGATAGGGCTCTGAGGAGGAGGTCTTTTGGACATGTTGTAAGAGGTTGCTTGCATCGGTGAAGTTGGTTCAGAAGGTAGCAGACCCAGTTTCTTCAGCAAATGTTCCCCTTCTGCCATCGTGGCGAATCTGTATTGTTTGCCATTAAAGTCAAATTTCAGACTCAGAGGGAATAGCCACCAGTATTTGATGTTTTTCTGTTGTAAAACAGCAAGGAGGGGTTTGAGTGTCTGCCGTCGTTGTATAGTGAAGGGAGAAATGTCGGCGTAAATTTGAACCGAGTGACCCAGAAGTTGCATATTTGGTATCGTGCGAGCCCTCCGCATGACTTCTTCCTTCACGTTGTAGAAATGGGGTTTCACTACTATGTCACGGGGTAGGCCATCAGAGTGCTGGGGTCCCAGGGCTCTATGAGCCCGGTCCAGTTCCAATTTGTGTGCACCAATATCCGGAATCAGGTCTTTGATTAGGGTGTGTACCGCTCCTGGGATGTCAACGATATCCTCCGGAAGTCCCCTGATCCGGAAGTTCAGTCTTCTGGACCTATTTTCAAGGTCATCAATTTTGGCCATTGCCCCTTCCAGCTGCCCGTGTAATTCTTGGAATCGATCGGTGTTCTGATTAACTCGATCGATAGTGGCATCCAATTTGTCTTCAATATGCTCAATGCGAGATCCTAACATGTGAAGATCCGATTTTATGTCTGAGGTAATGTCTGAGGTGATTTTGGCAGCTGTGTGAGCAAGACCTCTGTCAAGCATTTCAGCGAATCTGTCAAATAGTAGATTAATGTCCTGGGGATGTGAGGTAAATAGACTTGTGCCATGTTGCTGAAGTGAGGGCTCCTGTGTGGGTAGGCCTGTGGGGGGTAAATTCATGTCTTCCAGTGTCTGATGGATTAGGGAGACAGTAGAGGCAGGGGAATGTGGTTCCCTAAGTGAGGGGGGTGATCGTGTTGTACCACATACCTCCTCCTGAAGAGTAATCCGCCAGGGAGAGGAGGCCGCCTTGCCTGAGGAGGTCTGAGGTGATCTGTCCGCCGCCATTTTGTCAGTCCCTGCTTCTCCCAGCAGGGTATTGTATCTTCCCTTATGTGGCTGATATGCCCACCAAAACTATCTCCTGGGGTGCCTGGGGGTGCGTGGGTGCTCTCTATCCTGGTCCTGGGTCAATGGGGGTAAATCCACCTCTGTAATACAGTCTGGTATGCAGGCCGGGGCTCCGTTGTAGAGCGGCCTGTATCGCTCCCCGCGCCTGCGCAGTTCCCCGCTATAACGATCGGCCCGTGGGGCCGGAAAAAATGCAAATAAATTACTCCCTGGGGTGCCTGGGGGTATCCGGAACGATCCGATCCCGGTCTCAGCTCTGGGGGGGGGGAGAGGATCCTCTGCTACGGGCGCTGATGCTGTGGAGCGGGACAGAGCTCTGAGACTAGGCAGCCATCACAGAGCTCCGCGCATACGCACTCCTGATCATGATTATTTTCTCATTATGAATAGCTCCCAACGTCCCTGTGCTGTGCCAACTTCCTTGCTTTTTAACTTCATCTTAACAAATACTCATAATTAATTATCCTTTTTATTATTTTGTACGATGTATGTCAAAATGTGTATAGATTTTGTCAATGTGCATTCATATTTTTGTTTTATTCCACTTCTTACCGGTCCACTGGCCTGATAATCTTGTCAAGATGGATGGCTTACACATTGAACTTCAATTTTAATGCCTTTAGTTCTCCTGGAAGTGTTGAGGTTTACTTGTCCAAAACAGATACCCATTCAACTCCCCCCTCCTAAGCTTTTTTAATGTGCCACCAGAGGGGGTGAGGGACCATATAATTGTACCTTTTTATTTTGTTCTTGAAATGCACTTTTAAATGTTAGAATATTATTTTGGCCCACAATGTTTGTGTCAAATATGGTTGCAATTTAATGTACTCCGGTATTAATTTTTTCTTTATTTGTTTGACTCCACAGTTTCCGAAAAACAGCCGGGAATGGCAGGATGTTGCGGCGCAGTTTGCCAATTTATGGGATTTCCCCAACTGCGGAGGTGCCATTGATGGCAAACATGTGAGGATAGTGCCACCACCAAATTCCGGATCATATTTTTTTTAATTATAAAGGTTTTTGTAGCATAGTCCTCCTTGCTGTGGTGTCAGCAAAATATGATTTTTTATATTTAGATGTTGGGATTAATGGTCGTCACTCAGATGGAGGTGTTATGATGAATACTGAGTTTTATGACCGGCTGCAGAGAGGAACCTTAAATTTGCCACCTGCTCAGGACAATGTGGAGGGCCTCAATTTTGTTTTTGTGGCAGATGATGCATTTTCTTTGGGGCCACATATTCTTAAACCCTTCCCAATGCGGAATCTGACCCCAGAGCAACAAATTTTTAACTACAGGCTCTCTCGTGCCCGAAGGGTAGTAGAAAATGCCTTTGGCATAATGTCCAGCAGATTCCGTATCTTTTTAACTGCAATAAACTTGGCTGAATATAAATTAAACCATGTGGTGTTATGCTGCTGAATCCTCCACAATTTTCTACGGAGGAATGCTTCCAGCTACATTGCCTTAGGGGCAACGGATGAATGACCAGCTGAAGAGTCCGTGATGCCAGCACTTGAAAGTGAACGTGCTGGTTTTGGCCTCCAGAATGGGCGTGTTGTCTGCCAACAATACACCGACTACTTTGTTGGTCGAGGGGCAGTGCATTGGCAGCAAAATGTTTTGGATAATTAGTTACTATTGTAATAAACAAATAAAATATTCTTTAATTTGAAAGACTGTTGTCTGTGTTTCTTATATGTTTGCAACTAGCCATGTCCTTTTTGCCACTAGTTTGAACCAACCTGATGTGAAACATGAGGTATCCATCTCAATTCTAGCTAACTTTTAGATTGTGCTGTATTTCGCCTACACACATTTTAGAGTACATGGTCAATGCAACTACAACCACGTAACAAATATACTGATATTGAGCATTGAAATAAGAAGCCACACATTGTTTTTCTTTCAACTTTTTTTATTCTGTGCACATTCACATGTGCCTTTTCATCTTTTTATTTTTATTTTTTGATTATTTTTTTTGAACATCAAAAATATTTTATTTGTATTTTTTTGGATTTTTTTTTTGGAACATCCAAAATATATAATTTTTTTTTTTTTTGGATTTTTTTTTTTGAACATCAAAAATATTATTATTTTTTTTTTTTTGATTATTTTTTTTTAACATCAAAAATATTATTTATTTTTTTTGATTATTTTTTTTTGAGCATCAAAAATATATATATATTTTTTTTTTTAACTTCAAGTTTTGTAAAAATCTAAAAACAATTAAAACAAATAAACTTTGCAAGGATGATGATGCGCAATCGAGTCAACATCATGCAGCAGCAAATGAAGAACTAGATATGATTTTAAAGTTACATTTTTTCAATTTAGTTTATTCTGGCCAAAATATCAATCATATCCTTCATTTGCTGCTGCATGATGTTCAGTCGATTGCGCATGGCATAAATTTCCCCGTTCCACCCCATTAATTGGCCGATGAGCCTCTGCGCACTATCTTGCGTTAACGGTTGTTGCTCCAAAACCAGCACATCATCTAAAAAATGTAAGAAAAAAAATGTATTAATAAAGGTGTGGCCAGACATAGATTATGTGCAACAGTGGTGAAACAGTGGTGTCAGACACTCACCTGGTGACATGTCTGTCACTTCCTCCACCTCTTCTTCCACAACATCCTCCGGATTGCTGGGACTCATTTCCCGATCAGGCTGGCGAGGGTGGGGGTCCTGGCGAGGATGGGGGTCCTGGCGAGGATGGTGGTCCTGGCGAGGATGTTGGGCCCAGTGAGGGTGGTGGCCCCGGTGAGGGTGGTGGCCTCGGTGAGGGTGGGGGTCTGGCTGAGATGGGGGGTCCCTGGGATTTGGGTGCCTGAGTCTTTGCTCCCCTATGAGAATGAAACAAAAGGTATACTTTTAGTGCACAGACAGTAAACATTGCTTTGCGGTGGTGTACAATTGTCTGTTTATCAAGAGATCAATGTTCAAGACATGATGAAATTTCCCTTTTACCAAAACTGAAAGAATTAACCTTTCTTGACGGAATTTCTCTGATGTCGCACACTAGTGCTCCTGAGTCCAGCTGTGTAAAAAGCTGTTGAATGCCCTCTCCTTACATTCCAATTTACTATATTTTGCAAGTCATTTCAAGGTCAAAGACAGGTAAATTATAATGTTTTCAAAATTAGCTCAATATGCCAAATTCTCATGACCAAAACAGTGCAAACTACACATATGCAATGTGTGTAATGTTAAATTAGTATTTTGACCAAGTATCACAAATGCGTTCGTTCAGGGTGTTCATAATTTATAATGGCCTGATTTCGGAATGTTTATATTCGTAATCCGTAACATTCGGAAATACGACCATTCTGAAATCTCAACATTTGACATTCGGAACATCCAGAACAAACGAAAGTTTCCAAGTATCCAAATTTCGTTGGTTCAGGTTGTTCAGAATGTCAAATGTTCGAATTTCATGATGTTTCGGTTTCCGAAAAGAAACATTCGGAAATACGACAATTCTGAAATCTCAACATTTGACATTCGGAACATCCAGAACTAACGACAGTTTCCAAGTATCCAAATTTCGTTGGTTCAGGTTGTTCAGAATGTCAAATGTTCGAATTTCATGATGTTTCGGTTTCCGAAAAGAAACATTCGGAAATACGACCATTCTGAAATCTCAACATTTGACATTCGGAACATCCAGAACTAACGACAGTTTCCAAGTATGCAAATTTCGTTGGTTCAGGTTGTTCAGAATGTCAAATGTTCGAATTTCATGATGTTTCGGTTTCCGAAAAGAAACATTCGGAAATACGACCATTCTGAAATCTCAACATTTGACATTCGGAACATCCAGAACTAACGACAGTTTCCAAGTATCCAAATTTCGTTGGTTCAGGTTGTTCAGAATGTCAAATGTTCGAATTTCATGATGTTTCGGTTTCCGAAAAGAGAAAATTGAGTACTGTCCGTGATACTTTTTTTATTTGCACTAACATATCATTTTTCATGGACGAGCTTTCGGGGTGTGTCCCCTTCTTCAAGGTCTAAGCAGTACTGATTCACAAAAGTTTTAGCAGAAGGTAAAATGTTAAAAAACTAAAGAAAAAAAAAAAAAGGAAAAAAAAGGAAAAATCTCTGAGGGGTAGGCAAAGAAAAACAAACACATACATATACAAATCAATAGTATGGCAATGGTAATAAAGCTATCAGCAAGTGAGATAAGACAGAGGGAAAGCTATAGACTGGAGGGGGGGGGGGGAGATCACAGTCACAGAGGGGGGTCATAAAACTCTAGTATAGTGGGTGAGGAAACCAATATCCAAATTTAAGCCATTGTTTTTTGTGTCAAAAAGAAGTATCATTCTTAGCTCAAATGTTTTCCTTTCCTGGATAGTTCTGAAATTCCCTTTAAGAACTAAAACATTGAAGTCTTCTATAGTGTGGTCTGGTTGTGAGAAATGATGTCCCACAGGTGTGCAGAGACCATCTTCCTTATGTTCCTTGATGGTATGTCTGTGCAAATTCATCCTTACTTGTAACTTCTGTCCTGTTTCACCAACATAAGATCCTTTGCTACACCTGTTGCATTGGATTAGGTACACCACATTACTGGAGGTACAGTTGTATGAGCCTGTGATATTGAAGGTCCAATTTGTGTGTGTGACATTTTTGGATAGATTGATCTGGTTGCATAGTTTGCAGCGTTTTTTATTGCAGGGTTTGCTTCCATTATTTGTGACTTTATAATCAGAGTGAAGTCTCCTGCTGATTAGTTTATGTCTGAGGTTAGGTGGTTGTCTGAAAGCCAATAATGGGGGTTGTTGGAATATTTTTTTCAGAGTTTCATCCTCTGTATAATGGGTTCACTCTGATTATAAAGTCACAAATAATGGAAGCAAACCCTGCAATAAAAAACGCTGCAAACTATGCAACCAGATCAATCTATCCAAAAATGTCACACACACAAATGGGACCTTCAATATCACAGGCTCATACAACTGTACCTCCAGTAATGTGGTGTACCTAATCCAATGCAACAGGTGTAGCAAAGGATCTTATGTTGGTGAAACAGGACCCCAAACTTCTCCTCCAGCCTCTTCACGACTTTGGTGAGGATTTTATCCTTCACCATGTTGGGATGCAGGTATGGGCCATGCTTGCCATCATAGTCGTCCTTGAGCAGAATCCGCACCATCGGGGCGTGGCCTGACCTAGCTGGAAGATGGATGCTTAATTCTAATGCTCCCGTTGCCTCACGACTTCTCAACTGCCTACCTGAGTCATCAATTAATCTTTGGCTTCATGGGGACTGCCTCACGGAATTCCTCGGCTTCCCGCTCCCGTTCTCCCCGCAGAAATCCGGGAGGTATGGCCAGTAATGTACCGGACATGTTCCACTCCAACAGGGGGAACATGGCGCCGATCCCTCAGGGAGTCCCTCAGAACCCGCTTCCCGCTCCTGTCGGCGCGCTACCATCCACCGCACCGCCCTTACCCTCTGATAATGCCAATCTAGATACGGGCTTACCGGCTTCACAGCCCCACCTCAGCATCCACGACCTCCGTACCATTGCCGCGGACATAAAAGACACCTTGTCAGCGGCCATTTCTGAACTTCGACTTGATATCCGCACCCAGAACGATAGGGTTCTGCTAGTGAAGGAATCTGTGGAAAGGCAGCACTCTCAACTTAAAAAAACGACCCACCACATAGACACCCACACCCTGCAGCTCCGTGACATGCAAAGGCACCTGGAAGACCTTGACAATAGGGGCAGACGCCACAACTTGCGGGTGAGAGGTCTTCCAGAGGCCATTGAGGGTGCTCAACTTCAGCCGGCCGTGACGGCCCTTTTCAACAATCTGCTAAACAGACCCCCCTCACCTCTATACCCATGGATAGAATTCACAGCGCCCTGCGGCCCAGGGGTAAGGAGACGGACCCACCACGCGATGTGGTATGTTGCCTGCCTGATTTCAGGCTCAAAGAAGATGTCCTCAGACAGGCCAGAGGGACACCGCACATCTCCCATGATGGCCACCCTGTACAAATCTTCCAAGACCTGTCCGGTATCACACTGCAACACCGCAGGGACCTGCGCCCACTATTAGAATTACTCCGTGCCAACGGTATCACATATAAGTGGAAGTTTCCCTTCTGCCTGGCTGCCTCCTCACACGGCCGGAATGCCTTTCTGAGAGTACCTGAGGACCTCCCGCAGTTCTGCCGTACGATGGGCATTCCGATGACCGATGTGCCTGACTGGTATGCAGATTTTCGGCGATCCGCGGTCAGAAGAGAACTGCCACCGTCCGAATTGATGGAGACTCAAGACACCGGCTCCTGCAACCGCTCATCACCATCGACCCACACCACCACCTCTAGATCCCGAGCTGGACGTAGCCCCTGCTCCACGCCTAATTCACGGAGGGCCAGAAGGGACCATTAACCTACATCTCCCGGTATGTGTTCCCACCTTCTGACAAAAAGAAAAGGTTTTTTTTTTTTTTTTTTTTTCACATCGGCTGTTTATTTGTATACCTTCTCACAAGTTTGCCGCTTTCACGGCCTCCTTTACTGTCCTAAATGCCACATTTGACTTTTATTTCAATGTCCTCCTTCATCTTGTTCCTCTATTATTTCTGTCCTCCGAGCTGGGTTGGTTTTTGGCACCACAACGTCTTCCCTCAATGCCTACATTCTCCAGGATGCCTTGTGGTTCCGTTACCGCCCCGCTCCCTCTGAACTCTCTGGCGTTTTGTACTGTGATCCTTTCCATGGCGCACAATGCTGCGGTTTCCGCCTTCTCAGGACGTTCAGCACGGACCGTTCCGCCTAAGTTTTAGTGCCTACGGGATCATTGATGACTATGCCACTCTCACGAAAACGCTCTCCCCTGGTCCCTAATTGCCACCACAGACGGACCGATATCTCCGATGCAGCTAATCCCAACCTCTACTATCCTACGGCTCCCTCATCGCTACATCACTCGTCTTCTGTGCCTGCTGATCAACAACCTGTGGCCGCTCCTCCCCACAAGCTCCACTTTTTGTACATCCAAGTACACCTGTTCTATGACTGTATGCTGAATGTCCGTGTATTTGGGATGAATATTTCCCTCTGGTATATGCCACCTGTACTCCTGTATGACGCTCCTTGCTTCTCTCCTCTTCTCCCGACCCGATGAAATGATGATCCCCCCCTTTTTCCTTTTTTTTTTGTTTAATGCTTCTTTCAGAATTCGCTTACAGGTTGTATTGCTCTCCAATATTGTGGTTATTCCTGTCATGCTCATGTTCCGACAGTATTGTGATTATTGCTCCTTGCTTCAGTCATTGGATGCTATGTGATAACATTCTCACTGCCATATTCTACCTGTTAGAGCCTGACTTTTTAATGTTAGCGTTCACTTAGAATATTTTCAATGAAGTCCCTGTATTGTCATACACTTGTCTCCATGCGTTTTTGTTACTTACGCCTAATTACCTCTTAGGCATCTATTTACTCTCACCTACTCAGCCTCCCCTCGCCCCCATGGTCCAACCTACTGTACTCCACCATTCACTCCCCAAACATCGGTTTATTGTCACCCTCTCTAATTTGGCAACATAGTCGGGCAATAGAGAGATTTCACCCGAATCTACTTACTATCCTCCCATCTTCTTCTGGTCGGTTCCAACCCCATCGCAGAGGTGTCTGGTGGTACATTTGCGTATTTATACATAAATTTCCCACAGACACCCTGATAACTACCGAAATTGTATTTATTTATTTACCTTTTTTTTTTTTTTTTCTGAGATCCGAGGGTATATTCGGTTTTTCTACGTGGCTTTGCCACTTCAAGATTTCATAGCTATAGTTTTTCACTTGTGCTTTGTGTTTTGCGTTTTTTTTTTTATTTATTTATTTTTACCCTGGTTATAACACGTACCAACGATACCTGATGGCGGATACATTGCCATCCGCTCCCACCACTCGCTCACATCCGCAAAACCATAACCAGCTTAAACTCTATTCTATTAACATACAAGGCCTTAACACTCCTGACAAGCGTTCTCTTCTGCTATCTACCTTGCATAAATCCAAAGTTCACATTGCCCTAGTACAAGAAACCCACTTCAGGTCAGATAACATTCCAAAACTACAGAATCACCACTTTCCACTGGCTTTTCACGCCTCTAACGATGTAGCCAAATCCAAAGGGGTTTCGATATTAATCTCTAGACATTGCCCAATTCAAGACATAACGACTCAATCAGATGCGCAAGGGAGGTTCCTCTTTCTCAGGGGGACGATTCACAAAAAACCCATCACTATTGCTAATATCTACGCACCAAACTCTCATCAAGTAACTTTTTTTAGAGACACACTCAGATTATTAACACTGTTTCAAGCTGGCACCCTTATACTTGGGGGTGATTTTAACGTAGCTCTAAACCCCACCCTGGACTCTTCCAATGGCTCCTCTTCCCTACCTTACAAGGCACTCAGGGCAATTCAAATGGAATTGCATGATCTTTTACTCCATGATACTTGGCGTACCCTTCATACCAATGTCAAGGATTTTACTTTTTTTTCTGCTCCTCACAACAAGCATTCCAGATTAGATTATTTTTTTCTTTCACAACCTGGTCTCTCTTACCTCACTAAAGCCACCATTGAGCCCATGATATTGTCAGATCATAACCCAATTACGTTACTGCTCTCATTGCCCGTTACACAGACTGCCTCTTGCACGTGGCGGTTAGACGATTCTCTGCTCTTAGACTCTGACGTACTACACCAACTTTCCACCCATATATCTCAATACTTTACCGAAAATGCGACCTCTGACGTGGATCCTGTAACGCTATGGGCCGCACATAAATGTGTCTTAAGTCGACGCCTGATTTCTCTGGCCTCGGCTCGTGCTAAACAACGTAAAGCTTACATTGACTCCCTGACCCAACGCATACGAGTCCTGGAAAGGACTCATAAAGCCTTGCGTGCGACGGCCACTTTGACTGAACTGAACCAAACTAGAACTGACCTCTTAGAAGTGTTGCATAAATCACTGAGACGAAAATATGCATTGACACAGAAGGTTTTCTATGAGTTCAGTAATAAATCAGGTAAGATGTTAGCCAGAGCATTACAAACCAGGAAAGCTTCCCACACAATCCACATGCTAAAAACTGCAAAGGGGTCCACTGTCACTAAAACTGAAGATATCGCCCAACAATTTGTTCAATACTTCTCGAACCTTTATAACCTTCCCAAATTACCTAACACTTCCTGCCAGTCGGATAGAACTAACCTGATTCAAGCATTTCTACATCAACATTCCCCGACCCCCCTCTCCACTGATGACGCCGCTAGTCTTGACTCCCCAATCTCTGTGGATGAGGCTTCACAGGCTTTGAAACAACTGAAACCCGGGAAATGCCCAGGCCCCGATGGGCTCACCACAGGTTACTTCAAGTCCTTCCGTGAACCCTTAATGCCCCATTTTATAAATGCATTCAACGCATTTTCCTCCAACCCTGCGACCACTAGAGACCTCTTGGAAGCCCACATTACCCTTATTCCTAAGCCGAACAAAGATGTCACTCTGGTTTCCAACTATAGACCAATCTCGTTGCTTAACGTGGATGTTAAGTTATACGCAAAGATCATAGAAAATCGCCTACAACCCCTTATACCCAAACTGATTAATCTGGACCAGGTGGGTTTTGTCTCTGGCAGAGAAGCCAGAGACAACACCATAAAAGCTATAAACATACACCATTTGATGACCTCCACCTCCACTAAGGGTTTTTTCTTGTCCTTGGATGCGGAGAAGGCGTTCAACAGGGTGGCATGGGACTTCATGGAAGCCACGCTACGTACAGTAGGTATACCGCAATCTCTGATTACTATGATAATGGCTCTGTACTCATCACCTACTGCAAAAATTAGAGTGAATGGTCACCTGTCGAGCGACTTCTCCGTTTCTAATGGAACACGTCAGGGATGTCCGCTTTCACCCCTGTTATTCATAATCACCTTAGAACCCTTTCTCCGTAAAATTAGAGCGAACCTGGATATCGTTGGCATATCTGTTAAACACAAAACCTACAAAGTGGCGGCATATGCCGATGATATCCTTTTATTTCTGTCCAACCCCTTGATCACCATCCCAAACCTCCTTAACGAATTCTCCCTTTTTAAGGAACTGTTCAACCTCCTGATTAATTTCAAAAAATCGCATGCCCTTAACATTTCCCTTCCTTTTACTTTGGTCGCGCATTGTAAGGCCGTTTTCCCCTTCCTATGGGAACCCGTGGCCATAACGTATCTGGGTATCCGATTGCCTACCAACCTATCCGATTTATATTCTCTTAACTTCTTGCCCACATTAAACAACATCCAATCCGATCTCTTACAATGGAACCGTGGCACGTTCTCCTGGTTCGGGAGGATTGCTATTCTAAAAATTAATGTGCTTCCCAGAATCCTTTACTTATTGCAAACCATCCCGATCAAAATCCCCCCTTCCTTTCACCTTTCCTTTAAACGAATGTGTAGGACTTTCATGTGGGCTTCCAAATCTCCGAGACTCAACTGGCATAGACTGACGCTACCCAAACTACAGGGTGGTGTGGGTCTACCAGACCTGCAGAAATATCAATGGGCCTGTCATATGTCCAGGATTGTTGACTGGCACGTACACGCCACTTGCAAATATTGGGTTCAACTCGAACAATCGTTTACTGACGTTCCACTACAACACTTCCCGTGGTTACCCAACTCTCACGCTCCTAAACAGTTGCTTCTCCATCCACTGGTTGGTGCCACTCTCATGTACGCCCGCCTAACTAACAACCAATCCAAAATCCTGCACGCCCCAGGTCCCATGACTCCAATGTCTCTCAACCCCGACTTTCCTGCTGGTCTCACTCGACGAAGCTCCTCTCCCGTGGTCCCCAATGTTACTCCTAGGGCTTGGAAATTTTTTACCAACGGTGAGCTTTCTACCCACCACTCTCTATCCCAATCTTTTCCAGATTACCGTATTTCTTTAACTATTTACAACTCCAACACTTTTTCCTACATTGCAAACCTGCCATACCCTGGCATCATGACTTCACGCCTTTTGAAACCCTCTGTCTCCAGCAGGAACCTCAAAAACACGTGATTTCCTTGACCTACTCATCCCTTTTTTCCACCTATGATATCATAGGTTCTGCTACACCACACATCTTCTTCCATTAGCTCATACAAACGCTCCCTCACGATTCATCTTCTTAATGCCGCTAATCAATGCCTCCCAGTCCATTGGAAGAGTCCCACAACTCCCACAATTGCCGAGTGGACCCGCAGGGTCGACAAAGTGGAGGAAATGGAATGCCTCATTCATCAGGCCAAAGACACCCTCACACAACATGAACATACTTGGGCTTGCTGGAAACACTTCGGATCATCTCCTCCACCTGCCCTGCCTACTACCCTGGCACACCCCTCTTGAACCTTCAGAGATTGATATCGAAATACCGTAATGTTGCTATTGTTACCTGACCTATCGGTCTACCATCACGTCTTCTTTTCCTCTACCACAGGAGTACTCTAGCGTAATATCGGGTGCACCACGACCCTTATTTTTACTTAATTGTTCTTGAACCCTCCTCCAGTCACAGCAAGTCCCCTCTTAGGGGTGATTGGGGGAGGTACATACTAGGGTGCCCCTTTTTATCCCTTTTCCTCTATACTCTCCTGCTTTGCGTAACATGATCCCTTGTATTACCGATGTGATAGGTTATTTGTCAGTAGGGTTTACACCTATTCTTATATCTGTTTACACACTTCTCTCAAGTTAGATTGCCCGTGTTACCTCTTATGTCTTTTATCTTGCCTATAGCCATTCGTGATCCTCCCATGACTCACCATCTACTTACAACAATGATCTTATACTTGAAACACACTAGACTGTTGTATGCACGCTGTAATGTTCGTTATCGGTGTTTTACTGTTTAGCATGTATTTCTCCGTTGATTTGACTTGTACTGTTTGAAAACTTTAATAAAATCTTTTTGAAAAAAAAAAAAGAATCCGCACCATCTCCACCATTTCTTCAAAGGCCATATTGGTGGCCTTAAACCTCCAACTCGCGTGTTGTTCTTCCGCCATATTTACTCCGACTACGCAACGAAGGGATAAGGGGCGGGGAATATTCGAGAAAAGGAACGTCGGGGGCGGGCGACGCAAGCGGTGGTTCACGCATGCGTAGTGGTGTACCCATGCTTAACACGCGGCCTGTATAAATTTCCGAACGGAAGATACGAAGGAATACACTACCTACACGATCTAAATGTTGAAGCACTGAACTTCTCTTTTTACAAAGTCTTTGTATGTAAATGAAAGAAGCTAAATATTTAGGGATGAATACATTCCAGACATGAAGAAAGTAAATAATTGAAGTCGATGGGACACAATTGTTAATTAGTAATAACGATGTTTTGCTGAATGTGTATGGTCAAGGCCTGACGTCATGACGCTTGGAGGGCGGAGGGTTCACGCATACGCCATGTATAAAGCACGAACGTGTGGTGCAATGTACCGTTCAGGCGGGAGACGAACGCAAGCCGACGCTAAACGACGCAAGCCGACGCAATACGAAGGTAGACACGGACGAAAGGTACATTTTACTAATTTCTCTTTACCGCTGGTACTTTTAAATGATTGTCTTTTGCTTTGAAGATGTAATTTAGCACTCGGACTGTTGTTAAATATTGTAAACATGCGCAAACACCCACCTTAAAACACCCACTTGCAGGTTACCTGCACTGAGCCATATAGAGTTTTGTTATTACTAGGCTTGTACAATTCGTTTCGTAACGAATCGAAGTTCGGACGAATTTTGCAGCTTTCCGACAATCGAATGCATCGAATGCATCAGAATGTCTAAATCAAAGGAACGCATTTCCAAAAATACGAAGTAAATGATATCGTTTCTAACGAATGAATTCGATATGATTTGAGATTCTGTATAACGAATATTGTATACTATTAATAATAACTAGTTTATTAAAAACGTATTAACGTTAATTAACGAATATAACATACCGAAATTAGCTATTTTGAAAATAACAATGAACAAAAAATATTTTTTATTTCGTTTTACACAAGTCTAGTAATTACATGTGGCTTTGCTGCACTATAAATACAGATAATCTGCAGGAAAGTCACAGGTGCACGTGGCACATCAGAGTGAAAGCAGCCTTAGGACACAATCGGACCCTCCATTCACCTCTATGTCCCTTTGCCCCTGCTTACCTTCAATCAGATACGCTAAAAAAATAAGGGGAAACGTCCCCTCCTGACAGATTGAATTGGAGGGCCCATAGAGTAGCATGGGCTGTGTCCATATCCATTTGCCATATGGGGGGTAGATCCAAACCTGTCATCTGCCCATTACAATTATTTTGGCCCACGACCAGTTACCAAGTCGCTTCCATGGTCCTCGCTCTTTAAAAGGTTGGGCACCCCTGGCTTAAATAAAGGCCCATATTGTGAGCAGCTTCTGAACTATACGCCACCCATTATGGTTTGTTTTTTACTGTTTTGCAGCAATCAAAATGAGGAAATCCAAATTGAATTCCCCGAATTGATTGCTCAATTTATCGAGAAGTATAGGGAGCTCACCTGTCTGTGGCAAGTGAAAAATAAAAAATACATTGACAAAAACAAAAGGATGGCAGCAATGTTACAACTTGTGGACTTGGCGAAAACAGTATACCCCAGAGCAACCTACTCTATGGTAAGAAACAAAATTGGTGCCCTCAGAAGTGTCCACAAAAGGGAACTCAAGAAGATTGAGGAATCCAAACGATCTGGAGCAGGAACTGAAGAGGTCTATGTTCCGAAGCTCTGGTACTTCAATAGCCTCGAGTTTTTAAAAGACCAAACGGTCCCACGTAAATCGCTGTCGACTTTACCCTCTGCATCAGCTGACGTCAGCGATACTGAGCAGGATCCTACACAGGATGAAGAAGAGGAGGAGCTCAGCTTGACCCAGGTATAGCATTGTTTAAAATCTTGCCTTATATATATATGTGTGTGTGTGTATATATATATATATATATATATATATATATATATATATATATATATATATATATTTTAGATATGTTGCTAATTAGATGCTAGTATGCCTAATAATTAGTTGTGTTAAAAAAAAAAGTTACATATCAATAGACAAGTAGTGGCCAAAAAGTTTTTTGACAAGAATGAGAAATGATGGAGTCAAATTGATAGTCTTTAATAATTGGACACATTCAAAATTAGAAAAGTAAAGAGATGAAAGGTTTGTGATTGATGACCACAAATTAAAATCATGTTGTTTTTTCACAAAGGAGGAACTTTTGAGCCAAGAAGAGGCTGGGCCCAGCAGCCAACCAAGCACAGAGTGCAGAATCCCTCTCCTGCGCCCTCCCAACAAAAGAGCCAGGAAGAACCACCACCTGGATGAGGCCACAGCTGACTCCTGGCTAGGGCTACATCAGTGATAACGACAGCACCCGATAGTGCTGAAGGGTTTGGCTGTTTTACAGCCAATAGGCTGTGAGAAATTGACCCAGACCAAAGGGAGCTATGTGAAGGGATCATCGTACAGCTATTCAGCAAGGCCAGGAAACGAGAGCTCACCTCAAACTTGCACGTCTGCAATTTGGAACACACAGCTTTACCTCCTCCACAGCAACCCTACCCACCTCAGCAACCCTACCCACCTCAGCAAGCACAGCCACCTCAGCAGCATGGTGGTCAGTGGCAAAATCAGCTGCAGGATGCCCAACAAGGCCAGTGGTCTGGGGAGTTTAGGGGCTACTAATTTTGCCTATTTTTTGTGGTTTAAAGTATGATTTAATAGGCTATATTTTTTTGGTGGTTTTGGGTGTACTATTTTCTGTTTATATATTTTTTTTTTTTTGTTCAAATTTTGTGGACAGGAAATATGTCTATATTAATTTACTTATTTTTTTTATTTTGTGAATTAACAATAAATAATATGTTCAAAATATGTTTAACGTTTGTTATTGATAATCATTAGAACACAAATCCTATGTAAAATATGTATGTTCGTTCTTTGTAGGTATCACCAACAAATCCGATGCAATCTAAAAACATTAAAAATGCAAAGAATGTGCACTGCATTTAGCAAATTCGGAATTTCACACATCACGAATGTGCTATCTAGTTAACGAACGCTAGTTTTACAAGACCGACCTCTTCATGCTGGTCCTTCCTCCCGAGCATGCGTGTTTTCACTTTGGACAAAAGTCCGATGGTTTTCTGTACACACGGTCGGACTTTGGTCCATCGGACTTTTGTTGGCAGAAAGTTGGTCCGTTCCCACAGCCAACAAAAGTCCGATGAAACCTGGAAAAATTTGGTCCGATGGAGCGTACACATGGTCGGATGTTGGTCCAAACCACCTAATTTGCATGTTGGTTGTCATCGTGTGTACGGGCCATTTGAATGACAATTGCGCGGTCATACAACACTGTACCCAAATGAAATTTTTATAATTCTTTTCCCACAAATAGAGCTTTCTTTTGGTGGTATTTAATCACAGCTGGGGTTTTTATTTTTTGCTAAACAAACAAAAAAGGATGGAAAAAAAAAATCATGTTTAATAGTTTGTTATAAAATTTTGCAAACAGGTAATTTTTCTGCTTCATTGATATGCACTGATGAGGCAGCACTGGTGGGCACTGATAGACTGCACTGGTGGGCACTGATATGCTTCACTGGTGGGGACAGATAAGTCAGTACTGATGGGCACAGCAAAGATGGCACTGATGGGCACTGATGGGTGGCACGGATGGGTGGCACCGATGGGCACTGATAGATGGCACTGATAGATGGCACTGATAGGTGGCACAGATAGATGGCACTGATGGGCACTGATAGGTGGCACTGATGGGCACTGGTAGGGGACACTGATGAGCACTGGTAGGTTACACTGATGTGCAGCACTGTAAAGGCACATTGTGGGCACTGGAACTGTGGGCACTGACAGATGGCACTGTGGGCACTGACAGATGGCACTGTGGGCACTGACAGATGGCACTGTGTGTACTGACAGGTGGAGCTAGTGGGCACTGGTAGGCAGCACTTTTATTAGGGCAAAGGTGGGCACCATGGACCCTGGGCACATTGCAGTGAGAGGGACTGATGTCCCTCTCACTGCCGCCGGTGATCGCCTTTTTTTTTCTTCTAGCGCTGTCAGCGCGAGGAGGAAAAAATCTGATTACCGGCTCTGTTATTATCACATGATCAGCTGTCATTGGCTGACAGCTGATCACGTGGTAAGGGGTCGGGATCGACCCCTTACTCGGATCTGTGATCCAGCGAGTCTCACAGACTCGCTGATCACAGAGCACACTGGCGTGCCCTTCAGGGGGCGCACAGGCAGCTCGTGGCCGGGACAACGTCAATAGACGTAGCCCCGGCATCTTAGATCCGCACTGTAGCCGTCATTCGGCTATAGCACGGATCTCAGGCGGTTAAACTAGTAATTCCGTGGTATATCAAACTCCGACTGTATCTCTAAGAAGGATTTAAGCACTTGACCATTGTACAGCTGAGACATAATTTCAACCCCTTTAGTTCTCCAGTTATTAAATCCCTTAAGTTTCATTAGCTGACAGTAGTTTGCATTTCTCCAAATAGGAGTGTAAGCGAGAAAACCCCTCACCTTCAACATACGTTTAACTTGTGACCAGAGTTTATTTAGCAAGGTTATGGTCGGGGGAACCCCTGCTCAGATGGGTAAATCCTGCTTCTAGATTAGAAAGGGCTGTGTGATTGTGAGTAGGGGAGCTCAACAGCCTACGGACTGGGTCTAGTGCGTCTTTCAGTCCCCATCCTCCCTGATGCTGTAATTGGGAGGCCAAGAAGTAAACCCTGGCATGAGGTACTGCCAGACCCCCTCCTTCCTTATTGTATTGTAGTGTTTTTAAACTAAGTCTAGCCGACTTTTTGCGCCATATAAGTTCCCTGTATTGGGTGTCTATATTGTCGAACCACTTCTTAGGGATCCATATCGAGGAGTGACATATATAAAGCAGCTGTGAAGCCCACACCATTTTTATGAGATTAGCCCTGCCCACCATTGACAATGGCAATTTGCACCAAGCTTTACACTTCTCTGTATTTGTCTAGGAGTGGTACCAGGTTAAGGGGGATATATTGGGTAGGGATGGGCCCGGTGTTCGGTTCGAGCCCAGAACAATTTGGGCCGTTCGCATCACATTCGTGTGATGCGAGCGGCCCGCAATGCACTGCGCCAGTCGCAGGCAGGCAGGATGCCTGTAACCAATTATAGCTCAGGGGCTTTAGTACACGCCCCACTCTATAAAAGGCCGCCTGTGACTGTGATATAGGCAGACTGCTGATGCTGATGCTGATTCATTATCATTACTGAATACTGATCATTTGAATATATATTCATTCTGCTGATTGCACTGCTGCTGACAGTATCTGCAGTGCTGTGCTGACTTATACATTCTGCTGTGCTGAGTGGTGACATTATGTGCTGCTGAGTCTAACTTTATCTGCTGTGATTCTGGGGATTAGTCTGGTGTGTGCGTGCTGTTAGTACAGCATTGCAGTATCACCTTTATACTATTAGGCATTTATAGGAGCTAGCGTGTGTGTCTGCTGTGTTAGTACAGCACACATAAAACCACCTCAGCCTCTCTATCTGTCATAAGGCCCTGTTGTTGTCATCTAAGGA
This sequence comes from Lithobates sylvaticus, assembly GCA_028564925.1. Classification (NCBI taxonomy): domain Eukaryota; kingdom Metazoa; phylum Chordata; class Amphibia; order Anura; family Ranidae; genus Lithobates; species Lithobates sylvaticus. The sequence goes on from CM053029.1 coordinate 236,527,674, forward strand.
AGCCAGGCATTTACAGGAGCTAGCGTGTGTGTCTGCTGTGTTAGTACAGCACACATAAAACCACCTCAGCCTCTCTATCTGCCGTAAGGCCCAGTTGTTGTCATCTAAGGCAGCCAGGCATTTACAGGAGCTAGCGTGTGTGTCTGCTGTGTTAGTACAGCACGCATAAAACCACCTCAGCCTCTCTATCTGTCATAAGGCCCTGTTGTTGTCATCTAAAGCAGCCTCTATCTGCCGTAAGGCCCAGTTGTTGTCATCTAAGGTAGCCTCTATCTGCCGTAAGGCCCAGTTGTTGTCATCTAAGGCAGCCTCTATCTGCCGTAAGGTCCAGTTGTTGTCATCTAAGGCAGCCTCTATCTGCCGTAAGGTCCAGTTGTTGTCATCTAAGGCAGCCTCTATCTGCTGTAAGGCCCAGTTGTTGTCATCTAAGGCAGCCTCTATCTGCCGTAAGGCCCAGTTGTTGTCATCTAAGGCAGCCAGGCATTTCCAGGAGCTAGCGTGTGTGTGTCTGCTGTGTTAGTACAGCACACATAAAACCACCTCAGCCTCTCTATCTGTCATAAGGCCCTGTTGTTGTCATCTAAGGCAGCCTCTATCTGCCGTAAGGCCCAGTTGTTGTCATCTAAGGCAGCCAGGCATTTCCAGGAGCTAGTGTGTGTGTGTCTGCTGTGTTAGTACAGCACACATAAAACCACCTCAGCCTCTCTATCTGCCATAAGGCCCAGTTGTTGTCATCAAAGGCAGCCTCTATCTGCCGTAAGGCCCAGTTGTTGTCATCTAAGGCAGCCAGGCATTTACAGGAGCTAGCGTGTGTGTCTGCTGTGTTAGTACAGCACACATAAAACCACCTCAGCCTCTCTATCTGCCGTAAGGCCCAGTTGTTGTCATCTAATGCAGCCAGGCATTTACAGGAGCTATCGTGTGTGTCTGCTGTGTTAGTACAGCACGCATAAAACCACCTCAGCCTCTCTATCTGTCATAAGGCCCTGTTGTTGTCATCTAAGGCAGCCTCTATCTGCCGTAAGGCCCAGTTGTTGTCATCTAAGGTAGCCTCTATCTGCCGTAAGGCCCAGTTGTTGTCATCTAAGGCAGCCTCTATCTGCCGTAAGGCCCAGTTGTTGTCATCTAAGGCAGCCTCTATCTGCCGTAAGGCCCAGTTGTTGTCATCTAAGGCAGCCAGGCATTTCCAGGAGCTAGCGTGTGTGTGTCTGCTGTGTTAATACAGCACACATAAAACCACCTGAGCCTCTCTATCTGTCATAAGGCCCTGTTGTTGTCATCTAAGGCAGCCTCTATCTGCCGTAAGGCCCAGTTTTTGTCATCTAAGGCAGCCAGGCATTTCCAGGAGCTAGTGTGTGTGTGTCTGCTGTGTTAGTACAGCACACATAAAACCACCTCAGCCTCTCTATCTGCCATAAGGCCCAGTTGTTGTCATCTAAGGCAGTCTCTATCTGCCGTAAGCCCCAGGTGTTGTCATCTAAGGCAGCCTCTATCTCCCGTAAGGCCCAGTTGCTGTCATCTAAGGCAGCCAGGCATTTCCAGGAGCTAGCGTGTGTGTGTCTGCTGTGTTAGTACAGCACACATAAAACCACCTCAGCCTCTCTATCTGCCATAAGGCCCAGTTGTTGTCATCTGAGGCAGCCTCTATCTGCCGTAAGGCCCAGTTGTTGTCATCTAAGGCAGCCTCTATCTGCCGTAAGGCCCAGTTGTTGTCATCTAAGGCAGCCAGGCATTTCCAGGAGCTAGCGTGTGTGTGTGTCTGCTGTGTTAGTACAGCACACATAAAACCACCTCAGCCTCTCTATCTGTCATAAGGCCCTGTTGTTGTCATCTAAGGCAGCCTCTATCTGCCGTAAGGCCCAGTTGTTGTCATCTAAGGTAGCCTCTATCTGCTGTAAGGCCCAGTTGTTGTCATCTAAGGCAGCCTCTATCTGCCGTAAGGCCCAGTTGTTGTCATCTAAGGCAGCCTCTATCTGCCGTAAGGCCCAGTTGTTGTCATCTAAGGCAGCCTCTATCTGCCGTAAGGCCCAGTTGTTGTCATCTAAGGCAGCCTCTATCTTCAGTAAGGCCCAGTTGTTGTCATCTAAGGCAGCCAGGCATTTCCAGGAGCTAGCGTGTGTGTGTCTGCTGTGTTAGTACAGCACACATAAAACCACCTCAGCCTCCCTATCTGTCATAAGGCCCTGTTGTTGTCATCTAAGGCAGCCACCACCTCAGCCTCTATCTGCCGTAAGGCCCTGTTGTTCTCATCTAAGGCAGCCACCACCTCAGCCTCTATCTGCCGTAAGGCCCTGTTTTTGTCATCTAAGGCAGCCATTTGCAGGAGTTAGTGTGTGTGCTGTGTGACTCCAGCACAATATACACTTCCCACTACAATGCCTGGAAGACCAACAAGGAGAGGCAGACAGTCCCGAGGCAAGAACACAGGACAAGCAGGCTATCTGTCTAGAGACAACAGTGCTGGTCATGGACATGGACGTGGTGCATCGTCATCAGCACGTGGCCATGGGACACTCTTGTCCTTGTTTTTGGCAGCTGGACATGTTGAGCCGCATCATGCCGAAGGCTTGGTAGAGTGGATGACCAAGCCCTCCTCATCCTCCTCATCCTCTCTCACCCAGGCTCAGGGTACTGGCAAAGCAGCTGCCAACGCGTACTCAATGGCATCATCCCCTTCCCTAGACCCACCATGTCCTCCTGAGGAGTCCCCCGAACTGTTTGAGCACAGTGTTGGGTACATGCTCCAGGAGGATGCCCAACGTTTTGAAGGCTCAGATGATGATACCCAGCTAGAGGAAGGCAGTAGCGTGAGCGCAGAGAGAGGGGATGCTCAAGGACAGCAATCTGGCAGTCATGTTCCACCAGCTGCAGCTTACTGCCAGGTTTGCTCCAGTGGTGAAGAGGGAGGGTATGATGAGGTCACTGACTCCACGTGGGTGCCTGAAGGGGGAGAGGAGGAGGAAGAGGAGGAGGCGGCACATGTCCAAGGAGGCAGGATGCCCTCCGGAGGCCAGCTAGAGGCCAGCACACCAACTGAATCACAACGCAGAGCTCCGCCTGTGCAGGGCGCTGCCTCTGCACGTTATCACAAAAGTTCTTTGGTGTGGGCCTTTTTTGAGACGAGTGCAGCAGATCGCACCACTGCTATTTGCAACATATGTCTCAAGCGTATCTCGCGTGGCCAAAACATCAGCCGCTTGGGCACCACAAGCAAGACCAGACATATGTCGACCTGCCATGCAGCTCGTTGGCAAGTGCACATTAAAGACCCACACCAAAGAACAAAGCGGCCCTCTCCTTGCTCCTCATCAGCTGGGATCTCCAACCCCACTATACCTTCAGTCCTCTCTGAGAGGAATGAAGGTGTATAATTAGGTGTGTCACAGCCAAGTACTTGCGGGCACTCTGCTAGCAGTACACCAACGTCCGATTCTACCAGGCAAATTTCCCTGCCCCAGCTGCTGGACCGTCGAAAGAAGTTTACTCCCAGCCATCCACATGCCCAGCGGTTGAATGCTAGCTTGGCTAAATTGCTAGCACTTCAACTGCTCCCTTTTCAGTTGGTAGACTCGGCCCCCTTCCGTGAGTTTGTTCAATGTGCGGTTCCTCAGTGGCAGGTTCCCAAACGCCACTTTTTCTCACGGAAGGCGATTCTGGCTCTCTACCGGCATGTGGAAGGCAATGTCCATGCCTCGCTGGACAGGGCGGTCAGCGGTAAGGTGCATATTACCGCTGACTCATGGTCCAGCAGGCATGGACAGGGATGTTACCTGTCTTTCACGGCCCATTGGGTCACTCTTTTGGCAGCTGGGAGGGATGCAGGACAAGGTGCAGTAGTGTTGGAGGTTGTTCCGCCACCACGCCTCCAAAATGCTACTACTGGTTGTGACACACCTCTCTCCTCCACCCCCTCCTCTTCTTCTTCCTCCATGGCCTCTTCGAGTGCTCTGTCCTCGGAACCAGCAGTGCTCCGTAGGCGTACAAGGGGCTACGCAAGTACGCAGGCAAAAAGATGCCATGCCGTGCTTGCGCTGGTGTGTTTGGGGGACAGGAGCCACACTGGGGCAGAGGTTCTGGCAGCTCTGCAGGGGCAGGCCGAGAGGTGGTTGACGCCACGCCAGCTTAAGCCAGGGTTGGTGGTTTGTGACAATGGCACCAACCTCCTCTCCACCCTGCGACAGGGACAGCTGACCCATGTGCCCTGTATGGCTCACGTCCTTAACCTGGTGGTGCAGCAGTTCTTGGGCAGGTACCCAGGCTTACAGGATGTCCTGAGGCAGGCCAGGAAAGTCTGTGTGCATTTCCGCCGATCATATATTGCCAGTGCTCGGCTGGCTGAGCTGCAAAAGGAGTTGAACCTGCCCAAGAACCGCCTTATATGTGACATGCCCACCAGGTGGAACTCAACGTTGGCCATGCTGCAGCGACTGTACACGCAGCAGAGGGCCATCAATGAGTACCTGTGCGACGATGGCACCAGGACAGGGTCAGGGGAGCTTGGATTTTTTTCCCCAAGCCAGTGGAGCATGATCAGGGATGCATGCACTGTCCTGTCACCATTTGAGGAGGCCACGAAGATGGTGAGCAGTGACAGTGCATGCATCAGTGACACTGTACCTCTTGTCCACCTGTTGGAGCATACGCTGCGTGGGATAATGGACAGGGCACTTGAGGCAGAACAGAGGCAGGAAGAGGAGGACTTCCTTGCCTCTCAAGGCCCCCTTTATCCAGACAGTGTTCCTTCTCTCCCACCCATCACACAGGAAGAGGATGAGGAGGAGGAGGATTGTGTGAGCATGGAGGTGAAGCCTGGCACTCAGCATCAGCAGCAGCAGCAGTCTTTTAGGGATGATTTACAGTCCCAACAAACCAGTGGACTTGTACGTGGCTGGGAGGAGGTGGCTGCCGATCATGTCGTCCTCAGTGACCCAGAAGACTCCGGACCGAATGCCTCAGCTAACCTAAGTTGCATGGCCTCCCTGATCCTGCAAAGCCTGCAGAAGGATCCTCGTATTCTTCGGATCAAGGAGAGGGACCATTACTTGCTGGCCACTCTTCTTGATCCACGGTACAAGGGTAAGGTTGCGGACCTTATCTTGCCGTTGCAGAGGGAGCAGAGGATGAGACATCTCCGGGAGGCCTTGCAGAAAGGTCTGTGCAACGCGTTCCCAGAGACTGGGAGGTTACAAACTCCTAGTCCTGGACGACGAGATGCTGAGGCTTCGGTCAGTAGCAGAAGGAGCGGTGGGGAAGGTGGACGTCTGACCGATGTGTTCAGACAAATTTTTAGTCCGCAGCCCCAAGGTATGATCGGTTCAAGCAACCATCGCCAGCGTCTGATATACATGGTGCAGGAATACCAGACTTGGACACCTTTCCCACCGAAAATCCTCTGGCTTACTGGGTCTTGAGGATGGATCACTGGCCAGAGCTTTCACAGTATGCAATTGAGCTACTGGCCTGTCCTACATCCAGCTTTTTTTTCGAACGCACATTCAGTGCTGCTGGATGCTTTGTCACGGATCACAGGGTGCGCCTGTCCATCGGTTGATCGACTGACCTTCATAAAGATGAATCAGTCTTGGATCACCACCAGCTACCAGGCACCTGAAGCGGATATAACGGAATAATTTATAATGTCACATCCCTTCAAGACTGCCTATGCTGATGCTGAGTGACTGTCCTGTTATGTTGACTGACTATCCTCTTCCTCCACAATGATCCTGATGATATCTTGGAAGAACATTTTTGTTTCTGGGTGCCACCACCAGTGGCTAAGGCACAATTTTTCAGCCCCTGTTTAACAGGGGCGTAAAATTACAATTTTTTAAGCAATGCTTCGCAACAGGTCTGACTGCTGTGCTCCAAGTACAGTATCTGTGAGGGGTTGCAGTGTTGTGGCACCAGCACCAGTGCCTAAGGCCCAATTTTTCAGCCCCTGTTTAACAGTGGCTTGTAATTACAATTTTTAGGCAATGCTTTGCAACAGGTCTCATTGCTGTGCTCAGAGTACAGTATCTGTGAGGGGTTGCAGTGTTGTGGCACCAGTGCCTAAGGCCCAATTTTTCAGCCCCTGTTTAACAGGGGCGTGTAATTAATTTTTTTTAAGCAATGCTTCGCAACAGGTCTGACTGCTGTGCTCCAAGTACAGTATCTGTGAGGGGTTGCAGTGTTGTGGCACCAGTACCTAAGGCCCAATTTTTCAGCCCCTGTTTAACAGGGGCGTGTAATTACAATTTTTTAAGCAATGCTTCGCAACAGGTCTGACTGCTGTGCTCCAAGTACAGTATCTGTGAGGGGTTACAGTGTTGTGGCACCAGCACCAGTGCCTAAGGCACAATTTTTTAGCCCCTGTTTAACAGGGGCGTGTAATTAAAATGTTTTAAGCAATGCTTCGCAACAGGTCTGACTGCTGTGCTCCAAGTACAGTATCTGTGAGGGATTGCAGTGTTGTGGCACCAGCACCAGTGCCTAAGGCACAATTTTTCAGCCCCTGTTTAACAGGGGCATGTAATTACAATTTTTTAAGCAATGATTCGCAACAGGTCTGACTGCTGTGCTCCAAGTACAGTATCTGTGAGGGGTTGCAGTGTTGTGGCATCAGCACCAGTGCCTAAGGCACAATTTTTCAGCCCCTGTTTAACAGGGGCGTGTAATTACAAATCTTGACCTAATAGTTCACAGCAGGGCCCATTCCTGCACCCACCAAGAGTAACTGTGAGGGCTTACAGTGTTGTGGCAACACCGTCCACCACCACCACCAAAGGCCCAATTTTTCTGCCCTGTTCAACAGGTGCATGCAATTACAAATCTTAATCTAATAATTCACAGCAGGGCCAATTCCTGTGCCCACCAAGAGTAACTGTGAGGGCTTACAGTGTTGTGGCTACACCAACATCTAATGGGGCAAATTTCTGCAGAGTATATACGGCAGGCCCCTACTTTCAAACATCCAACTTACAAACGACTCCTACTTGCAAACGGAAGGAGAAAACAGGAAGTGAGAGGAAATCTACCCTTAGGAAGGGAAATTCTATCCTGTTAGATTTAATTTGGGAAAAAGGTATCTCCTCTCTACTGATGCTTTATCACCAATCCTTGTTTCAATAAAAAACCCACTTTTCCAAAAACATTTGTCATTGGGATGGAAAGTGAGGTGAAATGTTCTGAACAGGTGCACAGACAGCAAAACAAATGTTACAGGGGTGATAACCCCTCCCTATGTTCTCCAAAAAGCTTAAAAATAGATTTTTTTTTGGATGGAGCTACACTTAAAAATGTACCTGTTCAGATTCTACTTAAGCGCAAACCTACAGTCCCTGTCTTGTTTGCACCGCCTGTATACTGCTGTTCAGAGTATATAGGGTTTTATTTTGGGTGCGGGGTTCCCCTTATAATCCATACAAGACCCAAAGGGGCTGGGGTGGGGGGGGGTGGTGATGGGGTAGCCATGCAATTTTTCTCAAAGATTTTCAGCCATATTGCCAGGACAAGACATGACATTAAAGCCGCAAGCGGTTTTAAATGGCTTCTTTTTTTCCTTTACAAATGTCATTTTGTGCAGGGACAGTTCTAAACACGGGAAACACATGCCACTTCACAGGCATACTTTAGACACCCACCAGGTACCATATTTAAAGGAATATTTCACTTTTTTTTCACTTTATGCATCATTAAAATGACTGCTCCCGAAAAAAACGTCAGTTTTTAAAACTTCTTTTTGCATTGATATATGTCCCCTGGGGCAGGACCCGGGTCCCCAAACCTGTTTTATGACATTAACATCCATATTGGCCGTTATAATTAGCACTTTTGATTTTGAACGTTCGCGTCCATTGTAACGAATAGGGTTCGAATATTCGCACAAACTTTCAGTCCGTTCGAAGGTTCGGGTGCGAACCGAACCCGGGGGTGTTCGGCTCATCCCTAATATTGGGATACCTCCTGTGAGACTTGTACCCCCAGATATCAGAAAGTGGATATTATCTGTATCGTGGCAGCACAGTCGGGCAAAGGTGTTGTCAGTGGGTCTAATGGCATCAGGACTGATTTATTCCAGTTTATGGAAAAACCAGACAGCGTACCAAACTTTTCAATTAGGTTCATAGTCGCAGCCTTGTGTGTCTCCCAGGTACAGAAGGGTGTCATCAGCATAGAGTGACACCACATCTGTCCCTGAGCGTCTTTTAAAGCCTATAATCTCGTTGTCTCCTCTGATTCTGGCTGCCAGGGGTTCCAGCGCCAAGGCAAACAGCAGGGGTGAGAGTGGACACCCCTGTCGTGTGCCCCTAAATAGCGGGAATGCCTCTGACAATTCAGAATTGACTTTGATCTTGGCTGAGGGATTAGTATATAACAGCTTAACCCATCTGAGAAATGTGCTGCCTAGACCCATTCTCTCCAGTACCTTCCACAGGTAAGGCCACTCGACACTGTCGAAGGCCTTAGCTGCGTCTAGCAAGAGAATGGCCTGGTTGCCCGGGTTATCCACTGGGATTTGACTATTCAGAAAGAGGCATCTGATATTTTGTGCCGTGGATCTAGTGGGTATAAAGCCTGATTGATCCCTATGGATTAGACCCTGGATAACCTGGGATAGTCTCGTTGCTAGTACTCTAGATAGGTCTGTATGAGTCAGGGGATGTAGCCTCCTTGCCTGGTTTCAGTAATACAATTATAACCGCTTCATTCATAGAGGCAGGCAACGTGCCAGTCTCCAAAGCATCATTAAAGACCTTTAAAAGGGTGGGCAGTAGAGTAGCTGCATAGCGCTTGTACACCTCAGTCGGGAGACCATCTGCTCCCGGTGACTTGTTATTATGGGTGTGTTCCAATGCCAAAGCTAATTCATCTTCTGTTAGGGGGGCATTTAACATACAAGAGTCTGAGGCGGACAAGCGCGGCAGTTCACTATTGTCAAGAAAAGCATCTATTTCATTTTCGCTGGGTTGAACCTTGGAAGTGTAGAGGTCAGCGTAGAATGAACGAAACAATCGTAAAATGGTGGAGGTGTCCATATGAGTTGTTCCCTGCGTATCACACAGGGAAGAAACCATAGGGGCGGAGCCCTGAGCCCGCGCAAGTAAGGCCAGCATGTGTCCAGTGGACTCACCCTCCTCAAAGTGTGTTTGCTGTAAGAAAAATCTCTTGTTTTCCGCCAGCTGGAGAGCCAGCTGACTAGACATAGCCTGTGCTCCAAGCCAGGTTTTTTTTTGTGGTTTCTGAGGGGTTTTTAACATATCTATCTTCTGAGTTCCTAAGTGCCCTACATACTTCCTTCTCCCATGCTTTGGTATTTGTTTTTATGGTGTTGATTGCAGTCATAAACTCCCCGTGCAGAAAGGCCTTTGCCGTGTCCCATACTATTCACAGGGGGGAAGAATTCATGTTGTCTTGCATAAAAATTTTAAGATTCTCTCTTATGGGGTCTGGTGAGGGGAACAGTGCCAACCAGAAAGGGTTTAGTTTACAGCTCTTGGGTTTGGTAGCAATGGGCAGTGTGAGATCAACCCAAAGGGAAGAGTGGTCAGAGATGTGTCTATCACCATACCCTGAGTCCACAACAAGTGGGAGTAAGGCAGCGTTCCTCAGACCCAGATCAATTCTCGACAGGCTCCCATAGGCTGTGGAGCAGCATGAGTATTGTCTGGCTGTGGGGTGTGCTCCTCTCCACACATCAGTTAGTCCTAATTCAGTAATTAAATCAGCAAACGGGGTGTTGCCCTTAGGGAGCGAGCAGGTATAACAGGGGAAGCAGGTATTTTGTCCCATTTATAGTTCAGATAATTGTTAAAGTCACCTAGCGCTAATAAGGGGATATCAGGGTACTGAGCCATAAACCTGGCCAGGCATCTAACAACCTCTGCCAAATAAGGGGGCGGTATATAGATATTAGCTATGATGTATACCTGGTGAATTATCTTGCAGAGCATAAATATAAACTGGCCCCCCGGGTCAATCAGCTTTTGTAAGCAGGAGAAATGAGTGTCCTGACGGATCAGGACACTTACCCCTCTGGCATAAGCAGAGAACGTGGAGTGGAGTTGAGTGGTTTACACCTTGGGGCTAAGACTAGGGAGTGAGCCTGGTGCAAAATGGGTTTCCTGCAGGCATACAATCCCCGCTCCCATGGCTTTCAGATGTCTCAGGACAGCCACTCTTTTAACAGGATTTCTCAGCCCCCTAACATTCCATGATAGACATTTAACCGTTGCCACCATGAGCACATAGTGTAATGAGTGGACTATGCAACACGTATACCACCTGTTGCCTTTATGAGGGGTTTATGAGTAATCTCCATTAGCAACGGGGAATATTTGTATATAGATGTATACATAATATGATTTTAGCTTCTAGAAGGTTTCTCTGTTAAGGGTTAAACTTGGCTGGAGGACTTTGTCTCTGGGAAAATCTAATCCAATTAACAGTTCCTTTTGTGTCTAGGTATGCTAAGTGTGGGGTGGGACGATGCCCTGTCTTCTATCTAATATTCAAAGGCCCAGGCCCTGTGTGTAGTCGGGACGACACCGAATTCATTAGCTGATAAAGGTCTTTTGTACTCTTCCGTGCTAATCAACTATTTATCCATCTCAAAAGGTGTCTTATGTGCTTAGCATATTTCTTTTTGACTTGTTCAGGATAACCCAGCTATGATTGCGCATAGTTAAGTGCCCCATTCACGAAAAGAACTTCTCCTTAATTAATTAATAACTAATTAACGCTAGCATGTTAAATGTGCTATTGATGGGAAATTAAGTTATAAGGAAATTGACCAATCAGGGAAGAGATACGCCCGGAGGGAGGAGAGGGCTAACCAATCAGGGTGGCCCTGTGCAAGTCAATGAGAGGTGGCACTTTATTAGCAAGACACACACAATCATAGGCAGAAGAACACTGACCATGGGCCCTGGAATCATAAGATAGGTAATTTATCAGATCATCTCCCAGCACTTATAGGTATACCTACTATAATTAATGTCTGTTTGCTATAAATATTTTCTATGTAATCTTGTGTTTTAACCTAACCTTTACTCCCTTGCTTAAAACTATAAATTGTATTTTCTATGTAATCTTGTGTTTTAACCAAACATTTACTCCCTTGCTTAAAACTATAAATTGTATTTTCTGTGTGTTACCTAGACCTGTTAAACTTTACTCTAATAAATGGTATTATGTTTCAAGCTTCCAAATCTTCTCAATAGAACTCTTATTTAACCCATATCATATTTTGTGATTAATAAATCAGAAATAGAGATATTACAGGTTTACAGTTGGCGATCACGAAGGCCTGATACAGGACTGGAAGTTTTTAATATAATAGGTGTATTAGAGATTAACGTTAGAAGGCTGAATTTAGTTGAGTCAGTTAAATCCAGACCTATCTAGGAAAAAAAAAAAATGCTTTTTTTCTGTGTTTTTGGTTTTTATTAAGTGGGTATTAAATTAACTCTAAGAAGAGAATATACACCACAGGTTATTTTAATTTTTATTTTACCTTTTTTGGTTGTTGTATTTGACTTTATCTTTTTAAGTTGTTCAATATTTTTTTTTATTTTTATGAGGTTTTTTTATTATTTTGTTGCATTAATATCCCAATATTTTGAAAAATTATACTTTGGAAGTACCATTTACATAGCCGGTAGATGTAGTGGGGAGGAAGTATAGAGCGGGATTTATTATTTTTTTTATGGTTGTTTTGTTGGCAAGAGGACACTGAAAGAGTGGTCCCTGATTTTGTGAAAAGGAAAAAAAAAAAGGGGGAAACATAGGTTTTTTTTATTTTTTACAAATTTAGTGTTTTTTTTCCCCCCCTCTATTTATTATACTTTTTTTGGTTATTAATTTTTTTTTTTGGTCACTGGTTTAGTTTTATGCTGTATTTCAAAAACGTGCGGGTTTTTAGAAATAGGTGCATTAGTTGGCTTGTTATTTCACTTGTATGACCACTAAAGGAATAATATTGCTTTAGGGACATTTAAACTAACTTGCAAAAGAATCTGTCTTTCGGTTAGTTGTGTTTTCTTGTTTTTGTTTTTTTTGTTTTTTGGTGTTTGTGTTTGTTTTTTGTTTTTTTTTAACTGTGAGAATTTACGTGCAGTAATATTCTCATTGTTGTCTGTTAAAGTACAAAACTGTGCAAGTTTTGCTACTGAAGCTAATATCTGGCAATAGTTTTTGTTTGTTGTTTTTTTTTTGTGAATTGAGTGTTACAAATACTGGTGTAAACACGGCTGTGTTTACCTTCCTATTGTCAGCCTAGAGGGCTATTCACCCTAAGGGGGCGTACTGAACACACTCTATATCAAAGCTATTGTGTCTATTGTACTCTTGGTCTATTGTATTACAGGTGTAGCTGCAAAGGGCTGGTAAGTATAATTAGGGTTTCACCACTAAGCTAAAAAGATTGTTTGATTGAGAGTGGAAAATATTGTTTAATTTTTACTGTTTTTTTTTTCTGCATTTTTATTTTCATTTGAGTTTGGTTATTGTTGTTGCTTCCCTCCCTCTATACGGTAATCTCAAATTGACTTTATAGTACAGAGGGACATTTTACTTCAGCTAGCTTACAAATTGTACATATTATCGGTTGGTAATGGCTGCCATGTCCTGTCTAGAAAGCTTTGTAGCAACTTATACTCTTAAACAGAAGAGCAATGAATTTGCCTGTGATGCCAAGTTAAAAGCGTCTCCTTGGATGTATGTCCAGGAGCTATTTGAGGAACAGGCTAAAACAACCAAAAAGAATAAACTCAAAGGTTTCGCCTTAGCAGGCATGTATGCGGCTTGCCTGGCTATGAATGCTAAAATACAGAAATTGGAAGATATAGTCTATACTAAAAATATTACAATTTCCGAGAAGGAAGAATTGCATACAGTTTTACAGAACCAGGTACAAACATTAACTACCCTTAATCAAATAGTTAATGCCTCACAGGAGGAAAATGTTAAAAATTGCAAATTGGGCCAAAAAGAAGTGGTGCAGTATAAAAGCATGCTAACTAAAGTTGAGGCTGACCTGGACCACATAACTACTGCATACAAAGTAGTCCAGAATCAGTTACATGAAGCTAAAAAAGGAACATTTATAGATCACACACAGTGCACGCAAACAGAGTCACAGTTGCTACAAACAATTTCAATCCTTAAAGGACAGGCAGCTGTGGCCAGCAGATGCGAACCTGGGAATGCTACGGCGCCTATGTGCGCCTATGAAGTTGGGGACACAGATGAATATGAAGAGTATTGGGGAGAGGAAGACATGGGTCCCAATTCTACGTTTCCTGTGGCGCTGGGAGAAATCGCAGAGCCACAGGAACATCAAGAAGGCGCCATTGTCACAAACAAACCAGACATTGGGGACCAGCTAGCCACAGATGAGGAACATGACAAGTTCCCCATTGTGGGTAGGACCCACATTGCCTCCTCTGCTGAAGGAAATCAAACGTTTTTGGGGTTTGATAGCGAAGAAAATGAGGTGATGTCCAATGTATACCCAATTCAACCTGTAAAAACCCTGATGAGTGTGGCTGATTTCATTGGCAAAATTAAAACTAATGAACACATTACTTCACATGCAACCAATGTACAACAGAGGTGTGAGCTCTTAGGTGTGAGAAGTCCTAGTGACCAAGTTAAGGTGTTACAATTAACCCTTGACGCCCACACCTGGAATGCACTCCCAGATCAAATTAAGGAAGGCAAAGGGAGCTACAAAGTAACCGTGGCAGAATTGCAAAAAGTCATAAACCCCTCAGCTATAGGATTGATGGTGGCCTATCAAATTAAACAAATTAATGAGGAAAACCCTTTAGTTTATGCCAATAGATTGTGGGCAGCATATAACACTAACAATGGTAAAACCACTAGAGAGGACATGGAATATAAGAACCTATTAATACACAATGCCCATCCAGCTATTCGGATAAAATGTGAGCATTTGATAGATCCACGAAAACACAGCTATGAGGAGGTGATTGGATTAATACATAGATCATTCCATGCCATCCAAGCATATAAACAGCACAGGCTTAAGGAAAGAGAAGAGAAACAGCTATTTAGGAAGGTGGCTGCACTACAATGCAGGACTACCACCGTAGAAGGCCCCCATGCCCCAGGAGAATCCAATCCTCCATACAACCCTAACTGGGACAAAAGTTTACAAGGGAGGGGGAGGGGATATAGGGGGAAGTCAGCATATAGAGGCAGAGGCAGAGGAAGAGAAAATTCTCATAGCCACCCATCAGAGGGCAAGCATGTCAGTGATACACAAAGAGCTCCTACTTATGCAGAGTTAAGACAGCAATTACAGGCCTTTCAAGTAGGCCCTGGAAAGGAAGTACAGGTGGCTTCCCAGCCACAGGCTGACCGCCTTCAATGGTGACAACTACAAGGCCCCACAATTTTAGCACCTATTTCTCTGGATAGGTGTGGGCGCCCTGTAGTGTCAGCATTGATTAGGGGCCGTCAATGTACTGCTCTTCTAGACACAGGGGCAGCCATATCGATTATGCATGACAAAAATCCCTTAAACTCAACAATATCTTCAGGAAAGCCGTTGAATCTCCAGAGCTTTGCTGGACATAATGTTGAGTCTGCCTTGTCCAAACCACTGACAATCCAAATTGGGGAGCTATCCCTAAAACAACCATTTGCATTAATGTGTATGCCAAATGAAACCAGCCTGCTGGGTTCAGACTTCTTAATTCCCAATGGATGTATGTTGGATCTGACCAACCTTTTACTATTACAAGGGGTGCCAACTGATCAGGTTAGCACCATAGTGATACCTGATTCTCACACAATTGCAGCCATCAAACGCAATGATTCAAAATATGACATACTGGAGATCATTACAGATCACCCAGAATATCACCTTCTGCAGCCTGTGATAGAAAGACATCAGGGATCCTTTGCAACACACAAACATGACTGTGGAAAGGTAAATACTGTAATACACATCAGTGGGCCAGACCCAGTTCCGCAAAAACAATACCCCTTTCCAAAAGAAGCAATCAGTTATGTACAAGAAACAATAGAGTCACTGCTTGAACAAAAGGTCATTCGACCATGTGTATCCACAACAAATGCGCCAATATGGCCGATTCGCAAAAGTACTGACAATTCGTGGAGATTAACAATCGATTACCGCAAATTGAACAGTGTTACAAACAATTGCGCCCCCACAGTTGCATCTGTCCCGGATGTCTTGAGCATGTTGAATCCCAAACACAAATATTTCACAGTGCTGGATATATCAAACGGTTTTTGGTCATTACCCTTGTCAGAAGAATGTCAATACAAATTTGCATTCACGTTTTTGGGAAAACAGTATACTTTCAATTCTGTCCCTCAAGGATTTCATAACTCTCCTACGTTATTTCATGCAACCATGAGAGATATTTTAACAGATTTTTCTTCTCCAAAGAATCTATTCCAGTACGTTGATGATTTGTTGCTAGCCACATGCGACAAAGAAGAGCATTTGCGGCTATTGGATGAACTTCTACGGATCCTAGGAATGGCAGGACTGAAGTGTAATCCCATTAAGGCACAATTGTTGAAGGAATCTGTGTCTTTTCTTGGGATTACAGTGACAGCAAACGGACGTAAGATTGCAACAGAAAAGGTAAAAGCCATTTTACAGTTACCTCTGCCAGGGAGCATCCCTACTCTGAGATCTTTTCTAGGATTGGTAAATTATTCACGGGCTTTCGTCCCTGATTTTGCCAAAAAGTCTGCACCACTGTATGATCTGTTGAAAAAGGATACCCAATGGCAATGGACTGAGCAACACACCAATGCAGTACAGGAGCTTAAAGAAGCTTTAGCGCAAGCACCAGCATTAGCCAACCCAGAGTACCAACTGCCCTTTCACATAGAGACTGCCATATCAGAGACAGCCATGTCAGCTGTTCTGTCACAGGAAATCCATAGGCAACAGAGACCCATTTCATATGCGTCTAAACTACTATCTCCTGTGGAAATGAAGTACTCTCTATGTGAAAAACACCTCTTAGTTACGTTTTGGGCAGTGAAATACTTCACATACATCATAGGACTTAACCCAGTAATCCTGCACACAACTCACACGCCCACTAAATTTTTACTCACAGACCGAGTGAAAGATGACAGTGTATCCAATGCCAGATTGGCCCATTGGTCTCTGTTGCTTCAAGACCGAGACATTAAAGTCCAACACACAAATAATCCTTCCACTAGAGCCCATGGCCTCCTTTACCAGGGAATACCACATGAATGTGATATCACCCCACAATCATCGGCACAACAATTCTTTAGACCTTTGTCAGCAACTGAAACAGTCCCTGAAAACGCAGGCCAAATTTTCACAGATGGATCATGTTTTTATGTGGAGGGTTCCCCACATGCAGGATTTGGAATATACTTTATCAATCCACAAGCAAAGACCCAAACATCAATCTTTCGGTCATGTCAAGTCAAATCAGCACAATTTGCTGAGATGGCTGCAATTGCTCATGCACTAGAACTGATGAAAGGGGACCAAGAAATTGTTTTATACTCAGATTCTGCGTGGGTCTGTAATGCTCTTACAGAATTTCTGCCCTTCTGGCACACCCACCAGTACATGTCCTCAGATGGGTCTCCACTTAAACATGCATCCCTGTTGAAATATATTGTATCATTGGTGCAAAAGTTGCCACTCAAACCATGGGTGTGCAAAGTAAAAGGTCATTCAGGTACTGCCCCATACTGGGAACAAAATGAGGTGGCAGATTGCTTGGCCAAACAAGGAGCACAGGGAGGGGAGATCTGGGAGATTCCATCGAATCTACCAGACCCAGTCGTGTGCCCCATTGTTTGTGCCCTCACAAAAACCTGCATAGAAGTTGCGGATATTTCGGACATACAAAGGCAGGATGACAACATTAAGGAAATCATGCAAAAACTGCAAAATGAGACTGGGGAACTCTCAGAGGGGAATACGTTGGCAAAGTACATAAAACACCTCACATTATCAGAAGATAAAAAGGTATTGTTGCATCATGGAGATGAAGTAACTTGGGTGGTTCCTGAAAAATACCAAAGTGAAATGATTTACTTAGTGCATGACCTGCCTACTGGGGGTCATCAAGGGTCAGAGAAAACAGGTGAGCGGCTCAAGAACATAGGTTGGTGGCCTTCCATGATGACAGATGTGAAGCAGTATTGTGACAATTGTATTGTCTGTGCACAGGTTAACCCTGCACCAAGGAAGATCAATGCCCCTTTACGAATACGACTGAAAGAAGGGCCATGGAATGCCTTACAAATGGATTACATGGGACCCTTGCCAGTCACTTCTAGAAACAACAGATTCATTTTTGTACTCACAGATCTGTTTTCGAAATGGGTAGAGATATTCCCAACCAAAAGTAACACTGCACAAATTACGGCTAAGATATTGGTGGAACAGGTGTTCAGTAGATGGGGGCTCCCAGCATCAATAGAGTCAGATCAGGGGACCCATTTTACTGGAAAGGTGGTAAAAACATGTCTAGAGATGTTAGGGGTGGAGCAAAAATTTCACATTCCATATCACCCAGAATCTTCAGGTCAGGTTGAAAGAGCCAATCGGCAGATTAAGACAATGCTAAAAAAATTTGTCCACATCAATGGTAAGAACTGGGATAATCTATTGCCATTACTGGCCATGGCCATCCGAGCAACCCCCTCATATGCTACCCGATTGACACCCTTTGAAGTGCTGACAGGTAGACAGATGAGACTCCCTGAACATCTCTGGCTAGAAATGCATACCCCTACCATAGACAGACTGTCAATGGACCAATACCTCCTTAAACTTCAAAAAGCGGTAAAAGAGATCCATGTATTTGCAGCTGCACAAATGGGTAAAAGTCAAAAGAAGGCCAAGGCGTATTTTGACAAAGGGGTTTGAGAATGCACTTGGGCCATAGGAGACCGAGTTATGTTCTTGGAACTACGTCCCCTGAATAACAGTCTAAGTCAAAAATGGAGAGGCCCATTCTCCATTATTGATAAATTAAGTCCTTCTGTATATAAAATCAGAATAGAGGAGGGCAAAAAGACACAAGATAAATGGGTTCATGCGAACCAACTGAAACAGTTCCATGGCGCCAAAGAAATCAACTAAAATGTGCCGCTTTCTTTCCTTTTAGAGCCATGAAGTCGATGTGGATTGTTATCCTGCTCCATCTGATCGGACCTTCCAAGGGAGAGGAGACTGGACCACTCATCAGCGTGATCGTTGACAAGAATCCGGTCTACTGCCTAGAGGGGGAATCCGTTTTATTGCCTGTGGCCATTGTAGGGACTGTGGGGAAGCAAGTATATTGGTGGAGTCCCAGTGATAACCTAGTCTGGGTTAACGGCGGTGCTGGGAATATCACTGACTACCGGGATAGAGTCATGAGTTTTCAGAACGGATCCTTGTTGATTCAAGAAACACGGCTGAGTGATGCCGGAGAGTGGAAATATTCTTTTGTTATCTCCATCCCCTTGTCCAGCAACACACAGGCATCCACTCTTCAGTACATCCCAGGAAAAGTTACCTTGCATGTGTCTCCAAAGACTAACACCCCCGCTCCTGCAACTTTGCCCAAAAACACAACTGCAATCCCCTACTACGAACCAACATCTTTGGAATGCCCATCACTGCAAGAGGGACCACCTAGTGGCCTAACGGCAACATCCATCCCTGGAATATTGTTCAATAACGTTAAGTTTATTCATGTACCTGTGGTACTTAATTTGTCCCAGTGGAACATGGCCGAATTCGGCTCATGTGCCCGGACAAATGTTTCTCTGTTTTACTCCTCCTTGCTGGTAGATTTGATTGCCTCCCATGCAAGCCGAACTCAGGATCCCTTTGCAGAACCAAACCTCGCTCTCCACAGGGGCATTTTCAGATCCAGAAAGTTAAAGGGCTTGGACAGCATACTTGGGTCCATCCCAGGACTTTTTGGATCTGGCATGTCAATTTGGAACCGAGCCGATTTGTCAGCAATTCGCAGGCACATCGGAAATTTTGAACAGAAAGAGGGTCAACAAGTGCTGAAACCAGTTCTGCAGGGTGTTGAGGGGCTTGCAGAGGAGGAAAGGTTTACGGTTTATAACATGAAAGACATTGCCCAGTTGTTTGAAAAGACACAACAGAAAATAAACAAAATCATAAATATAAACAATCAGAAAGCTAGAGAGGATGGTATGGGCAAAGAGGTAATATGCACTGCATATGGGAATTTTGTTTTAACCAAGGTCACTAATATCATCCGAGATATTCAAGCAGGTAAAATCCTGGATATATTAAGGGACACAGACCTTACCCGATGGTACTGTACTCACACTAATATTAGTGGTGGAATGAATGCACATTCTGGAGACAAGTGCAAACCTTTGCCGGTTTCCACAATTCGGAATATAGGGATAGTAACACCACACCCAAATAGAGGGCCATTTGCTTGCAAGAAGAGCCCGTCACTGTGCGCCTACCGTGACCTAATGTACGTGTCCTTCACCATGTCCCTGCCAGTGTTCCATCCACAAGATGACTACTTTAACACAATGGCGTCCATACACTCCCTTGGGTACCTCGAAAATGACATCTACAAGGAAAGGTTGCACCTCCCCGAAATGCTCATTCAAGTTCAAGGGCGATGGAAAGCACCACACACTGCCTGCTGCACTGTCAAAGACAATAGGTACTTATGCCGTTGTGATGTGTTTGAAATTGACACTCCAGTCTGTGGTCTAAGCAATGACCCGGATCCCACAGCCAAAGTAGCAAGGGACCCCCAACTGGAAAGTCCACACCAACCCCCGCAAGAAACCAGTCCAAGGGAGATGGAAGCTAACTGCCCAGTGAAGTTGTCAAAATGGAGAACACCAAGCACAAAAGTCACCTACCACATGGATGGACTGTACTGTGTCGTTACCAATCACCAGACATTTCTCTATGGGGGTCAGTCGTGTCCAATACCCTATCCAAATTTTTGCTTCATTCCACATGAGTACACTATTATTGGGGAAACTGTACTAACTCCCATACCAGTGTTAACAGAAGACTATATCATTGAGAGTCCCCCTGATGTCCCAGATCCTATAACCTACATACCCCATTTTGATATAAAAATTGATACTCTGTCAGTAAACCTTCACAATCTGCTTGCAAGGAAGGATACCCATATAATTCAAATTAGTAATGATATGGAGAAAACAGGGAAAAGGTTGAATGAACTTTTACATGATGGGGATTTCAGCTTAGTCACCACTAGGACCTGGGTGGAAATGGGAATAAAAGGTCTTCTTATATTGCAGTGTGGGGTACTGATATTTATGACAGGCATGGTGATATATCTTGGCCGACTTCTAAGATGGCAGAGGGAGAAACTGAACTCACTAATGGAGATTAGACATAAACAATTACTCACTTAAATGTGGCCTCCTTTCATCTGTCTCAACTTGCCACAAGGGGTCATCTGTTGCCTTTATGAGGGGTTTATGAGTAATCTCCATTAGCAACGGGGAATATTTGTATATAGATGTATATATAATATGATTTTAGCTTCTAGAAGGTTTCTCTGTTAAGGGTTAAACTTGGCTGGAGGACTTTGTCTCTGGGAAAATCTAATCCAAATAACAGTTCCTTTTGTGTCTAGGTATGCTAAGTGTGGGGTGGGACGATGCCCTGTCTTCTATCTAATATTCAAAGGCCCAGGCCCTGTGTGTAGTCGGGACGACACCGAATTCATTAGCTGATAAAGGTCTTTTGTACTCTTCCGTGCTAATCAACTATTTATCCATCTCAAAAGGTGTCTTATGTGCTTAGCATATTTCTTTTTGACTTGTTCAGGATAACCCAGCTATGATTGCGCATAGTTAAGTGCCCCATTCACGAAAAGAACTTCTCCTTAATTAAGTCCCCTTCAAACTAATTAACGCTAGCATGTTAAATGTGCTATTGATGGGAAATTAAGTTATAAGGAAATTGACCAATCAGGGAAGAGATACGCCCGGAGGGAGGAGAGGGCTAACCAATCAGGGTGGCCCTGTGCAAGTCAATGAGAGGTGGCACTTTATTAGCAAGACACACACAATCATAGGCAGAAGAACACTGACCATGGGCCCTGAAATCATAAGATGGGTAATTTATCAGATCATCTCCCAGCACTTATAGGTATACCTACTATAATTAATGTCTGTTTGCTATAAATATTTTCTATGTAATCTTGTGTTTTAACCTAACCTTTACTCCCTTGCTTAAAACTATAAATTGTATTTTCTATGTAATCTTGTGTTTTAACCAAACATTTACTCCCTTGCTTAAAACTATAAATTGTATTTTCTGTGTGTTACCTAGACCTGTTAAACTTTACTCTAATAAATGGTATTATGTTTCAAGCTTCCAAATCTTCTCAATAGAACTCTTATTTAACCCATATCATATTTTGTGATTAATAAATCAGAAATAGACATATTACAGGTTTACACACCATAGGTGGGTTGAGGTAATCTGGTAGATTAAGCAGTATCACATTAGCTAGCGTTACTCTATATACCATGGTACCTGGGATACTCATGTACAGATTAGTGGTGGAAGTCCTGTCAATAGGTCGTAGAGATAGTTTCTTGGTATCAGACAAAAAGTCCATGTTCCGAGCCGTTCTGAGGGAGAAGAGAGACAAAAAGGAAAAAAAAACAACCGACAAATATATGACTGAAAAGCCGTCATTTGCAGAGCCAACCGGGCTCTCAACCTGTAAGGCAAAGTCGAGGTAAGACCACAATACTGCTACTTGGGGGGGGGGGGCCTTGGAATCACCCAAAGGAAGTACTTCCTGTTGACCAGAGGGGTTTCACCTGAGCAGGCAACATAAGTCAACTTGTAATAGAACTTATAGCAACGTTCCTCTCACTCCGCCGGTTCTGGATATAGATAGTTCCCTTCAGTTTGGCGTATGTGGCCCTCTATTTATGAAGGTGGTCTTTGCTGTCTGGCATCTTTAAGAGCTTATCTTCCCGCTCTAGCCATTGTGCGGCCGCAGCTGGTCTGTCAAAGAAATGGGTTACCCCCAGGGCAGTCACACGGAGACAAGCAGGGTATAGCATGCCATACTGGCCTTCTTTTGACATCATTAAAGGTTGCTCTCTTTTTTTGCAGTTCTGCTGAAAAATCAGGGAATAGCGTTATCCTGGAATTACCAATCTCCATTTTGCCGGACAGTCCCCTTGCTTTAGACAGTATTGCATCACGATCCTTGTAATTAAGCAACTTAAATAAGAAGGGTCTAGGATGGTTACCTGGAGGTAGGGGGCGAGAGGGCACTCTATGAGCACGTTCTACAGCAAAAAGTGGGGAAAAGGCTTCTCTGCCAAATGTTGCAATTAACCAATGTTCTATTCCCTCTCTGGGATACCCAGGGCGTGCACATTATTGCGTCTCATGCGATTTTCCATTTCGTCAAGTCGCATAGCATGTTGTTCAGTGAGATGACAATTGTATTTCAAGTCTCTCTGCATGGGTGCCATATCATCCTCCACTGTGCTCAGCCTGCCCTCCAGTGCAGAGGTCCTCTCTCTGAGTTTTTTCATGTCATGGCGGACAAATGTGATTTCAGCTTTCACCCCTTTTATGTCAGCAGAGAGAGCAGTAATGGACTGATTGCATGATGTGACAGCAGTAAATATGTCTCTCAGCGTGGGTTCTATCACATCTTTGTTAGGTGAGTGAGTTTGTGACCCAGCCACATTGCTATTTGGAGTACTCACTGCGTTCCATGCTGTTGACAATCCATCGTCATCCTCCAGGGGTACAGTGTCATCTGCATCTGGAGCCCCCCCCCCCCGGGGTACCCCCTGCTGTAGGTAAGCCGGCCAGGGCATCCTTGTATGATTTACCCCCATATAGAAGCTCTCCTGGTGTCAGGTGGAGCAGTTCTGGGGAGTTTGGCAGTCCGGGGTGAGCCTGGGAAGGATTAATGCACGGATGGCCAGCGGAGCTCCTGGAACACACGTCCTTCTACATTCGCCGCTAAGCCACACCCCTAATGTGCTGTTTAATGTGAAAAGTTAAACCCAGCAGTTCCCGCTCCCATCCAGCCCTGTGATACCAGCCGTTGTCTAATGAAGAGGAGAGCAGTAAAAATGTCCGCGGGCACTGACAGCCTGGACACTTAGCGGTGGTGGGCTGGGTGTGGCCCACGGGCCATAGGTTGCAGACCCCTGGTCTACTCCAATATATTATGCATTATGTTTTGAGACAGATAGGGCTTTATTTAGGTAGCAAATTTGGGTACATATATTTTATATCCTTAAATTATTTTAAAAATACATAGTACAAAATTTGAAAACAAAGCATTTTTCTGTAATTTTAAAAGCACAATATTTACATAATAACCACATGTTTATTATTATCACATGTTATATTATCATATATACAGTATCTCACAAAAGTGAGTACACCGCTCACATTTTTGTAAATATTTTATTATATTTTTTTCATGTGACAACACTGAAGAAATTACACTTTGCTACAATGTAAAGTAGTGAGTGTACAGCTTGTATAACAGTGTAAATTTGCTGTTCCCTCAAAATAACTCAACACACAGCCATTAATGTCTAAACCGTTGGCAACAAAAGTGAGTACACCCCTAAGTGAAAATGTCCAAATTGGGCCCAAAGTGTCAATATTTTGTGTGGCCACCATTATTTTCTAGCACTACCTTAACCCTCTTGGGCATGGAGTTCAACAGAGCTTCACAGGTTGCCACTGGAGTCCTCTTCCACTCCTCCATGATGACATCACAGAGCTGGTGGATGTTAGAGACCTTGCGCTCCTCCACCTTCCATTTGAGGATGCCTCACAGATGCTCAATAGGGTTTATGTCTAGAGACATTCTTGGCCAGTCCATCACCTTCTACCCTCAGCTTCTTTAGCAAGGTAGTGGTCATCTTGGAGGTGTGTTTGGGGTCATTATGTTGGAATACTGCTCTGTGTGTACGGTGCCGCCACAGCCCCACAAGAAATATGTCTCCAGGTGGTCCAAGAGGCATATGCTCCATACAACCCGACCAAACAAAAAACTGACTCCTATCTGGTCATTGATATAGACCAAGGAGCCGGAAATTGAGAATCCCGTCTGCATTCTCAATTTCCGGCTCCTTGGTCTATAGCAATGACCAGATAGGGGTCCGGTTTTTGTTCGGTCGGATTGTATGAAGTGTATGCCTCTTGGACCACCTGGAGACATATTTCTTGTGGGGCTGCGGCAGCACCATACATGGCAGAGAGAACAGGCCTAGATTTTCCCATGCATCTAAGTAGTAAGTCCACACATAAATGTATATAACGTGATATGCTTTTTTGTTAGTTTCTTTGTTTATATAAACACTGTCTATCTTCATATGTTGTAAAAAGTTTTTCGCTAATCATACAGAGGCTCCTGAAGAAGCGATTATCATTTTGCGAAACATGTAGAGCAACTAGCATTTTAATAAACAACAGAACGAACGAATACCCTATTGGACCAGACCACATCCTAGTGGGATGTTTTTTTGAACCTTACAACAAACACTCCACAGCAAGCATATGTAGTAATATTGTGTATATTTTGGGAGGGTATCTCTAAGTCCTCATACTCTGTTTTCTACTTTGCTAATTTAACATTGTGAATGTATGTTTTGTATATTTATGTCTGTGAATTCTTAATAAATTTTGTTAATTTTATGCGTGCCTATAAAGTCCATCTTTTTCCTTTATAAATTCTTTGTCAGAGTGAGAACGATAACACCAAGTTTAACAGGCGAAACCAGTGCCGTAGGTTAGTGATAGCCAAGATGGCGCCGCCGCGGCCGCCACAAGCAGAGCCTACGCAGACCTCGCGGATAATACAGGCAATATTCCACCCCTATCATCCCCAAGGGACCAGGCAGGTGGCAGGCCCATTTCAGGCAGCCCTGCAAAAGCTAGGATGCAGAAAGAATACACGTCTGCCATCCACACATAGAGAGGCCCAGCTATTTAACCCTCTCCAGTCCAATAAGGCCCTTCAATCTTGTATGGCAGCATTCCCCACCACAGGAAAACCTCTTTTGGACACAACCTTAAAGGACATGCTCCTATCACTTCAGTCATCACTACTGACCGACCTCTCCTTGCTAATCTCCAAATTCTCCACGACATACACAATCTGGGAGACAGAATCACATACATTGAAAACAAAATGGAGGATAGCACCACCACTATAAATGACCTAGTGGATATTTATGATGATGTGAAAGATGAACAGCAGTGGATCAAATCTAAACTGGCAGACCTAGAAGATAGGTCTCATCGTAACAATGTCAAATTAAGGGGGGTCCTTGAGTCAGTTCCACCATCTGCTCTCCATCAATATGCAAAAGACCTCATGTCCACTATTCTACCTGACGTTACAACGCTTGAGACCACCATAGACAGGATTCACAGAATAGCCAACCCCCCCCCCCCCCCATCTAGCCGCATCTGTGCTCAGAGATGTACTAATGAGAGTGCATTTTTTCCACACTAAGGAAGAACTTTTAACGGAAGCCATACACAAATCTGCTCTCCCTGTTCCATTTTATGGCATCCAACTTTTCCCTGATCTCTCCAAATATACCCTCCAATTGCGATGACAACTAAATCCAGTAACGAAAGCCATGAATAATCACAAGATCCAATACAAGTGGTGTAATTCTGCGACCATACTAGTTACCAAAAATGGCACCTCTCACACCATATCCACCCTTAATGAGTGCTGCACAAACTGTTGGCGCTATATAAATCCTGTATAATAATAATAATAATAATAATGGAGGGATGAAACTACTTTACACATGGGGCATTATTGTAGAACCTCCACAGGACACCAATCCATTTTCAGTTCCAAGACGTTCCACTACCACAATGTGAAAAATACTCTGATAAGCAGCATAGAAAACAAGGGTGATACCACTACCAAAAGGGCCTGCAATCCTGACAGAAATGTTCTCTCCAGCCTCAGGGCGGATTTGATGATTTCAGACTAGTTTCTCCACTGAATTCTACACTATGTTAAACTAACTTTGCACAGTAACTTGCACTTCAATTTTACTTGTTAACGCTATTTATATTTTAGCATTCCAGCTTTCACAGTGATGATGACGAACCTTGGAAAATTACAATCAGGACTTCCTCATCACTGGCGACAGATACCACCTACCAGCTGAACTTCTCATCGCTCCGTCAACAAACTGTGAGTGACTAAATCTCGCACATACACCATCCTGAATTGTGACAATGCTGATTAATATATTATCTATTAATGCACACGGTCTCAACCATCTCACAAAACGTCATTCTCTTTGGCAGACTGCCCAAACCCACAACTGCAATATATTATGTGTACAGGAGACATATTTCTCCTCCACAGCTTCACCTAAACGCTCTAACAAAAGCTTCCCACACATCTACCAAGCCTCTTTCTCCTCCAAAAAACATGGAGTGATGATAGCCATAAGAAACTCCATTGCCTTCCAACGACAACACTAAGTCCTGGACCCCAATGGGCGATAGGCGGTACTAATCTGTTCTATCAACAACGTTAAATACACGCTACTAAATATACAGTATACGCCCCTAATGACCACCAAATGCAGTTTCTCTACAAAGTCATGCACTCACTCAAGCCAATTCAACAAGGCCACCTCATCATTTGCGGGAACTTTAACCTTGTACCCGATACACACCTAGACTCATCATCTACAGCCAAAAGGAAGGATTCTCCTCTGCAAAAATGTAGTTTCACACATGCACTCTATGACATCTGGCGATGTCACCATGGCTCTGAAAGAGACTATACGTATTTCTCACCAATGCATAAATCTTACTCACGCATAGACATTTTTCTGGTTGATAAATGGCTCTTACAAAAAACCCAATCTTCTGATATCCACAACATGGCGTGGTCAGACCATGCACCCATCAGCATCTCCATTGCAGATGCACCTACACAGACTACAACTTATATGTGGTGGGTAAATAACTCCCTTCTGCAACAAACATCTCACTCTACAGATCTTGCAAACCACCTGACAGAATTTTTCAAACACAACATAGGGTCTGTGTCTGACCCCGCCATGGTGTGGAGCACACACAAAACATATATCAGAGGTATTCTTATACAAATGGGATCACGTAAGAAGAGGGAAAGAATGCAGCGTATAGACTCACTTATGTCCCAGATCATTGATCTGGAAAAGCAAGACAAAGCTAACCCCCAAGAGTCACACTCAACAAAAATTCTGAGTCTTAGACAGGAGCTACGGCTATTTCTCCTAGATTATTTTGACAAAATGCAACATAAAATAAAGGCTATTTCATACTCCACATCTAACAAGGCAGGGAAAGCCTTAGCTTTCTGCACTAAAACCAGGATAGCTTACCTGTATCACCCCCACACCAAAGCTAAATGAACAGCCCCTCAAAGCATAGCTGATGCATTCAGCGTGTATTACAGCAATTTATATAATCTCGCCCATGACCAATCCATGCATCAACCCTCTCTAGAAGATATTAATAACTTTCTTAATCAGGTTAGCCTTCCAAAAATAACTACTGAGCAAGAACGTACTTAAATGCCCCTTCACGACACAAGAAATCCAGTCAATTATCAAACAGCTACCAGCAGTCAAATCTTCCTGGCAATTCTCCCACATACTAGCCCCACATATGAGTACAATCTTCAAAAATGCTGCCTTATTTCAATCTGAAATGCTACAGGCTAATGATAATAACCCTTCCAAAGCCAGGGAAGGAGCTGACCTCCCCCCAAACTTTTAGGCCAATTTCCCTTCTAAATCTAGACATAAAAATATTTGCCATAGCATCACTCCTACTTGATATTCTACCCTCTCTAATTCACAGCGACCAAACATGATTTGCCATAATCCACCACGCAGAGTACTCCGAAGCCCCTTCTCTGCTCTTATCACTCGATGCGGAGAGGGCGTTCGACAGGATTCATTGGACTTTCATAAATTTGGATTCCAAGGCAAGATATTAACGGCGATCCTTGCTCTCTATACTACCCCATCAGTGAAAATATTCTCCTCTGACATGCTCTCACAACCATTTAAAATTAGCAACGGCACCAGACAGGGATGCCCACTCTCACCTTTAATTTTTAACCTCCTCATGGAACCCTTAGCAGCCCACATCATATTTAACCCTCTAATTTCTGGTTTCAAAATAGGCCAAATCTCCCACAAAATCAGTTTGTTTGCAGACAATGTAATCCTCATGATCACAAATCCAGCTTCTTCCCTGGTATAAAAACAAAATACCTTGCATTGGTTTAGTCGAGTATCATATTATAAGATTAATGAAACAAAGTCATTTATACTAGATCTGAACCTGCTACAAGCTCAATTTCCTTACATATGGGCAGATGTTAGTATATCATACTTGGGTACTCAACTTACCAAATCGGTGAGGGACCTCTTTGCAGTTAACTACAAACCATTTGCTGCTAAACTGCATTCAGACCTACAATCTTTATCCAAACACAAACTGCCATGGTCAGGGAGGTTAGCAGCCTTTAAAATGCTACACCTACCCCAACTGCTATACCTATTCAGAACTATGCCCATAACTATCCCTAAACAGTACTTCAACACTCTCCAGACCACATTGAACAAATGCATCTGGTAGGGGAAAAAACCCTGCTGCGCCCGTTCACACCTTATGAAACAAAGGTCAGCAGGAGGCACGGGGTACATCAACTTTGAAGACTACTACCTAGCGTGACTGGTTCCAATCCACCTCTAGAACTCTCTGGGGTCACATTGAATCCTCAGTAATCCCCTGATCTGACCTCGGTCGTAGATTCTAGGAATCCCACTTGGATCCCCAATCCCTACAGGCTACCCACCAACAATGAGAACCTCAGCTAGCATGGCATAGACTGGCCAAAACAACAATACCCTCACAATATTCTAAATCCCCACTAGAGACCATGAATCAACTAACACCAGACCTTGGCATAACACACTGGCAAAAAAAAGGCATTCAATTAATTCAGGGTCTATACCCAGGCAAGTAAACCCTTATATCAATTGTGTCAAAATTATCACCTCCCATCCTCAGAATACTTTAACAGCCTCCGTGTACTTTACTGCTTACGACAACTAAATAACCCACTATATAACATCCCTATAAACTCCTGGTATTAACATGAAAAAATGGAAATGTGTTACTCACGCGCTTCCACTTTAAATACCATGCAAACAAGTGAGGGACTGAACAGCTGCTGTCCCTAATAGGGATAAGCCGAATGTTTGAGTCAAACATACGTTTGACTCGAACATCGGGTGTTCGCCTGTTCGCCGAACAGCGAACAATATGCAGCAAATTCGAAAGCTGCCGGAACACCGTTAAAGTCTATGGGACACTAACATGAAAAATCAAAAGTGATAATTTTAAAGGCTTATATGCAAGTTATTGTCATAAAAAGTGTTTGGGGACCTGGGTCCTGTCCCAGGGGACATGTATCAATGCAATTATTTTTTTTTTAAATGACAGTTTTTTTCGGGAGAATTTTTTTTTTTAATGCTTGTATGCCTGTAACACACAGTCATTAATGTCTAAACCGCTGGCAACAAAAGTGAGTACACCCCTAAGTGAAAATGTCAAAATTGGGGTCAATTAGCCATTGTCCCTCCCCAGTGTCATGTGACCGGTTAGTGTTACAAGGTCTCAGGTGTGAATGGGGAGCAGCTGTGTTAAATTTGGTGTTATCTATAGCTCTTACTCTCTCATACTGGTCACTGGAAGTTCAACATGGCACCCCATGGCAAAGAACTCTGAGGATCTGAAAAAAAGAATTGTTGCGCTACATAAAGATGGCCTAGACTATAAGAAGATTGTCAAGACCCTGAAACTGAGCTGCGGCACCATAGGCGTCCGCAGAACTTTTTTCAGGGGGGACATCATTTTAGCATCAGCTATGCACCGCCCCTTTTCAACAATGTCATTATCACATTATTATGGTCAGAGACTGCAGACGTAGTACAGTCCCTAGGATAAGTAATGGATAATGGCCAACAGGCCCTCTTACCAGACCCAGCGAAACTACAGCAGTGATCCCTCCGGCTGGACGATCGCTCACTCTGGGTTCCCTGGGGGCGACTCTAGTCAGTAGTGTAGCATGTCTGTACCCTTGTAGTGGCTCAGTCTCTTTCTGGTGGTGCTGGGCAGCGTGGCTCTATGGTGGCGCTGGGCAGCTTGGCTCTCTCTCTGGCTTCCGCCCAGCA
The DNA here is from genome assembly GCA_028564925.1 of Lithobates sylvaticus. Taxonomy (NCBI): domain Eukaryota; kingdom Metazoa; phylum Chordata; class Amphibia; order Anura; family Ranidae; genus Lithobates; species Lithobates sylvaticus. The sequence continues at coordinate 236,557,980 of CM053029.1, forward strand.
CACTCCTTATTCTTTGTCCTGTAGCGCTCTCTCCCTCAGCTTTTTTCCAGGCTGAAGTCTCTCAATCTCTCTCTTGATCGAGCTGTAGCCTCCTCCCTGTGGAAAATGGGGCAGCCAAGCTTTGAGGCTATATTAAAGGAAAGGGGGGGGACTTGGACTTTTTAGGCACTGTACGACAATGTATTTAAACAAAATATTTATTATTTAAAAAGTACATATACAACAATTATTGCTTAAAAAGAAATTTTTCGCCACCATTCATATATCAAATATATAACCGCAAATGCATCCTAGTACAAATAGCCATTGGGACACAGGTAAACCAACTAGTATAGTTGACTATCCAGCAATATTGGGATGTCCAGCGATGAGGCAAGGAGAAAGTAAGGCGGTGATGTCATCATATAACAAAACAGTTAGCTCTACATGTTTCGCGTGCAGAATTGCGCTTCATCTGGAGCGGGAAATTTGGTGACTAGCAAGAAATGAGATTGAAAGACATCATGAATATATATACACAATAATGGTTTAAATTTTTCATAGTATTACATAATGTTTAATGGATTTGTACAAATGTTGACCTACATGTGCTTTATGCATATCTCCGAACAGGTCAAAAACTACACTATGGAGGACTTTCGAGCCCTCCAGGATTTAATTCTATTATTGGATGAAAATGACTCTAATGTTGAACCAACCAATCAGTCTGACCTTTGTGTACCTGTAGTTGATCAGACAGCCTCTAAACGTAACCAATTCAAGCTCAAATCCCAACGGTTTCCTGATTTGATGACAAACCCTAATATTTGGGCCTTTCTGATGGGCACAGTTAATGATTTGAAACTGCTTACGATCACTCCTAAATCCAATAATCTTACACCTGTACAATTGCAAGCCATCCAACGTTTACAAAAACACCCTGATTTAGAAATTAAACCTGCTGACAAGGGTGGAAATATTGTCCTTATGACAAAAACTTTTTACGAAACTATGGCTTTCAATATTCTTAAAAATAAACAATGGTATGCATTAATTGACTCCACACGAGTTAATAATTTCAAGAGTGAGTTCATTTCATTTCAATCATTGGCTCTGCCTATCAGAGAGGCCTAATAGACCAAGATACCTATAAGTATTTGAATGTGTCAAACCCTAGACTAGCTACATTTTATGTATTACCAAAAATCCACAAACATCCCTACTTACCTCCTGGTAGACCGATAGTATCAGGGATAGGGGCCCTTACAGAAAACACGAGTTGCCTTGTCGACTCAATTTTGATGCCGCATGTACTGGCTCTCCCATCCTACACCAGGGTGTCATGAAAGGAGCCTAAACACAGGCATCCAACACAAGTGAACAGATCAATGGGCTGCATAGAAGGAATCAGGCTCCAAAGGTAGTGATAAAATATATATTTATTAAATAATAAAGACACACGTGAAAACAGCAACCACAAACAAGCAAGAACGCAAATAACACAGCAAACCCCAAAGCCCTAATCTAACTAACTAACAATACACTCAAGAGAATGGAACATATATATATATACAAGGCTGGGAGAAGAGACCAAGGGGGAAACAGGAAGCAAGGGAAAATCAAGGCAGGAATCAGGGGACGGGTCTCAGGGACCAGGTAAGGGGGACAACATCCAGGACAGGACAGGGCAGGAAGCGGATCAGGGATCAGGTTTCAGGTTTCAGAACAGGCAGAGACAAGGCTACAGGAAGGAATACTGAAGCACTGAGCCTCAGTGAAGGACAGGCTTATATACACAGCAGATCCACAACAGGTGCAGCTTGATTACTGGCATGTCCATCTGCTGGGAGACCCCCGCTGGTGGCCACCAGAACTGCACCCTTGGATGTCGAAGGAAGTAGTGACACCACCAGGCGATCCAGGTAATAACACCATTCCTGACAATGTCCATCGGCTGGGAGACCCCTGCTGGTGGCCACCAGAACTGCACCCTTTGATGCCAAAGGAAACAGTGACACCAGCAGGCGATCCAGGTAATAGCACCGTTCCTGACAGTTCCCCCCCCTAAGGAGTGGCCTCTGGACACTCCATTCTGCCCTAGATCTGGTAGTGCGTGTAAAAGTGGAAGAGTCCCAAAAAGTCTCCTCTGTGACGGCAGACTTCTTTGTGCTCTCTGGCCAGAGTCTCTTAACCTACTAGGAGGCGTGCCACCCGAGTCCGACAATGGGACATGTACCCCACCACCAGGGTCTGGAAGTTTAGATCTGGAAATAAAAACAGACAGGGCAGCAGGCTCCGGGTCATCAGGCTGGGCAGCGGGCACCGGGTCATCGGGCTGGGCAGCGAGCTTCGGGTCATCAGGCTGGGCAGCGGACAGGAACTCATCAGGCTGGGCAGCGGACAGGAACTCATCAGGCTGGGCAGCGGACAGGAACTCATCAGGCTGGGCAGCGGACAGGAACTCATCAGGCTGGGCAGCGGACAGGAACACCTCAGGCTGGGCAGCGGACAGGAACACCTCAGGCTGGGCAGCGGACAGGAACACCTCAGGCTGGGCAGCAGACAGGAACACCTCAGGCTGGGCAGCAGACAGGAACACCTCAGGCTGGGCAGCAGACAGGAACACCTCAGGCTGGGCAGCAGACAGGAACACCTCAGGCTGGGCAGCAGACAGTGGCTGGGCAGCGTGCACGGGCACATCAAGCTGGGCAGCGGGCACGGGCACATCAAGCTAGGCAGCAGGCATGGGCACATCAGGCTGGGCAGCAGGCATGGGCACATCAGGCTGCGCAGCAGGCAGTGGGACATCAGAATGGAAGGCAGGAAGCGGGTCATCAGACTGGAGAACTGGCAGTGGGTCATCAGATTGGAGAACTGGCAGCGGGTCACCAGACTGGAAAACTGGCAGCGGGTCATCAGACTGGAAAACTGGCAGCGGGTCATCAGACTGGAAAACTGGCAGCGGGTCATCAGACTGGAAAACTGGCAGCAGGACATCAGACTGGAAGGCTGGGATGTCAGGCTGGAAGGCTGGAACATCAGGCTGGAAGGCCGGCACCAGGACATCAGACTGGAAGGCTGGGACGTCAGGCTGGAGGGCTAGGACATCAGGCTGGAAGGCTGGAACGTCAGGCTGGAGGGTTGGCACCAGGACATCAGACTGGAAAGCTGAGACATCAGGCTGGAAGGCCGGCACCAGGACATCAGACTGGAAGGCTGGGACATCAGGCTTGAGGGCTGGAACATCAGGCTGGAAGGCTGGCACCAGGACATCAGACTGGAAGGCTGGGACATCAGGCTTGAGGGCTGGAACATCAGACTGGAAGGCTGGAACGTCAGGCTGGAGGGCTGGCACCAGGACATCAGGCTGGAATGCTGGAACATAAGGCTGGAAGGCTGGCATCAGGACATCAGACTGAAAGGCTGGGACGTCAGGCTTGAAGGCTGGGACATCAGACTGGAAGGCTGGAACGTCAGGCTGGAGGGCTAGTACTGGCTCTTCAGGCTGGATTGCTGGCACCTCCAGCTGGAACTCTGGCGCTTCAGGCTGGGACAAATTAGTGGGTGTGGAGGCAGATTGGATTACTGGCAGGATCATTTTGGTTGGGAAGAAATTTTGTTTCTTCTTTGACTTGGTCGCTGAAGCTTTGTAGGTGGGGGGTGCAGCAGACAGGAAAGGAGGATTGGAATATGGCAGAGAAGAGGTAACAGTAGCTGGGGGAAGTCTTTGTGAATTTATAGGCAACTGAGAAGAGGCAGGGGGGTTAAATGCAGGATAGGTACAGGGAGCAGAAACTGGATATGAGTATTTGGTTGGGAGCAGTGTATACTGGGTGGAAACTGGGTGTGGTATGGGTGATGGGGAAACATACATTCGGGTAGGCTGGTATCTGATGGCAGAAGTGGTTTGTTTGGCTGGGGCTAATTGCATCATGTCAGACCATGCTGAAAGTATGGGTTGTACAAACTGTGGGTTTAAGTTTCCCTGTCTAACAAAAGACTGAGCAGACACAATGCATTCAGAAATCACCTGTGGGGAACAGCCAGAGTAGTGCTCACAAAAGTCATCAGGATCATCTTCAAAAAGCCATACTAGGGATTCAACCTGATCCATATCAAAAGGGGGAGTGAAATCATCATGGCCCTCGGGAATACAGGGCAGGGCCAGCTCGGTACAAATCTGGATCAGAGGCTGCACTTCCTCAAAAAGAAAACTGCCCTAATCAACGAAAACATGGGCTATACTGATGCACTCCAGTAGTTGCTCCCTAGTATAGCCACCCAAAGTCTGATAACAAAAAACTCTGTCATCTGTTGCTAGGAGCGAGAGGTACAAAATATCTTCCAGATGCATTTTTCCTGGCAATAGCAAGTGTCCAGACCCAATTCCCAAGTGCAGCCGATCTGTTTGTATGGCTTCAGTATTCTGTCATGAAAGGAGCCTAAACACAGGCATCCAACACAAGTGAACAGATCAATGGGCTGCACAGAAGGAATCAGGCTCCAAAGGTAGTGATAAAATATATATTTATTAAATAATAAAGACACACGTGAACACAGCAACCACAAACAAGCAAGAACGCAAATAACACAGCAAACCCCAAAGCCCTAATCTAACTAACTAACAATACACTTAAGAGAATGGAACATATATATATATATATACAAGGCTGGGAGAAGAGACCAAGGGGGAAACAGGAAGCAAGGGAAAATCAAGGCAGGAATCAGGGGACGGGTCTTAGGGACCAGGTAAGGGGGACAACATCCAGGACAGGACAGGACAGGACAGGACAGGGCAGGAAGCGGATCAGGGATCAGGTTTCAGGTTTCAGAACAGGCAGAGACAAGGCTACAGGAAGGAATACTGAAGCACTGAGCCTCAGTGAAGGACAGGCTTATATACACAGCAGATCCACAACAGGTGCAGCTTGATTACTGGCATGTCCATCTGCTGGGAGACCCCCGCTGGTGGCCACCAGAACTGCACCCTTGGATGTCGAAGGATGTAGTGACACCACCAGGCGATCCAGGTAATAACACCATTCCTGACAATGTCCATCGGCTGGGAGACCCCTGCTGGTGGCCACCAGAACTGCACCCTTTGATGCCAAAGGAAACAGTGACACCAGCAGGCGATCCAGGTAATAGCACCGTTCCTGACACAGGGACACCTTGGATCTTCTCAAACAAATTGAGGGGATGGTCGTGCCTCCTGACGCCCTGCTCGTGACTATAGATGTCGAGGCTTTATACTTGAGCATCCCTCACGAGCAGGGCATCCGGACAGCAAGGACCTTCCTACGTGAACAGGACCATCACCGTTGGGACTACTGCAAATTCATTTTGGATTTGCTACAATTCATACTCGCAAGGAATTGTTTCACATTTAAAGAGCCCCACTTCCTCCAGGTACAGGGCGTGGCTATGGGCACTTGTTGTGCACCAGCCTACGCCAACCTGTACCTAGGGGGCTGGGAACGTACTATTTTTTCAGATGAGACTTTGGCGGCATACACAAGTAAGGTGCTATGCTGGTTACGTTTCATTGACGATATTTTTATGATATGGTCAGGATCTCTGGCCATGTTAAAAAATGTCATGGATGCTATCAACCAGAATTCCTTTAATCTAAAATGTACTAACTCTGCTGATGCAGCGAAAATCACATTCTTGGATCTTACCATCTTTAAAGATGTGACTGGTTGTTTAACAGGAAAGACACTGCTGGCAATACATTGTTACATGCCAATAGTGCTCATCCAGAAACTCTCATTCGCAGTATTCCCTATGCACAATATTTAAGATTGAGACGAAATTGTACATACACTGAGGAATTCAAGAATCTTCTTTGTGATCGCTTGAAAGCCAGAGGCTACAGCAAATCGATTTGAGAAAATCCTATAATAAAGCCCTAAGACAGTCACGCAACTCACTACATGGGGAAAATTACTCTATGACTGATTGGTCACTTCAACGTGACCTGATAATTGAGCTAAAACCCTTTGATACATATATTCCCCTATAAATAACTGAAATATTTACCTATATATATCTGATTGTCTGACATATTTTAGTTACTCCATGCCCTCTGCTGTCAAAACCTAAAATTAACTATGTGGAATCTACTATTTAAAAGACACTATTTCTGTTTAAATACTATTGAATTGGCCTTTGGGTTAATGATCAATGTGAACTGAATACCTTTCATTGTCTATATCTCATACCGTTCGATCGATTGTCATATATTGTTTGCTCTGCCGTGCTCTTTGTTCTGTCAGTTTCGTTCTTACTATGTGCTCTATGAGGGGGTTCTACCAATGCTTAGTGCGGCCGCCCAGCATCATTTGTGATGCTTGCATGTTCCAATAGGGGGAGCTCTTTTGTGTGCTGCTCCTGGTTCTCCTGCATATCACCTTCTGCGCTGCTAGTTGTTGGTCGCTGCGCTTCATTGCGCAGGCGCGGCAATCTCGCTGGCGCATGCACAGGCCGGTCCGGATGACGTCACGTCGGCGTACGCCGCTTGTTTGACCACGGGCGGGACATGCATATAAAAGCACACGTGTGTATGCTATAACTCAGTGTCCCCCACAATCTTGCCGCTCCTGTGCTGACGGTTTTCTGCCAAAACATCTATGTTCCAGGTGAGTACTGCCCTCCAGATGGTAATAGTCTTATTACTATCTAACATGCTACTACTTTAGCTGTTATGACTAACACTATCATCTTCCTATTTTGTAGGCACACAGCCTGACTTTGTTTGTCAGGGCTGCCCTACATGGTTTTGCTTTGAAGGGGTTCCTTTGTAGTGACAGACTTGTCACGTTTACAACATCCAGACCATTCAATATCTGTTTCCAGCCTTGTATCTCTAAGCTGTTATCAGCAATATATAAACACTCTAGGTAAGTCCTATGGCGATAAAGGTGGTATAGATTACATTTCCTATTAATTGCCCTTGTAGTTTATTACTCTCATTCCCTATTTTTGATAGGACTTTATCCTGGGGCTAACACGATGTGTATATCCTAAAGATACACAGTTCATATACCCTGCTTGGCAGATTGCAGCAAACGGCGCGGGACAACTATGTTGCCCTTCTTTTGGGGATTATTCTATCACCATACTATTTGTCTTGTCATGAACTACCCAGTAAGTGTTTTCACTTCTGGATTAGACTATATTTTCATATAGTATATCCAATATTGTTGCTTGTAATTACTATATTATGCACGTCCCCACTATGTATTTGGTTCTTTCCCCCTTCCTGTAGCCTGGTCTGATTGGACTGACATGCATAAAGCACGTGTAGGTCAACATTTGTACAAATCCATTAAACATTATGTAATCTCTATGTAATACTATGAAAAATTTAAACCATTATTGTGTATATATATATTCATGATGTCTTTCAATCTCATTTCTTGCTAGTCACCAAATTTCCCGCTCCAGATGAAGCATAATTCTGCACGCGAAACATGTAGAGCTAACTGTTTTGTTATATGATGACATCACCGCCTTACTTTATCCTTGCCTCATCGCTGGACATCCCAATATTGCTATTGGGATAATTGGTTTACCTGTGTCCCAATGGCTATTTGTACTAGGATGCATTTGCGGTTATATATTTGATATATGAATGGTGGCGAAAAATTTATTTTTAAGCAATAATTGTTGTATATGTACTTTTTAAATAATAAATATTTTGTTTAAATACATTGTCGCACGGTGCCTAAAAAGTCCAAGTCCCCCCCCCCCCTTCCTTTAATATATACTGTTTAGGACGTGGCACAATATTACTAATTTGGTATCCACAGTACCACACTGTTTTAAGGATACAAATTCCTTTGTTTCAAGCTTTGAGACTACATGTCCCATGATGCTCTCCTCTCCTAGTCTCCTTTGATTGGCCCTCAAGTATGGCCAATAGGGATGGAACGGAGTGGGCAGGAAGCTGGGCAGGGAACCTGGTGAGAGCCGCCGTCTCTTCTCCCTGACAGGATAAAGGGGGGGGCGAGCGGGGGAAACCTCTGATAGCCTGCAGCTCGCCTTTCTCCTGTCTCAGCGCCGACGAGTTCTCTGCTGGACTGAGCAGGGAAAAGAGCCAAAGTCACACTACACTGATGGGGGGGCTTGACAGCTCCTTGATGGTATCACCCCATTGGCGGGGTGGCACCCAGGCGCAGGCTGCCCGCCCCCGATTGCGATGCAACTGTGCTGAATTTAAGATCCAATCCCTGATTCCAGGGGGGCACTTGACCCCCCTTTCCCCTACCTGCGGACGCCCATGTGCAGCACGGTGGCCAAGACCATACAGCAGTTTAACTCAGAACAGGCCTTACCATGGTCGACCAAAGAAGATGAGTGCACCTGCTCAGTGTCATAGCCAAAGGTTTTTTTGGGAAATAGACTTATGAGTGCTGCCAGCATTGCTGCAGAGGTTGAAGGGGTGGGGGTCAGCCTGTCAGTGCTCAGACCATACGCCGCACATTGCATCAAATTGGTCTGTATGCCTGTTGTCCCAGAAGGCAGCCTTTTCTAAAGATGATTCACAAGAAAGCCCGCAAATAGTTTGCTGAAGACAAGCAGAGTAAGGACATGGATTACTGGAACCATGTCCTGTGGTCTGATGAGACCAAGATAAACTTATTTGGTTCAGATGGTGTCAAGCATGTGTGGCGGCAACCAGGTGAGGAGTACAAAGACAAGTATGTCTTGCCTACAGTCAAGCATGGTGGTGGGAGTGTCATGGTCTGGGGCTGCATGAGTGCTTCCGGCACTGGGGAGCTACAATTCATTGAGGGAACCATAAATGCCAACATGTGCTGTGACATACTGAAGCAGAGCATGAACCCCTCCCTTCGGCGACTGGGCCGCAGGGCAGTATTCAAACATGATAACGACCCCAAACACACCTCCAATGTCGAGCGCTGCCTTGCTAAAGAAGCTGAGGGTAAAGGTGATGGACTGGCCAAGCATGTCTCCAGACCTAAACCCTATTGAGCATCTGTGGGGCATCTTCAAATGGAAGGTGGAGGAGCACAAGGTCTCTAACATCCACCAGCTCCGTGATGTCATCATGGAAGAGTGGAAGAAGACTCCATCGGCAACCTGTGAAGCTCTGGTGAACTCCATGCCCAAGAGGGTTAAGGCAGTGTTAGAAAATAATGGTGGCCACACAAAATATTAACACTTTGGGCCAATTTGGACATTTTCACTTAGGGGTGTACTCACTTTTGTTGCAGCAGTTTAGACATTAAAGTGGATGTAAACCCACTCTCATCAATTCAAAAATACTGCCATAGTGGTGATCTATAAGGATATACATGCCTCCTGCATGCCTCCTGCATGTATCCTTACCTGTCAAATGTCACCCCTTTAGCTATAAGAAACCCCCAAAAAGATTCAGTGGGCGGGTCTGCTGTTCGGCGCTCGGTGGGCGGAGTCATGATGTCAGCAGACTCCTCGACCACCTCTTTACTCCCCTTGGCCAGAGCGTGCAGGAGAGGCAGAGCGCATTCTGGGTAAAAGCAGAGCGCGCTCACGGCCCCCTGTCATTTCAGTAAACACACATGACAGTGGGGGATGATTGGTGCGATGGGACAGCTGTGAGCACCGACCCCCCCCTGCATGCTTTTCATCATCTGCTTCTCCTCCTTCCTCCCACGGCTTTCACCTGAAAAGCCATGAAGAGGGATCGGTGCTCACAGCTGTCCCATTGCACCAATCAACCCCCGCCCCCTGTGTCTTCCTGCTCCTCCTTCATCCGGTTCTCCTCAACCCTGATGTCATTCCCCCCTGCCATTTATTCATCCTCTGCACCCCCTCATTCCCCCCCGCCGTGTATTCATTCTCTGCCCTCCTCTTCTCCCCGCCATGTATTCATCCTCTGCCCCCCCACCGTGTATTCATCATCTGTCTGTCCCCCCCTCGTTCCCCGAAGCCGCCGTGTCTTCATCCTGCACCCCCCCTCGTCCCCCGCAGCCGCCGGCTTTTCTCTCCTCTCCCGTGGGCTTGGGGGGGGCGCGGGAGATTTGTCAGGATGGAGAGCGGGGAAAAGTGTCGTTATGTCATTTGACATATCGGCTCTTTTCTTTCCTGAATGGGACACAGGAGCGTTCGTTACCGATCTCTCCTGTGTCCTGTGATAACTGAGCAGAGTAACCTGTGTGTTCCTCTGCTCAGTGTATGAATGGAGAGAAGCCACTGTCTTCCCTCCATTCATCTTCTGTGTAGAGAAAGGACTGGGGAATCTGTCCTCTATCCTTTCTCTGTCTCAAATGGGAGATGTCAGGGGTCTCTGTTTGGACCCCTGACATGTCACCAAAGCCTCCAACAGGGCTGATAAAAAAAAAAAAGAGAAAAAAAATGAAATTGAAAAATAAAAAACAACTGACACCACAACCGCCCCCCCATACGGTCCAGAGCCCCAGGACCACTGACACCGACAACTGCCCCACTGACACTGTCCACTGACACTGACACAATCCACTGCCCCACTGGCACTGTCCACTCCCCCACTGACACGTCCACTGACACCATCCACTGCCCCACTGACACCGACCACTGCCCCACTGACACCGTCCACTGCCCCACTGACACCGACCACTGCCCCACTGACACCGTCCACTGCCCCACTGACACTGACACCATCCACTGACACCAACCACTACCCCACTGACACGTCCACTGACACCAACCACTACCCCACTGACACTGACTCCGTCCACTGCCCCATTGACACCATCCACTGCCCCACTGACACCGTCTACTGCCCCACTGACACCGTCCACTGACATCAACCATTACCCCACTGACACTGACTCCATCCACTGCCACCGACACCGTCCACTGCCCCACTGACACCGACCACTACCTCACTGACACAGACCACTGCCCCACTGACACCGTCCACTGACATCAACCATTACCCCACTGACACTGACTCCATCCACTGCCCCACTGACTCTGTCCACTGCCCCACTGACACCGTCCACTGCCCCACTGACACCGTCCATTGCCCTACTGACACCGTCCACTGCCCCACTGACACCATCCACTACCCCACTGACACTGACACCAACCACTACCCCACTGACACTGACTCCGTCCACTGCCCCACTGACACCGTCCATTGCCACTGACACCGTCCACTGCTCCACTGACACCGACCACCCCCTTTCCCAAAAGCACTGTGAAAAAAATATATTTAAAAAATAAAACCCCATCATTGTTAGAATAGTATAAATATAAAAAAAAAAGTTAAAAAATGTAATTGTAAAAATGTATAAAAATGAAAAAATCCACTGGTCCCAAAAAACCTTTTGAAAAAAAAAATGTAATTGTAAAATAAAAAAATAATCTGACACTGTCCACTATCCTGACACCATCATGTGTGTACTACCCACCACTGTACACTCCGCATTCCTGTGATTTGTACAGCATTGCTGTTCAGATCACATGCAATGTCTGTGCGATGCGATTTCAGCCATAGAAAACTGTATGGCTGAAATCGCATCACATTCGGACCAAACTCTCATAGGTCCCTTTTTTTGGTCCGTACCAGAATCGCATCGTGTTCACACGTATGCGATCCGATTCATGTCCTGTCAGTTCGCAGTGCGATATGCGAGCTGAAATGGGGGTGTCCTTAACATTGTATGACACTCCCCAGCAATTTGCATATGGCAGTGTGAACTGCCGTGCGAGTCGGATGCGATGTGGGAACCCGCAGTGGATTCGCAGGGTTCCCAAATTGCAGCCTTGGTGGGAGCAGTCAGGTGACATTTGTAGGCTGTATGCTTGGAGGCTCGGTTCACAATGGTGCTATGCGGGAGCCCTGCAAGTCCACTGCGAGTTCCCACATCGCATCAGACTTGCATGGCAGTTCGCACTGCCATATGCGAATTGCTGGGGAGTGTCATACAATGATAATGACACCCCCATTTCAGCTCGCATATCACACTGCGAACTGACAGTTAGGACATGAATCGGATGGCATAGGTGTGATCCCCTAAATCCCTTGTCTGTCTATAGTCTGCTGACTGTTCACTGCATCCCATGATGAGAAACAGCCAAAACACAGTAACGGCCAATACTGGGAGAGCTGGAGGGGAGGGGGATATGAATTGGGAACTTTTTACACAGGATGTGCCTGTCTCAGGCTAGTGCATGAGATATGTAAATCACCTGTCACTCACAGCAAGGGGGCGTTTTTGACAAAGTTTTCAAGACTTTGTCAAGAATTCTCTAACTAAACAATAAAAAAGGATTGTTCAGGCCTCAAGTAAATCTGTGTGGCAAGACTAGGCTCAAATGAAAGGAAATCTTATTCTCTACATTATGACATAAAAAAAAACCCATCCACTTTAATGGCTGTGTGTTGAGTAGAGATGGGCCCGGTGTTCGATTCGAACCCACGTTCGAATCGAACATCGGGCGTTCGACCGCTTGTCGAGCCCAAAACTATGTGGGCCGTTTGCATCAAATTCATGTGATGCGAACGGCCCACAATGCACTGCGCCAGTCGCAGTGCATTGCAGGCTGATGATTGGCCAAGCATGCACTGTGACCCCGCATGCTTGGCCAATCATAGAGCCAGCGGCGAGGAGAGCAATAATTGGCCACAGGCAGGATGCCTGTGGCCAATTATAGCTCAGGGGGGTTTAGTACACGCCCCACACTATATAAGGCCTCCGTGCCGGGGGCCTCCGTGCCGGCGGCCTCATGTAGTGTGTTCCGGCGTTAGGAACAGTGACACTGTACAGAGTCTGCTTGTGCATTATCTGCTTTATCTGAATTATCTGCTGTGATTATTCTGCTGAGTGCTGAGTCTGACATTATGTGCTGTGATTCTGGGGATTAGTGTAGTGTGTGCGTGCTGTTAGTACAGCATTGCAGTATCACATTAAACCACCTTTACCCTTCTGGCCTGTTGTCATCTATGGCAGCCAGACAGCCATTTGCAGGAGTTAGCGTGTGTGTGCTGTGTGAGTATAGCACAGCACACTAAACCACCTGAGCCTCTATCTGCCCTAAGGCCCTGTTGTCATCTAAGACAGCCATCTGCAGGAGTTAGTGTGTGTGCTGTGTGACTCCAGCACAATATACACTACCCACTACAATGCCTGGAAGACCGACAAGGAGAGGCAGACAGTCCCGAGGCAAGAAAACAGGGCAAGCAGGCTCTGTGTCTAGAGACAACAGTGCTGGTCGTGGACGTGGTGCATCGTCATCAGCACGTGGCCATGGGAGATGCTTGTCCTTCTTTTCGGCAGCTGGACATGTTGAGCCGCATCATGCCGAAGGCTTGGTAGAGTGGATGACCAAGCCCTCCTCATCCTCCTCATCCTCTCTCACCCAGGCTCAGGATACTGGCAAAGCAGCTGCCAACGCGTACTCAATGTCATCATCAGGCACCCCTTCCCTAGACCCACCATGTCCTCCTGAGGAGTCCCCCGAAATGTTTGAGCACAATGTTGGGTACATGCTCCAGGAGGATGCCCAGCGTTTTGAAGGCTTGGATGATGATACCCAGCTAGAGGAAGGCAGTAGCGTGAGCGCAGAGAGAGGGGATGCTCAAGGACAGCAATCTGGCAGTCATGTTCCACCAGCTGAAACTTACTGCCAGGTTTGCTCCAGTGGTGAAGAGGGAGGGGATGATGAGGTCACTGACTCCACGTGGGTGCCTGAGCGGATAGAGGAGGAGGAGGAGGCAGCACATCTCCAACGAGGCAGGATGCCCTCCGGGGGCCAGCTTGAGGCCAGCACACCAACTGAATCACACCGCAGAGCTCCGCCTGTGCAGGGCGCTGCCTCTGCACGTTATTACAAAAGTTCTTTGGTGTGGGCCTTTTTTGAGACATCAGATCGCACCACTGCTATTTGCAACATATGTCTCAAGCATATCTCATGTGGCCAAAACATCAGACGCTTGGGCACCACAAGCATGACCAGACATATGGCGACCTGCCATGCAGCTTGTTGGCAAGCGCACATTAAAGACCCACACCAAAGAACAAAGCGGACCTCTCCTTGCTCCTCATCAGCTGGGATCTCCAACCCCACTATACATTCAGTCCTCTCTGAAAGCTGCACTGAGAGGAATGAAGGTGTAGAATTAGGTGTATCACAGCCAAGTACTTGCGGGCACTCTGCTAGAAGTACACCGACGTCCGATTGTAGCAGGCAAATTTCCCTGCCCCAGCTGCTAGACCGTCGAAAGAAGTTTACTCCCAGCCATCCACATGCCCAGCGGTTGAATGCTAGCTTGGCTAAATTGCTAGCACTTCAACTGCTGCTTTTTCAGTTGGTAGACTCGGCCCCCTTCCATGAGTTTGTTCAATGTGCGGTTCCTCAGTGGCAGGTTCCCAAACGCCACTTTTTCTCATGGAAGGCGATTCCGGCTCTCTACCGGCATGTGGAAGGCAATGTCCATGCCTCGCTGGACAGGGCGGTCAGCGGTAAGGTGCATATTACCGCTGACTCATGGTCCAGCAGGCATGGATAGGGACGTTACCTGTCTTTCACGGCCCATTGGGTCACTCTTTTGTCAGCTGGGAAGGATGCAGGACAAGGTGCAGTAGTGTTGGAGGTTGTTCCGCCACCACGCCTCCAAAATGCTACTACTGGCTGTGACACACCTCTCTCCTCCACCCCCTCCTCTTCTTCTTCCTCCATGGCCTCTTCGAGTGCTCTGTCCTCGGAACCAGCGGTGCTCCGTAGGCGTCCAAGGGGCTACGCAAGTACGCAGGCAAAAAGATGCCATGCCGTGCTTGCACTGGTGTGTTTGGGGGACAGGAGCCACACTGGGGCAGAGGTTCTGTCAGCTCTGCAGGGGCAGGCTGAGAGGTGGTTGACGCCACTCCAGCTTAAGCCAGGAATGGTGGTTTGTGACAATGGCACCAACCTCCTCTCCGCCCTGCGACAGGGACAGCTGACCCATGTGCCCTGTATGGCTCACGTCCTTAACCTGGTGGTGCAGCGGTTCTTGGGCAGGTACCCAGGCTTACAGGATGTCCTGAGGCAGGCCAGGAAAATCTGTGTGCATTTCCGCCGAACATATAATGCCAGTGCTCAGCTGGCTAAGCTGCAAAAGGAGTTGAACCTGCCCAAGAACCGCCTTATATGTGACATGCCCACCAGGTGGAACTCAACGTTGGCCATGCTGCAGCGACTGCACACGCAGAAGAGGGCCATCAATGAGTACCTGTGCGACTACGGCACCAGGACAGGGTCAGGGGAGCTCGGATGCATGCACTGTCCTGTCACCATTTGAGGAGGCCACGAGGATGGTGAACAGTGACAGTGCATGCATCAGTGACACTGTACCTCTTGTCCACCTGTTGGAGCATACGCTGCATGGGATAATGGACAGGGCACTTGAGGCAGAACAGAGGCAGGAAGAGGAGAACTTCCTTGCCTCTCAAGGCCCCCTTTATCCAGACAGTGTTCCTTCTCTCCCACCCATCACACAGGAAGAGGATGAGGAGGAGGAGGAGGATTGTGTCAGCATGGAGGTGGAGCCTGGCACTCAGCATCAGCAGCAACAGTCTTTTAGGGATGATTTACAGTCCCAACAAACCAGTGGACTTGTACGTGGCTGGAAGGAGGTGGCTGCGGATCATGTCGTCCTCAGTGACCCAGAAGACTCTGGACCGAATGCCTCAGCTAACCTACGTTGTATGTCCTCCCTGATCCTGCCAAGCCTGCAGAAGGATCCTCGTATTCTTCGGATCAAGGAGAGGGACCATTACTTGCTGGCCACTCTCCTTGATCCACGGTACAAGGGTAAGGTTGCGGACCTTATCTTGCCGTCGCAGAGGGAGCAGAGGATGAGACATCTCCGGGAGGCCTTGCAGAAAGGTCTGTGCAACGCGTTCCCAGAGACTGGGAGGTTACAAACTCCTGGTCCTGGACGACAAGTTGCTGAGGCTTCGGTCAGTAGCAGAAGGAGCGGTGGGGAAGGTGGACGTCTGACGGATGCGTTTAGACAATTTTTTAGTCCGCAGCCCCAAGGTATGATCAGTTCCAGCAACCATCGCCAGCGTCTGATATACATGGTGCAGGAATACCTAGGGGCAAGGTCAGACTTGGACACCTTTCCCACCGAAAATCCTCTGGCTTACTGGGTCTTGAGGATGGATCACTGGCCAGAGCTTGCACAGTATGCAATTGAGCTACTGGCCTGTCCTGCATCCAGCGTTCTTTCCGAACGCACATTCAGTGCTGCTGGAGGCTTTGTCACCGATCACTGGGTGCGCCTGTCCACCGACTCGGTTGATAGACTGACCTTCATAAAGATGAATCAGTCTTGGATCACCACCAGCTACCAGGCACCTGAAGCTGATATAACAGAATAATTTATTTTGAAATGTCACATCCCTTCAAGACTGCCTATGCTGATGCTGAGTGACTGTCCTGTTATGTTGACTGACTATCCTCTTCCTCCTCAATGATCCTGATGATAGCTTGGAAGAACATTTTTGTTTCTGGGTGCCACCACCAGTGGCTAAGGCCCAATTTTTCAGCCCCTGTTTAACAGGGGCGTGTAATTACAATTTTTTATGCAATGCTTTGCAACAGGTCTGACTGCTGTGCTCCAAGTACAGTATCTGTGAGGGGTTGCAGTGTTGTGGCACCAGCACCAGTGCCTAAGGCCCAATTTTTCAGCCCCTGTTTAACAGGGGCGTGTAATTACAATTTTTTATGCAATGCTTTGCAACAGGTCTAACTGCTGTGTTCCAAGTACAGTATCTGTGAGGGGTTGCAGTGTTGTGGCACCAGCACCAGTGCCTAAGGCCCAATTTTTCAGCCCCTGTTAAACAAGGGCATGTAATTACAATTTTTTATGCAATGCTTTGCAACAGGTCTGACTGCTGTGCTCCAAGTACAGTATCTGTGAGGGGTTGCAGTGTTGTGGCACCAGTGCCTAAGGCCCAATTTTTCAGCCCCTGTTTAACAGGGGCGTGTAATTAAAATTTGTTATGCAATGCTTTGCAACAGGTCTGATTGCTGTGCTACAAGTACAGTATCTGTGAGGGGTTGCAGTGTTGTGGCACCAGCACCAGTGCCTAAGGCCCAATTTTTCAGCCCCTGTTTAACAGGGGCGTGTAATTACAAATCTTGATCTAATAATTCACAGCAGGGCCCATTCCTGTGCCCACCAAGAGTAACTGTGAGGGCTTACAGTGTTGTGGCAACACTGTCCACCACCACCAAAGGCCAAATTTTTCAGCCCCTGTTTAACAGGGGCGTGTAATTACAAATCTTGATCTAATAATTCACAGCAGGGCCCATTCCTGTGCCCACCAAGAGTAACTGTGAGGGCTTACAGTGTTGTGGCAACACCGTCCACCACCACCACCAAAGGCCCCATTTTTCTGCCCCTGTTCAACAGGTGCATGCAATTACAAATCTTGATCTAATAATTCACAGCAGGGCCCGTTCCTGTGCCCACCAAGAGTAACTGTGAGGGCTTACAGTCTTGTGGCAACACCGTCCACCACCACAGGCCCAATTTTTCTGCCCCTGTTCAACAGGTGTATGTAATTACAAATCTTGATCTAATAATTCACAGCAGGGCCCGTTCCTGTGCCCACCAAGAGTAACTGTGAGGGCTTACAGTGTTGTGGCAACACCAACATCTAATGGGGCAAATTTCTGCAGAGTATATACGGCAGGCCCCTACTTTCAAACATCCAACTTAGAAACGACTCCTACTTGCAAACGGAAGGAGAAAACAGGAAGTGAGAGGAAATCTACCCCTAGGAAGGAAAAATTCTATCCTGTTAGATTTAAATTGGGAAAAAGGTATCTCCTCTCTACTGATGCTTTATCACCAATCCTTGTTTCAATAAAAACCCCACTTTTCCAAAAACATTTGTCATTGAGACGGAAAGTGAGGTGAAATGTTCTGAACAGGTGCACAGACAGCAAAAGAAATGTTACAGGGGTGTTAACCCTTCCCTATGTTCTCCAAAAAGCTATAGATTTTTTTTTTAATAGATTTTTTTGGATGGAGCTACACTTAAAAATGTACCTGTTCAAAATTACACACAGATTTTACTTAAGAACAAACCTACAGTCCCTGTCTTGTTTGCAACGCCTGTATACTGCTGTTCAGAGTATATAGGGTTGTAGGTATAGGGTTTTATTTTGGGTGCGGGGTTCCCCTTAATATCCATACAAGACCCAAAGGGGCTAGTAATGGGCTGGGGTGGGGGGGGGGGGTATGATGGGGTAGCCATGCCATTTTTCTCAAAGATTTTCATCCATATTGCCAGGACAAGACATGACATTAAAGCCGCAAGCAGGTTTAAAGGAAAAAACCTTTACCAATGTCATTTTTTGCAGGGACAGTTCTAAACACGGGAAACACATGCCACTTTACAGGCATACTTTAGACACCCCCAGGTACCATATTTAAAGGAATATTTCACTTTTTTCACTGCTTCTGAAAAAACTTCAGTTTTTTTAAAACTTCTTTTTGCATTAATGCATGTCCCCTGGGGCAGGACCCGGGTCCCCAAACCTGTTTTATGACATTAACATGCATATTGGCCATTATAATTAGCACTTTAGATTTTGAACGTTCGCGTCCATTGTAACTAATAGGGTTCGAATGTTCACGCAAACTTTCGGTCCGTTCGCAGGTTCTGGTGCGAACCGAACCCGGGGGTGTTCGGCTCATCCCTAGTGTTGAGTTATTTTGATGGGACAGCAAATTTACACTGTTATACAAGCTGTACACTCACTACTTTACATTGTAGCAAAGTGTAATTTCTTCAGTGTTGTCACATGAAAAGATAGAATAAAATATTTACGAAAATGTGATGGGTGTACTCACTTTTGTGAGCTACTGTACATGTCCCCTGGGGCAGGACCTGGGTCCCCAAACACTTTTTATGACAATAACTTGCATATTTAAAATTAGCACTTTTGATTACTCATGTTCGTGTCCCATAGACTTTAACGGTGTTTGTGTGTACTGCCAAATTTTTTGCCTGTTCGCATGTTCTGCTGTGAACCAAACAGGAGGTTGTTTTGCTCATCCCTAGTCACTAATAGCTTATCCGTGGCTAATGTGTGCAATATAACAGAAAAGGGGTAGTGTTGCACTGTCCTAAAAGGTAAAATACCATACACATGTTCCTATATGTGTGATAAGTATAACACAATGTGGTCATTGGTGATCCAAACAAGAAAAACTATAATTCCTATAGAGAAGTGTGCTCCAATTAATGGTGATATATCAATCATGCATATACTACACAAGGCAAAATCATACAATACTCATATGATGTGATGAGTATACAGGGATAATGGTGCTTCAAATATGTAGTAAACATGTGTCCCAAGGCTGGACACCCAAACAAATAATAAAATATTTAAATAAAAAGTATACACAAATCTAAACAAGTATGTAAAAGTGATAGAATGTAAACAAATCTTCAATGGGTAAATATAGAAATAGAAAAGTCTTTGGTGGTCAAGATGGGTGGACTTGATTTCTCCATTTACCAGTGTGTGGAAAAGCATATACTGTGGTGACTAGGTCCCTTCTTCCCGTGTCACCTCTGTGCTCTCTAGCCTCTCACCTTGCATATGCTTTAATCCAGCATATAATCATGTCTCCCAGGTTCTCCTCTAGGGGGTCTTCTGTTCTGACATTTCCCAATATACTGTGTTTGTTAAGGGTGCTGGATCTCTATTAATCCTACAGGGACTTTCCTTTCTGATTGATTTTTCATAGTAATAGATGGAAACAAGAGAGGAACACTCTTGGATCCCCTGATGAAGTCACGTGACCGTGATGATACGCGTAGTGAGTAGAGGGGTACCGGAAGTGACGTTGCACAGGAACGAGTTTGGCACTCATGTTTTTTTGCCAGTATTCGGCTTTTAAATGTGAGTTTGAGCTGTTTACAGCACTTTTAATAAAAGTCTTTTAAAAATGTATTACACTATGAGAGTGTTCCTCTCTTGTTTCCCTCTGTTACTATCTGGGAATCAATCGGAAAGGAACATCTCTGTAGGACTAATAGAGATCCAGCACCCTTAAACACAGTATATTAGGAAACGTCAGAACTGAAGACCCCTAGAGGAGAACCTAAACACACATATACCGCATCTGGGAGACATGATTATATGCTGGATTAAAGCATATGGAAGGTAAGAGGCTAGAGAGCACAGAGGTGACACGGAAGAAGGGACCTAGTCACCACAGTATATGCTTTTCCACACACTGGTAAAGGGAGAAATCAAGTCCACCTATCTTGACCACCAAATACTTTCCTATTACTATATTTACCCGTTGAAGATTTGTTTTACATTCTATCACTGCAACATACTTGTTTAGATTTGTATATGCTTTTTATTTAAATATTCTATTATTTGTTTGGGTGTCCAGCCTTGACACACATGTGTACTATGTATTTGAAGCACCATTAGCATTGTATACTCATCATATGAGTATTGTATGATTTTGCTTTGTATAGTATATGCACGATTTATATATCACCATTAATTGGAGCACACTGCTCAAAGGAATTATAGTTTGTATTGTTTGGATCACCAATGACCACATTGTGTTATACTTATCACACATATAGGAACCTGTGTATGGTAATTTACCTTTTAGGACAGCGCAACACTACCCTTTTTCTGTTAAACTCCTGGTATTACTTCATCTATCCAACCACAAAAAGAAAGGGTATATCTCTGTTCTACAATGCACTTCAGAAAAAAGGAAAATTCACTAAACTTAAGCCCCATCTACAGTGGGAATCGGATTTAAGCAAATGTTACCCAGACCATCAATGGACAGAAGCATTTAGGTCAATATTCAAATACACTTGCTGCTCCGCTTTTTGGGAGATGTATCAACAAATCTCACTAAGACTGTACTTGACCCCTGACAAGCTAGCTACTTTTGGGCCTCAACATTCTGATTCCTGCTGGAGATGCCAAGGGGCAAGAGGAGATATGCTCCATATATTCTGGACATGTCCTGTACTGCAATCCTTCTGGTCACATATCTTCAGAATATTGGGAGTAATCACAAAAAGTAAAATTTTGCAGACCCGAGCTATAGCCCTATTAAACCTCTCAATAGGAAGTATTCCTCACCCATTCAGAATGGTTACAACCCATGTAATCTTAGCAGCAAAATTAAGCCTAACAAAACTGTGAAAATCAAGCAAGGCCCCTAATATAAAAGATACACTAGAACTAGTGAACATACACTCCTCCTACGAAATATTGATGGCCTTCAGTAGAGGTACCCACACCAAAACAATAGCCCTCTGGCAACCATGGTTGAACTGGCTTAGAATAGCAAAACTACCATAATCTCTAAACATCTGGGGATAGAAGATCTAAAAACTGGCTATTATGTTTTCAGTGATATGACCTACGTATAACATAGGTCTCACTCAATAAGAAAGCTCATAGGTAACACCACAATAAATACAAATGTGTTCATCTCTTTGTCGCTGTTTTAAACCTTTTATCACAACCTACCAAAGTGAGGAAATTCAAAGGAAGGGGGGAAATAAGATCACAAACCTCGGGACTTTTAAGGTGTTGGGTAAGGAGACTAAAAGGCTCACTTGTGCATTATATAAAATGTATTTTATTACAAAGATAAAAAACATGAGAACAGTATTTCACCCGTATCAAAAATCAATTGTTCTATACAGAGGCATAATTAACAGACACTACCACTCAACATGTTTCGCTCGGCAAAGCTTCCTTAGGAGATTCCGGTTTGACGTTTTAAATGCTATAGACAACAAAAAGATTAGAATGAATGCTCAGAAAAAACTGTTTTCCTGAAAAAAAGCAGTAAAAAGGGATATATATATATATATATATATATACATATTGGTGTCCCTTTGTAAAATTACAGTGTGGGGACCATTCAAAAATAATAGAGGAATAGATCATTAATGATAATAATTTACCTTAACCCGTTAAACGAATTGAATCAATTTATAGCTAGTTGGTCTTGCTGATTAAAGTAATTATCCAGCAAAGGTGATAAACCAAGATTGTTGAAAATCCACAGAAGTGCAGTCAGTATAAATACCTTGAGAGAAACTCACAGTATGGGAAGTAGATTCAAAGACTGTTGCTTCCCAGGCAGACCTAAAAAAAAAAAATACATATACTAATAAAGCACCAAAGGTGAGAACCCAGCAGTTTTTTTTTAAACATACATTTTTATTCATTTTCCAAAAATACAAAAACAAACATTACAAAAGCAAATAAACATATAAAGCCATAGACAAACACACACCCCATACACCACACCACATACATATACATACACATACATTGGTCTTACATGGTATTTATGCTAACTTGTTTTAATAGAAAAAAAATTAATAAAAAATTTACAGTCCTATGGTATATATGTCAGCCTAAAATATTCAAATGATCGTTGATATTTTTTATTTTTTTTTATTTCTTTTTATTGATTTACAATGAACAGAACAAAAAAAAAACAAAAACAGTTAAACATACAATGGTCTTACATGGCAACAGAGTGGTCCCTGTGGGGACCTCATTACAGTTATGTCATATATAGACAGCAGGCATATAGCATAGATTGTGATTGCTTGTACAGCAGCACAGTTCCCAGGGTCACAGGATATTTTAGTTAACATTCGTATATGATGGTACAACATCTGATACAGTCATTGTGCACAGTTGGCACCCACTTAAGAGCTATTTTGTGCAGGTTCTACTAAGAGGCCTCCAAAGCAGAGGAGGAATCCACCAACCATTTAGACCAGACTTTGTCGTACTTGTTGGGACAGCCTCTATTGGCGTATTTGTCTTAATACAGGAATCCAGAGGTAAGCTATTGTTGATGAGTTGTTTCCACAGGGAGAGAGGAGAGGGGGTTGGTTTGCGCCAACTAAGAGCTATGGATTTGCGGGCATAAAACAGTAGGAGTCCAACAAGCGTGCGTCCCGCCACCGTAGGGATTAGTTGCTTAATCAGGCCTAGTATGCAAATTGTCATCGATTGTTGTAATGGTACAGAGGTAATTTGCGTGATAAAGTCTAAAATCTCTTGCGCGCGCCCCCTAGTGGCCAAAATGTGGATGACGTCCCGCCACAAGAGCCGCACCGCTCTGCCGTCAATTGACAGTGGGCGGTCGGCTACAGGTTAATCAAATTATAGACCCAATCCTTGGGTGCAAAGTGCAACAATTGACACCATCACGTGGTCTGACCACACCCCTATTCTGCTCAAGCTTTTTCCTCCTAACCCTAATCAATTTAAAAAAACATGGAGGCTTAACACATCCCTTATCTCTCGCCCTCATCTTCAGAAACATGTCGCATCCGAAATTGAAAACTACTGCCTGCTGAATAACAATTCTGTATCAAACCCCACTGTATGCTGGAATGCGCATAAAGCAGACAAAAACTAAGCGAACACTTACACTCAAACTTTGACCTATCTTTGATTTTTTTTTGAATTTCTGAAATTTTTATGCATACCATAACAAACCAGGAGCCTGCCTTGCAAGGCAGCTCAAATGCCGCCTAATGCACACCAAAATCTCATACCTCACATCCACTACCAACACTCGCCTCACTAATCCCAAAGACATAGCCGATTGATTCAGTCAATTCTATGCCAACTTATACAACTTAGCCATCACCGGTGAAGCCCCCTCTCCCACATCAACTGATATTGCAGGATTCCTAGACCATTTGCATCTGCCATCTCTATCTCCCAATCAAATACATTCCATTTCTCAACCCTTCACGGTCTTGGAATTGGAAAATGCTATAACCTCCCTTCCTCTACATAAAGCCCCTGGACCCGATGGCTTTAGCAATGAGTACTACAAACAATTCTCTACCTTGCTAGCCCCATATCTCTGCAACTCATTCAATCGCATTCTCTCCACAGGCTCCATTCCTTCGGAAGCACTTGAAGCAACCATCACCACGCTTCCCAAACCAGGCAAACCAACTGACGATCCGGCTAGCTATAGACCAATTTCTTTATTAAATACTGACACGAAGCTATACGCTAAGCTCCTAGCTTCACGTATTTCCGATATCATCCCTCACTTGGTCCACCCGGACCAGATGGGTTTTGTTAACGGAAGGCCGGCATCTGATAGCACCCGCAGATATATTGATTTGTTGCAATGGGTCGAACACCATCGAACGCCTTCTCTGTTCATCTCTCTAGATGCAGAGAAGGCGTTCGATAGGGTAGACTGGAATTACCTGAAAGCAGTCCTAATAAAATTTGGCTTCTCTGGCCCTATACTGAATGCCATATTAGCTTTATACTCCTCTCCCAGCGCTAAAGTCATAAATTTGGGTATTGTCTCAGATCCCTTCCACATATCCAATGGTACTCGTCAAGGCTGCCCTCTATCCCCATAAATCTTTACTCTTATCATGGAACCTCTAGCACATTCCCAACCATGACACTTCCTGCCTGGAGTTTGCATGTTCTCCCTGTGCCTGCGTGGGTTTCCTCCGGGTACTCCGGTTTCCTCCCACAATCCAAAGACATGCAGGTAGGTTAATTGGCTTCTGTCCAAAAATTGGCCCTAGTATATGAATGGGGACCTTAGATTGTGGGCTCCTTGAGGGTAGGGACTGATGTGAGTGCGCAATGTACAGGGATGGGGACAATTGTAGACACTCGCTCAGGTTGAACTGGATGGACTGATGTCTTTATTCAACCTTACTAACTATGAAACTATGAAACTATGAAACTATTCCATTCGTTCAAACCCCGCAATTTCCGGCATTGAGATTGGGCAGTGCAATCATACAATCGGCCTTTATGCAGACGATGTGATCGTTTCTATTACCAACCCCATACTGTCTCTCCCACACCTTCATCAAACCCTGGACCTTTTCAGCAAAGCATCTTTATACAAAATCAACTACTCTAAATCTTGTATGATTGGAGTTAATATTGATCCTACCACCAAGCGTAGCATTGCTCAACTCACCTCTTTTTCATGGGCCCCTGACTCCACTCTCTCTTATCTAGGTATCCGCTTGACTACTCCTACTTCCCGCCTACTTTTCCTTAATTTGTCATACCTGGTTATCAATCTACAAAACACTAAACGAAATTTAAGCAACGTGCAAGCATCATGGGCCGGACGTATCGCACTTACCAAAATGTATCTCCTTCCTCATGTACTATACCTATTTCGGACTTTACCTATCCCCTTCCTACAGTCACAGCTCAACAAACTTCAAGCTATCCTAACCTCTTTCATATGGAATGGGAAACACCCCAGAATTAAAAGATCTACCCTTTGTTCACCGACATCTACTGGTTGAATGGGAGCTCCTAACATCTCAGCATACTTCAAAGCAACCATTATGGCTCAAACCAAATACAGGTGGAAAGCAGAAACTCAAATCCTGTGGTTACAAATTGAATCAACAGTCATGGAAACTCATCTTAGACTGAACCTTAGTGCACTACTCTTGCAACATCATACAAAGCTCAGCTATCTCTCTACTGTCAGGATATCAAATCTGCTGCTATGCTGAAATGGGAAGACCATCTCAAATGTACTTACACTCACCAGCAATGGTTCAGCGCCCTCAGAAGGCCGCTAAAATTCTCCCGTTGTATCACACACTGGGGAAAGGTACAAATAATCCTACATAACTGGTACCTTGCACCATCTAAATTGGCAAAAATATACCAAAACACATCCGACTCCTGATGGAGAACTTGTGGCCACTCTGGCACAACAATGCATATTTGGTGGTCTTGTCCCAAATTGACAACCTTTTGGGCTGCCCTTACGAAACTCCTTTCCTCCGTCCTATCAACTCCTATTTCACTGTCTTCACATTTGATCCTTTTTGGATTAGGCTTTGACTCCTGGCCCCCGGCTACTCACCTCATTCTAACTCACGTCCTTATTGCTACCAGGTTGACAATTGCCAGCAAGTGGAAATCTCCTGAGCCCCCCACACTCACAGAGGTGGTTCAATTGCTTAACAACTATTGTCTCATGGAATTCATGTATGCCAGGGCTCACTTGCTAGTCCCCGCATTCCTGAGCAGACGGCATCCCTGGTTAGTACACCCTAAATGTAAACCCCTACCTCAAATTCCTAAGCTTGTAACACAACCCTAACATATTAATACCCAAAGGGAATACCTGCTCTATCTCTACTGTCACTGGTATATGGCCCTAGATGTTTTGGGCCACATATCTTGGTTATATTGTTATTATTTTTTTGTTTCAGCCACAGACTGTTGCATCACAGCTGACTATACCTGGTCGCATTGTTGTAATCTTGTAGTACTACCCATATGATGAATTGCATTGGTGAATCTTTTGACCGCTACCACTCACTAGTGAAGTTTTAGCGTAGGGTACAGCATTTCACAAGCTAGGATACACTTTCACAGGGTCTCAAGAATGCCATCGCATTTTGAGACCCGACTGTTACCGTTAAAATTATAGTCACAGGGTCTCAAGAATGCCATTGCATTTTGAGACCCGACCGTTACCGTTAAAATTATAGTTACAAAAAAAAAGTGTAAAAAAATAAGATAAAATAAAAAGTACAAAACCCCCCCCCCCCCCAAAATATAAATTAAAAAAACAAAAATAGTTGTTGTTTTATTGTTCTCTCTCTCTCTCTCTATTCTCTCTCTATTGTTGCTCTTTTTTACTGTATTCTATTCTGCAATGTTTTATTATGTTTTATCATGCTTGCTTTTCAGGTATGTAATTTTGTTATTCTTTACTGTGATTTATTGTTAACCATTTTTTTGTTTTCAGGTGCACCATTCAGCTGTAGAGCGGATTTATTTATCTTGACAGCAACAGCGTTTGCTCCCACGATACATAAAGCCGTGACTCCAGTGCTGTCGGAGGTGATTTCACTGCCACAGTTAAAAAAAATAGCAGATATGCCGAAGCATGGGGGCAGCAGGGGCGGAGGAGTGATTGGCTCCTAATGCCGCGCGCATACGGTCGAAATTCCGACGGAGGCTTGCCCGTGGAAAAGTCCGACCGTGTGTACGTGGTATAACTTTTGCGGGAGGATGCCCCCATGCTTCAGCATATATAAATGGTGCATGTATGCCCATCATTAGAAGTGGGTGGATGAAGGGAGGTATTCTAATGGTGGGCATAACCATCGATCAATCTCTTTTTTTGGTTCAGCCAAGAGGCTGCATGGAAAAAAAAGATTACAATATATGTCCAGTATGTTGCTGGACTTTGAATGGTTATACCAGAATGATGCCTGCAGGTTTAGGTATCATCTTGGTATCATTCTTTTCATCCAGTGATCGGCTTTCATGTAAAAGCAATTCTAGCGGTTAATTAGCCGCTAGACAGCTTTTGTAAGCAGTGGGAGGGAATGTCCCCCCTCCGGGATATAAACAGCGCCATTGGGAAATTGGGAAAGCGTTTTATCACACCGATCTTGGTGTGGTCAGATGCTTTGAGGGCAGAGGAAAGATCTAGGGTCTAATAGACCCCAATTTTTTTCAAAAAAAGAGTACCTGTCACTGCCTATTGCTAACATAGGGGATATTTACATTCCCTGAGATAACAAAAAAAATGAAAAAATGATAACAAAAAAAAAAAATGGAAGGAACAGTTTAAAAATAAAATAAAAAAGCTAAATAAATAAATAAATAAATAAATAAAAAATCACCCCTGCCCCCCCTTCTCTTGCTCAAAGGCAAACACAAGCATCGGTCTGGCGTCATATGTAAACAGCAATTGAACCATGCATGTGAGGTATCACCGCGAAGGTCAGATCGAGGGCAGTAATTTTAGCAGTAGACCTCCTTCGTGAATCTAATGTGGTAACCTATAAAGGCTTTTAAATGCTTTTAAAAATGTATGTAGTTTGTCGCCACTGCGTGTTTGTGCGCAATTTTAAAGCATGTCGTGTTTGGTATCCATGTACTCGGCCTAAGATCATCTTTTTTATTTAATCAAAAATGTGAGCAATATAGTGTGTTTTAGTGCATTAAAATAAAAAAAGTGTATTTTTTCCCCAAAAAATGCGTTTGAAAAATTGCTGCGCAAATACTGTGTGGAAAAAAAAATGCAACACCCACCATTTTAATCTGTAGGGCCTTTGCGTTAACAATATATATAGTGTTTGGGGGTTCAACGTAATTTTCTTGCAAAAAAAAATATGTAAACAAAAAGTGTCAGAAAGGGCTTTGTCTTAAAGTGGTTAGAAGAGTGGGTGATGTGTGACATAAGCTTCTAAATGTTGTGCATAAAATGCCAGGACAGTTCAACCCCCCCCCCCAAATGACCCCATTTTAGAAAGTAGACACCCAAAGCTATTTGCTGAGAGGCATGTTGAGCCCATTGAATATTTTTTTGTCCCAAGAGATTGAATAATGAAAAAAAATAAAAAATTTTACTAAAAGTTGTCACTAAATGATATATTGCTCTAACATGTCTTGGGCATATGTGGAATTACACCCCAAAATACATTCTGTTGCTTCTCCTGAGTACAGGGATACCACATGTGTGAGACTTTTTGGGAGCCTAGCTGCGTACGGGACCCCAAAAACCAAGCACCGCCTTCAGGCTTTCTAAGGGTGTAATTTTTTTATTTCACTCCTCACTGTCAATCACAGTTTCGGAGGCCATGGAATGCCCAGATGGCACAAACCCCCCCCCCCCCCAAAATGATCCACTTTTTGGAAAGTAGACACCCCAAGCTATTTGCTGAGAGGTATGGTGAGTATTTTGCAGATCTCGCAAATTTTTTGAAAATTTAAAAAAGAAAAAACATTTTTTTTTCTTTACTTTCTTAATTTTCAAAAACAAATGAGAGCTGTAAAATACTCACCATGCCTCTCAACAAATAACTTGGGGTGTCTACTTTC
The DNA here is from genome assembly GCA_028564925.1 of Lithobates sylvaticus. NCBI lineage: Eukaryota > Metazoa > Chordata > Amphibia > Anura > Ranidae > Lithobates > Lithobates sylvaticus. Next base: position 236,586,855 of record CM053029.1, read on the forward strand.
CAAAATGGGGTCATTTGGGGGGGGGGGGTTGTGCTATTTTGGCATTTTTTATGGCCTTCAAAACTGTGATAGGTAGTGAGGAGTGAAATCAAAAATATTCACCCTTAGAAATCCTGAAGGCGGTGATTGGTTTTCCGGGTGCCGTACACGGCTAGGCTTCCAAAAAGTCCCACAAATGTGGTATCCCCATACTCAGGAGAAGCAGCTAAACATATTTTGGGGTGCAATTCCACATATAATTCCACCGCTCTGCTCTCTGCATAGGCTACGTACAGCCCAGTGATGATGTAACTTCTACTTTTACAAGGAAACTAGTGGGAACTGGCTGGATATCTATATCAGGAACGGATGGTGTTGTGTTTTTTTCTCCTCCTCCTCCTCCATTTGAGTGATCCGTCCCGGATTGATTAACCCTATCAGCTCTCATCCACGGTGACAACTACAGGCTTCTGTTTACAATGCTTTAAACTTATAGCCATTCGGTAAGCCTCCAATCAAATAGGTGGTCGGGATGCAACTATTTCCTCTGCATGTCACAGCGTGAAAATTATAGAACTGTCACTGAGGTGTCTTCTCCTTTTTTGAACAAGCTATTCTTACCAGCTATACGCCAATTTCATCTTCTGGTGTTAAGAATTATTTAAACTGGACTATTAAGACTAAAAACCTAGACTGTTCAAATTTATTTATGTAATTTTTCACGGTTATTTCTGATGGGACATTTGGTTTTTATCAATTTTTATACCCATTTCTCTTTTGTATTGTTTTTAAAATAATTTTTTGTTTAAAATGGCGCAGCTTTATGTATTTTCCAATTCCACATATAACCATGGCATGTGTGAGCAATATATCATTTAGGGACAACTTTTTGTAAAACATTTTTTTTTGTCTTTATTCAATCACTTGGGACAAAAAACTAAAATATTCAATGGGCTCAACATGCCTCTCAGTAAATAGCTTGGGGTGTTAACTTTCCAAAATGGGGTCATTTGGGGGGTTTGTGCCATCTTGGCATTGTATGGCCTTCAAAAGTGTGATAAGTAGTGATAGGTAGTGAGGAGTGAAATCAAAAATGTATGCCCTTAGAAATCTTGAAGGCGGTGCTTGGATTTTGGGGTCCCGTATGCAGATAGGCTCCCAAAAAGTCCCACACATGTGGTATCCCCGTACTCAGGAGAAGAAGCAGAATGTATTTTGGGGTGTAATTCCACATATGCCCATGGGATGTGTGGGCAATATATCATTTAGTGACAACTTTGGGCAAAAGAAAAATAAGTTTGTAATATTCCCGCAACTTGTGGCAAAATATAAAATATTCCATGGACTCAACAGGCCTCTCAGCAAATAGCTTGGGGTGTCTACTTTCCAAAATGGGGTAATTTGGGGGAGGGGGGGGGGTTGTACTATATTGGCATTTTATGGCCTTCGAAACTGTGATAGTAATATATCATTTAGTGACAACTTTTTTTTTTTTGTCTTTATTCAATCACACAAAATATTTAATGGGCTCAACATGGCTTTCAGCAAATAGCTTGGGGTGTCTACTTTCCAAAATGGGGTCATTTGTTTTTTTTTTTTACTGCGCTGCCATTTTAGCACCTCAATAAATTAGATAAATTAAAAGCTGTGTAAATTCCAGAAAATGTACTCTAGTTTGTAGCTGCTATAACTTTTGCGCAAACCAATAAATATACGCTTATTGGCATTTTTTTTTACTAAAGACATGTTGCTGACTAAAATTGAGTTTATTAGATTTTTCTTATAACAAAAAGTAGAAAATATCTTTTTTTTCAAAATTTTCGGTCTTTTTCCGTTTATATCGCAAAAAAAAAAAAAAAAAATCACAGAGGCAATCAAATACCTTCAAAAGAAAGCTCTATTTGTGGGAAGAAAAGGACGCAAATTTCGTTTGGTTACAACATTGCAATTACCAGTTAAAGCAGTGCAGTGCGAAATTGAAATAAGACCTCTGGTCCTTAAGCTGACAATTGGTCCGGGGCTGAAGTGGTTAAAATGACTGCTCCAGAAAAAAAGTCAATTTTTAAAACTTCTTTTTGCATTGATACATGTCCCCTGGGCAGGACCCGGGTCCCCAAACCTTTTTTATGACAATAACATGCATATTGGCCGTTACAATTAGCACTTTAGATTTCGAACGTTCGCGTCCATTGTAACTAATAGGGTTCTAACGTTCGCGCAAACTTTCGGTCCGTTCGCAGGTTCTGGTGCGAGCCGAACCCGGGGGTATTCGGCTCATCCCTAGTTGCCACGTTGAGGTACTTGGCGACAGGGAGAAGCTCCCAAGACCTCAAGTTCTCCACAGGCATCTCCCCCCAGGCTCTGGGGATCATTATCCCAAAGACCTGTTCTGCCATCATCCAGGTCCTGCAGAAGGACTATATGAAGGTAAGATTTCTCCTTTAACATCACAGTATATGTATTTACTGTTTGCTAATGTATTGTATTTCTTTCCTCGTTCCCTAATTACCAGGATTGCAATATGCTGTAATTGATATGCTGTGCCCCTTTGTCCTCATGCATGCTGTAAGGTTTTACATTTTTTTTTGTCCTTCATGCATTTTTGCCTTCACTTACCTCCCCAGCATGCTCTCCTGGGCCCATAGACCTATAGCCTAGTCACTTAGCAATGTATTTTGTCAGCTCCATAGTATTGGTTTTCCCCTAAACACCCCCTAAATTATATACAAATGTTATGTGTGTGTTTAAATTCATGCCAGAGTTTTCTTTTTTGGTGGTCCAAACTCATTAGGAACCCCCCTCCCCCAACTGCTAGGTCAGCTGATACCAATCCTCTATCTGCTGACTTTGCCAAACTCAATACACACTATACCTACCTCTTTAGTGGTCAGATTTATGGATGAATTTTTTTTTACTCCTATTATTATCTTGATAGGTAATAGCAGAATGTAAAAATGTGCTTCCATTTGTTAATTTTGTGATATTTTTGGGGTATTATGACACGTCTTACCTGTCCAGTGGGTTGCCAATAGTGTAAAGTAAGGAGGGTCTGGCCAAACTATCACACATTATTTAGGCATTCAGCTCTCAATGAAGTGGAGAGGGTTACCTGTCCAATACATCCCCCACTAATTTTTTGACATCAGATGGGGGGGGTGGTTGTAACCTGCTAAGGGGATATTCTACTTTTGGTTTTAAATACTGTTTTCCAAAAATATTATACTGATCTTGTCCCAAAAAGTTTTTTTTTATAAACTGCTTGCAATGTTTATGTGCAAAATGACAAATTTTTGTTCTTGTTTGACTCCACAGTTTCCTTCAACGCCACAGGAATGGCAGACTGTTGACATTGTATTTGAAGTGGGCGAACGATCGAGGTTTATTAAGAACGATTCAACTCACGAACATGAAAGTGGCCATTTTAAACTGGAAAACATTAAATCAAAGCACATGGAGCAGTATGCAAGCAATAACAATAATAGTATGAACACATGACAACTACTTACTTTTTTGAAGAAGTCGCTTGATCTTTCTGTACTGATCATGCTCCCTCAGTTTCAGGTCTGACCTGCGTTTCCACAGTTGATCCTTGGATCGACGTACCCCAAAGTTCTTCTGAAGACTCTTCATAACTTTAGCCATGATCTTGGCCTTTCTGACATTTGGGTTGGGGTAAGGCCCATACTTCCCATCATAGTCGCTTCTCTTCAATATGTCCACCATCTCCGCCATCTCTACAAAAGACATATTTGAAGCCTTAAATCTTCTCCTCTGGGATTGGGACGTTTCTGCCTCCGGGCTTTCCTCGTCCTCCTCCTCGTTGCTGTAATAATTAGTGCACACCTGCTGTGTCTCTGCCATGTGCTCTCCCCACTGCGCCGTAAAGAGAAGGGGTGGGGAATAGACTAGAAAGATTGTCAGGGGCGGGCGGAGTTTCACGCATGCGCACTGTATATAAAACGTCACACGCGTGTGTTGTATGTACGATCTGTGAGCAGAGGGAGAGAGCGCCAATCCTGCTAACGAAGGTACAATTTGAACTTGGTACATCACTAGCCTTTACTGCTTCTAGATTGAGGCTTATTTTTGGACAAGATTATGAGAGTTTAGCCTGACATTATTATGGTTTGTCTTGTGTTGTGTCTTGCAGAGAATACTATGGATCCTTTTGAACTACCTTTTTTTAGGTTGATGATAATTGATCAGCTCAAGGTGCTGCCCTGCCTGTGGCAGATTTCAGACCCATTTTATAAGGACCTAAGTAAGAGGAAGGCAGCGCTGGAGAAACGACTTGATTTGGTAAAGATCATGGTCCCCACAGCAGACATCACTTATGTGAAGTCCAAACTTTGTGCCCTGAGGAGTATTCCCAGCGATCAGGAGATCCAGATGACATTTATATCCCCAGGATGTTGTTATATGACAGGCTGCATTTTCTGGCAGCCCCAAGGGAACCCATGCCATCACTCTACTGTCTTCTTTAAAGGCTTCCTTCCCCCCCAGCTGAGGCTTCCGAGGTCCAACCTGGGCCTTCCAGGCAGCAACATGTGGAGGGGCCCAGCTTGAGACAGGTATAGCATTGTTGAACATATTTATTGTCATACATTTAAAGATGTTAACTAGATGTTATTATTGATCAGTTAAGTTGTGATTTAACAAAGTGGTTGACATATCAATAGACAGTAGTGACCAAAAAGGATTGGGACAAGAATGAAAAATGCTGGGCTCAGAATGATAGGATGTTCTATTTATTAACATTCAATTTGAACCAGTCATGAGCTGAAAATTGTGTGATTGATGAACAAAGAACTAAAACTATGTCCCATTTTCATACATTTTCAAGACCTCAGCCAGGAGGAGGCTGTGGCAAGTGCCACAACTAGAAGAGCAGAGCCACAGCCTGGAAGGAAGCCTGGAGGGAAGTGCCTAAGGAAGACGAGAGAGTGATGGCCTGGGTTCAGTCTGGTCTGATAGAAGATGCAGCCTCTTGTATGACCATATCCTGGGGATGTCATCCGCTCTTCCTGATCACTTGGACTTCTGGACCAGACTGTTCTCCCTTAGATATGTACTCCTCAGGCCAACAATTTTGCAATTACATATTTGATGTCTGCCAAGGGGGGCCAAAAGGCTTCGCCAGATTGACTAGTTTTTCCAGAGTTGCCTTCCTGTTTATTTTGTTTAGGACACCTAATAAAGGTTTTTTATTGTTAAAAAAATACTTGCCTATGTGTTTTACTTCAAAAAGGACAGTTTATTTGTGAGTAGGCAGGTACATTTCAAAAATACAAAGTCAAATTAACAAGGGGCACCAACACCAAACAACCTCCTAGAGATTTAAAAAAAAAAAAAAAAAAATGATAATAATGGTGTTGGGGTAAGTTGAGACACACAAAACACACTTACGAAGATGAGCAAAATGTAAAAATAAGGAGATCTTGAAAAAAAAACAACCACAAAATTTACCAAAAAAAAAAAAAAATGATTCTGGAGATCTGACAAATAAAAACATTCTAGTCCTGAAATCATGAAAAAAAATAAAGAAAGACGTTTGTGAGAAGTCTGTGTGAATATGAGCAGCAAAAGAACTTCATTCTTCTAGCATGCTAAAGAAAAATAGAATGCGCTGCATTAAACAAATTTTAACATTGCAGCGCGACAAATGTGCTATATCGATTACGAATGCTTTACCTGACCGAGTGCTTCTGTCTCAGAATTTCTTCTGAGCATGCGTGACACTTTGTCTGTCGGACTAGGCTACACACGATCGGAATTGCCGTGATTGGATTTTGTTGTTGGAAAATTTGAGATCCAGCTCTCAAACGTTTTCCGTCGGAAATTCCGATGTAAAAAGTCCGATGGAGCCCACACACGGGCAGATTTTCCGACAACATGGTCCGATCGGACATTTTCCATCGGAATTTCCGACCGTGTGTATGGGGCATAAGAAGGGACAGCAGGTGTTGTGGCTCCTGAAACCTGTTGGCTTTTTTATGTGATCATATGATGAACAATTAAAGCAATTTGCACTCCGTTACAATTTTGTCTCATGCTCCTGTTGATTTTTAGAGAAGGGGAATCTTGTTTCACATGAGTTGTTATTTCAGAGCAAGTCAGCTTGTTGAATAGATTTGCTTTCTCCACTCTTCGAAAGCTTCAAAATCCCAGCTTCTCTTAATTATGTGTTTTCAGACTTCATAATAAAAGTCTGATTTTGCTTGAGTATTAAAGAATTGTCTATGGCAAGTTTTAATCTGACAGTTCCAGATGTTCAGCACAAATACTTAAATTCTGAGCATTTTCAGAGATCATTATGAGGGTCCACAAAAATATACCATAGTTACATACATACATACATACAGCCACTAGCAGCTGCTATCATTTTCCAAACAAATTACTCAAAATATTGTGGCACAGTGATAGAGTGCAAAATGTCCTTTCTACTGCTAGGAAGGCTGATTATAGCCACCTTTAAAACCACTTTACATGGCTATATGAGGCTAGCCTTAGGCCGGCCATACACAGAGCTAATTTCCTTCCTGCAACCATGGGTTGCAAGAAAGAAATTTGCTCAATTCCCCCATCAACACAGACAGTGTTGATATGGGAATCCCTCCTGCTGGGCCATTGTCTTCTCCTGGTGGGGGGGCAGGGGAAACCGTCCTTGCCAGGAAAAGACAGTGATTATTTCTAGTGGCTATAATGCTTAGTACATTCAGCCTGCCCATACACGGTATGAATCTCGGCTGGTTCAGCAGGAATCAGTGGAGATTCGAACTGTGCTTGGCCTGCCTTAGAAACAAAAATGAGACTTTACAATCAATTTATTAAAATAAACACTCCTCGCTCCTGTTGAGTGCCCCCAAAGCAAGCAGCTTGCTATGGGGGCACCCAAGTCGCAGCTCCATTAAGACACAGGGCCATGGTTTAGCCCCACCCCCTATCTCTCCTCATTGGCTAACTGAGTTAGATTGACAGCAGTGGGGGCCAATGGTGCCACTGCTATGTCTCAGCCAATCAGGAGGAAGAGTCCCAGATGGCCGAGACACTCGTGGACATCGCTGGATAGAGATGGGCTCAGGTAAGTATTAGGGGGGCTGAAGGGGGCTGCTGCACACAGAAGGCTTTTTATCTTAATGCATAGAATGCATTAACCACTTCAATACAGGGCATTTTCACCCCCTTCCTGCCCAGGCCAATTTTCAGCTTTCAGCACTGTAATATTTTGAATGACAATTGCGCGCTCATGCAACAATGTACCCACATTTTTCCCCACAAATAGAGCCTTCTTTTGGTGGTATTTGATCACCTCTGCGGTTTTTATTTTTTGCGCTATAAACAAAAAGAGCAACAATTTTGAAAAAACACAATATTTTTTAATTGTTGCTATAATAAATATCCGGATTTAAAAAAAAAGTTTTTCCTCAGTTTAGGCTGATATGTATTCTTCTACATATTTTTGGTATAAAAAAAATCGCAATAAGCGTATATTGATTGGTTTGCGCAAAAAGTTATAGTGCCTACAAAATAGGTTGTTGATATATGGCATTTTTATTATTATTATTTTTTTTTTTACTAGTAATGGCTGTGATCTACAATTTTTTGACACTATTTTGGGACCATTGACATTTATACAGCGATCAGTGCTATAAATATGCACTGATTACTGTATAAATGTCACTGGCAGGGAAGGAGTTAACACTAGGGGGCGATTGAGGGGTTCTTAAGACTGACAATACTTATGCAGATCTTGAGCACTGTATGCAATTATGTGTCTCAGCTCTCTTTTATCATGAAATGGTAAACATTTTGGTCAGTGGAAACTCTTCTGACCATGGATGACTGTAGACTTCTTCTGCAAAATGTACATACATTAACTGTAATGATAGGATACAGGCAAACTACTTTATACTTATGTAATAGAGTGGTTTTTGTTAATGGACAATATATGTGATCATTTCTAATAAATAAGGTCTGCATAAGGTACAATGATAAATGCAATGGTTTTAATATGCATACACTATTGGGTATGGTAATATAGCTTAATGGTAATGCTTTCTCCTAAATACATACATCTATGTTAACTCTTTCCATACTAGAAGTCTGTGTAAAGATTGCCCATGAATTGTCACAGATATTTTACAATTTTCAGCTTTGATAGTTACTTAGCAGTTCTGTTCAGTTTATTTCTTCAACGATTATTTGCAATCCCTCAATAAATAATATTCAGTTTTTCCAAAGAATATATATTCTGATCAGCCATGTTGACAGGAGAAACTACAATTATGGATAGAAAATAATACATGTAAGTGACTTCTATAAATTAATTTTAACTATTTTCAAGTGTAATATTGGATGAAAATTAATATAAATTCAGCAGGGACATGAGAACAACGCAGCTTCTCCAGGAGCAAATTTAAAAAGACTTTGATTTGAGGCAGATGGACCGTTTGCACAGCCAGCCTGCAATAAACAAAATTGGATGAATGCACAAGGCCATTATGGCCTGTGATTCGCAAGGGACCCAAGTGAGGGTGGATCCCTAAATTGGATAAGAGGCCCTGATGTGTGAAAGATCTCGGTGAGAATGTGTGTCAGCATAGAAGCCCCCCTTCCTTTCCTTGTCTATCTACCTCCCCATTGTTTTACCCCATTTCCTTATTTTTAACTATAATGTATATATATCCATATTTGTAAATATACCCAACCCTTGCTTCAAGAGCTGGTCCTTCATTAGAATCAAGGCACCCCAAACAAAGCACATTTTATATCAAGTCAACATTATCCTGAGATTTGCTTTGCATACAATATAGTCCTGGGACATCTATGTGTAAACGTATTTTTATTTTACAAAAGTGGGGGTTTGAGGAAATGGGGATTATTGCGATGCCAACGACTCAAATAGATTGCAGTTTAAGAAAATATATACTTTATTACAACATATCAAAAAAACAAATTTTACATGTAAATAATGATATTCATTTAAAATTTGGGGAGCATATCAAAAATCAATGCAGGGCCAGAATGGTGTAGACCTTGGTATGCTTTCGGGTCAGGTCTTCCCTACATGTTTTGCCAAAGCATTGGCTTCCTCAGGGGAATGGGACGTGACCAATATTTGAAAAATAATTCTATAGAATAAAGAAAACAAACAGTAAGAACATAGCATAATTTCAATATATCCAAAAAATCCCACAAGAGAAATGTGACGTGCTGCATGGTATTAAGAGGCAAAATGAACCAAACGGATCTGCTCTCAAAATCCCACCCCACACATAGGTGGTCAAACAACCCCAATTCCCATAGATTCCGGTACCTACCCTGATATACCCCGAGGTATGGTGAGCACAGTATCTTCCCTGGGGGTGGCACCCCAAAAAAAACACTGTAGTGTGGCTGCAGCGGGCAAGAGGCCACCATTAAAACCATAAAGACAGAAAGAGTATTAAAATAAAGACAATAGGCTCATATGCCTCTAATTGTCCCAAAAGATATAGGCCAGCATGGCCTCAATACATACCCAATCAAAAGATAGAACAAGGTTAAAGCAGGGCGCTGAGGGGACCAGTACAAATTGAAACAAATGAAGAATAACTTGATTATTTCCGCAGATGTGGTTAAATATATATTAACTAAAATATTAAAACAAAAACAATTGATAAATATGAAGAAATGGGATCAACAAAGAAAGAGTTTACTAAAGAAAACTGAGTAATATAGTAAGAAATGGGGTAAATGTGGCTTACCTGAGCACAGGTAATGCATATACAGTGGTGTGAAAAAGTGTTTGCCCCCTTCCTCATTTCCTGTTCCTTTGCATGTTTGTCACACTTAAGTGTTTCGGAACATCAAACCAATTTAAACAATAGTCAAGGACAACACAAGTAAACACAAAATGCAATTTGTAAATGAAGGTGTTTATTATTAAAGGTGAAAAAAAATCCAAACCATCATGGCCCTGTGTGAAAAAGTGATTGCCCCCCTTGTTAAAACATACTATAACTGTGGTTGTCCACACCTGAGTTCAATTTCTCTAGCCACACCCAGGCCTGATTATTGCCACACCTGTTCACAATCAAGGCATCACTTAAATAGGAGCTGCTTGACACAGTAAGGTCCACCAGAAGATCCTTAAAAGCTACACATCATGCCGAGACCCAAAGAAATTCAGGAACAATTGAGAAAGAAAGTAATTGAGATCTATCAGTCTGGAAAGGGTTATAAAGCCATTTCCAAAGCTTTGGGAATCCAGCGAACCACAGTGAGAGCCATTATCCACAAATGGCGAAGACATGGAACAGTGGTGAACCTTCCCAGGAGTGGCCGGCCGCCCAAAATTACCCCAAGAGCGCAGCGATGACTCATCCAAGAGGTCACAAAAGACCCCACAACAACGTCCAAGGAACTGCAGGCCTCACTTGCCTCAGTTAAGGTCAGCGTTCATGCCTCCACCATCAGGAAAAGACTGGGCAAAAATGGCCTGCATGGCAGAGTTCCAAGGAGAAAACCACTGCTGAGCAAAAAGAACATCAAAGCTCGTCTCAATTTCTCCACAACACATCTTGATGATCCCCAAGACTTTTGGGACAACATTCTGTGGACCGATGAGACAAAAGTGGAACTCTTTGGAAGGTGTGTGTCCAAGTATATCTGGCGTAGAAGGAACACTGCATTTCAGAAAAAGAACATTATACCAACAGTAAAATATGGTGGTGGTAGTGTGATGGTCTGGGGCTGTTTTGCTGCTTCAGGACCTGGAAGACTTGCCGTGATAAAAGGAACTATGAATTCTGCTGTCTACCAAGAGATCCTGAAGGAGAATGTCCGACCATCTGTTCGTGTACTCAAGCTGAAAACGAACTTGGGTTCTGCAGCAGGACAATGATCCTAAACACACCAGCAAGTCCACCACCGAATGGCTGAAGAAAAACAAAATTAAGACTTTGGAGTGGCCTAGCCAAAGTCCTGACCTGAATCCTATTGAGATGTTGTGGTATGACCTTAAAAAGGCCGTTCATGCTCGAAAAACCTCTAATGTAACTGAATTAGGACAATTCTGCAAAGATGAGTGGGCCAAAATTCCTCCAGGACGCTGTAAAAGCCTCATTGCACGTTATCGCAAACGCTTGGTTGCAGTTGTTGCTGCTAAGGGTGGCCCAACCAGTTATTGGGTTTAGGGGGCAATCGCTTTTTCACACAGGGCCATGATGGTTTGGATTTTTTTTCACCTTTAATAATAAACACCTTCATTTACAAATTGCATTTTGTGTTTACTTGTGTTGTCCTTGACTATTGTTTAAATTGGTTTGATGTTCCGAAACACTTAAGTGTGACAAACATGCAAAGGAACAGGAATGAGGAAGGGGGCAAACACTTTTTCACACCACTGTAGCGATAAATCACTAGTAAATTCAGTTGACTAGAGGCAAAGCAACAGAGAAAAATGCCTAGACTGATAATGACACAGCCATACACTGTCCAACCAAGAGGATCCTACAATAAAAAGGAGCCAATGAGGATTAAACGAAAAGGACAGGGTAGGGAGGTGTGGAGCCAACCCTCTCCAACCTAAGTACTAACCTCAAATCAATGGAACAACCATTACAGCTCCCCTGTAGAAGCAGCAAAGTGCCACCGGCTCTGTCGGCTTTTAAACCCTTTTAAAAAGGCCTTTAAAAAGTGTCATAAAATTATGCAGTCTGCGAGCAACAGGGTGCAACAAATTAAGCAACTGGAAAAGAGAAGTCTGCATCCATGGCAACATACGCCCAAAGGATAGACTATCTGGCAGAAGCGGATTAAATAGAATATTGGTTAAATGAGGACACGGTGAGGAGAGAAAGTACTTCTGAGCACACTTATACCAGATAGACAAGGTGAATAATGTAGCGGATCCTCAAGTCCGCTGGGAAATCCTTGAAGATGAGGAAGTGCTAACTTATCCACGGCCACCTTTTACCCCCCCCTAATAACTGGACGACACACAGTTCGGGGAGTCAATAAACAACTTTATTTTAGCCACAGCTGGCTTTTTATATGCTTCGCCATGCAAGGGGTTTCTTAACTCATTTTCCAGGGGCATTCCCCTAACAATAAAACCATGCCCTACACATGACTAGGAGTGTAATTACATCTCGTAGCAGATAATAGGTGGATTCATTAACACACTGAACAATAGGTGAATGGAAAGCTACCTGAGACCCTACTTAACCCAATTTACTTATTCAGACATCAGTAGACATTCCGTCTCCACCTCTCCTGGAATGCCCATACTAGTAGACAGAGTTCCTGGCCATCAACGTCACAGTGTAACGGGGATTAGATCTTTATATTTCGCTACAAATAACATTGGTGATAGACACATATACTTCAGTACGGGGTCAGTTCGTAGTGATCAGGACCACACTAAGGAACATGGGTGTACTCTATACAGGGAACACCGTTCAATTTCTGACCACCGATTCAGAGCCGTCTGACTAGACCAGGAAATGACAGCCCGAATTTGAGATGCATAGAAATACTTGATAATATCAAGAGCTCCCAGACCTCCCTGAGTCTTTAGAGAAAAAAAATGCACTCAACTGGCAAAACAATGTGCTTTGTTATTCCATATGAATTTCAGAAAACATCTGTAAAGAGCTTTAAGTTGGCCAATAGGTATAGCAACCGGTAATGTTTCAAAGAAATATAACAAATACAGTAACACAGACATCTTCAGAACGTTAATTCTACCTAGCATGGAAATAGTATATGTAGCCCACTGGTGGAGACATTGATAGATATCCTAAAACAAGGGATGGTAGTTAGCAGAGTAAATGCTAAAATATGAGGGGGACAGCTGGATACCCAAGTATTTAAGAGAATTAGAGCACCATTTATAAGGATAAGTACTTTTAAGTTGTGCTAATAAATCTGGAGAACTATGCAAGGGTAGAGCCTCAGTTTTTACAGTATTTACCTTATACCCCAATATGGCCCCAAATAATTTCAATAGGGCATGTAAGGAGGCAAGTGAAATGGTGGGGTTCATCAGTGTTAATAGGATATCATCGGCAAAAAGGGACAATGTGTACTCCCTCCATGGCACCAAGACTCCACTGATATCCAAATGTGTTCGGATGGCTTCAGCCAATGGCTCCAGGCAGAGAATAAAGAGGAGAGGGGAACAAGGGAAACCCTGCCTGGTACCATTTGACATGGGGAAAAGAGGCGACAAAAAGGAGACCATCTGCACCTGAACAGTTGTATGAGAGTACAGAGCCTGTAAGGCTTTAAGGAAATGACCCCTGAACTCAAAACGTTTAGGGGGAAAATATGTAAGGCCAACTTAATTGATCAAAAGCCTTTTGGGCGTCTAAACTTAGTATAAGTGAAGGGTGAGGGAATTTGTTCAAAAGGTCATTAAAATCTATAGTGCGTCTTGTGTTATCTGCAGCATGCCTGGAGGGCACAAAACCCACCTGGTCCCTATTGACCAGTTTAGGTATGAATTGGAACAACCTGGGAGGCCATGATTTTAGTGAAGCTCTTATAATCAGAATTTAGTAGGGCTATGGACCTATAATTGCCTAGTAAAGAGGGGTTCTTGCCAGGTTTAGGTATTACTGAAATATAAGAATGTGTAAAGTGTGGGATTTCCCTGTGGAGCAATGTTTCAAATAACTCCAGCATATATGGTGTCAGAGTCGGTAGGAAGGTTTTATATAGTAGAGATATGTGAGACCATCTGGGCCTGGAGACTTATGAAGGGGATTGATTGCGTAGTAAAACAACCTTATAGAGGCCCTCAACCGTAGGGGCACCATCAAGCCCACATTCCGCAAGCTTCAAGTCTGCTAGTAGGGACACTCAAAGGCTCTTGCTATCTCTCTTTAGTCGAGAGCACTTGGCAATACATAAGCATCAGAAGAAGGTCTTGTCACCTCCAATTATCATAAAGGGTTGAGAATAACGCTGAGTAAGGACAAAAAGCTCATTGAGGAAACCAATTTGCCTAGAGATGGGGGACTACACATTTACCAATGTGAAAGAGGAGGACATGTAGTCACAGACCAGGATGACAAACCTCCAATGGGGGGTCAATGTATTTATCCTTGACCCGTAAGGGGCAGGATTTTTAATTTCAAATATGTTTTATTTTCAAGAAAAGAAAGGTACAACAGTACATGTTAATGCATCAAAACAGTGGGGGCAAATAGCCCAAAAAATGACAGTAACAGACATTAGTTAAACCAATATGGAACAAGCGAGGTAGGCCAAAATAAAGAAAGGCGAGGAACAGAGCCAGCGGGGCTGAACGAACCAGGATGTTGGGCTACGTGTGGATTCCCAGGGTCACTCACTCAAAAGTCGGGTCCCGTGGAGGGGAATAACCATAGAGCGAGAGGATCCCCGCCACCCCGAGTGGGATCATGCTGTGGCAAGGCTCCGCACACCCCAATTTCCCCTTCAAAGATTAGCTAACCTGAACGAATTAAAAAAAAAAAAAAAAAGAAAGAACACGAACCTCAATGAGCGCTCCAGCGGGAGAGCGCCCAGTAAGGTTCCAAGATTCCAAAGGAGTGCCCGGATTATGGCTGAGGCAGCGCCCGACTTTGGTGGTGGTCTGATCAGCCATCTGCTGTTTAAAGGCCTAAAGTCTAGTGAACATGCGTGTGAGAAGCAACAGATAGGAAAAAATAAAAAAAAAAAAATAAAAAGATAAAAATAAAAATTATAAATAAAAAAAATAAAATTAAAGAAAGCAGAATACCAGAAAAAGGAAGAAAAGAGTGAAGAAGGTAAGAGGGGGAAGAGAGAGAAGAAAAGAAGGAAGGAATGAAAGAAGAAGGTAGGGGTAGGAAGTTAGGGAAGTCGACTGGGGTGGAGTGGACGTGCTGCGAGTGCTCTTGAGGTCAATGCAGGAGTGAGATTCCAATGAACTTCGCCCAGGGTTCCCAGGTTTGTACAAATTTATCGGAGCGATCCAGGATCACACCCGCCATCTGCTCCTGGTTCATAAGCAAGGATATTTTCCGTTTAGCTAGGAGGGTGGAGACTGAGGGTTTTTTCCAGGCTTTGGCCAGAGTAAGCCTAGCCCCTAAAATGATAAAGTAAATGAGGCGTTGTGAGAATTTGGAGGCTTCCCTCACTGGGAAATTGAGGAGAGCAATGAGGGGGGATGGTTGGATGGGTAATGTGGTTAGTTTGCGTATCCAAGAGAAGATTTTGTTCCAAAAATTGCGAATCCTGGGGCAAGTCCACCAGATATGCAGCATGTCACCCCTCAAGGAGCATCCCCTAAAGCAAAGGGGAGAGGTCGCTGGGAAGATAGTTGCCAGTTTCGAGGGGACCATGTACCATCTGGTAAGTACTTTTATGCTGGCTTCTATAAGACCCGTGTTTATTATGCCTTTGAAAGAATGGGAGAAATTCCTGTGCCAAGTTTCTATTTTCCAGTGTTGGGACAAATCTGCCTCCCAGGCCAGCATGTAGGGTGTCTTAGACTGCTCTGACGATAGTGCCTTGTAGATCAACGAGATTCCCCCCCTCTGCTCAACGGCCTGTCCACACCATTGTTCATATGGAGTTATGTGAGGCCCATCCTTTAGTGTTTTGCAGCGTTTGTGTAGGAAATCAGAGATCTGGGTAAATCTGAAGAATTCAGAGTCAGGCATATCAAGTTTACTGACACAGAATGCTTTAGATAGTGGGCCTAGGGGTCTAAGAAAGTGGCCTATTCTGTAGAGCCCTTTATTGAGCCACCATTCGAATGCTTTTATGTTAAGACCCGGTTGGAAATCAGGGTTGTGAAAAAGGTGTTTCAATGGTTCCATGGGGGACGACAGTCGCTTGTCACGTTTTAATGTGTCCCAAAGGGTGAAGGAGTGTGACAGTGTTGGGGATAAAATTGATGGTCTCAGTTTCTTAGGGCTCCAAAGAAGGTAGTCTAGAGTGTGAAGGGGAACCGCCTGCCTCTCGATGTGGACCCAATCGGGCTGTTCCCAGCGCGAGTAAACCGTGGACAATTGTGCTAATTGGGCTGCTTGGAAATACCAGAGTAAATTGGGCAGGCCTAGCCCCCCTTCCACCCTGGATCTGAATAGGACTGATTTTGAGAATCTATGGCCTCCTTTGCCCCAGACAAATTTGTTTATTCTAGCTTGAAAGAGTTTTAGGCGTGTCTTGTTAACTGGGATCGGGAGGGCTCTAAAGTAATATAAAATGCGGGGAAGCAAGGTCATCTTGATTGTATTGATCCTGCCCAACCAGGACAAGGAGAGCCGAGACCACCGGGAGAGGTCCTCCTCAAGTTTTTTGTATAGAGGCGGATAATTTGCAAGGTGGAGAAGTTCCACCTTGGGAGTCAGTTTAATCCCCAAATACGTAATCGCATGATCATTCCAGGAGAATCGGAAGCTCTCCTTGAGCCTGGTTAGGAGGGAATCAGGGATGTTAATGTTAAGAGCTTGGGACTTGTCGTAGTTGACCCTTAGCCCTGAAACTGTACCAAATTTGTCTAATAGATGGCATATATTAGGGAGGGTTGTCAGTGGGGAGGAGACAAATAATAAAATGTCATCGGCAAATAATGCGCATTTATGGTGTCTGGAGCCACATTGAAAGCCTTGGATGTTTGGGTCGGTTCTGATGGAAATCGCCAGGGATTCGATTGCTATGGCAAAAATTAATGGGGACAGCGGGCATCCCTGTCTAGTACCTCTTGATATGGGGAAAGACTCTGAGTAAAATCCCTGCAGACGTACCTGTGCCGAGGGAGTGGAATAGAGGGCGTGAATGATATTGAGAAACGATTCACCGAAACCCCAACGTTTTAAAGTAGAGAAAATGTATGTCCAGTGGACAGAATCAAATGCTTTATGAAGGTCCAGGGAAAGCAAGCAGCCCTGTCTAGGAGAGCCCTGGTCCCAGTTAGAATTGATAAGAGAAATTATATCAATTGCACGTCTGGTTTGATCGGGTCCCTGCCTCCCTGGGATGAAACCCACTTGGTCCTTGTCTATGTATAAGCTAATGAAGGAGGCCAGGCGGTCTGCAAGGATTTTAGTCAGGATCTTCAAATCATTGTTGATGAGGGATATCGGTCTATAATTACCAACTGAGCTGGTGTCTTTGTCCGGTTTGGGTAGAACCGTGATATATGCTGTGTTAATTGATGTGTCCAGGGTCCCACCCTGCCTAAGATCGTTAAAAAAGCGGGCCATGTAGGGAGCGAGCGTGGAGGAGAATGATTTGTAGTAGGGAATAGAGAAGCCATCTGGGCCCGGCGCCGAATGTGATTTCAGATTTTTGATAACCGCGCAGATTTCCTCAGCGGAGATAGGGGCATCAAGTTTCAGACGGTGAGAATCTTGCAAGGTGGGGCACTGGATAGAGTCGAGAAACCGATCGATAGCAGGTTGAGTCGGGCCAGTAGGATTGTTGTACAGGGATTTGTAAAAGTCGTGAAATTCACCCATAATACGTTGGGGGTTTTGTGATAGGGTGCCGCCATGGATTTTAATTTTGGGGAATACTGTGGATCGAAATTGTGGGGTTAGTCTCCCAGCCAGCATGGAGCCGATCCTGTCTCCCTGACAATAAAATCTGGAGCTATTCCAACGCAGCCATTTTTCAGCCCTAGTCGTCAGGGCCAAGTTCAGGGCCGTGCGGGCTGTGTCTAGTTTAGATGTGGGAACCGCTGTGGGATTGGCCTTATGTTTTTTGGATAAGGTCGAAAATTCCTTCTCCAAACTTTCAATTTCCAATTTATGCGCTTTGTTTATCTGGGAAGCTACTTGGATCAAGTGACCTCTGATGACGGCTTTGTGAGCCGCCCAGAGGCAAGAGGGGCCTACATCCGGGGTGTCATTAGTGAGGAAGTAGTTATTGATGGCGCGTTCAAGTTCTGTTACTCTGATCGGGTCACTCAATATAGATTCATTGAGTCTCCAACGTCTACTGGGTTTGAGACCAGCGGGGCGCTGGAGAGACATCACCACCATGGAGTGGTCCGACCAAGCAACATCCCTGATGAGGGCCCTGGTCACCAGCGGAATGGAGATAGGGGCTACGAGAATATGATCTATTCTCGCAAACGAGTCGTGGGGATTAGAATAGTGTGTAAAGTCGCGGAGGGTCGGATTCATTTCTCTCCAAATGTCCACCAGGCCATGCTGAGAGATCAGTTTAGCAATTCGAAGGCTCTGCTTGGAGGGTCTAGTGAGGCGCTTACCAGGGGGTCTGGACTTATCTAGCCCCTGGTCGAATGCAGTGTTGGAGTCTCCCCCAAAGATTACAGTGCCTTCAAGCAAGGGAGTCAGGGTCTTCATCAGGCGTTGAAAAAAGGGCAGTTGACCTTTGTTGGGGGCATAGTAAGAAATGAAAGAGTACAATATGTCATCCACTTCCCCCACTACTAGAATGAATCTACCCTCAGGGTCAGTGTGTTCAGATTTGAGAGTGAATTTACACCTTTTGGAGATAAAAACCCCCACCCCCTTAGTTTTGTCGTCAGCATTGGCCAATGAGAAAGACGGGAATTTGGAGTGGATGAAGGAAGGCTTGAAGCGTTTAGGGAAGTGTGTTTCCTGTAGGAGAACTACATCGATCTTTTGAGAATGAAGGTATTGGAAGACCTTGCGACGTTTAGCTGGAGAGTTCAGGCCTTGAGCATTATGTGTTACAATATTAAGGGGAACTTTCACTAGTGGATCGCTAGCCATTGAGCAGAGAAGGGAGACAATCTAGAAGGTCCATGGCACTTACCGGGAGGAGTCCAGGGACAGCAGTGTGGTCCATGAGCCAGATCGAGTCCTCAAAGAGCCGTGGCAGTTGTCTGGGAGTATCTCCCCAGTCGACTTCTGTAACAGAAAGAGAGTTAAAACCTTGTGGAGAAAGGAGGAAAGAAGGGAGGAAAAGGAAAGCGGGAGACAAGGGAGTCTTCCGTAGAGTGGAGGTGAGCGGTCCCTCCATCGGGTAGTGTGAGTCACTCTGCGATTCCTTTCCAATAAAATAAAGGAAAACGGAACGACAGAGAGAAGTCCTGTCAAGAGAAGAGTGAAGTAACTGTTCTACAAGACAGGGGGAGGTGCATGAACACCGCCCCAGCAGGGAGGCCACGAAAAATGGAGCTGGGAAAAAGGGTGACAGCATTGGGTACTGTGGGTACTCGGTCGCCTCTATTGCTACCCCTCCCGAGCGGGGTGTAGATGGGTAGCAAGGATGGCAAAATAACAAGAAACAGGGGTCAAGTAATACCGCCTATCAGGAGGAAATGTGGTAACCTGAAGGTACTAGCTGAATAAATTGGATAGGGAAAGGTAGGGGGGAAGGGTGAGGAGAGAACATGGCACAGTGGGTGTGTAGTCAGGGTTTGAGGCATAACGGCAAAGCAAGAATGTAAAGAAGAATATATTAGCATAACCCAGAGGAGCAAGCGAAATAAATTCCCTTTAACCCCAAAAAAAGGAGGACAAAAAAAAAATTGCCCACACCATAAAAAAAAAAAAAAAAAAAAAAAAAGGGGGGGGGGGTGTGGGGGAAAGGCAAGTCTTCCCCACATGAGGCCGATCGCAAGATCGCCTCGGCAGAGGCGTGAGGACACTTCAAAGAAGTGCACGTCTTGCGGTGGCCCAAAGAGATTTTCACTACCTCCCAAGTGCCAGATGGGAGGTCAAAAATGGAGGATAAAAAGGAAAGTCAAAGCAGGTCGTGGGCTTCATGGGGGGACGGTGTCCTTGGATTTCTTTGATCTTGCCGATTCCCAGACTGGAGTCAAAGGGCTGGTCGGGAGTTGTCTTTTTGCCGAGTTCTGTGGGTAGCCTTGCTGCATCGCATTTGAATCTTGGGAGATGAGGCCAAGGTGAAGCAAGAGTCTTTCGCCTTCCTGCAGGGAGCCGAATGTGTAAGTTTGGCCCTTAAGAATGAATTTAAGTTGGAATGGGAAGAGCCACCAATATTTAATTTCTTTGCTTGTTAAGATTTGAAGAAGTGGTTTTAAGGTTCTCCGCTTTTGGATGGTGGACGGAGATAGGTCTGCGAAGATTTGTAGGTGATGACCTTGGAACAGAATTTTTGACATGGACCTAGATTTCCTCATCACATCTTCCTTTACAGAGAAGAAGTGTGGTTTAACCACTATATCACGGGGGAGTCCATCCGCCCTAGGGGGTCTGAGAGCCCTGTGAGCTCGGTCCAGCTCAAGTCTGTGCTGAGGCGTGTCAGGTAGAAGATCCTTAATGAAAGCTCTGATAGTGTCAGGAACGTCTTTATATGACTCTGGGAGACCCCTGACCCTGAAATTATACCTTCTGTTCCGATTTTCGAGGTCGTCGATTTTAGCGTTGGCGGACTCTAATTGTTCCTGTAAGACTTGTACACAGGCAGTATTTTGGTTGGTTCTGGAAATGGTGGCTTCCAAATTAGATTCAATGATTTCAATACGTGATCCTATGTGTAGGATGTCAGCTTTGATGTCACTAGTAATCCTATTAGCAGTGTCCTGCAGCAGGGCAGCAAATTTGGCAAACATGTCAGCCATATGCATAGGCTGTATTAGGCCTAAGTCCCCAGGCTGTGGTAGCTGGTGGGTTTGGGGAGGGCCTGCATCCATGGGGGGGAAGTCCATGTCAGACAGGGTCTGTTCCAGGAGGGATTCAGTGGATGCTGGGGATACTGGAGGGAGCGGTGGGTTACCTGAGGCGATCGTATGCTGAGTCAGGTAGGGAGAGGCTGCTGTCTGTGCGCTTGAGAGGCAGGCTGGATCTGTGATGTGAGGAGCGGCCGCCATCTTGGCCGCTTCAGGCGGAGATACAGCGGCTTCAAATGAGGGCTTAAGGTTCCTCCTCACAGCCCCTGAGTACATTAGAGCGGTCACCGGGCTGTCCGTAGCCCGGGGGGATGAAATCCGGGCGGTATTAGCTGTCGGCGGCGCTGTAATGTGGCCTGTGCTGCTGGGGCGGAACGGAGCTCCCGGACTAAGCGTCCATGTTAGGTGCCGCCGCGCATGCGCCTCGGGGCAGGATTTTTTAATAAAGATAGCTGCACCAGCCTTGCCCGATGAGTCAAAGGCCACATAAGAAGTAGGGAAATATTTTGACACAAATTATATCGATCTCCGAGCACGAAAGTGGGTTACCTGGACCATGACCACATCTGCACCAGACATTCGAAAGTCTTTAAGAGCAAACCATCTTTTTTGTATGGAGTTCAGACCCTTAACATTATGAGAAATAAACCTTAACCCATTACAACTTAACAGATAATTAAAGCAGTGAACACAGGAACCTTTATTGCTCCAAATATACATAGAACCCAATACTGTGGAAAGAATATGCATTCTACAAACTGCCAGGAAAACAAAAATGAAAATTTACCATCAGTAGAAGGGCCCATATGGGGTTCAAAAAACAAAAAAAAAACATATTGTCCTTGACCGAGTCTTGGACGATATGGGGCAACGCGGAAGCCCCCATCAGATGGAAATTCAAGGAGGATGGATCCACCTGCTCTCCAGCAAGTATATAATATCCAAAAAAGGACAAAAACTATACCCCATGGGTATGTGTAAAAGTATGCCCAATTAGGGAGATCATTACAACCTGAAGTCCAGGACAAAAACAAACCATTATGAAGATAATCAAGCCAGTATTTGTAATCCACTAGCAGGAAATCCTCTAGCAGAGGAGGTAGACCCAGGCTTTTTATGAAGGCATATCCTTCATGGAGATCACGGAGGCAATGTTGGAATCCATCCCGAGAAACAATCAGGCAAAATGGAAAGCTCCAGTAGTATTGAATGCAATGATTTTGTAAATGGATTGTAACTGGACAAAGATTTCTGCGCTTAGCAAGAGTGATAGGAGAGAGATAACTAAAGATCTGGAGCTTTGCCCCTTTGTACTCGATCAATGATTTGTTGTGTGTAGCAAGGGTTAAGGCCTCTTTGCTAGAAATTAAATCAGACGATAACATCTCTGGGTCTAGCTCCAGAGGGCGGTTTTGGGCCCAAAGACCTATGAGCCCTGTCCAGACGCCAATCAATATCAGCGATATTGGGGGCCAGTGTGTTAAAAAGAGCCAGCAGATAAGAGCTTAGAGCGTTAATGCCCACACTTTCTGAAATACCCCGGAAAAACATTGATTTTGGCATCGCTCTCTATTTTCTAGGTCCTCTTGTTGTAGTTGGAGCTGGGACACAGTGTTTCAGCGAGGAAGTCTCCTCTTCTAGTTCCTGAACATATTGCACAAGATTGTCAAATTTAGTTTCTAATACATCTGTATGTTCCCCTATTTGGTTAGTTTCCCCCAGCAATTCCTGAGATAATTTACCCACCTCCACAGCAATGTTGCATGTAAGCTGATGAAAGAGTGATTGAAGTTTTTTATCCAGCAGTTCAGGGGTTAAAATGGCCTGTGTAGATTGTGGGGGGAATGCAAGGGGTGACCGGGATGAGCGATGTGCCGCTGTCATAATTTTCGGTCATTAGAGGAGGTTCCATGGTGGAGAACTGGTCCGTGGGAGTAGGCGAGGCTGGGGATTGAGGCCTAGTGAGAAACCTTTCCATTGTCGTCTGGGATTGCAGGTCTTGCAGCGGCTTGTAGCAGTATTTTTGCTGGCCACTTTTACCCATGGAGTGTTATAGCTTACCCCTGGAGCGAATGCAGCAGGATTGAAGCAGAGCGGGGGCCTGGACAGCATATAGGATATGGAGCTCAGTCCTCACACATTGGGCATTACCAGAAGTCGCGCATGCGCCGTATGTGTAAACTTCTAATGGATTAAAGCGGGAGAAAACCCGCTGACGTTTTTTTTTTTTTAGACCTGCAAGGGAAAAAGCATAATGAGCTAGTATGCACCGCATACTAGCTCATTATGAAATATTATGAAATATGAAATACTTACCTTAGAACGAGGCCCCAACATTTCACTTGATCCATGCCGAGGGAGCTGACATGTTCCCTCGGCGTCTCTTCCGGGTATCACGGCTCCGGCGCTGTGAGTGGCCGGAGCCGCGATATCGTCACTCGTGGGAGATTTCTTGCGCGTGGGAGATTACTTTCTGCCAGGGTCCGGCGTCTGCCGGGCTTTCTGACGAGAATCCCCTGTAGGTAAAAGTAAAAAAAAAGACTATACAACTGCTTTAAACATGGTTTTCAAAACCTAGTGAAATACATTTTTGTTTTCAGTCTTACTCTGTGTGTTAGAGGGAATCCCCACAGATCTTTGGCATCACTGCTGTAGTTTTCGCTTTTTTTCTTGATGGGTTGATTAGTTTTGTCAGATAGTAGAGATTGTAGAATCTATGTAGCTCTAGATAGAGTGCTTTTCTGTGGTATACTTATGTATGTTTTTAAGTCATTATTATCCTCTTAGCTTGCAATTAGATGGAGGTTATCCATGACTATAGTGAAAAATTCCCAAATGAAATGCAAAATAATGTATTTCCTTGCTGGAGAAGGATGTGTTTATGCAAAATGTGCCTCTATGTCATGCCTTACAGTTATAGACTTGACCTTTCCAAAGTTAATATGAGATATTATATTTTAGTAGATTGAGGACTTCTAGATTTGTTTATATATCCCATAATAATCAAAAGTGCATGTCCCCTTGTAATAATGTGAACATTCAACACAAATATGTGTCCTCTATTGTCAATGATATGGATTTTGGAATTTGGATTTTTTCTATGATGACAAAAGTCCTTTTTTTCAGATTGGCTAGTTTATCTTTAGATATAGCAGGCTAGCACATTATTATTCCCACCCATTTCGATAAAGCGATTATGTTTTTAGGCTGAATTTAGCAATTTTGATCTTCTACCTTTTAGCATTACAGTTCAATCCCCTGATATAAATATCTCATCAGCAATTGAGATCGAATAACACAGTGGTCAAAATTCCTGTAAATAAAGCCGATTTATTTCACCCATTTTTTTTCTGCAGCTTTTTAATGCCTTTAAAATGACATCCTTCTGTGTGTCGTTCAAAGTTTCAGTTCAATGTAACAGTTCAGTATTTAATGGTCCTATAGATGGTCCTGTAGACTGCATTGAGTAAAACATTGCTCATAAAGTTCCTCTCCATTTTCCATGTTTTTTGTGTCAACTGTCTGTCAGAGTGTGTTTGCAATGGCCCTATAATTTCCAGCAGTATATGTCTGCCAAGTTTTTTTTTCTGTACAACAGTAACATTGATTGGGAAATGTGCTCATTAAAAAAAAAAAACTGCTAGTAATTTTGTTTGCAATCTATTCAGTTTTTGCTCTGCACAAAATAACACTTTTGATGATAAAATGTCTGTTTTCCTTTTTTGCTTGAGAGATGTTCAAATGTCATATTTGAATGAATTACATCTATACATGGTTTTCATCCTAGACTTGGAGTATTATTCTATATAATAAAAAGCAATCATTTTGTACAACCCTTAGCTTAGTAAAGCCACATAATGCTTACCCGTATATACTCGAGTATAAGTCAAGTTTTTCAGCACATTTTTTTGTGCTGAAAATGCCCCCTCGGCTTATACTCGAGTCAAGATCTTTTCTGCAGCAGAAAATGACGTGACAAACTTGGTATTCTAACCCAGTGGAACTAGTACTATAACATATCTAAAGATGGGATTCCTAGCACTAAGTGACCCCGAGATACAGAGCCCCAAACTCGGTCAACTGTGTCCATCTGCAGCAATGTAATTTCGTGACCCTTTGGGTCCAGAGACCCCCATTTTGTCTGCAGCTAGAGGGCATTTAGGAACCCTTAACTACCAAGTTTGAAGTTTGGGGGACCTATGGTTGCAAATGGGCACAGTGAGGCATGCAAATGGGCACAGTGAGGCTGCAAATGGGCATTGTTGACCTTCTTTTCCACTTACAGTAGCTGCGCATTTCTCACCCTAGGCTTATACTCGAGTATATACGGTATACTGTATTGGTGGGTTAGTTTTTCACAGCTGCCAGTGAACTAGACCTTGCTTGGTTAGAATCACAACAATGTCTATTCTAGCATCTAGCTTGATATTACCCACGGGCCACCTAGCTTCATACCAAGGGCTGTCAAAATGCTAGTTCTCTGTATAATCAAAAACAACCAGTATTTACACAAAATATATGAAATTTAAAGCTATCTGCTAGCAATTCATCTACCAGCTGACCGCAGATTCACAAAACATTTAATGTGAAAGATGTTTCTCTAGTCTTGTTACTCACTTCCAGAAAGAGGCCTTACGTGGTGGTTAATAAACAAATCAGTGTATAACAAATAAAAAGGTTTGTAGACTAGTTCTCACATCCTGATACTTCTCTGATTGAATAATATCACCTACTTTTGCCTTTGGAGCAGACCTGGTAATGTGAGAATGAACAACTAGACATAAAGAGAAAAAAAAAATGTACTGTTGCATTAGACATCCAACAAATTCAACAATAAACATCCAGTGGTACATCCCCCAAAATCCACTTTGACCAAATGACAATGGTTATTTAAACATAACATATTATATGTGCAAACTGCAAACACATAAAATAAACCAAAGTAGCATTTCTTACAGTATTTAAAGCTTTTGTTTAGGTAAAACTTAAAAAAAATCCAAAAATAAAATCAGCTAAGTACTTACATTTGATCTGAAGTGTCCATTGTGTTGGTGCAAGTTGTCTCCCTCTCTTCTCTGCCCTCTCGCCTACATTGCAGCTGTGATATTTTAGTGCTGTGGGTGTTATTAGAGTTGACAAACCTGTCACAGACTTCCATGAATGAAAAGCACTCCATGAATTGAGGAGATGGACCTTTCATGCATCCCCTCTTCCTCCATTCATAGATAGCTTTTCATTCATGGAAGCTATAGTACAGCTTCAAAGATAGGAGGAGGGAGGGGGGCAGAAAGGGAGGGAACTCTTGATGTGTACCTGTGACCGGTCCCTTACCTATATTAACCCCTGAAACACCATAATATTACTACTGCTGGGTATGGGAGCGAGACAGAGGATAAAGGATTTCAACTATGACAGCAAACACCAGCACCTGAAATGTACATACTGTCTTTTTTTTTAAGTTTTACCTAAGCTTAGGCATTAATAACTGGTTACATTACTTCAGCATGGTTGTTTAATCATTTTACCTGCTCAAAGGAAGAAGACACACTCTTGAAAGGTGTAAACATGTTGTGTGACCCAACAAGAGGAGGGCTTATGACAGAATTGTGGCTGTTGTCATGTGGCCTTTAAATTGCTGTCCAGGGGTGGTTGCCAAGGAAATCAATATGCTGCATGCAGTGGTTTCTAATATTGATATCTTACCCTTACCCTTATGTTTTTAAATTTATTTGTATCTTTCTACTAAGAAAGTATTTCTAAATCTGCTACACTTTCTTCCACAATTTGTTTATGTATGATGCTTTGAAGGCCAACTTACACAAATCTCACTATTTATTTCCCTGAACATTTATATTTTTTATCATAGCATTTCTGGTCCAATTTGAAACTGACCAAAATATTTTTTTTTCTACATAAGGACAGTTAGAATGGGGGAGCCTCGGTGTAAATAAGATATAAATAGGGGTGGGTACCATCATCCCATAGATTTGTAGAAAAAAACAAGTGGGCACTATTCTAAAGGACCACTCCAATGGTACTCTAAAGTGTCGACTAGTGGGAAAGAGTGGGGGGACTATTCCGGTACCCAATTATATCGACAAAGTTAATAAAACAAAATATAGCATTTATTTAGACACAAAGTAGAAAAGACATACAAAATATAAGCAGCAAAACACAAAATGTTGAGCAACTCCTATACAGTGATGACATTTTGTAGAACAATACAGAACCCCTAAATAGATGGGGGCAAATTGATGTGGGTTTTGACGTGTTCCATGACTAGTTTCGTGGCTTATGCCGCTTCCTCAAAAGGCGTCACCCATAACATCTAGAAGAGATATATACAATTTAATTCATCATAAATAACAAACAAAATACATAAACTATTTTGTAATACAAAGAGTTTTGGAGTTTTGATAAAAAGAGATCTATCTGACTCACCCACATAGGAGCCCTTAACAAGGCTGGACGGCAAATGAGACACCCTAAAATAGGGTGACCCCCCCAGGGGCGGACACAGGGGCCAAAAAGGATTTAGCTGGAGGGAGGATAATAATAATATTTAGTGTCTAATAGGTATTGGTGGTAACTTTGATACGGTATCCAGGGATAGACCAGTACCCAAAGTAAAAAAGCAGTGAATTAAATGAAAAGACGGTGAAACATACACCAAGAGGAAAAAGCAAAGGGGAAGGGGAAAAAAGAAGGAGAGGGGGGGGGAGGAGAAGGGGGGGGGGGGGAGAAGGGGGAAGGGGGAGGGGGGAAGGGGGAGGGGGGAGGAGGGAAGGGAATATAAGAAAAAAGCATCATATAGTAGGCCCAAAAATTAGAGGGAAAGAGAGTAATACAGTCAGTCAGGACCACAAGTTATAAAGTGGGGTCCTGCATGGTTAGGATATCCAGGATTATAGAACAAACCACCGAAAGATCCCAGAAATTAATAGGGATAAGTGACTAGCTAAGTCACTGAAAATAACATACCCTATATAGGTCATAAAATGGTTTATAGTCAATCAGGAACGCCAACTCTCTTCAAGGGTATTCACTCCCTAGTATTAGCCACCAAAAGGGAATATTGCAGGCAGATAGAGCGCTAGACCAAATACAAATCTATGGGTAAAATACATATGATGAAATAAAAATGTATAAAGATAGGAAGTATTCAAAAATGCCAATGTAAAGTCATCAACCAATAGGCCCTATGGGTCTCCATGGGTAATTAATCAAAAATTACAGGTAGTTAATTCAGTTCAAAAACAAAATAGTCCATGCACAGAGAGCTCCATAAAGTATGAAAGCTTGGGGTTACATGGCAGGCAGGCCCATTGGTTGTAGAGATACTCGGCACAGAAGAATACATCAGAGTTTACCTTGAACAGAGTGAGAAGGCGGTGAGTCCTGGTTGAATTGCCGCTCCAGATTGGCGTGCACTTGCACATCTTTTAAGGCTCCCAACCCGGAAGTATTAGGGCGTCAAATGACGTCCATCATAGTGGCGCGGTTTGGTGCTGCACGCACACACGGCGGACAGGTTATAGTGTGCATTTTACAGTTACAAACTTATGAATTAGTTACTTGCATGCCTTTTGCATGCAGAATATTTCTACCTTTTTTTAAAGATATGATTAAGAAGATGATTTCAAGCTATTACTTAATAATTATTGTGATATAATTACTTAAAATATAACTAAATGCAACATTTTTTAAAAATTTTGTGTAGCGCCGGTACTCATGATGAGCGCTATGTGTTTAAATTAAATTTTTGCCCAAAACTGTAGTTGAGTTTTGGGGTTAATTGCTCTACATTATGCTTTGGCATCAGTTTGGCTGGGCTGTATTGAGGTTCTGCCTGGTCATAGGTTGGGCGTGCATCCTGTGAGAGGCCTTAGAACGCAGTCTGGTTGGACGCATTGGTCTCGCTGTGTATTCAGGGAGAGGGTACTTAAGGTGCTGAAGTCATGTGGTTCGGGGGTTCCGGTCCAGAAGTTGTTGCTGACTCCGTGGTCCTGGTCCTCCTGACCAGCCCCCAGAGGCCTGCATGGCCTGGGGTGCGGATCCATCTGTTTCCGAGCCTCGAAACTGGCTAGTTTGAGGCGCAGTAACTGGAAGGAGGATTCTAAAGTGTTTTCGGTGCCATCTCGGGTTTGGAGAGGCCCAGCAACTCTACATGCAACCAGGGGAGGACTCTTCAGTAAGAGAGCCACGCACAAGGCTGGCTGCTCGGTAAGAGCCTGGAAGCTGAGCTGCCATGAACATTGATTAAATCCACAATTTCTTACGGTATCGCCGGACCGGCTGAAAGATTATGGTACAGAAAAAAAAAGTTCCTACCTTTACCTTCTAGTTACAACTAAGCTTTTCAACCAAGTCTGTGTGAGATACTTTGCAAAGCTATAATTGCTTGTTGGCTGCTAGATCCAAGCTCAACAATTTTTTCAGCAATTAAAGAATCCAGTTGCGAGTGGCTATTCCCTGGATTATGTAAAGAGACTTTTATTGAAGTCAGCCGTTCCAATGACCTGAGCTAAACGTTATCCTATTACCCTCTATTCCCAACATAGAGACTGATTTTGTTCAACTGTTTTAAGCAAATAAAAATCCTAAAAAGGAACTCAGGTGTCGGTCTCTACAGTTACTGGGTCATCAGCCCTGGGAACCCCTAGACAAGGACAACGAGTATGAGCTGGTGGAGGTAATCAGTAAGCCCAGAAAAATTCAGCCACTCCTTCGGGGGTCAGGGCTACATTTGGATATCGTAGAGAGGGATTAGAATACTTGTCAGGTTATTATTGTGGTCTGTGCCCCCAGTTTTTTTTCTTTAGAAATTTAATTTTTGCTGCAGCATATTCTATACATGCTACAGAAGCACCCCTTTACAGGCAGACTAAGGTGACTACTCAGGTCCTATATTTAAAAGAATTTTTAATTTGTATGGCTTACCCTAAAGTGGGAACCCCACTTTAAGTGATTTAAAACCAATTAAAAATTCCTTTAAATATAGTGTCTGGGGGGTCTCCTTAGTATGAATGAAAAGTGGCCCATCTGTAGCATGTATCACACATGCTGCATCAAAATTTTTATTTCTGATTAAAGTTCTAAAACCCGGCTATTTAAAAAAAAAAAAAAAAGAAAGAAAATTAATGGTGTGGGGGTCCCCCCAGTCCATACCAGGTCCTTACGGTCTGGTATGGATTTTAAGGGGAACGCCACACTAATTTTTTTTTTTTTTAATGCAGTGGGGCCCCCCCCTAAATCCATTAGAGACCCTTATCCGGGCATGCAGTCCAGCAGGTCAGGAAAGGGGGGAGATGACAAGATGGACTGCCAGTAAAACCACATTTCTATGCAGTGAAAGAGGATATAATTAAAAAATCCAGTGACTCAGAAAATCTCCTTATCTAGGGACATGCTGTACAAATATTTGCAGATTTATCCCTCACCACAATCCAATGGAGGAGATCCCTTAAACCCCTTCTGGCGATCTTGTCCCAAAAGTCTATGAAATACCGGTCGTCCTTCCCATTTTGCTTGCAGTTCCAGTATCAGAATAAATCTTTGAGATTCACAAACTTCCAGGATGATGGCAAACATTTGCTTCTCCAGCTTGGGTTCATCTCTCAAGGATTATCACCTCCTTCAATGACCAATCGTCAAGGCTCCACTAAGAGGCCTCCTCTGGGAAGTCCTCTAACACCGATGTGGAACAAACAAAAATCAAAAAGAGGCAACGAGACATTATCCCACCATCATGGGACCTACAGTCGATGAATCCATTTCTAGAACCCTGTCAGATTGAAGAACCTCCTAACTGAGTAGCAGGATCTTCAGTACACCTCTTGTTCTCTGACTTGCCCTTTGGGCCATTCCCCAATCTAAAGTTATGTCACAATTGTTGGTTCACTTAATTGAGTTGGTTTATTATTGCTGTTTATGCTCCCACAATGATTTACGCTCTTTAAATACACTGAGGAGACCCTGTTAAATGATACTACTGATCATTCCCGCACCTCCTGGAGGAGATTCCTAGCATAAAGCCTTTCTCTCTGGTGAACGCTGGCTCTCTCCCCCATAACACTACTTATGGGATGCATTTTACATGTTTTGCTTGTTTATTTGTTTTGTCTTTAAGCATTTAATGTATATTTTGTTGCTCTCTTAGCTTTAGAAAGGCCTCAAATTTTTTCATATTTTTTGAGGGGCCTCTCTGCCGGAGCGGTTTAGCTTGCCACCCCTCCTGCTGTGACTCAGAGGTACTATTAACCTCTGGTGACACCGGGAAAGCAACCTACACTTAGGTTGCTTTTACACCAGACCCTTAATTTTTGGGGTGCTGAGCAGGACTCGGCAGGTCCAGTCTTGTACTTAGGGAAATCAGAGCGGCTTCAGCTCTGAGCTCCCTATCTCTTTCTTTTATCCACCTGACTTTTCTTTTTTTTCTCTCCCCTTTTTAACTCTATTCTCACCCTCTGTTATCTTCCCTCTCTACCAGATGCCTATGTGGAAAACTCAACAACTTTTGAATGCTCCAGTACTAGTGCTTGACTGAATCAACTATCTCGAGGTTCTGTCTCCAGCTGTCCAGGTATGTGTTCTCAATACGATGGCGTACTCTCATGTCCATGATTAATTCCACCCCCTCAAAAGGGACTCTCCGAGTTGCTTCTCACAATACACAAGGCCTCAACTCTCCAATTAGGAGATGCAAGGCTTTCCAACATTACAATTCCTGGGGCATTGATATTCTATTACTTCAAGAGGTCCATTTCCCTGGTAGTTATAACTCTTTATTCCTCCACCATAAATATGCAAACTTCTACCTTGCCAACGCTGATGCTAAGAAAAATGGGGTAGCAATCCTCTTCTCTAAAAGAGACTAATTTACTCATTCTCAAACTATCAAGGATCGAGAGGGTCACTACATTCTAGTCAAGGGCCATATCAACTGCACTCTTTATACCCTTATATCATATTATACCCCAAACCAAGACCAAGCTACCTTTTTCTTAAAAATGTTACACTCACTTGCCCCCCATTTTGAGGGAAGGGTGATAATGACGGGGGGGGGGACTCAAACATAATCTTTATAGAGAAGGGGAGAGAAGGGACTTATGGACTTTTTAGGCACTATAGACTGTTTTTAAATTATCAAAAATGTATTTAATGAAGAGACACAATATACATAAAAGACTGCGTACATCTAAAAGCATATGCATTTGAGTCAAACAAAAAGACGAGACATTAACAAAATATGAAGTCGCATGAGCAGCCTATAGGTAATAAGCCTGAGGGATACCACAGAACAAAGATCTGTGGTATCCCTCAGGCTTATTACCTATAGGCTGCTCATGCGACTTCATATTTTGTTAATGTCTCGTCTTTTTGTTTGACTCAAATGCATATGCTTTTAGATGTACGCAGTCTTTTATGTATATTGTGTCTCTTCATTAAATACATTTTTGATAATTTAAAAACAGTCTATAGTGCCTAAAAAGTCCATAAGTCCCTTCTCTCCCCTTCTCTATACTATATCAAGGACGTGGCACATGATTACCCATCCTCAGTATCTGCAGTACCACTCTGCATTGATACTCATTCTCCCTTTCAAACATAATCTTTGATCAATCCTTAGATACAGTAAATCAGTGGAAGGGATCCCCATCTCAAAAGACCACCCAAACAAAGCCTCCACATTGCTCAGCTCCTGCATTCACTAGGGCTGATAGACACATGGAGAGAACTAAATCCCTCATCTTGAGATTACACACACTTCTCAGCCCCCCATAGGACATATGCTAGAATAGACCATATATTCATCCCCACTTCAGAGATCCACATAGCAATTCAGGTCTCTTTTTGCAATGTACCTTGGTCAGACCACTCCTTGGTACTCCTCAACCTCATGGAGGTCCTATCCTTTTCGGGTCCTCATTCTTGGCACCTTAATAAGACCCTCTTGAGAGACCCAGTGAACTGTAATATGCTAGAGAAAGAACTCCACAAGTAATTTCTCCTTAACGATATAGATGGCATCTACCCAGACTCCCTATGGGGAGCATATAATGCTGTAAAAAGAGGGACAATTAGCCAAATGGTCTCACGACTGAAACGCCAATGTCAGGTTGAAATAGCAAATCTGGAGAAAGAATTTAAATTATTTAGTAAATCACATAAACGTAACCCCACTTAAAATTCCTTAGCGAAACTCGAAGCTGTTAAGCTAGCCTTAAAGTTAGCTTTAACCTCAGTTGCCAAAAAAGATGGATGGGCAATTCGCATCCACATTAATACCTAAACTTCAGACTCCCTCCCTAAATTCAAATCTTTATCAGGATCCCTGTCTCAAAATCCCAAACGAATCCTAGAAGCCTTTCATTCCTTCTTCTCTAAACTTTATTCTAAAGAACACCCCAGTGCCTGCCACAAACTGGAGACCTTCCTAGAGGAAAGTCCCCTCCCTAAACTCAAGAATACCCACCTTTCCATCCTAGAATCTCCTATCATAGAGACTGAAGTTCAGAACGTTATTAAGGGCCTACGTAATGGCTCAGCTCCAGGTCCTGATGGCTTTTCGACTAGTTACTACAAGACGTTTGTTAGCGTCCTCTCCCCTTTTCTGGTCCGGTTCTTCAACTTAACACCTAAGAAGTGGTTCACCTTTAGACTCAGCATCGAATCTCGCATATATGTCAGTGATCCACAAGCCTGGTAAAGGCCCTAGTGAAGTCATAAACGACAGACCTATCTCATTGATTAATATTGACCTGAAAAAAAATGACAAAAATCTTATCGAACCGACTAGCTTCATTTATCGGCTCATTTGTCCACAAAGATCAGGTAGGCTTTATACCAGGCAGGCAGGGACCGGACCAGATAAGGAGGGCTATCGATATCATTTCCCTTATAAAATCAGGATGGGATGGATGCCCCCCACAGGAAGGATTTCTCTTATCAATAGATCTTCAAAAGGCATTTGACACTGTCTCCTGGCCTTACCTCTTTACCATTCTTAACAGATGGGGATTTGGCTCTAACGTTATAAGACTCTTAGAAGCCCTTTACTCTTGCCCCATGGCACAGGTCAGACTGCAGGGACACTATTCAGACCCCTTCCCTATAGAGAAAGGAACTAGACAGGGATGCCCCCTTTCCCCAATTTTCTTTGCAATAGCTATCAAAACCTTAGCCATAGTCATCAGACTTCAACCTGACATTAACGGAGTTCGATGTGGACAATCAGTTCATAAATGTGCCCTTTTTGCTGATGATGTTCTCCTATTTGTAATATCCCTGTTTATCTCGACCCCTAATATTCTACATTTACTACCCAAATTTGGCCAAGGCTCAGGCCTCTACATTAATATGTCGAAAATCCACTACCCTCAATGTCTCGACCCCTCAACTTTGATAGAACTACTAAAGAGTCACTTCCCCTTTTCCTGGAGAGATTCTTCTGTCCCTTACCTGGGTATCAACCTAACTGCATCTATAGACCTCCTCTATAACACTAATTACCCCCCTCTATTCAAATTGTCAGTTGATCTTTCCCAGTAGTCTTTGTATGGGTTATCCTGGGTGGGAAGAGTCAATTAAATTACCCTACCATCACAAATTCTCTACTTATTCCGCTCTGTCCCCATCTCTGTGATTAAGCTACATCTAGCTAAATTAAAATCAGCCATAGTTCACTTTATCTGGGGTAAAATTGGACATCGTTTCTCTAAACACATTCTAATTAGATCTAGACTGAGCGGTAGATTAGAACTACCCAACCTCTGGTGGCACTATCAAATGGCGCAATTGGCCTAAATTTCTATTATCTACTCCAGAGGACAAAAAACAGATTGGGTAGAAATGGAGACAGGCGGTCCCAAACTTCACATTGGACTTCCTTATTTGGAGCACTCCCAAATCACACCCCTGTATACTATCCCCAACACTATCACACTCAGTAGCATTATGTAACTCAATATATAAGTCAACCAAAATAGCTTCAACTTGGCACCCGCTTGCCCATACTTTCCATAATCCCCACTTTCCCCCAGGGAAAGATATTAAAGCTTTTCAATGGTGGTTGGACAAAGGGTTATACCAAATTGGTCATTATTTCAACTCTAATGGGCCCCTCACACTAAGCCATTGTGTCAACAAATTAGAGATGCCACTCTCCAAAAGAGTCCGCTTTTTTAAAAGCTCCCAATTCTTACAATCTATTTGGTTCAATAAACCAAACCCTTTATCAGTCACCCAATATGAACAGTGGTGCTCTCAAGTCATGGACATGAGGGGAGGTATCTCGTTGATTTACTTGGCTCTTGCTGAGCCATCGGAGAAAACATAATACATGTTGAGTTGGGAATGTGACCTCAAGATTGAGTGGGACATGGACACCTGCCATTTATGCTTTTCCCAATCTTTTAAGGGGATTAATAATGTCTCCTTGATTGAGGCCAACCTTAAGGGCTCATCTTGATGGTACTTAGTACCTAACCGCCTAGCCAAATTATATCCAGAGACATTTCCCCTATGCTTCAGAGGCTGTGGTCATTTGGGTTTGCTTTTCCACAACCTCTGGCAGTGCCCTAGAATTAGAGGTTTCTGGAAACAAATTTTCAATCTAATACGTAAAATCACTGAGATCTCTCTGAACCAAGATCCATCAATTGCCCTACTTAACCAGAGAATTCCTAAAAGTCCTAAAAACTCCTAGGCCCTAATCTTCTATCTACTCCTAGGGGCCAAAGTAACCATGTGCCTACTGGGCGCTTAAACCCCCTTCCTGCCCAGGCCAATTTTCAGCTTTCAGTGCTGTCACACTTTGAATGACAATTGTGTGGTCATGCCACACTGTAAATTAAATTTTTTATCATTTTTTTTTCACACAAATAGAGCTTTCTTTTGGGTGTATTTAATCACTGCTGGGTTTTAAATTTTTTGCTAAAAAACAAAATAAAAGCCTGACAATTTTGAAAAAAAAATCAGTTTCATAGTTTGTTATACAATTTTGAAAGCAGGTAATGTTTCTCCTTCATTGATGTGCGATGATGAGGCTGCACTGATGGTCACTGATAGGCTGTACCGATGGGCACTGAAAAGGTGGCACTGATGGGTACTGATAGGCGGCACTGATGGGCACTTATAGGTGGCACTGATAGGCGGCACTGATGGGTGGCATTGGTGGGCACTGGTAGGTGACACTCATAGGCAGCACTAATCGGTGGCACTGATGATGAGGAACTGATGGGCATTGATTTGCAGCACTGATGGGCATTGATAGGGGGCACTGGTGGGCAAAGGTATGTGGCACTGTGGGCACTGGTAGGTGGCATTGGTGGGCATAGGTAACACTGGTGGGCATTGGTGGGCACAGACAAGGCAGCGATGGCTCTCTGTGTAAAGGACCAATGTCCCTCTGATAGAAGCCAGTGATCGGCTTTTTCCCCCCCTTACCCTGTCAGTGTAAGGGGAAAAAATTACTGATTACTGATCTTCTGTTTACATCACGTGATCAGCTGTCATTGGCTGACAGCTGATCATGTGGTAAGGGGCTGGTATCTAGCTGTAGCCTTTAGCGTGGGCAGGAGGTGGTTAACAATTGCACTTGAATGAAAGCTTTCATATTTGAACTCTTTACTGATATTTTTGAAACACTTTACCTATCCCCCAGGGATGATCTTCACGCAGTAGTTAGACGTTTGACTGTTGGAAACCACAATTCTGGTAACCATACATATCTGTGTGAAGACCCTCCAGAAAGTATACTCTACTACTGATGATCACTCCCCTTTCCACAGGGGAACTTAGAGATATGACTCCTTAACACTTCTATAGCTCTACACCCTGATCGTCATAACGTTATGATTTCCGTTTCGTGATATGATAACATTTTCTTCCTACCATACTTCTCTCTACGGAGGAGAGCCCACATTACGGGTACTATTATCATACTGTAGCAACAGTTATGTTCCATATTTTATATCTCTGCTGTAATCTCTCTTTGTGCTATATTTCAGACATCCTTTTGTCTGTTCATCTTTGTATTTGAAAATCCTCAATAAAAAACATTTAAATTAAAAATAACAAACATGTTATAATTAGCTGCTCTGTGCAGTAGTTTTACACAGAGCAGCCATGATTCTCCTCTTCTTGGGTCTCGCTTCGATGCTCCTGACTTCTCCCTAAGTGCCCCCATAACAAGCAGATTGTTATGGGGGCACCAGAGCTGCAGCTTCCTGTGTCCATTCAAATACGGAGCCACGGCCTGTCCTGCCCCGGCCCTTTCTCTCCTCATTGTCTGATTGATTGACAGAAGCGGGAGCCAATGGCGTTATGCTGATGTCTCAGCTAATGAGGAGGGAAAGTCACGGACAGCCAAGTCTCTTGTGCAACATTGCTGGATCTAGATGGGGCTCAGGAAAGTATTAAGAGGGCTGCTGCACACAGGCTGCTGCACACAGAAGGCTTTTTTATCTTAATGCATAGAATGCATTAAGATAAAAACCTTCTGTCTTTACAACCACTTCAAGTAGTTTATTGCTTGTGACCACTGAAGCCAAAGTTGTCAAAAAGATAGTGATTTGGTGTAGTTGCCAGTGCGTGAGGGTAAACTAGTTCTAGAGTATTTGAAATGGTGGAGGAATAGTGTGACTTCCAGATATTCTTGATGCTTAATCTGGCAGCTAGGAGAATGTGGGTTGTGGTACAGTATGTCAGAGAGTACTATTTTCAATTTTTAAATTTAGTAGGGCTAAGACAGGTGAAGGGGGGAGGTTATATCAGACAAGATCTGGAAAATGTGATTTAAAAATTGCCTCTGTGATGGGCAGTTCCAAAATATGTATAAATATCTCCCCTTGTTCCACAGTTTCTCCAGCATGTGTCAGAGCATGTGTCAGAGGTCTGATACCCATATGTAGATATTCTAGCAGGGGTTAAGTACCACTTGAGGCAGATCTTTTGGGAGCAACAGGTGGATTGGTAAATTGACATGCATCCTCTCCCGTTTTGTATGAAAACCTAGTTGAATAAATATCCCTCTTATGTAAGCTTTATGCAAATTCCATATCATAAAGGGATCGAATACCGAGCCCACGTTGGTGGTAAAAAAAAGTCTGACAAATGTTTGGGGAGCTTTTCTGCATATTAGAGGTTGTTAGCGTGCCAAATATAAGAGTTTGGTTGTGAGGGAGAATCAGTAAGTGTGATACCAATAGGTGTGTGATCTGACTACGATATGGTATGCATAGAGGATGAATGAACTATTTGCAGTAACCATTTGTTGGTAAGGATAAGGTCAATATGTGAGTACAATTTGTGTTAAGGAGAGGAGAGAAGTAGGTGTAATCTCGTTCAGTGCCACAATAACATCTCCACACATCGAAGACATCTTGGGTGTGTAAAAAGCTATTATGGGGAGATTCATGGTGTTCAGTAGCTGTTGTGGATCCAAGTGAATGTCAGGTACAACATTAAAGTCCCTGCAAATAAGTAGGTGCCCTTTCTGGGCTTCTTTTGCTTTTCTGATGGTTTTTGCAAGAAAAGTGATCTGGCGCTTGTTAGGTGCATAATTGTTCAGAATATTTTGTAGGGCACATTGTTGATGGCGTAAACTAGTATGATGAACTGCCCATTAGGGTACTTTGTAATGGAGTTGGAAGGAGACCGAGTCCTTTATGGCAACCATGACACCTCTCTTTTTTGAGTAGAAGTAGGCATGGAAGACATGAGGGAAATTCTTGTGTTGTCAAAGAGGTGGAGCAGAATGAGAAAAGCATGTCTCTTGGACACATAGGATGTCGCATTTGTGAGCTTGAGCAGTTTCCCATAGGGAGTGTCTTGCGATGGGCATTGTTGGTGAAAGTGTATACAACGGATATAGATCTGAAACAATCACGCTTGGATGATTCAAATGAGAAGAATTCTGACTGATAAATTACAACTTCGTAAAGGAGGGTATCCGGGCCTAGTTGTGTAGAGTTCAGTGATCCTGAAGAGAGAGGACTGGAAAGCTGAAAATCTATTTGTTAGACAATAAAACAACTGAGAATGATAGGAAATTAACTGGTGTAGCAGAACAATGCAGAACAAACAGAACTGAGCTACTGTAGTTCCGCATGGGGGAGAAAAGTTATTCAAGAGAAAAATCAGGAGCCATGGGCTAAAGAGAAGTATCCTGGAGATAAGATAAGCCCTCAAAACAGCCAAATTATCTGGGTCTTGGTTTGTGCTTTCTGGAGTGAAGGCACCACATGGAGAACGAGCGAGAGGACGAGAGGAAGCAGATGGTGTGCTTGTGTCTTGTGATTGATCCAAAATCATGTCCTAAGAATGGAGGAGTTTTATCCCGTGAGAGTAGTGATAATATGAGAGGTGCCATTCTTGGTTATCAATAAAGACTTTCATGACTGTATTATGTTACCTTCTCATCTGGAGGGTGAAAATGTTGTATGTCTTTAAACGATGCAGGAAAAGATTTTAGTGATTGGCATGAGCATGTTTCTGGGCATGAGTCCACTAAGTGAGCTGGTTTGGAGATACAATGTATGCAGTCAATTGTGAACTCAAGTGCTGAAGCTTCTGGTAGTAAAGCAGACATCTCGGGGGAATTTAGGGAGGGACTGATTCTGGGACCCCACGTAATTTAACATTTCACGGCGGGGCCTGTCTTCAAGGTCTGATCCACATCTGATCATCTTTGACTTCATCATAGACATCCACCAGATCATTAAAATAGTTGTGGTGCAGTCCTCCATTTTGTTTTCGATGTATGATACTCTATCTCCCATATTGGGCAGGTCAGTAGAAAATTTGTTTATGAGAGTACAGAAATTTGCCAGCAAGGAGAATTGTAAGGAAAGGAACATGTCCTTCATGGTGATGTCAAGGACTGACTGTCTAGAAATGTAGAAGTAAGCTATGAAAGATTGCAGGTCTATGTTGGTATGTAAGGGAATATTCCCCTGGATCACCTCAGTTATTAATGGTGGCTGCCACCCACGTTTATTGTAGAGCGTGCCCATAGGGTTCCATCAGCTCCTCCTAGACCGGGAGCCTGCCGCATCCTTTTTTGCTCTGGTTCCTTAATTATAGGGACCAGGACCGTATCCTGGCTGCAGCTCGGTCTAAGCCTGACATCATATATGAGGACAAAAATTGCTTTTTTTTCCAGATTATTCACAGGAAATACAACAAAGACGTAAATCTTTTACAGAGGCTCGCAGAAGGCTGAGAGACAAAGACTTACATTTTAGTCTTATATATCCAAGTAGGATGAGAGTTGTAGATGGGGAAAATACGCATTATTTTTATAAACCAGAGGCTGTATTGGCCTGGTTGGACACTTGCTGATGACTTTATATGGAAAAAAAGGAAAAGGAAAAACATTTTTTTTGTGGGCTATATACCATCCTGCTGGTTTGTTTTATTATTATTTTTTTTTTTTGTTTACAAACTATTTTATTGAGTGACATGTTTGTTAATAATTGCCTATAATACCCCTCCCCCCTTTTTTTATATATTTTTTTGTTGTATGTGTGTGGTGTATGTGGGGTATGTATGTGCATATGT
The DNA here is from genome assembly GCA_028564925.1 of Lithobates sylvaticus. Classification (NCBI taxonomy): domain Eukaryota; kingdom Metazoa; phylum Chordata; class Amphibia; order Anura; family Ranidae; genus Lithobates; species Lithobates sylvaticus. The sequence goes on from CM053029.1 coordinate 236,626,966, forward strand.
GTATGTTTATATGTGAAAACTTATGTGTGCACGGGTATACATGTTCTACATGTGCTTCACATACATACTTTGCATATTCTACATATTCTGCATATCCTATTCTACTTGTACTACACATTTGGTATCTTAGGCATGTGGCTGGTTTTTGTATTAAGTTTTATTATTTTATATACCGTATAAGACGACTGGGTGTATAAGACGACCCCCTATTTTTCCAGTGAAAACTTAGGTTTGGGGCTATACTTGCCATATAAGACTACCCCCCTTGCGAGGCAACACTATTTACAAAAAAACATCAGAAACAAAAAAAAACATCAGACTTAACATCAGAAAAATGAAACTGGTGAACTACAAGTCCCAGAGATCCCACAATTGGTAGGCAGCAACAATGAATCCTCTCCTCCAAAGCACCATAAATCATACCTGTATTTTAGGGGAGATCTGGAGCTGGATGTGCAGTACAGGATGCTTTGTTAATATGTAGAGCACCAAGTACACACAGTATATGATGCTGTGTTAGTACAGTAGCGCAAGGTACACTTCAGAATACAGTGTGCAGACAGTGTGCACCACTGAGCCAATCACGGCAGGCATTGTATTTTACTAATCTGTTGATGGATACAAAGCATGCTCGGATTGGCAGAGGCTGTGACATCAGCCCCCGCCGCTCTGACTCATGTAGCCTGCTCGGATTGGCAGAGGTTAGCAGGCTCTGTATTCATCATAGTGCATCGCCCGCCGGGATTGGCTGAGCGGTGCATACTGTATACATATTACAATTTTACAGAGAGCACGGCGGACTGATATCCATCTGGCGGCTTCTTCACTCAGCGACGACCCCCGCTTTTTGGCTGTATAATTTCGGTGTAAAAGGTAGTCTTATACGCCAGAAAATACAGTATGTGTCACATTATATTGTTTGGTATTCTATTCTAGGCTGGCTTATTGTCGGTCGGTTTTGTTGTTGATTTTGTCAATTTTGGTATGGGTTCCCCCCCCTTTTTTTTTTAACCAATAGTAACAAATGGCATTTGCTTTTCTCTTTCTCCCTCCTCTCCTCATCTCTCCCCCCTTCCCTTCCCTCTCCCCCTAGACCCTTTAGTGTTGGTTACGGCCGAAAAGCGACCTCTTTTTGTACCCCATAGGTACTGGGAAAACTGCATTGCTTGATGCTTTGAGCTGGGTTTTTATTTTTATTTTTTAAAACCAGATTTCCCCTACCTAGGTGTTGGATCACAGCACCAAGTGGTCATTAACCAACTGTTGCTAACTACATTTTTAAGGGTTTTCTTTTTTTTATATTTGAGCTGATCTGGTTACTCTCCAAGTTTTGGAGATGCGGGCAGGATCAATACCCTTTTGCCATCATGGGTATTGTTTATTGGGTTTGTTAGTGTATATGTTTTTTATGTTTTTTTGTTTTTGTTTTATGATTTGTCTTACATTGGTTACGTTTTCATTGGGTATAGTTTTTTTTGAATCAGTGCTGCTCCTGAGATGCATATCAAGATATATATATTTAGACTAAATTTGTTTCTTATTTCTCCTTCTTACATTTGTAATTTGTTGTATAATGACAGTACGTGATATCCCTGCTTTCAGGATATTATTCTGGAATGTTCGGGGCCTTAATTCTAAATGTAAAAGAGTGATACTTTTTAAATATCTTAAAATACATTCTCCACATATGATACGATACTTCTTCAGGAGACACATCTCATGAGCAGCAAGTGTTTGGCATTAAAAAAGCCATGGATCCAGCAGGCCTTTCACTCTTCCTATTCTACATATGCAAGAGGAGTAACAATATTAATCAGTAAATCTCCTCTATGTGTAATGGAACAGGTCCATACTGATCCTCAGGGCAAATATGTAATAGTATTTATGGTGTGGGGCACTCGATATATAGTAGTAGGGGTGTATATTCCCCCTCCTTTTTCTCCTTCCATTTTATATTTAATTTTAGAGAAAGTAACCTCTTACTATCCAGCAAAATTGATACTTATGGGTGATTTCAATGCCATCATGGCCCCCGACCTAGATAGACCTACTCCCCAGAAACAATTCTCTACAGATTTACTTTCTTGGGCTCAGGTAATGGGCGTAACAGAGGTTTAGAGGTGGAAACATCCTGAGACTCGAGCTTATTCCTGTTTTTCTGCCACCTATAAAACCTCTTCTCGTATTGACCTTGCTTTTGTTAATCTGACTATATTGTCGGATGTATTGGATGCATCATATTTGCCCAGTGGACTTTCAGACCATTCGCCATTACTCCTTAATATTCGTCTTCCATTTTCTAGAACTGCAGCTTTATGGCGCTTAGGGGCCCACTGGCTTTCTCATATTGATTTGACAACCACTATCTCACCACGATTTGCAAAATATTGGGAGTTTAATGAGGGATCCTCCTCTACTGTAATGATATGGGATGCCTTCAAGGCCTTCACTAGAGGACAATATATCTCCTCTATTGCCGGGATCCATAGGGAACAGGCTGCTGTTACAACAGAGTCACAGTTAACTGTGAAACGTCAGTCTGATATTTACATTATGGACCCTATTGATACTCATTTTGACTCCCTAAATGCCAAAAAACGTGAGTTAAATCTCCATCTTACAGAGATCACTAGACTAGATTTACACCGGAACAAACAAAGGTCCTTTGAACAGGTAGACCGTAACGGTCGTCTTCTGGCAATGTTGGCACAGCCTGATTATCCGCCAACAGTGATCTCTAGTGTGGTGTCTGCCTCGGGTCTCTTCATTACCAGATATACTAGAGGCTTTCCATCAATATTATAGCTCCCTGTATACTTCTGTGTTGCCCTCTGATTTTCATCCGAAGCATTTGGCATCCTGGTTGTATCCATTGGCATTTGGCTGGCTTTCAGATAGAGAAAGAGAGTCTTTGGTGAGGCCAATTACCCCGGAGGAGGTATTGAAGGCGATTAGATATTTTCCATTGGGAAAGTCTCCGGGTCCAGATGGCCTTCCCACAGAGTTCTATAGGACCCCTGGGAACTTATTAACCCCTAAGCTAGCACAACTTTATTCTCAATGTTTGACGGATGGTGCCCTTCCACCCACCATGAGTCATGCTCATGTTACATTAATTTATAAACATTAAGATCCTACACTGTGTGCCTCCTATAGGCCAATTTCTCTACTCAATACAGATTTTAAAATGCTGACTAAACTACTTACCACCAGACTACAGCCATTATTGCCATCTGTTGTAGATATTGACCAAACTGGCTTTATTTACTAATATACACGCAAATATATGAATGAGGGTACAAGGGTTGTGGCCTCCCTAGACATCGAAAAGGCCTTCGATACTATTGAATGGCCTTTCATCTGGGAGGTCCTTTAGGAGGATGGGGTTTTCTCTAATCTTTATTAAATGTATACAGATAATTTATCAAAATCCCACCTCGGCTATTAAGTTGGGATAATGTCAAGGGACTGCGTGTAGGCTGGCTGGAGGAAAGGGTCGCCCTATACATGGACGATCTACTCCTTTTTATTAATGATGCAGGCCCATCACTTAAGGGGGCCCTACAGGTTCTTAATTCTTTTTCCTCAGTTACAGGTCTCAAAGTAAATTGGACTTTTATTTCCCATAGATTCTGCAGCCCGTGCCACTGCTTATACCGATACCCCCCTGAGATGGGTGGAGCACTTTAAATATCTGGGGGTGGTGGTTTCCAGACAGGCTTCAGGCGTTATATTCCTTTTGTTTCTCTCCCATGCCTTCAGCTGTCAATTCTCAGATTCCTCTCCACAGCTAGTGCAATCTGCCTTAGAGAAGCTTCTTAGATTAGATTGCCCAAATAATTCTGTCTCCAAATTGTATCTCCATTTGACAACTGTTTCTCTTCCAAATCTAGAGAAATTAAGACTCAAATGATTTAGGGATATCCCCGAACTTGACAATGATGACTGGGATGATATATGGGATTCTCCTTTTAATTATCTTGTCTCTTTGAGAGACCGATTGATCCAGTTTAAGATAGTTCACAGAGCATACTACACTCCTCATATACAGTATTACATAAAATCAATCCAGATCTTGCGCCTGGTTGTTGGCGATGTGAGGAGATCCTGAGAGACTTCACTCATATATTTTGGACTTGTCTAGCTATAGTGAAGTATTGGGTAGAGATATTAGCCTTCATATTTCAAATTACCTCTATTCCACTACAATTATCAATGGCAATATGTATTCTGGGTCTGATAGAGCAATATATTCCAATGGCAG